>QNUK01000027.1:425000-1107500 GCA_013621035.1 Clarias magur | reverse complement strand
TATTTACTGGTGTGGTGCAGTAAAACACAGTTATTATATTGAAATGGACAATTTTTAAAATCATTATTAATATTAAAATATTTATAACTAAAACATTTTAGTTATATTATTTGAAATAATGTCTGAAAAGCGTATCATTTATGCTAAATAAGCTATAAACAGACATTATCTTACTAGCCATACCTTTTCCTCTCTCTTGAAGACAATCAAAGAAAACTGGCAGAAACCAGAAAAAGCTTTGATGGTTACAAAGTGCTGACAATGAAGACAAAATGAGAATGTCCTAAAATAAAAGTTGACAATGTCAACAATTACACGCTTTTCCCCCATCCTTTTGGGAATTTGATGTTGCATTTTTATGGGTTGAATGTTTAAGGAGGAATGTTTTGTGTTTTGCACTAACAGGCTATAGTATCGTTCCCCATACTACTAGAACAAAGACTAGCCCAACAGCTCGCAATGCACAGGGTCCAGCAGGAAAAGAGCCCAAGGCTGCTTACTGTTGAGTTTATTCCCCAGATCCCAATCTAAACCAGCACCCGCATCCATGAGATACATTGTACAAACTAGTCTGATCCACTGACACCCCACTCCATGGCCCACATCCCCTAAAATGTCATATGCCAACAGTCGTGTGCCAGACACTACAGACCGCACACCCAGACGCCATGTGGAGCCAATCCCCAAGGGGCCAGAGCTACCCCAGTGGCACAACCAAAACCTTAGGTGGTTATAACGTTTTTAATGTTATGGCTGATTAGTGTATATCTAGTCAGTGTCAACCACTGTTTGCAATTCACCAGCACCTCAACACACCCAACAAACCAGGTAATTAACAGATTAGTTGAATCAGCTGTGTTTGAGCAAAAGTATCACCAAACTGTGCTGAGAACTGGCCCTGCAGGACTGGAGTTGAAGGACCTTAAAATATACTGTAGTATGATTACATAAACTATACCTCTAGACAAATCTAGAATTTAGTTTCACTGTGTAAGTATATGAAAATGCTGGGATGACAAGCTGACTCCACATTTTAACATATTTTATGATTATTAGTTCAGTGAATGAAAGTGAAAGGGATATATTATTCATAAAGAAAGTCTGGATGCAGGAATGACTCAAACACACCAAATAAAATAACATACAAATGCCTTCATATCTGGGAATGCCCCCTGAAAACCTGGACAGTTATACAAACCAGTACAATATTACAAAGCAGTACGGGTATGTGGGCAGTTTCCTTTAAAACATGAGTTTATTTGAACGCTTATTTTTCTACAGTTAAACAACTACTTTGTTTCCTCCTACTATTTCTTGGCAAAGACCGAGTGCAGTTGGATTGGGACTTTCTGGATTTTGGCAAAATAGAATGACCACAGCTTTATCTTTCATAACTGTCTACCCTTAATTTATGTTTCTAATTATTGTTTACATAATTTAATGTCCTATACAAAGCTATACGTGTAATTTTATGAAACTTCAACAAAGCAAACAAACAAACAAATAAGCAACCTCGGGAGGTATCCGGATTTCTCTTCAATTAACAAAAGTTTTTATTTATTTTTTAAATCACTTTTCATCAACGATGCTTATTACACTGGTTGGTGACAGTTAATGTTGCATGGAAAAATTTGTTGCATGTTACATTCTGGCTAGCAACAAATTAAGTCAAAGTAAATCTACATTCACACGAATAAGCAAGAAAGCATCAGACATTTAATTTTTATTTTATTTTATTTTGTAACAGAAGAAATCCAAACAATCCTTGAATAATTTGCAACAATAGAATAAATCATACATGGTTTATGACCGTTTTTATGCCGAATGTTGCTGAATCATATAACAGGTACCCTATAGGGAGAACGATACTTGGCCAAACCTGCAATGGCATTGTATTCAAATGTATATGCTTCAATATGGAGTTGGTCCCCCTTTTGCAGCTATAACAGCGTCCAGTCTTCTTGGAAGGCTGTCCACCAGATTTTGGAGCGTTTCTGTGGGAATTCACATCCATTCATTCTGTAGAACATTTATGATGCCACTGGGGCTCTGATGTTGGACAAGAAGACCTGGCCCGCAATCTCTGTTTCAGTTCATGCCAAAGGTGCTCGATGGGGTTGAGGTCAGGGGCTCTGTGCGGGACAGTCAATTTCTTCCAGACCGAACTCATCAAACCATGTCTTTATAATCCTTGCTTTTTGCACTGGGGCACAGTCAAAGATGTCTTGATATATTGAAGCATTAAAATTGCCCTACACTGGAGATAAGGGACCTGATTGAGACACCTGATTCAAGTTTGATTTCAGGTTTGACCAAATACGTATGTCAAACCTAGATATAGTGTATGATGTTATTAACTTACACATACAACTAAAACCTCATGTGACTTTGACTCAAGACTGTTACAGATGTAGCTTCCTCACTATCTACACATAATGATTTTGTTGTTGTTGTTTCTTTGCTGTAAAATCCAGAGAAAGACAATAAAAAATGTTTACTGACAGAAAAATGACCTTTGACAGATGCTTCACATCTGTTTGACCAATCCAAATCCCTTCAGCGGTTTATTTTTATGACCTAGACTTCAGTATTCTCATCAGTTTTATTGGTCCGCAGTTTCATAACTGTCTCCTGACAACAGCCACTGTTATAATTCCACACATTATCTGATGGGTGGAAAAGCGTGGCCAAGGACAGAACTGTAATTCAAAAAAAAGAACAAGGCAGCACTGAGGCAAGTGGGATTAAGGAATGCCTTCATCCCCCTCGATGTGCGAATGAATGAGAGGAATTGTGGCGTGTCTTAGTTGCTCGTGTGCAAATTTGAACACAACAAATGCTGAGTAAGATGAACTGAATAATAGAATTGAGGACTCTCAGGAGCAGTGTAGGAGAAAGAAAAAGACCAAGCTGGGAACTTACACATTTACACATCAAATGGTGCATTTTTGTTCCAATCAACATTCAAAGTGTGCAGTTCGGAAGTCTATTTGAATTCTTTCATATGGAAATGCAGATCGAATGTGTTGCTGTGGAGACTGGCGATTTGGCGTCATGTGCCACAGCTCCACATATTATCACACTTCAATGCATCTCTCTCTCTCTCTCTCTCTCTCTCTCCCCCTGCCTGCTCCTCCATTGCTATGGCAACTAACTCCAATGTCTCTAAAAGATGAGAGGCTTTCACAAGAGTTCAAAGATTCTCTCTCAAAGAAATTGGAGTCTGGTTCTCCTCACGTCCTCTCTCACATGAATTTTTTCCCGTGTATTTCCATCTACAATATGCAACAGGTAACGTCATTTTCACAGCTTGTCTTTTAAAAACATTAAGGTAATGAGCACAAACGTGTCGGGGGAACAAGTATTGTAAATACGATCCCAGTAAAATTTTGATTAGCAACACAAGCTTGTGTTTGGTGGCCCCCAGATTCATCGCAAGTAGCCAGCGCGTCAGGATGCAAAAGACATCAGCATGCAGCACACGGCAAGCAGTGAGTCTTCACAGCAAATGCATGAATGCCATTTTGTTAAGTGATTCAACTGCCATTTTTCATTCATAGCATTTACACTTAGTGCCTGTTTATTCAGGAAGCCTTTAAGAACCATTCAATCAAATTTAATCCCATTTCTGCTGAGCACTAGCGCACGCAACAAGCTGGCCAAACCAAATGCCTACTTGCTACATCCTCATTTGTAAACAAATGTTTTGGCCCTAGCATTTGCAACAGTTCAGAACAATCAAGAAGTGTAAATGTCTGTGTGATTTCTGACACTTCCACATAGTATCATATTAGTTTTTTGCATGGGTGCTATCACTACAAGTTTTGGTGAGTGTGCAATATAGTTAAATCAACATTATCGCATGACAGGGAATAATGTCGAACTGAATATCAGCATGGCTGCAATGTGGTCATAGTCACGAGTACTAAAAACATCACAGCCATGCTGATATTCAGTACAACAGCACTGCCTCTTGTTTGATCTTACTTTTATACAACAGTTTTATACAACAGTTTAATTTATTAAGTTTTATTATCAATAATAATATTTTTTTTATTATCAATAACAAACAAATGATAAAGATTTTTTTGTTTGTAATATAACCAATTATTTTGCTCCATCAACACATATCCTTCTGCAACTGGCTGAACTAACTAATTAACCATGACTGGCGTAGTTGGTGACCAACAGTTAGTGAAATTAATGGGGGTGAACGCAGCTTTAAATTCGAAATTCAGTACTATGTAGCCAAATAGTCAGGTGAATAAACCGTGGAGGTGGTGATCAGTCCCGAGAAGCTACTAGATTTACTTTATATTTCTGCTTATTCCTCTTTAAATATCAGCTAACTTCCAGGGTTCTGTGGTTGAATCCAATTAAATGCAAAACTAGTACACTGTGTAGGGTGTAGGGTGTTATAATCCCCTGTTAGTAGTTTCCTTGATCACGGATAACACAGCCTTGTGTTAGAAGATAATTAGCTTTGCAGCTAATGTTAGCCGTGTGAACAGAACAACCAAACAAAGTGTTGTTTAAGATGACATAACATTATCAGATACTGAAATTTTGGCAGACAGCTGCTCTTTCCAGTGGACCATACTGACTTACAGACAGTTTGTGTAATTAATGATTGTTAGAACACCTGTGATGTGGAGTGATACTAGTACATACAATATATTTAAACATCCCAGTGCTGTTATGCTCTATATCACAACTCGTGGAATGCCTCTCATCCGATCAGATTTCATTCAAACATTTTTAAAAGGTGTAAAGTACAAAAAATTTAAAGTACAAAATCTCTAGCAACTTGCTTGGGAACAATGCACAACTGTGTAGATCTTCCAATATGTACTATACAGTATGGTGAGAAGTTTGTGGACCCTTCACATCATCACAATCATATGTTCTTTAAATAGGTGTTTACAGGTTTGGACCCCTTTGCTGTTACCTCTTTGTAACTCTCTTGTGAAGCCTTGTGAGCTTAGATTTTGGAGTGTAGCGATCCAAATTTGATAATTAAGCTACAAGAGCATTATTGAGATCGGACAGTCCTGGCACAGTCAACGTTCCAATTCTTACCAAAAGTATTGAGTAGGGTTGAGCACAGGGGTCTGTGCAGGTCACTTGCGGTCTCACAATCATTCAGATATGAACTTTATTATAAGGTGTGCAAATTATCATACTCAAAAAAATCATTCTGCCCTTGTGTAGTCCTTTCAAAGTGATATTATGTCTCTTTTACTTAACTAAATTACTAATTAATTAGTAACTTGGATATACCAGGTTTTACCATTATCTAGCACTATTTATTTTTGTTCACTCTACATGTATGGAAATTCAGCCTTTCATTTAAATATGTTGTTGCATGAATAATTTTTCAGTGTATTGAAATTGTAATTCTGTTATAATACATAATAAATACATGAACTAATCATTAACATATCAGGATAATGAAGCCAACTGTACCATTTATAACCTACTGACATGTCTATCATTTATATGATTTACAATGAGATAGTGTGTAGAGTAGTGTGTGTGTGTGTGTGTGTGTGTGTGTGTGTGTGTGTGTGGTGCCCTGCATAGGACCGGAAACCCCTTCAGGGCTGCATACCCCCTGCAGCCCTGTCCGGGTTATTGAAGGTGGATAAATGACTGAATTAAGCTTCTTTTAAAAATTGAAATGGTGTTTGGGAAGAAAAATGAAATAACATTAGATCATCTGTGAGTTCCACAACACACAACTAGGTTCATGTAATGTGAAAGTCTTTTGTATATATACCATGTATTATGAAATCGAAAGAATGTTTTGAGACATGATCGAACTCACTCTGTTTTACTGGGGTGTTTTAAATATGGGTGGAGTGACTTTCTCACAGGACGTTAATCATTTTGAGCACATGACTCAAAGATAATGGTATGTACACGCTAGTAAGAGTAGATGTTAAAGGTTAGTAGTTTAGGTGATTTTCAAAGACTTTATAAGCTTGTGCTTTTATAAACATTTTTCAATCTTATTTTATATGTAGAATTTTGCAGTTAGATTTCGTTTAGGATTGGAAATAATGCAACACAAAAACATCAAAGGGTCTGAAATTGCCCAAACTGTTAATGTTAAGTATGTACTTATCTTCTGATGCAGTTACGATGAGTGCATGCATTGATTCGTCATCACAAAAGCAATCTGTTTGGTGGCACTTTTGGTCCATGAATATTCACCATTGAAATATTAATGTACAGTGTGTGTGTTAGTTTGTAGTCCCACAGTAGTATCACCTTTATGTTCGAAGATAATTTCACAATAACACCAAAGCATGATCTAACTTAAAATGAATTCTGAGAGGAGTTCAAAACAATCTTATTCCAAATATTGACAGTTAAAGATGCCGGATAGCTAAAGTGAAAATAAAAAGTAAACCTGTCTCGATGAGGAAAGTTAGCCAAGTAGATAACAGATCTAACCTGACAGGATTTCTGAATGGATCTAAAAAAAGAATTTTGTTTACTATCTTGTTGAGTATATTTACCTAGCTACATAGTTAAAATGTGCAAACCTTGATTAAAAAATTTGCATTTGAATATGTTAGCACTCTAGCCTTGCGCCTACAGGAGTTTGATTCCTGCGTCAGGTCTGTGTGCATGGAGTTTGCATGTTCTCCTCACGCTTGGTGGGTTTCCTCAGGGTACTCCGGTTAGTTCCCAGAGTCCAAAGATATGCAGATTAGGATATTAGGAGCTTCCAAATTGTGTGTGTGTGTGACCGTGCGTATGCGCTCTGCGATGGATTGCCACCACATCTAGGGTGTGCCCTGCCTTGTGTCCTAAGTCTCCTGGGATATACTCCAGGCCCCCCTTTACCACATGTGGTAAAGACGATGACCTTCATTTTCATACCTGGTTTATTACTGTATCTTACTGCGAAATGGTCCTTGCAAGTATGCTCAGGAGAAGGGCCTTGGAAAAATCAGTTGAAATGCTATTTAAATGAGGATTCCTCGACATAATAAGAAAGAGGGAACCCTGCGGCTGCCAACACTAAAAATAGCATTTTTCCAGCAGCGTTTTTTTTTTTTTTTTAATAGCCAAATAAAATGCATGTTTTTCTATCACAACTGGAATAACCAGCATGGGTAGCGTTCATTAAAGTGCAGTAAAACAATGTTTCATCTGAAACCTTTTTCAATTCTGTTGAAAGATCAGAAGAATATTTATCTGTTTTTTAACTAAATTTTACATTTGATATGCTGTATTTCACCTCCTGCATGCTACTCTCCATAGTGCAAAACTAAACTATGCGTCTTGATATGACAGGTCAGAAATGTTTATAATATTTACTTCTTATGTAGCATACTAACATACAGTATGGTGATATTTATACAGTATTTGTGACTAACATGAGCTAATCTCACAGGACGTTTCAGAAAACCTCTTTGACTGCACACACAACGGCGGTGTGCCACACAAGTAGACAGACATTTGCAATAGACCAAGAATGTACATTCATATCTCTAAATGATGCAACACCTGCCTGTTACTAATGCACAACATAAAGCTCAGACTGTTGAATAGTCTGAATCGATACTCCAAACACATGCTCATAAACTTCTCAAGAGGCTAGTCACCAGACAATGTCTTACACTTTCTCCCTTGCTATAATTATACACACACACACGCACACACACACACACACACACACACACACACACACACAAACACAAACACACAAACGCATAGCTGATTCATCCAATTGTACCTATCAGCAGACTGTCAGGCTGGAATACAGAATCGAGGTCATCTAAGTGTGACCAATAAGGCGGGAAAGTGTGTTAGTCATGTCATGGTTGGTGAGCAGTGTGTGACTGGCATTGGGGTTTCTCTTTTCGACTCCAAGACACACACAGATACAAGTGCGCGCGCACACACACACAGAGCACAAATTCACACCAGGCTTTTATTCTTGCTATTCTTCTATTCAAGGTGCATTTACAGTCTAACCTTTGGTATTCAGTTACTTTGGAACATCACCTGCAATCTAACACAGGCATTTTCTCACATATTTTATTCACATTTTCAAAATTTAATTGAATCACATGCAGATTCATATTTGCAGTACATATTAATTTAAATTACAAATGACACTCTTACAATGTATAATGTGGTTAATAGATTGAATGTGTTTTATAGCACTGTAGACGGTTCACTTAATGGCCAATGTTCAACAATTTGATAAACATTCCTATTTGCAACCTACAGACAACAGCACCATATTTCACATACAGTGGAACCTTGGATTATGAGCATAATTCGTTCCAGAAGCGGGCTCGTATTCCAAAACACGCGTAAACCAAATCAAATCTTCCAATAAGAAATAATGAAAACTCAAATAATTTGCTCCATAGCCCCAAAAAAATAAATACAGAAAAATACTATTAATGCAATATATAAAGTAAAAATAAAACAAATTAACCTGTTCTTTACCTTTGAAAAAGTTAAAATAAATCCCAACACACAACGGAAACACTGTTTTAACAGGAAAAAAAGAAACCTCTCTAATGACACCCACGTGAGCACAGACTAAAACAAACAAACAAATGAACCAGCACCTTACCTTTGAAAAGAATCGCAATAGAGCAGAGTTTCTGTGTAGAGCAGAGCGTGTGTGTCTGTGTGAAGCCGGGGAGGGGGGGTGTAAAGGCGAGAGAGTGTGTGTGTGTCGGTGTCAAAAAACTCGGCACTCGTAAACCAAAACATGCTTGTTTTTTCAAGTCAAAATTTAGTAAAAATCTTTGCTCATCTTGCGGAACACTCGTAAACCCAGTCATTCGCAATCCGAGGTTCCACTGTATGCTGTACCATATATACAAGTCAGCCACAACACTAACACCACCACCAGGTGAATGGAATAACATTAACTATTAATTATGTAACAATAAACTGATGACAGGATCATGAGCACCCAATGCTCATCTATGCCTGTGGGGAGAAAAGGCCAGCCCATCTGGACTAATCATAAAGAAAAGCTAATCTAGCACAAATTGCTGGCTACTTTAGAAAGGTATCAGAACACCCAATGCATAAAAGCATGCCATGTCTGGGGCTTAGCAGGCAAACAGTTCAAGCTTGTTGGCCCAGCCTCCAAATTCCACCCGGACTTCAATTTCTGGATGCACAAAAGCAACCCACACAATATTGGGCTTAATGTTTTAGGTTTTAAATTTATGGCTGATCTGTGTGTTTTGTAAATTAAGAAATTAAACATAGTGCTATTCTACAAGCTAGTAGAGCAAAACAGTATTGATGCTATTATCTCAGCAATGGGGATTGATACCCAACTAACAGCACCGGTACAATAAATGTAATATTATTAAGAATTTTAATCATTATTGTTTATTTTTAATTTATACAATATTACATAAATACAATTTATAGTTTTTTTTATTGTTTATTGTTATTTGTTAAATAACAGTTATTAAATTCTCTTTTATTTAAATGTATTGGAGTTTTATTGGCAAATAGAATACATTCATTTTGAGCTTAAAGCAGTAATATATATGGAAACAATAATAATCTCTAATGTTTGCTTTACATTATTCTCACAATGAGTTCTTTTAAATCAGTTTGCTTATATTGAAAATAATATCACTTTTTTGCACTGCAGTGCTGCTCTATGTTCTTATTTAGCTTCTGTATTGGTATGGCACCAAATATTTGCATTTCTGCATATTAGTGCCTGTTTTCTAGGTATTATTGGCACCTGCTTTGGCACCTTCAAAGGATGCTGGCCACAACTATTCTCTCTTTTATGCTGCTAGCTCTCTCTTTCAACCACATTTACTTTTGTGAACATTTTTTCCCCTTAAATGTAACTTCATTAGGTCCTGAGTAATTGTCATGGCTGTAACTATATGGGGGCTTGTCCGGAATGAGCGATGAAGCACATACAATGCAGGTAAGGAAAGTGTTCGCTCAGGTAGTGTTTCCATGTCATCATAAGCAGCACAGGGGAAAGGTCAACCCTACTCAGCACCAGCATTTCCTGTTTCTAAAGTTAATCTATGATGGTCTGATAAAGAGCAGGAGGAAACTGTTCCACTGGATAAGGCATGTCCATTATACTAAAACATTAGACAATACTATAATTATAGAATAAAACACTGACAGGGCATACTGATAGCACATGGAAGTCCTTGATTCCTTTTAACCACAGCAATTTGAATGTCTTAACAAAAGACTCATGCATTTTAACCATCTTTAATTACATTTTGTGTTACAGAATGTCATTCACATAGTGTATGTTAAAGTAGCTTTAAACACTGATATTCTGGAGAGATGGCTGCATCAGGGTATGAAAGCAAGTGCATCTTCCCTTAAGTCTCTAGAGGCAGTGTTATAATTTGGAGGTTCTTCACTTGGTCTGGTCTAGGCTCAAAAACATTATAAAGCCAGCTGACTACCTGAATATACTGTACTAATGAATACTGATGAATGATAACATGAATGATCAGGTTACAATGCATTTCCTACCCAGATCGTATATTCCAGGATGACAATGCCAAGTTATAACAGGCTCAAATTGTGAAAGAGTGCTTCTGTTATTTTCCCACCTGAATTGAAAGTCTTTGAGATGTGCTGGAGAAGACTTTATATAGTGGTTTGACTCTCCTATCAGAAATACAATATTGGTCCAATATTAATGCAAGACTGGATCGAAATAAATGTCAAGACATTGTCTAAGGTTGTTGAAAGAATGTCATAGCAAATGCATGCTGTAATCAAAGACAAAAGGCAACCTGGTGAAATATCAGAGTTTGTGACTTTTTTGTCTGGAATGAAAGAGTATAAACATGAAATTGGTTTGTGTCAGCTGAAACTACATTTGAAGCTGCTGTTATAGAAAATGAATCATTACTTCCTGACCAGTCAACATTGAGAGTTCAACAGCACTGTGGTATATAAGCAAAATGAGTACACATCTCTACCACTCTTGTTTCCATATCAGTAGATTGTAAAAAGTGACTAGGCGGGTTTCTATAGAATGAACTCTAGAAAATACATGAAGAATTATTCAGCTTATTTCTTCTCTCTGAGTCACACAGTGCCAGGAGAGCTGTTCAGAGGAACCCTATCTGAAACCTCATTTCACCTCTACTCTCTTTTTCTTGCACTAGAGTTGATAACTGTTGGGGTCATATCAGTGAGGCAGGAATTCACTCCACCTAGTCCTTTTTAGATGGACTTAAACAGTGCAAGTCTAAAGGCATTATAAAAAAAAACACCATATTATATCAAGCCATTAAAGCCTACCACTGTGTTATAGAATTCAAATCTGATATGTCAGAAGGTGGGGCACGAGATGGGGTACACATTGGACAGGGTGCCAATCACTCGCAAGGCACACACACACTTATTTGTATACTAAATACTTTTTTAAAGATGCTGCTATTTAACAAAAAAACTACTAATTGTTGATTAGGATTCACTCACTATATCATCTATACTGCTTTATCCTGTCTACAGGGTCACGGGGCGGCCTGGAGCCTGTCGGAGGAGACACACACACACACACACAATTTGGGAACACCAATTAGCCGGATCTGCATGTCTTTGGACTGTGGGAGGAAACCAACATGCACCAAACATGGGGAGAACATGCAAACTCCATGAACACAAACCTGAGGCGGTAATCCAACCCGGACCCTGGAGGTGCAAGATGACAGCACTAACCACTAAGCCACCGTGCCACCGATAAGCAGATATTGATTTAACATTTACGGATGGGGTCAGTTACATACAGGCTCATTTTTGTTTTGTTTTATGAGCTGCTTGTTTTAGACATTGTTTTAGACATTACATTTGATAAAAACTGTGAAATAATAAGAAAATAATGTGAAAAAATAAAACAACTGCAGTTGTGCAAGCGGAATAAAACACTGTATTACTGTTTACTGTCTTATGAAATTAACCGACTTCAGCGTGCTAAGGGTCAATCTGCAGCACATGACTTAGCAGTGATTATTTTCCTATAACAGCACGCCCTTTTGTGTTTTGTTTCTTATGTCTTGACAGTGCGGCTGGAACTGTTCTGCTTCAGAATTACTTTCTCAAGGTAAAGCACCCTGTATGTTTCATTAAGCCTTCAGTGGCCATTCAGTGGTTTTGTCATACATTATATTGCGGTGCATACCACTATATATATCTTTCTTTTCTCCACTTATGGTATATGATGCAGATAATAAAGTAATGTTTAACGTAATAAAGTTGGTTGCTTCAGGGTTATGACGTGAGATTCACGTATCCTGTCTAGGCGCTAATTATTGCTGTCCATGTGAATTATTAACACCATGCAGAATGTCTGATGGTAACCTAGAGCAAACCTTTTACAGGTGTCGGTCTTACAGTTATGTGTGTATCTCAGTATAGGACATTTAGTCGATAACATTACATTTTTAGTTGCTTTCTAAAAAGATCCTATTATTTTTAAAAGTTCTATTGAGAATTATTTTTGTCAGAGAAAAAAAAGTAGAAAGTCTGAACTATTGTAACTGACATTTGTTTTACACAAACATTTTTGGTCATTTGTATTTAAGGTGCAAATCATTTTGGAGGGCAGTTTCCAAATATGTAGTTCTATCAAATTATCCCCATGGTCGTGTTTCAGGTAACAAAGGAAAAACATTCCCTTATTGGAATTAGATTCCAGGTATTTTGCTTAAGGGTTATCTGGTAGCTTTCAGCCCTTTAAAGAGACAGACATAAGCTAAACGCAGAGTAGTAAAAAAAAAAAAGAGAGAGAGAGAGAGAGAGAGACTGCTCCTGACTATGGAACATAATTAAGCTCCCTGCTTTCCACTGTGTGTCAACTCCAGGCACAAAATTTAATGGCCCCAGTTGAATCAGTAAATCCAAAACGTCATGTTCCAAGTTCTTATATAATGGTTTTGACCCAAAGTTTGAAGTTATTTAATAAAATCTAGGTCGTATGTGTCTATACAAGTACTGTTGTGTGAATGTGTGGCGTTCCTGTTTGTTTCTAGTACAACTACAAGGGCAATGGCTTAGACAGGCGAGTATTTCGCCTCTGGCGCAGTGCACAAGCAGTTTATGTAATTTTTCTTTTCTTTTTTGTTCATTTTTGATTTTCTTTTAACTGCAGGGTCCAAACATGAGTTCAATAAGTGCAATCATCCTTTCTCAGCAGTAGGCCTTTCTTTGAATAAAACAACAAAAAGAGTGCACCCTTTATGCAAATAGATAAGACTTTTTTTTCATTTCAAATATATGCACCAGATTTACATGGCAGTTTCACAAGAAGTCACAGCAGTTTGGAGTACTGACAAGAACAGATTTGGCAGGAAAGCACAAAAACTTCACTGTGAAAAGCAGTTGGATGGAATGGGCTTTAACGATTGAGTTATGAAAATTGATTTCTGCATCTGATTTGTATTATTATTATATTCATAATAATTACTAAAGCATTGATGAGTCAAGCCAAATAAATGTTAACAAACTAAGAATGTACTGTAGACTAGGGTATATGTAGTCTTCTTAAAACTTACTGAAACCAGCTAATTGCATGTGTCACTGCTGTGTGCCTCAGGGGAATCTGTCATCAGACTGAGATCACACTGAATATAACCATCCAGCCACCACTAAACTTTTATAGTCAATAAAATGTCTGTACTTGCTAGGAAAAAAAGAGCTAGGTGGTTGTTGCTGATGAAGGTGAAAATCTAGACCAGGGGTACTGAATGTAAATTTAAGAAGGTCTGGTCAATAAAGGTTTCTTTGAGACGAGGGCAGAATTGCATGTTTGTATTAAGATTAAGATCTCTAAGTCTATTTTAAAAAAGCATAGCATTTTAGTGACATTTATTCAATTTTCAGCAACTACGTTAAACATGAGGACAGTTCGAACCTGGTATATTTGTATATTTCATTGTAATTGTATGGAATAGAAACATCGATCCTTAGAGAATCTTCATTTGCACGCTGCTGGGTTGTAAATGAACGTGGAAGGATTGTGGTTGCTCTGTCATACTGGTCTCTCAGTTTGGATCTTTTACATGATCATCAGGGTCCGGACAGAACTCTCATCAGTCCATCATTTAGTAATGCCTTCTCTAGACTAACATAGCGATAACATAGCCTGATGAGCACAATTCATCAACAGCAAGAAGTTGCTAACTGAATGATAATGTTTATACTGAGGTTTTTGTGGTTGTTATATTCCCATGAAAAATTTGCACACTGAAATCTCTATATCTTGTGCTACTGCTAGTGCAGTTAGAATGCCATTTTACAGGATGAAAAAAAGATTCTCAAACCATAAGGGATAACAATAATAATAAGGGTAGGATTTCACCATGAGAAAGCAAATAAGCAAGAGCTTATTTCCTTCCCCCCATTCGTCTAGCAATGTTTAATGTCATACGAATGAGAAATCCAGTGGTCCAAAATGCAAGGAAGCTAGTGGATGCATTTGTTTTAGCTGGCTATTTGGCGATTTACAAAATGTCAAGCACAACGTGGTTCATGGCGTTGATGCTATTAGCATGAAATTTAAAGTTATGGAATGTATCTGTCTGAGCATTGTGTATGGATGAGGAGGAGAGAGATGGAGAGACTAAAGGACCAAAACCCTGCTGCATCATTCTCTTTAGGTAGAGTCGAAGTAATAGCTCATTTCCATTGGTTCCCCTATCGGCAGGACATCAAATGGCATTGCTAGTAAAGTTGGAATTTCAGGATTTCAATACAAAAAGAATCTTGGAAGCCTTCTGTGGTATACTTTTTTAAAAGGCAAGTTGTTCAAGGCGTATCTTCCTTTAAGTGGCAGATGTATCTTCGTACGGCTTCCATATCTACACTGCTCAAAAAAATAAAGGGAACACTTAATCAACACAATGTAGCTCCAACTCAATCACACTTCTGTGAAATAAAACTGTTCACTTACTGTAGGAAGCAACACTGATTGACAATCAATTTCACATGCTGTTGTGCAAATGGAATAGACAACAGGTGGAAATTATAGGCAATTAGCAAGACACCCCCAATAAAGGAGTGGTTCTGCAGGTGGTGACTACAGACCACTTCTCAGGTCCTACTGTATGCTTTCTGGCTGATGTTTTGGTCACTTTTTAATGCTGGTGGTGCTTTCACTCTAGTGGTAGCATGAGACGGAGTCTACAACCCACACATGTGGCTCAGGTAGTGCGGCTCATCCAGGATGGCACATCAATGCGAGCTGTGGCAAGAAGGTTTGCTGTCTGTCAGCATCGTGACCAGAGCATGGAGACGCTACCAGGAGACAGGCCAGTACATTAGGAGACGTGGAGGAGGCCGTAGGAGGGCAACAACCCAGCAGCAGGATCGTGTGCAAGGATGAACAGGAGGAGCACTGCCAGAGCCCTGCAAAATGACCTCCAGCAGGCCACAAATGTGCATGTGTCTGCTCAAACGGTCAGAAACAGACTCCATGAGGGTGGTATGAGGGCCCGACGTCCACAGGTGGGGGTTGTTCTTACAGCCGTGCAGGACGTTTGGCATTTGACAGAGAAGACAGTGTATATCTATATCGGCTTTGTTAATGCAAAGAATTAGAGTAAATATATTTGATTAGCTGAATAATGTAAATAATAACCAACAGACAACATACTGTAAACCTATGTGCTAATATTCATGTTCCAACAACCGTGCCGTTTCAGTTTGTTTCACTGCAGCTGAGTAAGGAGAGGAAGTGAGCATATATCCTTTGTGCTTCCCTCAGCAGAGGTTCCCAGGATTGTGTGTGGATGTTAAACACTTCCCCTCATTGCTGCTTCCCTAGATTTCCATGTACATAAACACAGATACCCTTTGTGGCACCAGTAAAGCACACACACACACACACACACACACACACACACACACACACACACACACACACAGGGAGTAACTGGATTTTTCGCTTCTTGTAGAAATTCCAGTCCACTGGTTCCTCCTGAAAGTCTAAAATAATGATTCCTTGACTGAGGTGCTGTTTGTGTCCCACTAATATTACATTTACAAATATGTGGAAGTACTGAGGTCTAGACAGAGACCACCCATTTGTTTTCATTCAAATGCCATTCAATACTTATTGTTCAAAACAGTAATGATCGGAAAATTAGCAGCACATTAAGTCTATTCTCAGTCAAACTGTTGTGTAATGCATAAAAAACAATAACAACAATGAACAAGAATGTTGGGGAATTATTTTACAGAAAATGACCATAGTGAAATAAGTTTCAACCAAAATTTGTTTTGGAATGTTTAACTTTCATATCAACCTGCAAAAATACACTATATTGCCAAATGTGTGTGGATACCAGAGCATAACACACTTTCTCAAACTTTCCCCACAATTTGAAATCATAATGTCTTTGTATGAGTAGCATTACAATTTCGCTTCACTGGAATTTAGTGACCCAAACCCGTTCCAGCACAACAGCATTCCTGTGTCCTAAGAGATCCATGAAGACATGGTTTGCCAAGGTTGGAGTGGAAGAACGTGAGTGTCTCACACAACCCCAAAGAACACCTTTGGGGGATGCATTGGAATTCCAACTGCACACAAGACCTCGTTGCCAGACATCAGTGCTTGACTTCACTAATGATATCATGGTTGAATGAGCACTCAGAAATCCCCTCAGCCACACTCCAAAATCTAGTGCAAAGCCTTTCCAGAAGATTCAAGCCTGTTATAGCAGAAAAAAAGGGACCCACTCCATATCAATGTCTATACAACACCAATTATAATCGTTGTTCTTATCACAACTGCATGCAATTAGAAATTAATGTGTTGTATGTTTTCCCATTATTATTGTTTTCCACCAAAAAATAAAATAAAAAATAAATGTTGATTAAAACTACATATATAGATATAAATAAAATTCAGTTCTGTTATCTATACACATTCACCCCTAGACTTTTTAAATGATTAAAAATAAATTGTATCACCTGAATTTACTGAACATCATAGGAAGAAAAAAGAATAAGTTATCTGATATTAACATATCAACTAATATGACTCTCTTAGATGAATAATAAATCATAGAATTATAAAATGGCCATTAAAATGTCTTCATGTATGCCACGTTTTTGTGTTGCTAATTGTATGCTTAAAAAAACAACCCTGTTTCTCTAAAACTAGACAAGAGACACTGAATGGTTAAATGCATGTTTTATTACATTGGATGCTGGAAATTATGTTCGACATAAGCGTCAAAACCTTTGGTTAAATGACAAGGCTGAAATTATGCAAAATGTTTAAAGTTACTCGAGACTAGAAACACAAATTCAACAGGTTTAGTAGAATTCATTCAATTTCTTGCCAAACATGGACTTCGGTCTAAATTCGGTCTACATACAGTAGCACAACTCTAGTTTCTTTGAATGCCCTCCTACTTTAGCACTGAGGCATTACAACCAAATTGCAGCACCGTTGTCATGGCAGTTGATTGATAATTTGACTGTGTGGAGGAGTTCCCAAGAAGAGACATACAGCCGTGCTGCATAAAGTCTAAAACTCATTTAGTGCTATTAAGAAAAGGTATTAGACATAGACTGTACTAGGTTTCAGGCCATTGGTAGCTCTCTCGCCTGCCATGCGGAAGGCCCGGGTTTGATTCCCAGCCAACGGCCAAACCCGAACCACTGGATGTAGTGCCGGTCCCAAGCCTGGATAAAATAGGAGGATTGTGTCGGGAAGGGCATCTGGTGCAAAAATCTGTCCCACGTTGTTGTGCGGATCTGCTATGACGACCCCTCGATGGAAGCAGCCAAAAGACTGACAACAACTAGACATATACTAGATTAATAAGATTTTCAGGGTTTAGGAAATTAGAAATGATTCCTTATGCAGGAATTCAGAAAATCCTATGTAGTGAGTTAGAGGGGTTAGCAGTAGACTGGCATGACATCTATGAGAAGATTTTACAAAATATTCTCAGAACAAACTGTTTCCTATTCTCTAGGAACTGTGTTCACACTTTTTCCTTTGTCTCAGCCTGCTCTGCCTTTCCCTGCTCAAATGAGTCAGCAACTTTGGACTGAATGCACACTGCCCCCTATTGAGCCATACTCTATCAACTCACAACTGAGGATTTGCAAGACTTGGCAAAGATATAAAGCAGGACTGCTTATTTCAAAATGTGAAGAATTGCATGAAGAAAAAAGCACAGCTTTTATCAATTATAACTCAACCACTTTCAGAATCACAAATTCACAATTGGACTCTTTCAGTGATCTCAGATCCTTTTTTGTTGATATGTGAACACAACAAAAGTGAACCCACAGGCAAACAGAGATTCTCTTAGCATGGTTCATTTGTGTGTGTGTGTGTGTGTGTGTGTGTGTGTTTCCATTGGAAAGATAAAGCATTGAAAAATTCCTAAGCATACACAGCACCTAACATTTCACCAGGAAGCAGGAAAAAAAGCATCTCATGGGGTGCTACAACAAACTCAGCAGTGCTAGGTAGCAACATGACAGATGGGCTAGTAGAGCCACTGTGGCACTAGCAATTATGCTACAGTGCTTAAGTTGTTAGGCAGCAGTAATAATAGTATTTTGTCTGTGACAGGAACAATCATTACCGAATAATACTACTAGTATACAAAACGGGTGTAATATATGAAGTGCATGCATTTTGTTTACCCCAGCCACTCACATCCACCAGTACTACAGTCTGTAGCTCTATGATATGAAGCATGGGTTACGGTAACATAAAAAAAACAATCGATTTCAAATCTATTTTGCATCCAAATCATAGCATTTGAGCCAAATAAAAACATCATATAAAGCAACCACTTGGACTAACACATAGGCACTACAGTGACTTAGTGGATAGCACTGTTTCATTGCAGGGTCCAGGTTCAATTCCCGCCTTGGGGTCTGTGTGTGCATAGAGTTTGGTGAGTTTCCTCTGGGTGTTCCGGTTTCCTCCCACAGTCCAAAGACATGCAGGTTAGGCTAATTGGCATTCTCAAATTGCCCATTTTGTATGAATGTGCATGTGAATGTTGACCTGAGGTCCTACGACGTGTGTAAAAATGGGAATAAATACAATGGAGTATGTATAAATGGAGTTCCTTGTATGGATGGATGAATGGTGTATTGAAGGAGTTGTAACAACACATGCTCATGTACTCAAATTTTCCAGAAAGAGAATTGATATCTCATTTAATTCCGCTTGTATAATGAACTCCAAATGCAGGTCATTTTCAGCTAGTTTCCTTTTGGTGCCATTTTAACACGATTGAGAATGGTTCATTTAACAAGATCAGTGTGTAAAATACTCGAAGACTTTTTACACTATAAAACAGCATTTAAGTTAAATTTGAAATTATAACTTTTAATTATTTTTATTAAATTGGTTTATAAACTTTCATGAACATAAAAGTTTTAATAACGAGGATAGCTTGAGGTGAGTAACTAAAGTTGTGTGTGTATTTATTATTTATGTCGGGTTTATTAACTTATTTATCAAACTTATTAAATGTCAAGATGTTAATTTATGTCTTGAGGAATGTGTGGGTATTTTTCATTTCCTAGCCAATTTCAACCAAACTAGCAGCCAAGCGTAAATGCTCGCAGTGATGGAACGACCACAACACTTAAGCTGTCTAATATGAAAAACTAGAAAGCAATTTTTAATGCACGTTTAAACGGCTTGAAAATATGACATCTGAGGGCGATATAATGTAGAAAAAGGCTACAATCTTTGCTTGTTAAAGCATGTGCAGATGAAAGAATCACATTTTAAAAATACAACATCATGACTTTATTGTAGACTGCACTTAAAAGACAGAATACAAGAATGAAACCTTGAAAAGTGTATGTTATGGGTGGATGCTCAATCATCTGCGCATATAGACTGATGAGTTTCCAGGTGGTTAAGAGACATTGTGTTCTCGCTCATCAGAGGGAGCTGCAGGGGTTGTAGGTTACATTTTGCTTTCAGGAAGGACTGTTATTGGACATTGGAGGTCAGTTGGTCACACCCATGATGGGTATGACAACGGCTGTAAGAAATCTTCGACCGTTTCCTCTAGAAAAACAGTTCCTAACACCTTTGTCGAATCTCGTCCGAAGGTCAACCCTTTTTACGCACTTGGCCCATTCAGCTCCGTAAAAGAATGCTTGAACAAGAGATCACACTGAGGCAGCTGTAAAGGATAACGGATATGTGCAGCATCCTTTCTGCACACGGCTGATGATAAGTGAGGAAGTGGGATGTGGGTGTGCCAAAAGGAAGTCAGAGCCATCTGCGTGAGCAAGCCCTTCTAGGAGGTTGGAGAGGAAATTGAGCCTAGAGGTTTTGAGGCAAGTTTGTGCAAATGGCTTCCTCTGCATTGCACGCTCCAATTGCACCTGAGGAGGAGTTTGGCGCGTGTCAGAGTGTCAGCAGTGCTGAAGGTCCTCTATTATAATGCTGTCATGAATGCTGGGTACAGTCCAGGTTAATAAATCATAAAATTTGGCTGATTTTAGCCACAAAATGATATTAACTCTTGACATTCATGCCAGGAATGTGAGGTGCCAGCTGTGTAAATGCATTTTGCTGTGAATGCACAGCTAGAGAAAATTAAATTGAAAATCTTATGAATTCCTCAACCAGCACAGCCATGCAGCATACAAGCATGATTTCACAAGCTCAGTTTCCTCTGTCAAACATATCAGGTCAAAAGTTAACCAGATACAAAAAGCTTTGGTGGAAATGACATAATTGCACCAAAAACATCAATAAGCTTATTAACATCCTTTTTTCTTGTGCTCTAATTGACAGGAATGCACTTCAGTGCGTTACAGAGTCAAAGCAGACATATAAAACCAGGGATGCGAGTATTTTGCATAAAATAATGTAGAAATATGTACAAAATGGCAAGTCAAATGTTCCCTTTGTCTAAAAAAAAATAAGGGGTTTATCACAGGAAGTTCGAGGACGAAATGGATTGTGATTATTGGGTAGCATTTGACTAATGATAGGCCTTAAAACAAGGGTACAATTAGCATCTTGTCCTTTGGAGTAGCCATTGGGTGGATCTAGCTGCTGACAGTTTGCTAAAGCTCGGCACTGCAAGATATATTTAAAGCTTGCTTGTTTTGCACCATATTATGGTTTTGTTTATATTAAATATCAAAGTTGATCAGTTCCATCAGATTTTTGTGCTTTTTTTTCTCCCCCTTCCTGTCAGGCTGATTATTTTCTGTTGCATCCAATGAAGTGTTCTTTAACCAGAAATCAGAAAATTGCATCTAAGTCTGGGTTAAACAGGAAGTGAGAGATAAGCAAAGTCAACACTGTAATATAGAACTGGAGGCTGCATTACTTACAGTATATACGGAGCTCACTTTGCAGATCTAAAATCACGTTTTATCAGAATTATGGAAGCGTTTCAATGCCAGAAAGTGGGAGTGGTGATTCAATACTAGACAAGTAGCACTTCCGACTTCCAGCTCTACATTTTGTGCCTGTTTCAGTCAAAGTGATGATAGGGTCTTTGATTATCTGCTTGATCGCATGCTGATGGTCACCCTGAGGAAATGTCTAGCTTGGGGTTGACGTAAAATAGGCAGGGTCGGTCGTAGGAGTGGCCTGTTTAAAAGTGATCATCTATAATAGAAACTCTATGTGGGGGAGAACAAACTCTGAGAATATTAAGAGAAATAAAGATAGTTTTTACTCTCATAACTGTGTTCTGTTATTCTGCACAATCATACATCTTGGTTTGACATGCCCCTCATACAAAGAATATATGGACACTCACAATAACCCAAAAGAAATACTGAAAACAATATTTTTTCCTTTTGAATTCTCTGGTAGAATCAGACTGTGTGTAGAGTCATTTTTGGTAAGGAGTTTTTTTTTTCTTCTTTCTTATGCATGAAAGAGAAGCTTTGATTCTTATAGTAACTTTGCTTGTTGGCTTTTAGAACTGATGGGCATGGTGACAGCGCTACAGTCGCGTGTGCCAGTGTGTACTTTGGAGTGACGCCTTTAAACTAGGCTGATACTAACAGTTTCAAGTTAGCAGCCAAGGAGATCATAAAAAGTCTGATTATTGAGATTTTAAGATGCTATGAACTGCATGTTACTTATGTACAAATGTTTGAATCAGAATTATCGTTCTTTATTCAGTAGTTCATGTTGATCTGGGACTTTTTTGTATTTTTTTGTATTTTTGTGCGTTAGGGGAAATATAGTTGTCATGGCAATTTATAAATCAAGTAAACTGCTGTTCCGAAACAGATTTATGATTTTCAAAAAGGTACACATCTTCTTATTCATAGCCTTCATAGCTCAAAAACAGAGTTGTGTATGGTTCCCAGGGTTGCAGTTTTTACACCATATTAAGATTGATGCATGGAAAAAGCCTTTCTGCTTTGTAGGTTTATTTGGCTAGTTAAAAACCAAACTTAGGCATCCATAGGCAGCTGAAGGACATCTAGAGGAAGTTCATTCCACCACCTGGGTGCCAGAACAAAAAACAGTCCAGATGCATGTCTTTCTCATTCCCTGAGGATGGTGGTCGAGCAGTGCTGGAAGATTGGTGGGAACATGGTACAGTGCAGTGTTTTTGCGGTAAGTGGATCCTGGACTGTTTTTGTCTCTATAGGCAAGCATCAGAGTTTTGAAATTGATGAGCAGCTACAGGAAGCCAGTGAAAGGAGCAAAGTAGTGGAGTGATATGGAAAAACCTAGGAAAGTTATTATAGGAATAATAGTGAATATACTGTAGGAGGAAGACCTGCAGTAAATGAGTTGCAGTATTCCAGTATTGAAGTAGCAAGGGACTGAACAAGCACCTGAGTGGCCTGTGTGGAGAGAAATTGGTGAATTTTTGATGTTAGAAATAACAAATTGACCAGAGTGTTTAAGGTTAGCAAAATGAGGGGAAAATGACAGTTTATTGTTCAGGGTTACCCCAAGGCTGCGATGACTGAAGGTGTGGTCTGAGTGATGTCCAAGGAGATCATAAGACTGGGGAATGAATCACCTGGGATGAACAGCTGCTGGGATGTTCCAAGTGATGAACTGCCATCCAAGATAAGATATCTGCCGGACATGCTCCGATCTGGGTGGAAACATGAATGTCTAAGGGGTAAAAGGAAAGAATGAGTTGAGTGTCATTCACATAACAATGGTATGAAAAGGCCACCTCACCGACAGCTACTGTATACAGTAGGGAGAACTGAAGATGACCAAGTACTGAGCCTTGTGGGACACAAGTGGAGAGTATGGAGCAGATATGAATCCCCTCAATGACACCTTATATGAACAATCCTCTAGATAGGAAGCAAACCATTGCCATTTCTGTGCCACCGATTCCGAAGGTTTGGAAGGAGAGACAAAAGAATCTTGTCCATATATCAAACAAATGCCAAACATTACATTGTCAGTAGATGTTCCTATAAAGTAGCAAAGCTAGTGATCATTCATTCTATGTGTTTATTCTAATGTGTAATGTCAGAAAGCCAGGTTTACATTTCAAAGCATATACTGCAAAGAAATGTATGACCACCAAAACAGAAAGATGTTTGGCTCATTTTGTTTGAGTTTGAGTTGTGGTGGAAGATCTGCGGAGACCTGGCCTCCCTGGGGGTGTGTAGTAGACTGATTAGACCTTGTGAGTTGTGTTTCAGGTCAGGGGCACTGCAAAGGCTTTGCCTATTAGTTCTGCACCAGCGTTCAACAAGGCACAAGCTAAGTCCCAGTAATCTAATTGAGAATTGAGATCAATAAACTATCTGTTAAAGAACAAATAATGTACAGTAAGAATGGCATCTGTATGAAGGAATTGTTTTTATCAGAAATTCATTTCTGGACATGTTTATTGTTATAATATTGATTACATCAAGCAAAAGGAGACATGATGTGATGAATGTTTTCACTGCTATGCTCTGATGCTCTCGTTTCCCCATGGAGAAAGACAACGGACGACAATGTAAACTTAAAAAGGCATGCAGGAGAAAGTTTGATCCCTTATTGAATGTCGACACCAGACAGATCAGTACACAAGATTTGGAGTTATAGAACTGATCAAGTGTTGGTTCATTTTCTACAACATATCTTTGACAGAAATCCAGCTGCAAATCACAGGTTTATATTAATAATCATATGTTATCATTTATAGTGACAGCTTGCATAGGGACATATTGTTTATGTCAATTGATTAAAAACATATATGTTTTTTGGCATCATGATGTGTTCTGATATTCAGCATTTTTGGAAGGAGTCTCCAGTGTCCAAAAGTTGGTAATAATAATTTATGACAGAAAAGTCTTCGATACACAGGGCTAGTGGTAGTTTTGTGCTAATATGCTACTTATTAGTAGTAATAGTACTCGTAGTAGTAGTGTAGGAATTCCACATTGGATAAAAGTGAAACACAACAAATGTAGATGTTGGCAAATCAATGCGGAATAAGTGGAAGAAATATCATTGATTCTGAAAAATATACTTGCATTATATTTGCATAGACATTCTTGACAATGGACACAAAGCTATACAGGAATAGAAAAATAAGGAAGAAACCTTGGGAGGAACTAGAATCATCCTCATACCATGCCCTGCGATGGATTGGCACCCTAGCCAAGGTGTACCCCGCCTCATGCCCTAAGCATTCTGGGATACGCTCCAGGCCCCCCATGACCCTGAATACAGGCTAAAGCAATATAGAAGAATGAGTGAGTGAGTATTAATACCACCCATAAATAAATGAATTCTACTACGGGTATATGGCCAAATGTGCAATTGGTGCAATTGTCTAACAGGAAATGTGTTGTTATAGTTAACAATAAGTTAATTTTATTGATGTTACACTTGTTTACTGAAGGAGACAATTTTGGGTTCAAAACTCTTCATGGCAGTTTCAATCCTAATGCTATCAGAGCGCCTGCAATCACAAGCCTTCATAGTGAAGCTGTTTGTATCAAATGTGGCCCAAGGCCATCTTCAGTGGTCTCCATATGATGAGAGCTTCAACCAGAAGTAGGGCATCAGACAGATCAAGTCTAGACATCAGAAAGGCTCAGGGCCCATGAAAGATGAAATTACTAAACAAAAATCTCTTTAAAATGTGCTTTAAATTCTGTGTTATAGATCTAATCTAGAATTCCACCTATAGTGTGACATAGTTTTCCTGACCTTAATATGCACACACTGTACATTAAAGAAATATAAAATACTTTTCAATCATCATTATCATCACATTGTTGCTTTTTCAAATAGTTACTATTTCCATCCAAGATATTAAAGGTTTATATGTTTCTCTATTGGATTTCTGACATTGAGCTACACACTCTCTTCTGGGCCAGCTCTGTTGTCATGGAAACTTTGACTGCCGTTTGAAGTCTCCATTCAAAAGACGCTAACTACAGCACTGTAAAGCTCTGTGCACATTCCGATGTGGATTTACCTGATAATTATACTGTATAGCCACCTAACAAGAGTCAGCATTTCTTTGTGTATGTGTGAAGGCACCTGGCCAGATGAGGATGGGGTGGAGTGGATGGCATTCATCTCCGTGTTGGGTGGCTACATTTGAGCTGTGGTGTTACTTCCTGTGGGCTGCTGCATGCCTTCTCATTTTCTCACCTCAGTTGCTTTGACTTACTGCAGCGGAATGTCAGATTAAGGTGTGCCTTTCCCATTCCAGCGAGGAGATGAAGGGAGAAAATCGTCTTTGTTTGAGTATGTAAGGAAGCCACATCCTAAACAAACGATAGCCTGAATATACACACCTCTTTCACTGACACCTTAAGGGTCAGATCCCTGGCTAATCCTTAAGCTTTGTTTTCCTTGGACAGAAGACATTTCTTACAAAAAGAGGAAACCGCAGCATGGGCTAATGTAGAGGTATGCTGTCCGCCCACCGGGTAAATCTGGCCAGTTAAAATAAATGCTTTTGGAGCTCAGGCCAACTGGTGAACCCCCTTCCTTGTTCCAAATTTCTGTCTAGAATGAAATCAGCGTTCCACCTCTTGACAAAGCACAAAGTGCGATCTCTTTTACAGATGTGGCTCTAACATGCTATATGTGATTGGTGCTGCAACCAGAGAAGCAAAAAGTAAAAAAAAAAAAAAAAAAGGAGAGGTAAAGAGTTTCCGTGAATTCTTTTTGCACTCCTTTGCATGGGCTTGCAGATGTGTGGAAAGCACTCAAACACGTTTGCTCATCTGAGTCACTGGAATCTGCCGCTTTTGTTTCGTGAGTTTCTTGAGAATCTCCCACACATGGGTGATTAGGATGCAAATCAAATTCCTATGTGTTAGAACATATTTTCACCTGTCACAGTGTTAGCCGCTATTGAAATACTATGGCGCACAACTCATTAGTGTGTATGACTCTAAAGCAAATCTCAACTCAAACAAACATACAGTACACACACAGACAAAGAGAGAGAGAGAGAGAGAGAGAGAGAGAGAGAGAGATCTAAAGTGTTATCTGGTACAGATACACAAAGCTGCACCCATCCTGAAGTTGAGTTTCATATTGAAAAAAATCTAGGGAAAATCTACAAGACAAATTATTTCCTGTTATACAACAGTTAGTTCCAACCGAGTAATCTGATTGGACGAGAGGCATTCCATGAGAGATGATGCTGGATGGTAACAGCACTGAGACATTTAACTATATGCAGTGGTCGAATGGTCAAAAAAAAAAAAACAAACAACAACAAAATATATATATATATATATATATATATATATATATATATATATATATATATATATATATATATATATATGGGAATGGGGGGTGGGGGGCTACAACTAACCATACAACATGATTGTTGAATATGTAACATTTTTATTTTTAACAGTTTTATTAACAAAATGTAAGCTTAATTAAATCAACTTGGAGCCATCAAAACAAAACACATGCACTTAAACATGCAATTTTTAAAGAAAAGCTATCGTTTGATCCGTTCCATGGCTTTCATGAAAATGAAGGATTATAAGAGTAGAATAAAAATCTACATAAACATTAGAAATTAAATGATTTAATTTAATATTATTGTAGTTTTGTATGATTACACACCAGTCTCTCTCTCTCTCTCTCTCACACACACACACACACACACACACACATACACACAGTCTAATAATAATCCAAACCTCTTCTTTACATTAAGAACGAAGTTACACAAATTGGGTAAAGAACTCGTCTTTAACCATTAAAGCTGTCAGTCATTTCGAAACGTCCATGTTAAACTGAATCCTACTTTTCATTGCGTCTCAGCTGAGAGGAGTAGTGCATATGTAACAACCCTTCGGTTCTCTTCTTTTTGAAATATGTCAAAAGCTGCGCTTGAACTCTTCTCTTGGCCGTTGCGAAAATGCGAACAGCGTGAAAAATGACGCAAACGTATGTGATCTTGAGCAGTGAGCAGTGTATTGCAATATTGAATTTTTGATTGGCTAATTGCTGTTAGATAGATACTTTGTAGGTGATCATACAAAGAGTATTTTAATATTTTATTTTTTCATGAGAAATATAACATAATGCACAGCATTATTAATGCAAAGGAGATGGTAAGGGGGAGGGGGGGGTGGTTTTACAGAGGGGAATCGAGCCCTGATTATATGCATCATTCCACAGGATTGGAAAGAGGGGAGAGCAGCTGCCTGCCAAAACCCACATACACCAGAGCAGTTTCAGCAAGAAAAAACATCTGATAACATTAAGTCATCTTAAACAATACTGTCCCCTGTAGCAGTTGCTTCTAAATCATTTAGAGTTGAATTCAGCCACAAGGCTGAAGACTGAGGCCTAAATATCTAATCTCTGACCAAGGGCACTACTTGGTGATTGTACACCCTACAAAGCTTCCATGTAATGCTATTCATGATTCATCCCAGAACACAGATGTT
The DNA here is from genome assembly GCA_013621035.1 of Clarias magur. Classification (NCBI taxonomy): domain Eukaryota; kingdom Metazoa; phylum Chordata; class Actinopteri; order Siluriformes; family Clariidae; genus Clarias; species Clarias magur. Next base: position 1,079,606 of record QNUK01000027.1, on the reverse strand, counting down.
AGCTGATATTTTAAAGCAGAATAAGTGGAAATAAAAAGTTATTCTTGTAAGTTTATCAGGACTTTCCACCACCTTCATGGTTTATTCCACTATCACCCCAGTAAATACACTTGCTCTCAGTCACCAGCTCTGCCACGGGTAGTTCAGCCAGTTGCAGAAAGAAGTGGTGGGCGGTGCAAAATAACTGGTTAAATAAACAAACACATCATAATCGGTTGATAATAAATCCAATGACTCATGGTGTTTGTGGAACCATTGCAAAAATATCACTTTTGAAGATGAAGCTGTTGTACTGAATATCAGCACGCCTGTGCAACCATATTACCATTTACTGATAATCAGTAAAAACAACTCCCTCTTGTGTGATATTGCTTAATTATTACCCCATAACTCTCACATGGAGATCACAAAATGCAGCCTGTCATATTATCAAGAAGCTAAAAATTATATTTTACCTCGAGCTGTTAAAAAGTGTTACAACATAGACCCAACAAAAGTGCATTAACATAAACCAGAGAGTTGCGCTGTAGCCAGATGCCGCAGAACATTATTCAACACCGTTTGACCAATCATATCACAATTTAGCAGCGCTGTGGTATAAAATGATGTAGCTCGTTTTCACAAGGTTATGACAGATAAATTAAGGTCTTACATTCATTTCCACTCCTGCATCCCTCTGTTCAGCATCATATGTACAGTAAATGCAAAACAGATGTGTTGGCTTTGATCAGAAACCACTGAATGAGTTTAACAGGCTGATCTAAACTGAGTGATATTATAAATATTAGCAAACTGGAAAAAAGATTTGATGTTTATTTGAAATATGCACTATAAGGATGACACAGAATGTAGTCTTGCCAACTCACAGGTCCAGTGCTGCAGTGCTTGGGTTACTGTCTGTGTGTTTTTCCTCTATGATTAGGATGTTTGGATACCTCCTATCACTCAAAAACGTGAATGTGTGATTATGTGTGCATGATCCCCTTCTAGCTCATCCAGGCCGGCTTATAATCTATGATCTAGAAAAAAAAAATATATATATATATATATATATATATATATATACGTAAGCTCTAATTTTCCTGAGATAAGACGGCAAAGATTTTTGTGATATGCGATGACTATCGATGGGACACAGCAAAGCCCAATCCTCCTAAAGTAATTAGGTGCTTTAAAAAAAATAAAAATAAAAATAAAAAAACACTGTCTCGTGTCATGCTGCAATTTACAGCCTTTAACATTTTTCTGTCTTATCTCTCAACTGGCAGGGCCTCCATCTCTCTTTCCCTGTTTACAGACGTTACAAAAGTGCCTCGCACGCAGGGAAGTGTGTGCTCGTTTTCCCAACAAGCCTTTACACCCTGACTGGGAAAGAAACAGGATATGACAACAAGAGATTAGCAGGTGCCCTTCACTTGGTTTTACTAGGGTAAGTATCCTGATAAAGTGGGGCCTCTTTCTGTGTCATTTTGAGCTCTTATGTGTTTGTATCACAGCTTGTTATCTCTTTAGGCCAGGACATTTCTCTGTAGCCCTTTGAGGAGCCAGGGATCCTTCTACAAACTACAAACAAAACACCATAGACACCCTTGAACAAGAACACACCTACTTAAAGACAGTATCAGGATATCAGATGAAATAAAAAAAAAAACAGTAGACACACAATATATTACAGTATATTTACAGTATATATACTTTTACAGTATATAAAGGTAGTGGTGGCTCAGAGGGCTAAGGCACTGTGTTACTGATGGGAAGATCAGCGGTTCGATTCCCAGCTCAGCCAGGTTGCCATTGTTGGGCCCTTGAGCAAGGCCCTTAACCCTAACTGCTCCAGGGGCACTGCAGCATGGTTGACCCTGTGCTCTGACCCCAGGTAAGGCTTTACTTTACATATATATTGAATATATTGTATTTTTTTAATAAAAACATTTTAGAATTATATACTTTGTAGGCCCAATTAATGCCTAGTCAGTTTGGCTAATAATTGTAATTAAAGATAGTTTAACAGCTTTTAGTTGTTATTTTCATTACTGTAACAAAATTATTATTATTATTATTATTATTATTATTATATTATTATTATTATTAATATAATAATAATAATAATAATAATAATAATAATAATAATAATAATAATAATAATAATAATAATATTGAGGCATATGGGGTATGTGGTATTATTATTATTATTATTATTATTATTATTATTATTATAATACCACATACCCCATATGCCTCAATGACCCTCTTTCAGAGACTTTCTCCACCATGTATACAGGCTAAAACAAAATCTGAAAGCATGAATGTTGCCTCCTGGAGGCAGGATACTGTATTTCCCAAAGTTCAATGATATGAACAATACATGAAAAAATATACTAAATTAAATTGTATATTCATGTGATTTAAAAGAGCTTGTTTCGTTTTTTTTCCCAGCGATTCATGTTAACCTGCTTTATGGTAGCGATATTGGTGTGCTGAGTATTTCCCTGAGGCTAATCCTGACATCCTTACATAATTTATCCAATTCTCTGCAAGGTATAGAAGACTTTAAGACAGACTGTGTCCTTTATTTAATATGTGGATTCTTGGATCCCTAATTGTTCCGCTGTGTGCTCAGCTCCTCCGGCACTAAATTCTACAGTCGCTGACTGTTTATCCTGTTTCCTCTACGAAACGTGCTCCTCCAGACTCCGACCAAGTGCTGCTTGCTAACTTTAGCATGCATTGGTCCATTTCACAGTTTAATCATTAGCCCACAGGTGCTAATTTACACACATGTGAAGCCAAAGCAAAACTGGGAAGAAATTGGCTTGCACCTCTTCGGAGATACATTGTGGTTGCTCAAGAATTGTCATTGGATTTCCTATCATGGCTTGAAGCATAAAAATAAATTAAAAAATACATACATTTGGGGAAAAAACAAGAAGAGTATTAAGTTAATTTAATTATTGCAAACAAACCGCATCATCCTATAGCTACACTGTGAAATTCACCTTGATTGTGTTATTTTGCAAGCGTAAGCAAATGAACCATCTGGAGAATTCACAAAGTTCTAAGGTTGTTGCATAGGAAGTTCTGTGAAAGCAGCGAAAGGGGGTGTGGATTGAAAAGGACGTGGGTGGGAATGGGGGGATGGTGGGGCTTGCATCCTGATGGAAAGCGCTGGGAAAAGTGTGGCGGGGGCTTCCTACCGGAGAGATCGCAGCTTGGAGAACAATGCTGTGAAAAGCTGCCAACACCCTCAGCAGGTCCCTGTGGAGTAAACCGTCATCCATCAACACTGGGACGTTTTGAGACGGCACGTCCAGCGCCTTCACTCTGTGTGAACGTTTGCCTTTCTAACTGATCTCAGCTCGGTTTTAACCGTGAGCTACGAGTCAGTGTCAGGCTCTACAGTCAATTCTTCACCACTAAAGCTTTCAGAGGGTGTGAACCACATTCTCCGGCTCTAATTAAACACGTTCGATAATCCTGCGGAAAAGCCTGACACCGCTGGCAGGAAATCTCACCCCGCTGAACGTTCTGCAACTGTGATATAGAGTATAGCCTTAATGTAAGCAGTGATAAACATAAAATGTGTATAATTTTTATTATAATATAGGCAAGCTTGAAATTGGAGTGAAATGATTTGATAACAGCAACATCCAATATCACGCTTTAGTGGAAGCCTTTTGAGCCACTAACACGGTTTGTAAAAAAGACCACTGATTTCTCCTCTTTGTGGCTGATCAGTCTGATTAGAGTTGGGATATGTAGCTTGAATACAGTTTTGTGTCTTTAGACTAATTGATTATTTGCGCTTTTTATAGATCCTGAGTTTGTAGATAGAGTTTGTTCATTCGGTACAGAATCAGCTCTTGGCTGGAAGAATTATGATGATGTTGCTATAATCATAAATAAATAGACAGAAATTCATCTTTTTTCAGAAGTAATATCCTGGATATTAAACGACATGAAAATCTTAGGGTGTATATTGTTTTAAAAACAAGCTGTTTTAAATATAAGATAATTTTGGTAACGTTAATGGTGTAACCACGACTAAAATATAAATTGTAAAAAAAAATGATATACAAATTTATAACAAAAATATATTGCACAAAAATTCGCGGTCACATGATAGCATCAATGATGGTGTGACTACTGACATCTTACATAATATGTACATAATAAATAATAATGCATGAGACATGATACTACACATCTCTGCCATCATTTAATTAAGTTTTAAAAAAGGTTTTAAAAGCTGTTGAAGTATTTATACATTTGTTGGTCCCACCTAAATCTACATTATATATAAATAAGTCATTGATTAATCAAATAAATAAATACATAAATAAATAAATGTGTATGAATACTTAATATAATATTTAGTGAAACAAAATCTACATAGTTTTATATGCACCAAAATTGCTATTGTTATAACTACTATTTCTGAAATATAGCCACGGTTTAGCATGACTCAAGAGGCAGGATTCTTGATCAATCTGAGAGTAAACTTTCCCAGAGACACACAGCTAGAAATCTATAATATACTGTATGTCTGTCTACGTTTATGAGAATTATAATTCCATTTACAAAAACCTGGACCTGGGCCTTCTGAAATATGTCTTTAAGTTGTCTGTTATCAGCTCTTCAGGAAGTCCATTACAGGAAAGTCAACAAAGTGTTAATCATGTATTAATAGCTAAATCATTGCTTGCTCAAACAAATTAGCACATTCGTGCATACATTTTACCATGAAACTATGGGTGTGCACTTGGGCAATCTATATAAAATGTGGATGCTTATATGTGTGTGCAATGACAAATTAAAGGTTTATATTAATGCACTTATGATATTGTTTCCATAGCAATAGCTAATACAGGGCCTGGGTGTAGTATAAGAGGAATAAAGCACATTGGGGTGTGCTTTTATAAAGCAATAATCAACATCACTACATACTTGAGAGTGCAGCCTTTGGGTTTGGGACCAGCACTAAAGATGGTCTGCATCCAGTGACTCTTTCGGGCCATTAAACCCAGGAGGACTTTCACATGACACATGAGGAGCTGGCCACTGAGACTTCAATGCTTCTTATAAAGATTCAGCATAAATCCTCTAAAATTATGCTTAAGTATGATAAAGGAAAATGAATTACATCATACCTGAATTCCTAATCATCTTCTTTGCTACCTGGTCCTTTGCACTTTTGGCCATTGTACACTTTTTTTTAACAACATGAATGAAGGATGTAAGAAAGTGCTGTACAGACACTAAACTTCTTTAAAGCGCTGATGTGACCTGCATTATAATAAATGGTTCTGGGATGTTTAAACACATGCAAATAACTGAAGGTTGAGAGGCAGACAGAGCTAAGCTCTTGGGTATCTCTTGGCTTAGCTCAGTTTCGTGCCTTAAGCTGAGCACTAATGTATTTTTATCAAACTGCTCCAAGGACATGTGATTTGAAGTTCTAACGCATGTTTCTGCAATCAGCGTGCAGGTGATGATATCAGCAGATCACCTCTTACAGTATTTCTTAGACCATCCAGAGGTTTGGACATTAATGGCAGTCATATCTACTCATCTTTAACAACACTTTCTTTAAAAAAAAAAAGTTTCTTTCAGTTTTAGTTTTTTTTTTTTGTCAATCTGCTAGCTGAGGATCTTTCACAGCCATTTGAAGAGGTAACTGGAGATAGTGAATACAAAGCTGTTTTCATATCCACAAGGAAAAGGAACCCTAGCAACGATACATTAAAAGATCACGTCTCAATTCTCCGCTCTGAAAAATTCTCACATTGCAAAAATAGAATCGGATATGAATTATCAGAACAACTTCCTCCAAAGCCGTTCTTTGTCATGCGTAAATGTTTAAATTTAGGTCCCACAGTCTCACTATTGTCCTCAAAACCGGTTCTCAAGGGAAGGATACAGTGACTGGACCAGAGGAATTCGCTTCAACGGCCATGTGCACTGTCACGTTCTAATGGACAACACTGCCAGAATACGTGTCTGCATGCATGCGCTGATGTGTCTCCCTCATACCAGCTTATAGCACTATTAATAGCTGATTCTTTGCTTCCCTGGAACAACAGACTTCAAGGCAATGCAGAGCAATACATACTTTGTGAAATGAGGTGCAAAAATTTTTATGAAACTTTAACAAAAAACAAACAAACAAACAAACAAACAAACAAAGTTTTTACGAGGACCTGGATTGGCTGTAATGAAAGTGTAGGGTGTGTAACTGCTCCAAAAACATGAGACAGGATATAGGCAGCATGTTGCGCATCTTTAGAAACTTTTCCATTGGAAGAAGTTTCCGTAGATCCCATACAGTCACACTCATGATGGTCATTTGTACATATTGTGGGAAAACATTTTCTATAGTAGGTTCTGTCCATTAGATGGTTTTATTGTAGTCCAAACATCCTTCTAAATTCCTTCATCTATGAAACCTCACTATGACCAAAAATAGCCAATTGTGCTAAACTTGTGTATTACTAATTCTATTGATATTATCACTATTATTCCTACTACTTCTAATATTACTATTTCTACAATTACTCTCTCACTCACTCATCATCTATACCGCTTTATCCTGTGTACAGGGTCGCAAGGAACCTGGAGCGTAACCTAAGAGACTTAGGGCATGAGGCGGGGAACACCCTGGACAGAGTACTACTTCTACTACTCCTGTTACTGCTGCCACTATTGCTACAGCTATAATTGGGTCTGGGATAGCTCAGTGGTTAATGCACTGGACTACAGTTTGGAAGGTCCCAGTTTCAAATCTCACAACTGCCAAGTTGGGCCCTTGAGCAAGGCCCTTAAACCTCAACTGCTCACATGTATAATGAAATACTGCTAAATGTAAATAATTCCTACTGTTAATGCTTCTCTGTTTAATATTATCATTTATTGATCATCAGACAACTGATTATTAAATAAGATAAGAATACATCATAAATGCTGCCGTAGGATTAAAATGATCTGGATTTGGGGGTAGTCCAGCCGTCCTGCTAATTTCTTTCACCGATAAAAACTCACCATGACCACAAATAGTCAATTCTGCTGAATATACGTATATAAATGCTATAAAGTCCCAGTCCTTATCATTTCCACACAGCTCACACTAGACCAAAAGAAAACAACAGAAAGTACGAATCCTTCACTGGAGAGGTTGAAGGCGTTCTTTTGATATGATTTGATAGTCATTTCCCCACTGAAGCTATACAGCTAATTATGAAGATAAACTTGTCGTAGCATAACTTGAAGCATAAATAACTAGTGTTTTCACGTAGCCTGTCAAATCCTGAATATTTTCACAGCAATTAAAGCCATTGTGAATATTTTTTGAATGTGAAATACTTCTACTCATCCACTTACCTGGCTCAAATTTTATTTTCCATTCTTCTGCGGTGGTGCGGGTCAGCTTGACTTTAGAGAATGTCAAAGGGGGTCAGGTATGCTATGCTAAATTAAAAAGCTCTTTCTGTGCTCTGCATTCATAAGTGCCGTTCCTGCCAGGTTTTTTTTTTGTTTGTTTGTTTGGGCAGCTGGCTAATCACACAGATGTACTCCATTTCAGTCTCTGCTTCATTTTATAATCAGCTGAAGAGCTCTTATTACAAGACCACCATACCGCTGCAAAGCTCACAACCAAGACACTGATCGCTGCTCATTTACGTGCGATCGTTCTGCAATCATCACACAGGTAGTGTGTTACTGATCAATGAAATGAAAATGACGCCTGTTTAAATCCCCAAGTGGATAGTTTGCAGCACAGTAAATACAATCTCAGTAGGATACTCGACTGATATTTTGGAAGCAGGAATATGGACTTCATTGTATCCAAGGTAGAGTGGTGTGACTTCAGGTGCATTGACTGACACTCGACCTTCATTCATATTCTTCACAGTCAATGGAAGCGTGATTGCTATGCTGTTCACACACCAGTTGTGCCGGATGCAGACCCCCAAAGTTTGCCTGTGATTGGCCGGCAGGGGAAAAGAGAGAGAGAGAGCGACCTGCATCTGCAGTCTACTCACGTCACCTTACTCTGCGCAGCAACACGACAAGGGCTGACGTCAAATGCAGCTCCTTCTCTGAAGGTAAAGGGCTTTAATTCCTCCCAGGAGTTCAAGGTGCAAAGAAACTGTCTAGCTGGGAGAAACGGACGGTCTCATTCTTGAGATAATAATAAAAATAACAGCGTATTTTTTTTTGTGACTGAAGGGGAAAAAAAACAGCACAATTTTCCTCTTCTCTAAAGATTTCTCAAGGCCAGTGACAATCATTGTGGCATCTTGTGCGTTTTTGTGCAAAATGAAAAAAAAAAAAAATTCAAGGCTTTTATTTCCATAAAAATTTTGCTTGATAGTTAAATATAGATTTTTAAAACTATTATTATCATCATTGAATAGTAGAATGAAAAGTTAAACCCATTCACAATCAACTTAAAATCACTTAAAATCACTTGTCACTTAATGTAAGAAATTAGAAATTAAGAAATAACAGATTTGTTGCAACAAAAAAAATATATATTTCACAAAGGCAAATTAACTACACATTGCAGAATTAAAATAATAATAATCCATTATGGCAGCATTCCACCTTAATGGTTTGTGGTCTTGCTCTTGTTTCGTCACCCCTGTGTGAAAATAACTAAGCAGACAAAAGTGTATTGAAGTTTTCAGAGTTGATGATAGACCCCACTGTGTCCTGCTTATTACCTGAGACCAAAGTTCTGACTGGAAGATCAGAGAGGATTCTTGCATAACATCAGTGAGCCCTTTAATAAAGGAGACAAATAATGAACTTATGACACACTTCAGATGGCAAAAGTACATTATGTGTCAAAAAAATAAATAAAGCAATTACAAACAAATTTTATTTGTAATAGTGCATTTAACAATATCACAAAATCAAGGCTTTACAGAGATCTTAATGTCAATCTGGGCCCTATATGAGAGTGAGGGATTATAAATCATTACAATATTATAAAATATGGGCATTGTGTACTGTATAAAAGTGTGACAACGGCATATCCAGTATAAACGCATTGTGAATTTAAGTCCTGAGATGATCAGATCGCAGTCTTCATGACTATAGCAGCACTTTTTAGTTTCAGATGAGATGATCTGTTCTCCAGATGAGAAGCAGTGCTTTGTTGTGTTTTGTATCCAGTACTGCTTATTCCATTCCAAAATAAATATATAAAGGCTGGATAGAAGCCCACACATTTCTGGTAAATTACTGTGTTTAGAATAAAGACTTGGACAGCTTAATCACAAAGGGATGCACTGAGGGTACTAGCCAAATTTATTTTGCAGAACAAATGCAGATCAGCCAAATCCATGCTGGAACATTCTGTCATGAGATATCCATTTTTCAGAGAGTTTGTGTAAGGTCTAACCTCAGATTGGTGGACTTGGCTGAAAGACGTGGAAGTCAATGTTAATACTGTATGTATACTCTTTTATGTTTATGTTTATCCTTCACTTCATTCATTCTATTTTTTGTAGTGTTTTGCACTTGTAGCCTGACTTCCTTAATGTTCAGCACGCAGGGCATTCTGTGATTCTTTTCAGCTCAGATTTTTGTTTAAGGCACTTTAAAACATTTTTTATTAGAGTAGCCTTTATTTGATCTTAAACCAGACAGCGTAATGCTTGTCGAATCTCTCTAAACAAAAAGGAGCTTCTGGTTGCAGAACTGCTGCTCACTGGATGCTGGTTTTTGTTTGATTGTTTGTTTGGTTGTTTGTTTGTTTTGTGCCATTCTATGTAATATTTCTTCTGTTGTAAATGTTGGGTGTAAAAATTCTGGAAAATATGCACTTGCTGAAATGAGAGCATTAATTGTTGTGTCCGTATAATATCATGCATTGAACCGGACGAATGTGACATCACCCTTAGGTTTTCTGAAGAGCGTTTCTGAAGCTCAAATGTGGACGGCCTGGTCGTCACCACCTTGGCAGGAGCCGAATCGTCCCAAACCCCTGTGACTCCATAAATGGGTATACAGTTTGAGCGGAACAAATAGAGACTGACTGTTGTTTGGAACCTGGCTACCTAATTCTGTTAAAATCCTGAAGCTACAGTAGCTTAAATAAAATGCAATTGATTAAACTCCACATCCATACCCTACAATTGCAATACCTGCATTTTTTGTGGTAATTAAAATTACAATGATTTTAGTTAGCTGGTTAGCAAAGTGCTACATAGCATATCGGTTTGACACCTGCACTGAAGCTGTCGCTCTATCAACGTACACCCCTAATTATCCATAACTTTATGGCTTAATATCATTTCAGTTGATGAGATAATTATTATTATTTTTTTTAATCCCCTAGTGACTCGTTTTTGGAGCCAGTCCCCCAGTGGACAGTAAAGGAACTGCACGTTCTGCCACTTCAGCGTTGGGTTAATTTTTTAGAACCGTAGGTTTACCATTCGATATTAATACAAAACAATATATTTAAGTGTAGTTCTGTTTAATGCATTTAACATAGAAATACCAATGTTTACCATTATTTTTTTGTTCAACTTTAATTTCTTTTTAGATATATACATACTTTCCAGTGTGTGTGTGTGGTTGTGTGTGTGCAGAGGTGGAAAGTAACGAATTATATTTACTCGCATTACTGTAATTGAGTAGTTTTTTTTTGTTTGTTTACTTCTACTTTTTAAAGTAGTTTTTAAAATCTGTATATGCATATTCATATGCGCTACTGAGTAAAACAAATGAATGAAAATGCAAAAAATATTATGCTTTGTATAAATGCTTCGTTGTGCCCACGTGTGTGTATCGTGTCCTGGTCGCGCGCCGCTCCAGACTCCACTCTAGGTTTTCTGACTGTTTCCCCACATCGGCGTCTACCTGACCTTCCACACGGTCGCTTCCGCCCTGAGAGTGACGTCATCAACCAGCGCGACCATATATAAACCGGAGAGAGCCGCGGGAAAGAGGAAAGAGATTGTGATTTTGCCGTTTGATATTTGGTTGTGACTTTTTGCCTCCCATTGACTTTGATTATTGCTTTGCCCCTTTGGTTTGGTTAGTCTTTGTATATATTTGTAGTTTTTTTTGGTCTTTGTATATATTTGCACTCACCAGTAGTAGGGATGTGGCTGCCAATTATTTTGGGAAGAGGAATTGGTATATTTCTGCCATATACCACCATTCCCATACAGTTTAAAATAGAACCCTGACCCATTCTTTTGCTGTACGGCCCGACACTAGACTGGGACTTAATGCCATATTTAAGTGACCACTTTGATTTTCAAGCACAAGAAAGACAACAGCTTTATTATGCAAAGGTGTTCCTTCAGTTAAAAACAACTAGTTTGAGATATCTGCTCATCTTTTTTTAACTACACTAGAATGCCTCATCTACGCTGTTAAAAAAAAAGTTACTCAGTAACATTTACTCTGAGTAAATTTTTTATGAGCTACTTTTGACTTTTACTTGAGTAGATTTTTATAATGGTAACTTTACTTGTACTTCAGTAAAATTTCACTGAAGTATCAGTACTTTTACTTGAGTACAAAATTTTAGTACTCTTTCCACCTCTGTGTGTGTGTTAGCTAGTTAAAATGATTTTACACCCTGTAAATGCAGCGGATACATTTTTCAATGTATTTCCATAAATACATCCATATCTCTGAAAAGATTTTTTTTAAGCATGCAGCTAATATTTGTCTGTAGAGCCTCTAGTGCTGTAATTGGGGCTTTGGAGCATTAACGCACTTGCCCATGAAAAGCACAGCTGAAACCCACACCCTGGGTGCACTAAAAGCTATTGACAGGCTTCAGGCATTTCATGCTTCCATCCCATGTGAACACACTTTGCAGCAAACAGGAGCGGCCTGAGAATGTGTTAACGGCCACACAGCTCCAGTTGGCTCTGGACATAAAAAAGCGTGTAACACATTTGCTGTGCCTCATGCTGCCGTGCTGCACATGGTGACACACATCGATCCGGGAAAACGCGCTAGAGTCTCCAGCTATGCAAACAGAGAAGAGTCGGAGGGGGTGTAAAGAGAATGTGTTCATTCCCAAAGCGCAGGAGGCACAATATTCCATCAAAGGCTCCAAAACACTGCTTACATGCCTAACGATAGGATTATATAATACATTTGAAAATGGGAGCAGTGTTTCTGTAAATGATAGTATAACTGAAAAAGAGTATGATGATTAGTTTTGCAGAGAGGTTCAAAAAGTAATCAATTTCTTCTCGTTCCCTCCTTTTTTATTTGTAGTCAATTCCCCAGTAAAGCAGGTCTCTTCCTTTACTACGGTGCAACCAATCTGGAATAATATAGGCTAAAATATTAATTAAGATTTATGCGTTTTATAGTCAGTATTGTAAAAGGAACTAGAGTTAACATTAAGCTTAATTAAATGTTCCCATTGACCTCATCCTAAAAACTCACTATATAATCCATTTTGCTCGTATTAGCAACGATGCCATTTGCATGAATTCATTAGCCTGCATTACTATTCATGGCCACCTAAATCAAATGTTACACGTTATAATTCTTTATAAGTGCTACTTTCTTGCTACCCCGAAGCTTCTTATTACTGCAGCTGCCCTGAACTAATTTGCATTTCCACTCTATGTTTTATGCTTCCATAATACCAAGCTATAAAACTTATATTAGTCTGCACAAGAGCGCGATACATCTTTCAACAGACTGCAACCAAATTACAGAGAGAAATCAAGGATGGCGCCAGGCAGCTCTGAAAAGTTTTATATGCAGATGAAACCTACAATTTATATTTCAATACTGCAAATGTCAATGACGATACAGCTCCAAGCAGGATGAAGTTAATGGCTGCAGCTTCTCAGAGAGAAAGGAGTTCAACTCTGAGAACAAACAAACAAAAAAAACAAACAAAAAAAAAATATATATATATATAAAACACAGTTTCTATATCATTAGATGTGAGTGTGCAGTAAGTACTCAGAAACATTTGAAGAAAAGATGTTTTTCCAAATGAAAAGAAACATCCCTTTGGTGGTAATTTAAATTGTAAATCCATTAAACAAGTAATAAATTTTTACAACCCCTGGAATAACGCTGGCATATGTAATATGTTTGCATTCCAAAAGACCACACACCCTTTTTTCCCAGGGATTTTCTTTTTCTTTTATAGAACCTCACCTATAGTTTGCTTTGTGCTTTCACTTAACCAAGACACGTTATTGAATAAATATTAGTAATAAATGGTATGTAATTAGAAGTCTGGACCTCCTGAATCCTCCTGGATTTCCAACCATTGGACCATTCCTAAGAAAGGTAAGAATTCACTCCAGGGGGGGGGGAGGGGTTGGGATGGGGGTTGTAGTGATGTAGCTGTACAATCATTCCATCAGCTGGATCAGTGTGGTTTGTTTACATCTACCCTTATTTGGCATATCAAGAGCACACACACACACACATCTGTGCAGTCGCTAGTTACATCAGAATAATAATCATGCTAGCTGTGAAAAACTAGAGGTTATCTCTCAAGGTGCTGCAATCTAGTACAAAAAGCTTAAATCTTGCATGAACCAAAAGCTATAACATGTCATCCATATTAATGTCTTGTCTTTTCTATCCTCAGGCAAATGTTGGCAGTGAATGAGAATGAGATGGATGCAGGTGCCTTGGGAATAAAAGAAGAAGGAAAGAGTCAAATCCAGGGCTGGTTTGGTAAACAGGACGTGAGAGTGGTATATAAATGGATAAATAGGTTGCATGCACAAAGCAGGAGACATACAAGAAATAATAAAAGAAGGGTACAATATGATACATATATGGCACATATTTGGAATCACATATTACTGTCGCTGTAAATGATTCACCTTATTTGTCCTATGCAATCAATATTTTTCCAGTGCTGAAATTTTTGTAATATACAAATGTTTCTGATCTCTACTTAGGATAGCCGTATACATCTTTACCCAGGCAGGCTTTTTCACTTACAAAAAATATACATCTGTGCATGTAATGATGGCATGGAAACTAGTGGATCCATGAGACAGCTGCAGGCTGGGTGGTGAGAGAACAAGAAAATGAATAGTCATGGCAAACACCACACGCTCACACATACACGCCACAGTCACAAAATCTCTCAAGCTGTGTCCAATACATGCCTTCATCACTTTAACTTGTGCTTATAACCTAATAATTAAATTAAGAATGTGCATCTTTTAAGTCTTGAAAAAAAGGACATTTTTTATTTGATCTCAAGACTTTTCTTTAGTCATTTCCCTGATCAAATTCTTGGTTGAAACACTGTAAAGGAAGCTTGGGCCTCTCGGCTGAATAGCATATGCATCGCTCGACTAACCTTCGGCTTCACTCCCTCTCATAAAGTGCCAGTTGTTCACAGCTATCATACTGTTTCATACTAACTAAACACAGAGCAGAGCCAAGAATGCATCAAGCACCTTCCAGTGCAAGCCTCTATTTTCTGCAAAGGCACTACTATTATACAGTATGTTTAGTCTTGCGTAAGAGAGGGTTAAGAGGATGAGAGCTCAACTTATGGGAACAACACGGTGACATTGGATGGATTTGTTACAGAAGCTTTTGGAACATCAAGTTTCTTGAAATGAAGTCTGTTCATGCAGTAAATAGCACACAGCTCGTGGAAAACTCTTTCGCCATATACTGTATAGGCTATGTACAGTAGGACACAATTTTCAAACCCTGGTCATGGAGTACCCGCTGTCCTGCATATTAAAGTGGCTTCCCTGCTCTAACATACACTTTTGCTCAGGAAGTGAAGCTAACACTAAAATATTAAGTGATACGAGTACTCCAGAGCCAGGATTGAGATACTGTGGTGTAAGCCATCCAAAAGGTGAATAAACAAGCTCTGAACCCCTTTCAGTGTCTTGCTCAAAAAAGATTTGCAGATACTGTACTTCAAATCCCAAAAGTGATGCTTGCACTTTATCCATTTATTATTTATTCAAATAAAGAAAAAAAAAATTTTTGAAAACAAAAAAATGTTTCCAGGTGAACTGTAGTATAGTAGGCAAATGTTGATACTTTCACATTTGTGGCAATGTAAATAAATAATTAAAACACTAATAAAAACTGCTAAGTGCTTTCAATATAAATGTATTTATATATTGCATCATATTATTATTTATTGCAAGTGTGAATGTGTAACATGTCATGCTCAAAACATATCTTTTCTATACATCATCAATTATAAGTTATGAAAAATGTCACTTTCATCTGTCTAATAACTTTAGTTCAACCCTTATCCCTAGACACACGTATTCCCATGAACTCGAACAAGTCACGTGTTCAACAGGAAGTGACATCATGCAAATTCCTTAAAGATCACTGAAAGAAGAAAACTCAGTTTTTTCTACATTGATATGTGCAAACCTATTAATTATTACAATATGATTAATGTCGGTGGGATAGTGGTTAGTACTGTAGCTTTGCTCCTCCAGGGTCCCACCTTGGGTCTATGAGCATGGAGTTTGCATGTTCTCCCCGTGCTTGGGGATTTCCTCCAGGCGTTCAGGTTTCCTCACACAGTCCAAAGACGTGTACAGTACAGCCCAAAAGTTTGGACACACCTTCTCATTCAAAGAGGTTGAATTTGTATTATGGCAAGAAAAAAGCAGCTAAGTAAAGAAAAAACGAGTGGCCATCATTACTTTAAGAAATGAAGGTCAGTCAGTCCGAAAAATTGGGAAAACTTTGAAAGTGTCTCACAAAAACCATCAAGCACTACAAAGAAACTGGCTCACATGCGGACCGCCCTAGGAAAGGAAGACCAAGAGTCACCTCTGCTGCGGAGGATAAGTTCATCTAAGTCAATAGCCTCAGAAATCGCAGGTTAACAGCAGCTCAGATCAGAGAGCAGGTCAATACCACACAGAGTTCGAGCAGCAGACACATCTCTAGAACAACTGTTAAGAGGAGACTGTGTGAATCAGGCCTTCATGGTAGAATATCTGCTGGAAAACCACTGCTAAGGACAGGCAACAAGCAGAAGAGACTTGTTTGGGCTAAAGAACACAATAAAGAAATCTCCTTGAATGAGAAGGTGTGTCCAAACTTTTGGTCTGCACTGTACGTAGATATGTGTGAGTGTGAGAGTGTGTGAATGCTAGTGCACTGCGATGGACTGGCACTCCAACCAGAGTGCATTCTCTTTTGTGGCTTGTGTTCCCATATGAACCGTGAAATGCCTGTTTTCTTAAATTCATCGTTAAAAAGAAATGGGAGAAAAAGCCTTACAAGAGTTAGCTCCTCAGTCATGGACCTAGAAAGCAGGTTTCAGTCTAAAGCAAATCAAAAAGGCTCAGACACAGAGACCTGTGAGAACAGGCCATGCTCTCTTGTCTTCACATATTTCCAATTCAATGTTCATTCTTTTCTTTGCTGCCTGAACATAGAACGTGCATGCTTCATGTCCGAATAAAGGCTGGCTGAATGAAAAGTCGCCTAATCCCATAATCCATACCTTTATGAGTAAGCGCTGCTGCGGATGTCAAACAGCCTGAAGGTGCAAATAATTCTTCTTCTAGGAATATGTGTTCAGCTAGTGAAAGGTGGACAAAATATGTGAGTTCAAGTCAAACCGGGACCTGATTGTGCAGTTATGAGGTTAAAGCTTTATTTCTCTATATACAGTAATCCCCTGCTACACTAATACACTTATCATAGTGTTTCACTAGTGCATGTATGCCATCAAGGTAGAAAGATTTCCCAGCACAATGGAGCCATGCCTGCTTCATGTCTGAAACACTGGCCTCCCAGGAGCTCCTTAAATGGCCCAAACATGTGACAATGTGGCAGTAACTCCCAGCTGAGTTCCTGTAATGTGCAAGTGGTGTTTGTGAATGATTGTCTGTACAGTTCCCACAGACAGATGCATGCATTCAACAAGTTAGTGAAAAAATATCTATTTTCAATGATCAGATGTCCACTCGCTGAATGTTCACGGGAATCACTGCAGTAGGCACTGAGCCACTTTCGGCATGGATTGGCATGGTACGGCCGTCTTTAAAATGCTTGCACAATTCAAATGTTTTACCGAGTCTAAGAGTCTCATCACCTACTGTGCTTGAAATCTTCCAGAAATGTCAATTGGTTTTACACCATAATTTGCAAGAAATTTCATCATGAATCCCTGTTTGACTTGAACACCCCTCCTAATAATACATGTCCTCTCCTTCTCTATGAATTATTACATAAGCTCATCTGATCAACAAGCATTATGCAGGTGCATGTGAAAGAACCAAAGAGCAATGCTGATCTGAATTTTCAACAAAGCGCTTCCATTGAAGAAAGGATATAATAAACATTAATAATTCCCCCTGACAATGAAGCAAACCTCAGTGGTTTATTCATGGGTGCAATGCCTGTTCCATGAACTATGTGGTTTTGTTCACAAAAGATTGAATAAACACCCATAGGCATATTGGGGAGCTCTATCTAAAAGTGAATTATAATGAAATATTATACAAAGTTGGCTTAAAGGAAACACAAAGCAAAGACATTTTACCTGATTCCAGCCAGGGTTAATGTGTGCTTTTAAAAAAAGAAAAGAAAAAAGGGAGAAAAAAAAACATTGCAGCTCTGTTGCCATCTAGTGGAGCCTGTTTAAGCTGATAACAGCAAGCTTTGAAAAGGTCAGCGTAAAGATGGGAGAAGGAAAGCTCAGCGCATAAACAAACTATAGTAAACAGTTGAGTAGCTCGTCAGCTTGGCTTCAACTTCAGAGGAGAACTTTTAAAACACATCGCCCACACTAAGGAGCGAGTGGAAAACAACGCAACCTTCCATCCAAACCACTCCATTCCATCTCGCTTTGTAGAGTCACACTGCAACACAAAAATTGTACTCCTCACTGATTTATTATCAAAACTGATTTATTTATCAGATTTATCAGTTTTGATAATTCAAAAGTAGAATCAAATCCAAGGCATTTGTGAAGGTCAAGGTTCTAAGCACCCAGCTGTGCCTGTGTGTCAGTTCTGAGGGTTATTGGTGTTCACATCTGATCTGTCTGACACGTCTGATCTTTAGGACTGAACACTGCTATCTGAAAGAAATCAATCTGATTTGGCTCGGTTCAGACTGGCAGCCCCAGTCCGACGCTTTGTAACCTATCTGCATCAGTTGTGTTGGCAATGATGCCGGCGTCATGAGAACACTGCACTGTAGCATGTGTGTTCTGTGATGTCAAATGCTGGTGACTTATAACAGACAGATATCAACAGTTAAGACAGTTAAGAATTAAGATATCCCATCTCACGCTCCCGGTTATATCACTATTGCACCCATTTTTCAACCATGGGTCCATGTCAATACAGTACCATGTGATCGTGTGTATTTGAACGTCTACATCGTGTAGCGAGATGGTAATGAAAGCTGCATGAGCGCGCATACTGTATGAAAAGGTGAGAAAGCTGGGCAGAGTAACGGACTAAAGCACTGCTGAATCACTCAGCTCAGATACACTATAAAATAATATGATTCTTGCATTGACTTTGATATGAATATTATATCTTACACACTCAGCACCTCTACTGATTGATCGTGTATACAGGGTCATGGGGGACCTGGAGCCTATGCCAGGAGACGTAGGGCACAAGGCAAACTCCATGCACACAGACCTGAGATAGAAATCGAACATGGACCCTTGAGGTGCAAGGTAACAGTGCTAACCATTAAGCCACCATGCCGCCTTATATTATGTCTATTTTTGTAAAACAACTGAAGTTTTTTAATTACTTAATTCTATTTAATTAGTTTGGCCATTTAGCTTTGCCCTTAATTTAAATATGTTGATATATTAATCACTTTTTCAGTGTTTTTAGTCAAAATGTGTTATAATAATAATTATTAACACAGAATATCATTTCAAAATAAATCTAAGATGCATTCATGGTTGATATTTCCATTAATATACAGCTGTATAATATACAGGACAATAAACATCTTGTACTGTAACACTCACTCACTCACTCATCATCCTGTATTCAGGGTCACAGGGGGCTTGGTGTCTCTCCCAGGAGACTTAGGGCATGAGGTGGGGTACACCCTGGACAGGGTGCCAAACCATCGTAGAGCACAGAGTACCGCCAATTAGCCTAATCTACCTGTCTTTGGACTATGGGAGGAAACTGGAGTCCCCGGAGGGCACAGGGAGGGGAAACAAACCTGGCCAGGAATCGAACCTAGAGGTGCAATATGGCAGCGCTAACCACTACACCACCGTGCCGCCTACTGTAACACCGTTCCTCTAAATGATCTTATTTATAGTTATATTAAAATGATGGCATTTAAACATCAGCTTAAAGTTTCTGTACACAGTTGTTTGTAGTGAATTTAAAGCAGTAAAGAAGCTTTCTGAACCTTCTTTATTGTGTAGGTCTGATTAGGATTTACATTATAGAGCAATAAAAGACGTTAGAGGTGATGGGGCAATTAGGCAGGAGATTGAGTTTAATGAACAGTGTAATTGGACATGTGTAACCTTGAGCAGACATGCCATGACTATAGCTCAAGCTGTTAACACGCTTATACATCTGGGGTAAATATAGTGTCAGTTTAATAGTAGTATTTAGCAGTAAGGAGTTAAGTGCACAATATGACCCCGAGAGTTTAGATAGGAAATGAGCAATAATGTTTATTCATGTTATTCATAGCACAGAATGCAGCATTCATCCGCTTCCTTTCCCAGCTGTTCTCATGCTCTTCTTGATGCTGCACTATAGATAAGTTTCCCAAATGTTAAAAATGATGTCGTACAAAGATGCTTGCTCAGGTCAGTGGTTTTAGCCATGAGATAACAAAGACTGGTACGGAACAGCAGTTTGCTTCATTACTTTAAATAAAGTAAATACAAAAAGTTATTTTGCACTATAAAAACCAGCACTAATAGGAATATTCTGTGCATATTGCCCTTTTTTAAATCGATGTTGGATAGGAATTCTAAAGAAACATGAATTCCTTTTTTTTCTGGTTGCAGGATTGACAGAAATGCCAGAAAAGTGAAAAAGTGCTTATTTTAGTAATGACACTAAGCATTTGAAGGATGACTCATTTTCTTTTCCAGAGTAGATGGGTTGTATTTTGCAGAGAGAACGTCTTTTAGGTAGGCAAACACTGGGGTGTTCAAGTCAAACTGTGACTTTTGGTTGTGCAGAACAAAAAGAACACAGTTAAAGGACTAAAAACTACCTTTATTTCTCTATATAATCCATGAGACATTAATGCTTGGATACCATCATGGTAGAAAGTTTTCTCAGCACGCCAGAGCCATGATCCAACTGGCTGCTTTTTTACCATTGAAACTCTGGCCTCCCAGGAACTCCTCTAACGACCCAAACATGTGGAAATGGCTTGAAGTGTGGTCAGGATTGTACGGGGGACGACAACTTACAACAGAAAAGATATCAACAAAACAGTTAGGAATTGAGATATCCCATCTACTGCCTTAGGTTATATTACTATTACATATTACTATCTAGTCTCTTGCATTGTCTTCCTATGGATCCATGTCCATACCTTGTTCAAGTGGTGTTTGTCAGTGATCATATGAACAGTTCCCACAAGCAATGTCTCGTCCGCAAGTTGACAAGAAGGATCAAGGATCAGGGATCCACTTGCTGAATGTCCACGGAAATGTGCCACCTCGGCCAGGATTGTCATTCATGGACGTACAGCCTTCTTTAAAACGTTTACACCATTCCAGTGTTTTACTGCGGCTAAGAGCCTCATCACTGTGCTGTGCTTGAAGTCATCACAAGTTTGACACGAACGGCCCTTGTAATATTACTGATTTAAAGTACTGCTTCACATTGCTTGACTCTAAATTAATTATTCATTTATTCCCTACATCATGTAAATCCATGTAAATCCGCCATCATGATCAAGCTCCTTCTTGGGGTACGTTATCTCTGGAGAACCCGCACATAGTGACATTAAATGCAGTGTGAGAACTGAACAAAAAAGAAAGCTTACTGAAAGCTGTCTTACTGTATATTTTGAATATTATGAAATAACAATAGGTTTCTGTCCCCGTGATGGCAAAATATACAGAATAAGCGAAGTCAAACAACACAACCATTTCATTTTATACAACACTACAGTTGACGTCCTCAATTCTAATTCTTCAAGGTGCATTTTTTCAGCAGAAAGCCAATATATCCTGAGTGGTGCACCAGAAAAGCATTTGTCCTATCAACAAGAAATCGTCAGTTAGAATCACGGAAAAAATACTCCAGTCATCCAGGGTCAGGAGACGGTAGAGCAAAACTGGCCATTCTCCCAGGGTCGAAGGAATAATATACTCTCTCACCCCTGTCAATACAATTAAGATCAGTCGATCAGGCGATGTATGCAAAAAAGGGCAGATGGCACTTCTCAGAGGGCGTTACACTACCCTGTGATGCAGCATGAGCAGCGGGTAGATCAGTGGTTAAGGCGTTGGACTACGGTTCAGAAGATCCCAGGTTCAAACCTCACAAACACCAAGTTGCCACTGTTGGGCCCTTGAGCAAGGCCCTTAACCCTCAATTGCTCAGATGTAATGAGATATATAAAAACTATATTTATATATGTAAGTCGCTCTGGATAAGAGCGTCTGCCAAATGCCTAGATGTAGCAGCGGTTTGGATAGCTGCTGTTGACTGGCTCACACTTGTCTTTTGCTGATTATTAGCTGCTACATGGTATAAGAAACCTGGACTGTGAGTGGAAATGAGAAAAATACAAAATCTAAAACAGGAAGAGAGAGAGAGAAAGTGTTTATACATAACTTGTATAAAAAAAAGGAGAAAGTGTTTATACATAACTTCTTTGTTTTTTTTATAACATAAACAACTAGAAACAGATAAAAAAGAATGACGCGATCATCTCTAATTAATAGTATTTATAATATTTTATTGTTGCCAAATTCCTGTGGGATAAGAGGAATATTTTAAAGCAAGCTGTTAGTTGAAAGTGATCAACTTTGGGGTGGTATTTATAACTCCACTTTGCATCAGATTGAATCACACCACATCATCGCAGCTTGTTTCTTTTGCTGTTGTTTTTCCCTTACTCATTGTTCTAATTGACGTCTCACTATCAAGCTTCCCGTTAAATTAGTTGTGTGACTTTAATTATACTGCAAATGGCAAAATAAAAAAAATAATAAAAAAAAATAAAGAGCTTTCTCAGTTTGTGCTCACCAAACAACCTCTCTTTAGTTACATAGGAGGTGGGAGGATGATGCTGTGTTGATAAACCAACGAGAGCGTGAGCAGGTGTTAGCCCCAGATGGATGCAAGTGAGCATGGTGGATGTTTTTTTTGCCATTGGGGATGAGAGTGTTGTTTTGGGGTTATTAGCTTTTGTACTGCATCACTAACCAAATAAATAACACCCACACACGGAGGCCCAGAGCCCTCACTCCTGCTCACGCAGTCCTGGCTGCCGTCCTGTTCTTTTATTCACATGTAAAATGCGTCTCTCCAGTGAGAGAGATTCAAACACCCTTTGTCAGATCGAATCACTGTTTTTCATAATTATGAAGGCCCTTCAAGGGGAGCGCCTTTTCTCAACTCCAATTTCTCGAGTGCACATTTCCTGTTTATTGGAACTATTGCAGTATCAGCGTTTAAGCATGCAAACATTTAGAAAACCAGTGAGTAAGCTTCGTTCTGTTTACAGAGTGGTGCACTCTAGGACAGATGGAGGCTTTGCTGGAAGATCTGACGGTGCGAGTGAGCAGGAGAGATTGCAAACACCATAACACATGACTGCGTATACACAAGATGCACTCTCACGGGTGACAGGAAGACAGAAGATCTCGTTAAATTGCGCATGACGCGCTCACTTCTCAGAATGAGGATTAAATCCTGTTGGCACTTCAGTAGAGCTACTGCTGACAGTAAGAATAACAAGTTACGGTGAACCAGGGGAAAAAAAGAAAAAAAAAACTTTAGCCTGACATTAAACTTGTTATTTAAGGGCTTGAAATGATTAACTATGGCCTTGAGAATTTGTATAAAATCCTACAGAAAAAAAAGTTTAGATCACAATAAGAATAATTAAGCTCATTTAGGGTAATTAATAGGAAGAATAAACTTTATTATGTCTGTAAGGATGGATAGTGGTTCTAATGCATTATTTTAGATACATATAATAAAAGACAACAAGTTGTAATTAGTGGGTCAAGCACTGGGTTGTTAAACCTTATAGTCTTTGTCTTATTTTGGTGGCCCAAAGCCTGTACATCATAATATGTGAAGATAAAATTCCCTGTATTGCTGAGATCAGTCGAACCTGAAAATGTTTTAAGATTGCACAACCCAAATAGGGCATCTGATTCTCGCGAAGTTCACATTTATGTTGTACAAAGCCTTCAAGCTAATAACTGTATAATTACACTGGTTATATTGAACCATTTTGCTAATCCTTACCTGAGAATCTTCAGGGTGTGGCCCATTCAGCTCACTCACTGTTTAATGCTTATCCTGTATAAGGTCACTGGAGGCCTAGAGACTACTGTATACCATGGAATACCACGCAGTACCGGGTCTGTACGAAGTACAGACTGTGGGAAGAACTTGGAGGAAACACACCAAGCATGTGTTCAAACTCCATGCACACCGGCCTGAAGTGGGACTCGAACCCTTGGCCCAGGAGGTACAAAGCAACAGCACAATCACTACACCACCGTGCTCTCCACAGTGCCAGCTAAAGCTTCAAAATGTGTTAAACACCATCATCAACAAGATTCTTGGCAACACACCCCGTTATTTTATGTGCAACATCAATTTCATTAAAGTCGTTTTAATTATTGCTATAATATTCAAATCCAATTCAAATTCAATTAATTCAAACTAAAATCTCTTTGCAAGATGAGCTGTTTATTTGGACACAATTTAGCAGGTATTTGTAAGGTTTAAAATTCCTCATGTAAAAATTTTGTGATTATGTTTTTGTTTTTGTTTTTTAAAAAACAAGTCTCAAAACTGAACAACCTTTAAAACTGTGATATTTCTCTTACCTGCACGTCTTCATAAGTCTTTTTTCATCTAATACTTGTTTATTGACAGGATAATGTTTCATTATGAAAAAATGTGCTTGGAACAAAATAATTGCCTTTATTGCTGTGAAAAATACCGACTTGTTTCTATCAAGCTTGGTGCAGAAAACATGATTGCTGTTACATCTATGTGATATGATGAATTATTGATGACATGAAGAGAATTACTGGGGATGTTTTAAATGTTTAAGGATATAATTTAAGGATAACAGTACACACATTGTTGTTCGTCCATCAGATATGAGCACACAATATTACAGTTCACATTAGAGAAGGAGGGTAAAATAGGTTATTTTAGCGTTTGCATTACAGTGTGCGATCTGCCTTTCTGCTGACTGCCCTACATTTTTGCAACACAAAATGTTTTATTTTATTTTATTTTATACATTTAAGTATTTAAGCATTTAACATTGAAGTATTTTACACATTGTTTCTTGATTATATTTTTTATCACCAGGGTTTTTTTTTAATTAACCACACTGGATACACACGACTGATTAATTAAACATGATGATCTGGTTAAAGACCTGGGCAAATGTGCGTCCCATGTGTGTTAAGGAAGTTTTTGACACCCCCTAGTGGTGTCATATAAATACAGATTGTACAGTATTGAAGATCCTGTAATTATTGGAGTAGGTTTTACATGCTATTTACATGGATTTACAATACATTCTGGCTACTATTATTATATTTGGTTCATACGAGTATATTTTAAAAAAGGATTTCAAATAGTACCCTGTTTTTCAGTTGCAATGTGCGTATAGCTTTTAATCACTGTTTAAAATTGGCATTAAAGAGAAAATCACTTACAGTCAATTACACGCATTACACATCATGAGCTGCATGCTGTAAATTCTTTCACTTCTTCAAAAACATGAGTAGTGCACAGCTCCTCTGCAGACATACCTGCTTAAGATTCTCACAAACTCCAATCACACACACACACACACACACACACACACACACACACACACACACACACACACACACACACACACACACACACACTCCAATCACACACACGCAAAATAAATAAATAAATTTGATGTAGAATAAATTACGCACTCTATAAATAATTCAACAACTCTTTAGAGGGATTTAAATAAATTTAGAGAGATACATGTTAATTAAACTCTCCATATGGTTAAAAGAGAACAGCTGGTGTCCTAACTAAACTTCAGAAACCAGAAGGAGTTTGTATAATATATAAAGAAACAGATGATTTTTCATTGAGGCTATAAATTATTTTAAAATGTGGAGCCTGACTTCCGTCATTAATTCACAGTCATTAAAACCTAATCTAAATAACACTTTCAGGGCAAAAAGGCATCGTACCCTCATGTGTCCATCTATTGTACCTTTAATATGTCTCTGTCATATGGAAACAGAAATATAGCATAGGTTTTAAAATGATGCAAAGAGCCATAAAAGGCATTCAAAAGTAAAATATTAAATACTCCATACACATTTCTTGTTTAATTTTCAGTCCAGCTGAACTGTATTTCTATCCCATGATTAACAATAAACATGTTCAGAAAGCAGATCAACAGAAATCCGGATGTGGATGCAAATATAGATTTCCTGCATAAGTAAGCCAGATGTGGTAATGACAAGTAAAATATCGCTGAGAC
The DNA here is from genome assembly GCA_013621035.1 of Clarias magur. Lineage (NCBI taxonomy): Eukaryota > Metazoa > Chordata > Actinopteri > Siluriformes > Clariidae > Clarias > Clarias magur. The sequence goes on along the minus strand of QNUK01000027.1, from coordinate 1,053,917 downwards.
AACATGAGAAAGAAACCTTTGGAATATCCAGACCTAAAAGAGAACACATCCTCTTCTGGGTGATGCCGGATAGTGCCGATTATAAATCATTACTCTTCTACGTTATAAAAAATAAACACTTCTGTGAGTGGTGAAAGGGCTCATTCATTTTCCATAGAGCTGATGCTGTGTGGGGTCTCTTGAGGGGGGGGTCGAGCATATCTCAGAGAACATGGGGCACAAGGATGGGGTGTGAACCCATCGCGCGCACACACTCACACTCACACTCACATGCTCACTCGCTCACATTTACCCAATAATACAGCAAGTGCCATTTGGGAAAAAACAATCAGCATGCGGTTGAAGTGTGGGAGGGGAACATTCTACTTCCAGATACACACACACACACACACACGCAGAACAGGAGCGAGATTCTAAACTTACAACCTGAAGGTGCCAGTCGTGACAGTGCTAACGGCTTGAGCCCCTCAATGGTCACATTACATTCTTTATCACTCACTCACTCAGTCACTCATCGCGTTATCATGTACACAGGGTCGCAGAGGGCCTGGAGTCTATCCCAGGACACTTAGGGCACGAGGCAGGGTACACCCGGCAGGAATGCCAACCCATTGCAGGGCAAACACACACTCACACACATGCATACACACACTATGGGCAATTTGGGTATGCCAATTAACCTAGCCTGCCTGTCTTTGGACTGTGGGAGGAAACCGGAGTACTTGGAGGGAACACACAGACCCGAGGCGAGAATCAAACCCGGACACTGTAGATGCAGGCTGACAGTGCTGACACATTCTTTAGGAATAATAATATAATATAATGAATAACATTATGAATAATAATAAGAATAATAATAAATGTATCATTTTAAAAGAAATATGCACGTGTCAAGCTGAGAATGAATAGAATGAGTTTTGGATATAAAGTGGCAGGTTTGGGATATCTATGTGGGATCGTCCATGTGCACAAAGAAAGGGCCAGATTGATGTAGATTTTGTTTTTGATAGTTTTCAACTCTAATTAGAAATGTATAAACAAACAAACAACAAACAAACATAAACAAAGCTAAGGTTAATAGGCGTGGGGGGGGGGGCATGTAATTACAAAAGTTAACCACCAGTTAGTGCTGTTGTTCCTTATAACTTTTCCTACATTATGAAAGAAAAAAGAAAGAAAGAAAGAAAGAGGAAAAAACGTCACGCTCTTTAACTTGTGTAAAAATTAGGCTCGAATTTTACAACAGAACTATTAAATCGCCGTTTATTAACTCATTAAATTAACTCGGTGTTTGCTCTGACAGGCAGTGTGCCACAGGACACAGAAACACCCCGCTGTGCGCAGGAAAGTGCGTGGAAAGACACGCAGTGTGTGTGTGTGTGTGTGCGCGCGTGTGCTGTGGTGTGGATGCAATTAGCAGCGCGCGCTTTATAGTTGCTATATGGCAATGTAGGGGCGGTGCCATTATTTATTATCTCACCAGAGGACAGAGCGTCTGCGTGCAAGCGCGTGCGTGCGTGCGTGCGTTCGTGTGTGTGTGTGTGCGTGCGCGCGTGTGATGATTGAAAACCACAGAGCAGAGGAAAGCCAAGGGAATAGAAATTATAATTAAAGTCAACGGGGGATGACAGGCCTTCTGCTTGCAGGAGTTAGAGGTCTTATTGGAGCCGGCAAAGCAGAATCATAATAATGCAGAGATCCACCTTAGCCGCCTGAGACGCTTAACAAGTCCTAATGAATAATGGAGGAGAGTATCCCACCCCTCTCTCTCTCTCTCTCTGTCTCTCTCTGGCTGGCTGCCCTTCAAAGTCTCAGAGGCCAGGTCATTCCATCTTCTTTGCCCAATTATTAACTGTACATTTATTTGACTGTCTACGACAGCAAATGAAGTCGAAGCTGGATTTTACCTAGAAAAGATTATGTAAATGATTTGGCAAATTCTGGTGTAATTGAATGAAAATGGCAGCTCTGTGGCGATGAACTGTGCTTAGTTTACCTTGTGATTTGCTAATTAATGCTCAGGGCGCCATGAGTGCTGCGCTAACTTCAGAGCAGCCGAACCAGACACACGGTTAAAACAGCAACGACAGCAACTGTAACCAAACGGCCAAAGCATGAAAAAAAAAAAAAAAACGTCTCTCACCTACGTGTAGAGTTCTTAACATTTTTAAATACAAATCTTTCAATGATCTTAAAATGAAACCAGGCCAATTTAGATTAAACATGAATAGACATAAACCTGAAAAAGTGTATTATTAAATTGTTAAGATATTGCAACATGAATTTGATGTGGTTACGGACACTACAGATTTTTTGGGGGGAGGGAAATCCTTAATTGTGCACAGAATGCTTTAATTTAAGCAACAATTTTTTTACAGGTCATATGCTTGTAGAATTTTTGCATCAATACTTAATAAAATATTAATAATGTGCATTTGGAATTATTATTGTTTGAGGCGAGATAGTATAACACTGAAAAATTGCTGCACATATAAAATGATCTCCAAAGTTAGAAACTTGACATTTTTTTGGCACACACATTTTCTGTATTATGTGTATAACATAAAAAATTTAATCAGCACCAATACTGTGTTTTGGCCGAAACTGTATCTTAGTATATCTATTACAACGGCTGGACTAACAGCGTTGCAACCATAACATCCAAACATTGAGCAGGTCCTGAAAATTCCTAAAATGCTGATAAAGTCATCTAGGGTCAGCCTTTGCTCATCATATAATAGATGCATATACATTACTGCACAGTAAAATTCTTTATTCTTCGCAAATTCTAACTTTTGTTAGTAGGCTATGGTCAGAGGACACCCCTATGCAGTGCCGCTGGAAAGTCATAGTACTCAGCGTGCACAGGGTGGACTCAGGATGTCTTCAGAGCTAGTTAAGTCTTCAGGACACATCACAGCCCTAACACCTCAGATGTCTTCATGTTCATTTCTTAAAATCATCATACTACAGTCATCTTTAAGAATACTTTATGACCAGGCATGGATTAATGCACATGATAACGTAGGCTGCAGCCTAGGGTCCCCATGTGTGCAGCGGCCCCAGATTGGCCAAGCTATTTTTAATTATTGACATTTATTTAAATAAAAACAGCCCCATGACCTCTATTGCCAGGTTCATAAGGTCAATTAGTTTTTGTAACAATATGTCACAGTGGTGTCATTCTGGGAAACTGGACAGCATAGTAAAATATGATAGTGGAGCACAAAAACAAAAAGTACCCGAAAGAACAGCATGCCCAAGATCTACCAAAGAAAGTTTCTAATTGACTGGAAAAACATTATGAGTAAGGGGGGCCCTGATCAAAGAGTAGCCTAGGGGCCCATAACCTCCGTAATCTACTGTTAATGACCATTTAAGGAGACTTGGGTGTTAAAGACTTTGTACAAATGACCTGAGAGCTACTCCCAATGTCTGCCCAATGTTTAGGATCCCCCATCCTATTTTATTCTTCTTTTCCAGGTTAAATAAAAATGTTTGAACAACATTCAAATGTTTGTTAGCCAAACTAAGCTGTGTTGAACATTTTGTGAATTCTCTCAAATATTGTAATGATTTTTTTTTGGTTGTTTATATACAGTGCTTTGTGAATTATTAAAGCTGGTTGTCGATTAAGTTCCTATTCAGTAGCTCTGAAAATAGTGTTTTCAAAAATGAGCTATAATTAAAATTCCAGCTTTGATACTGATGTTCTCATTATTTCTTATTCAGGGAGTTTGGTATGCTGGATTCACATAATCTATACATAAGAATAAACTGGATTAAAAGTGTGTTGTTAGTTAACAAAGTAATTTTTATTTATTTTTTTTTTTTTATATGAATTTAACATCTCTGTAAGGAGTCTCCAGTGTCCAAAGTTCGTAAAATTTGTAAACTTTGTAAAATTGTATTGTCTCTTTGTCACAGTGGATTTGGATTTATAATTTATTTTAATAATGGATTTATAATTAATTTACTTAGAGTTTATGTTGTTAGTTAGCAGCTGCTAGTGATAACAGGAAGTAACTAATGGGTATTTAATGGAATGAAGTTAGTTACATAATGTATTACATAATGTATTGTTTACAGGTAGATTTAAATGTTCAGATTTTTCTTGAAACATGTTTAATCATAGAGTAAAATGAACATTTAAGGAAAATAATCAGCTTGATGTTAGTAACAGTAACATCACTTGATTGTTGATTATTTTTCCATAACAGCCTACCCCAGTTCTATTCCTTATATCACCATATCACCCACACCATGCCTTCATGTGCATCATGCTCTTTGAAGCAATTAACATTCAAACAATAGGAAAAAAAACTATATTATATTTGGTAAAGACAAATATAAATGCAATATGAATGTACGCATATCTGAAGTAAACAAGGTCTGTGAAGGACATTTCACTGGACCATATTTTGTCTTTACCTGTGAAAAAACAAGAGCTCAACCACTAAGTGACAGATAGAGAACAGCCAAAAGATGTCACATGCACTTGTTACATTCCATCAAAATTCCTTACAGTCTTGCAACAGAAGCCTATTATTCAACTACCTTCACTCCCACAAGCAAAGCATCAACACATGATGTGTGAAATGTGGTAGATTCACTAATCGTAGCGGTTTGTGTCGTCACGAATCAGAAAGCCGAGGTGCAAACACACATGACTTCATCCTTCCATATGCGGGGAGAGATTCATATACATGCGTGTGAGATCATGCAGTGTATTCTACCTCCAAGATTAAAACAACGGCCCGTCATTGTACATTCCACCAGAGGGACGCATCTGAAGTGGGAGGAATGAGAAAGAGGAGGAGAGCGGAATATATTTCCATAAATTCAGCCTTGCCTTGTCTGCCTGCTTAGACCTCGGCTGGCTCGATGCTTGCCCTGGCCAGACCCTATCAGTGTGAAGGGCGATCTCATCCTTTCTGCATCTTTCCTCATCACAGCTTGATTAAATGGGCTTCAGATATGTTGGCTGAATACGTAATGTGCAACCTCTCATATACCACACGCGCACACACACACATACACACACACACACACACACGTGCTCTCTTTTCTCTGGCGCTTTGTTCGAGATACACCAGTGTCTTCATAAAACAAAGGACATAACACACATCAAGCGGACTCTAGGTATTAACGTAATCCAGTGCAAATATTTGAAGAAAGAGCATTTCATTGACGCTATACCATCTCATTAATCATTCAGCCTTTTTGTATATAAGGAGGCAGAATAATAAATCTGCATTCCATAATTATTGTGCAAACCATTTTTTTTCACATAAAATTAGATGATAATTATGTATATGATTGCCTTCATTGGTTTTCCCATCCTTTTGTTGTTTTTTCTTATATTGTTAACTCGCTGTGAATACTTTATCTTGATCTGGAATGATGGATTATAATCTTTATCATCTTTACAGCACATTATGGTATTTCATTTTACGTAAATTATTTAGATGTGTGTATAAGCATATATAGAATGCTGTTTACCTTCCGTGATCTAATATTATTAAAGGCTTGGCTTTATAGTCACTTCATTTCCATATGATCTTTCAATAGCAGCACATTTAATAGACTTTTGTTTATCATTCCCACTGCTTCTCACAGCAGGAGTTAGATGATTTCACCAATAATCTCTAGAGACCCACAAGGAGACACAAGGAGAATGGCAGTGCATGCAAATAGACGAATGTATGACTAATTGAATGAATTGATTAAAAGGGCCAAATCAATGGCCTTACAGCCAGCAATGAAGATGAGGCACTCAATTTAACATGAACTTGCGAGAGTAAGCATTAACTGAGGAGAGCGCACATTGCACGCTGGAGTGATGGTAAAAGAAAAAGGCTGTGTCCTTAGCCTCAGTTCTCCGCTTAATGGGGCAGCAGCAGCCGGTTTGATGGAAGCATTATAACAGGAGTTCGAAATACCATCGGTTCCTATTGAGCTCCTTCCTGATTATTTATCCAAATGTTAAAAAAAAATTCATTAGTTTTTTAAACCGTGCTTTATTCCTCATACAAGGTGACCACTTCCAGGAATACTGAGAGTCGTTCACCTGAGAAAGTGAAGAATTATTTCAGGAGTCCCTGTCGGTCTCCTATTGGTGTCGACCGCAGCTTAATGTGTTTGTGCCTTTGCTGCCTTAACTCTGTTGCTTTGTTGGTGAAGTGTATCGATTGGCCGTATGCTAGCATTAAACTCACTGAAGTACCTTGAAGAATCTACTTCTGTGTCCTCTAACACCAAACACAGAGGACATCCGGGAAAAAGAGTAGGTAAGAAGATTCACTCGTCAACCCTGAAGCTTCTGTCGATCTTAGGGAGGAGGAAAAAAAAGAGAGAGAAATATAAATGCTAATATCTGCACTTCCACCAGCATCCAGTTCTGATGCATTTCACACGTGATCATGTTTTTTCACATGATGCATTCGACTATTTTATTCCCTAAAGTTGCGCAATATTCATCCGTAAAAACTTTCGCCTTGTCCACAGGAAATCACATGTAAAAAAGATATGAATGCATAGTCTACAAAAATAAATGAATGCAAAAAGGTATGTGTATAAATTCTAGTGCAAAAATTGACTGAAACAAAAAAGACTGAACGCATTTGGGAAAATCAAACCGCTTGCACAAGTAAGTAATGTGAAATATAATGTGTGATGTGTCTAAATCATGCAACTATTTATATTTTATGCAGTCTATCTGGGTGAGGGTGAGTCTCTTAAACATGTTGATTCTTTTTAGGAATATGTAGAAAACTTTCATTAGACCAGGGTGGTAATATGCATCCATCTAGAAATCCTTGAGGAACTGTTTAAGTATAGTACTGTAGCAAAACTCCCCACAGTGTACGAAGGAGAGGCGCAAGAACACACAAGAAAAAGTGCAAAAAAGTCCATCATTCGCTCACGCATTTGTGGGAAGCTGCAGAATTTACTACTAAGAGCTTTTAGTGTTGAATAATAAAATCAAACAGTCCTATGTGCGGCGCGGAGAAAGTAAGAGTCCTAGTCTGCCCCTAGATGGGGTATTTAAGCCATACTTGTATATCACTTTTGCATCTTTACTACAGCGCAGAAATCTATTGAACTCACAGCGTCTCTGTTGAAGGAGACTTTCGGAAAGCATGCCGAACGAGGTGAGGTATAAGCAGCTTGTCGGTCATCACTCCTGTAGTGATTTAAGACAGGCCAATAGGAGCCTTGGGAGGTGGCAGCCTTGTCAGTGACGGACTCGCTTACAGGCCTGGTGACCCTGTCCTCGCAACCCTACAGATCTAAAGATGTAGTGACACAGAGAGCTCACAGATAATTAAATATTGATTTTTGTTCCCCGCTCCTACATAAAATTGTCCTGAGCCTCCCAGTAGTAATTCTCATTTTAGGGAGAAAAGGGGAGGTAGGGGGGGATAAGGAAAAAAAAGTGTGAATTGGCCAGTCAGGCCCTATTTTATGTACAGGTAGGACATTTGTACTGAAGTGTGGCTCAGTCCTCGTGGCAGCTCGAGCTGGGAAAGATCCAAAGATCTGAGATGCCAAGATGAGCCGTTTGTTGCTCAGAAAGTTGGCAGCATCCATGCAGTGCAGCTTTTGCCTATTAAAATCTCCACTATCTTTGGAAACGGCTGGAAGTAAATGGAGCACGGCGACACATGCTTGCGTAGAACGGGTTGATAGGTGTCAGTGATTTGTTCAAACATGAAGCCACTGTATGCCATCATAAGTGATAGCTGTCAAAGACAGCTAAGTGCAACCCAGGTTATGTGTACCAACACACAAAATGTAAAATTCTGTGGAAAGTGCTGGCATAAACTCCATAATTAGATTATAATGCAATAATGAAAAATTCCAAGCGGTAAGTTAAAGTATATTACTGGCAACAGAGCAAGCAAAACTCTAATGCAACGTTGTCTAAAATAAAAAATAATTAAATTGAAAAAAATGGGTGGTGGTGGTGGGGGGGGATGGGGGGACCACACTGCAGATTTGTAGCAATTATTTTACGCAGCATGACCAGGTACGGTTTCTGAAAGCCGAACTCGTCTGTGACAGTCATGGCATTAGTCTAGATGTTTTAATGAGAGAATCAGAGTCTTTGACTCATCTTTACTTTAGCTCGGAAACTTTAACTGCCGTCTGCCCTAAGAGCTGTCTGAATATGGATGAGGCAAAAATTAGTTCAACAGAAGAGGCTGTCGCATTCATTAAGTTCCCCCTACCCTCAGAAACGGCATCATAATATTCATGCTGTTACCATGCAAATCAGGGATAATAAGATGCTGATTATGTTTTTTAATCACAGAGGGAGGAAGAGAGGAGGAAGGGGGAAGGTGAGTTGAATAAACAGCTCTCACTCTCTAACCCTCATAAGCATGAGCCATAACAAATAAAGCGTTTGTTGCATTTGATAATTACGATGTTTTATTTCAAAATTGTCTTCCCGGTAACACGAGGGTCATCATCGTCAAGGTCATCGCAGTATATTGATTTTATTCCCTTCTTTAAAAAATAAATAAATTCTATGCAAATACGAACACATTCCTGCATGGTGTAGTTTGACACTGTTGGTGCAGAAATGAAAGCCTGATACACATGCATGCCAAATGTGACCAGAGATCAAATTCAATTTTACGCAGTTGAAATTGTGGAATTCTTTGTAGGGGGGGGGCTGAAAAAGCAGGAAATACCTCAGTTTAGCATGCTAATGTGGCTAACAAACAGTGAAAGTTGATGAATATCAAAGAAAAATTCTTTTACGGAGTATTCTGTTTATTTAGCAAGACAGGAAATCTGACGTTACTGACACGGCGAACAGCTGAATAAATTCATATACCTTCGAAAATATTCATCAATGTATCTTAAAAAAAAAAAAAAAATTGTTTAGACCAAGTAGAAAACCAAAAGCCATGGCACTGTGCTTGTATCAGTGCCTCGCACTAAATTACTTACTAATTTTCATGCCAAACTGTTTTCATTTGGAGAGCAGCTTTATGGTCATAAACAGATAATAACTGATAATAACTACACCAGCATTTTCCTCATTTGTAAAATTATCCAGCGTCTATAACCGTTTCGAGAGCCTAATTAAAATTCTCAAGCGGACAATCCAAAACAAGATATTTTCACTTTATCACTGAGATCTAAGCATGTAACCCTGATGGAAGTGAGGGGAAAAACAGCATGTTTTATTGCCATGTTAGGACAGAATTACTCATGTGTTATTACTGGCTGTCGCAGTACGCGCAGAAGCGAAGAGCAGATGGGCACCGAGTACGGGGAGCAGATATGGAAACAATTTCAATCTGAAATTTGGCAGCATTTAACTCGCGCCCTGTGTTTTGCTTAACGGCAAAAAATCATTCGCTTCTTTGCGGAGAATGTGTTTATTTATTGCATGGGGAAAATAATCAATTTTCTCATTATCCTGACCTTGGAAAAGTAGAGGTGATCTTTCGCCTAGTTTTTTTTTTTTTTTTGATCGTCACAGAGTTTTTTTGAACCATAGATCTCAATTGTTACTTTGTCTGTCTAAGGCTGAAACGTTAGTGTGCGAGTGATTTTCTGTTATAAACCTTTAATTACAAGGCTATTAAACAAAAGGATTTACAACAGACTTGTAGCTCTCTCTAACAGTCTGTGCAAAACTTTTCGCTCAAGTCAATCAGTCCAGTTAATGTGATACACCACACACGAACACATAATGTTTGTATCTATGTGGGCCATTTTTTTTCTTTTTCTTCCTCTGCACATTTTCTCATGTGGCTGCTACTTTGGAGGTAGGCAGCTCCCACCAGAAACAAGCATCAGAATGCGGCCCCCGTACGCTCCCTTCTCCCCCCACTCGAGCAGAGTGCGAACCGAGCAGCTGTGATGATTTCATTTACATACTAATAACCAACCGGGGCTCAGGCAACCGCCGAGTGTTTGACTTTTATTGTCACTTACATCTCCTGCAGTTCAGCAGGAGTGGAGGAGCCACGCATCAGTAATTAACTGTTTGGAGCCACACGAGTGAAGGAGAGCCGGCGTCACCCAGCTCTGAAAAAAAAAAAAACATGCCTACATGGATGCTCTTAAGAAATCTGGAGTTCTTTCGATACTTGTGTATAATCATACATTTCTGAATCTGTTTGCGTCCTGCATTACATTTGTCTTGTCAATAATTTGTTATATGATAAACCATGACATGGCTGGATAGACAGGTTTTTGGGGCGACATGTGTGCTTCCATAAAGACAAAGACTGATCCATTCATAAGGCAGTTTAAGGACAGCTGTTTTCTCCAGTCGCACATTTCGGACAAATTTCATGTCTTTAATGTCTTTCTCGAATATAGCAATCCCATTGTTCTGTTTGGTTTGAAAAAAAAAATCATGCTGAATAAAACTAATTCTCATGATATGGTGATTAAAATGGTATTACTATTAATAAAAGGTAATAATTAGACCATTAAAATGTATTATCTGAACATACCTAATTAAGTTGGTTGTGTTTGTGTATTTCTAAAGGATCATAGAGGTTTGGAAAAGCTCTGCATAAATGAAACGTATTATTCTTATCCCGAAGGCATCTGCTGTGATCTCACAATGTCTTTCTTTCACATCGAGTCCTACTTGTACAAACTTTTTTTTTTTTTTTTACAACCGTCTTTGTCTGACACGCGCGAGACCTTCTTGGACCTGCCCATCAGAAGTAGCACATGGCAACCATTAGGGTAACTCTATACTGCCAATGGCTGCCTCATATGGCACTTTGATCACTTAAAATGCTTTTTAAGGAAGCAGGGGCCACTTTTTGAAAACCCAAAATCTCTTTATTCCTTCCAACTCGTCTTGGAATTTTAATTCAATCCTTTCTGGGTTTTTCGGAGATTTTCGGACTGGAATTAGTTTTGTGTACGTTTTCGGGGATCTACCTCACCGAGCGGAGCAGTGAGGAAAAGGTGGAGGTGAAATCCGACTCCCGCTCCTTGTGTTTGGACTGGCCGAGCTCGCCTATGTGGAAAAAAAACACACATGTTTAATATTTTCACTGGTGTGTTTCACACAAATCCATGCAGTTTTAATTCAAAACACCCCGCGGAACGAACACCGTCGTTCTGAAAACACACCAATTTCTGACATATTTTTGTTGAAGTAACTTTTAATTAGTTTTTTTCATTGTAGATTGATGTTATGAAAAAAAAAAACTGAAAGAACATACAGCTGTTTGAAAAATAATATCAGTTTAGGAGACTGATATGACTCAGAATAATTAATGGTATCATTGACAAAATTGGAGGAAAAATCGTGGTTTCCTTTTTTAAATCTCCCCTTATCATAAGCAGAAATCGTGCGCACAATCATTTGTTTTGGTTGCGAAACCTTTTCTCATAAAACGGCATTGTGGAACGACACGACGGCAAAGATTTCCAGATTTTCTGAAATTACGCCTGCACTTAGGAGTTAGCCAAAATCTTAACAGCAACTTTACAGTAAAGGCAAACGTGTGTCGCTGTTCTATCTCTATACAATTTAATGTATGATGTTTTTCTGAAAAGTATTTATTAGGCTAAGCTTTGATTGCGATTCTTATGCATTTACACACACAAACACAAAGAACATAAAACACTATAAAGCATCATGTGTCAAATGCTATGAATAAGTACAACAAAAGGTTTAAAATGACACAACAGTCTCTTCACAACGCACGCTTTTTCTTTCAGATAGATTGTGCGCAGATTTTGCCAGTGCATGTTTTGGTTCTGTAATTGTTCTCTTGGGATTGAGGGGATTTTTCTTTGTGTTATTCCACCAATAAGTGCACTGTCTTAACTGTTTATGGCTCAACTACAATTTGGAGTGATAACTCCTCTGACCCTTATCCAAACCAACTCAGTGAACAGCGCTTATGCTGGTTATGTTGAAACCTGACTCTTTATGAGCTAATAGAAATGTAATTATGGTTAGTTATACTTGAATAGAAAGAATTAAGGGAGAAGTTATTTGCTTAAATTAAATGTAATTAAAATTAGTGAAGTAGTTACTATACGGAGACCTATATTACTTGTCAAAAAAACAAAAAATGAGTAAATTAATTGTTGGTTTTCACTTTTCCTTCAAAACGTTCATTCTCTCGCTTTCATTCGCATAAGATGACACCGGCATCCTTTAACCGCTGCTGAAAATGGTGAACATCTTTGCTAGCCATTGTTGTTTGAACGAAGCAGCATTTTCGGGACATACAGATTGTTTAGTCACATGGCATGAACAGACATCAGCGGTTGTCTCTCTGTTCATAGCCGACTACACCCAATTTGCTGAGCTGAGTCGTAGCAGCTAGTTTCGGTGTGCATGGAAGCACAGAGTCGCTCAGCGTATCATGTGTATTTGCAGTAGAAACACCTGTGGAAAATTTCCTACAGGGAAGTATTTTGTCTAGTCAGAGCCATAACATCAGTTATTCAGCCTATATGAAGTGATTGTTTTTTTTTTTTTTTTTAACTTTCTTTTTTTTTTTTTTTGTAATCATTTTGAAAATGGGTTTAAAATAGATTTCACATCATTTTGGGCAGTTTAAACCCCTATAATCAATTGTAGGGTGTCATTATTTTTAAATAACTTAATAATTGCTGCAGCACGTTGGAATTACCGAGTATATAAATGGAAGACAGATGAATATTAATGAACTCCACTGGCTGTGCATGTCAGTTTGAAGACAAAGGAAGCACGCACAACAATGTGGACTGAAAATATAAAAAAAAATATATTAAAAAAAAATCGTCGCAGCTCATAGCTGAAACAAAAAGGCGAGCGATAGAGAAATGAATGGAGCTGAGGCAGGCGAGGAGAGGCGTCTGAGAGAGTCTATTAGTATTCATGTGGCGTGCGGCTCGGGAAAGGATTAATGTACTCTGATGCCTAATATTCTGGAGAACAATTAATTTGCCCCCAGTTTTGTCACGCTTGAAATGTAAGTGCTAGAACCGATCGATGCTCGCAGCTACTAATATGATCACTGCAGGGCCGCCTCAGCCCAAGCCAAGAGTCTCCAATTTCATCATCATTTTCTCTGCTGGCTCCTGTGACACAGCCGGCACAGGTTCCACACACATTCCTTGTCGAGAATGCCTCACATCCAGGCTCTGACACACACACACACACACACACACACACACACACACACACACACACACACACACACACACACACACACACACACACACACACACACACACACATACAGTTAAGCCAGGGCACTTTTGGCAACAACAGGGGGCGTAGGTGTAACAGCTTGCTGTTGAATTATAAGAGAGACTTGCACTAGAGCTTCTGGTGTCTCCAACAGAGAGGCACAAGGGCTCTTCATGAGTGCTACATGTGGAACCCATAGCTGGAAGTCAAGCAGCTCTCAGCATGGGGCAGTGGGAAGGAGGTTACTGTGGGGAATCACAAGAAGAAAAAAAAACATGTGCTACCATCCACATCATGTTGTCTGATAAGCGTTCAGATTTATTGAGAAGAGGCAGATAAACAAGTGCAAATTTAAAGCTAACTGGTTTGTAATGTAGAAGAAAAAAAAAAAGATTTTCCACTCATCTTTTTAGTGACCATGCAACGCAAAAAAGGTTTAATGTATGTACTGTGCTGATATATCTACAGATAATAGCTATTGGTTTTTAACAAATAAATTTTTAAATAATAATTTATAATAATAATAATAATAATAATAATAATAATAATAATGCTCCATTTAAAGTTGGTTTGCTTTAAAATGTAACTCCATACTTCCCATTCCTCACAGCTCTAACAATGGATAAAATTACTGATTGCTTTGTTTAAGTCTGAATTTAAGCGGTCTTCACTTCTTGGTCGACGTTATTCATAAAAACAGATGTAAAGACGGAAAAAGTTCAGAAGGAGCAAAACGTCCTGGGGTTGAGGGGTGCCAAAATCAACACACAAAAGTGGCAAGACACATAAACGCATGTTCTTCGCTCGAAACTTTGTGCGCACACACACACACACACACACACACACACACACACACACACACACACACACACACGTTCTCCTGCTGACTCTGACAACGCGCTGCTCATTTCCATTTTTTTTCTACAAGGTCACGACCTGTAGGTGTGCAGAGACTGTGGTGTCAGGGAATCAATAATTTGCTCTGGTGAAATAAAATGCTGCTGTGTTTAATGTTTAAGGGAGTCATAAAAGTATTTGCAAGAGGACGCTGATTAGATTCAAAGAGGGTGGCACTCATCTGGTTCATCAGCAACATTATTATTATTTTTTTTTTTGCACACCTTTTATCATTTTATTCCTCTGCTTAGAGCTTAAATGTTTGATTTGAATTAGTTTGAAAAAAATTACCCAATAACTTGAACCCCAACACCTGAAGGTTATTCGATATTGTTGACGTGCCACGTCACAATTTAAAGAAAGGATGACTTTTCATAGCATTGCCAATATGACTTTTTAAAATTGAAAATAAATAAACAAACAAATAAATATAAATTGCTTTAATATTCTAATCTTCCAAATTTATATTTGCTTGTAATTTAAATTAGGCAGGTCCGTTACAAATTGCAAGAAAAAATTTTTGTGTAATCCCTCGTACTGATTGTTTAAGCTTTTACCTTTGAAATGTTGTGTGATTGTGTCTCTTCGGTGTATATTTATAACAAGCTAGTCACAGCAGCTTTTAGAGTATAAACTCCTCACTCCTGAAGGGATCCTCGTTTTAAGGAGCAGCGTGGGCGTTTCATTGCCCTGGATGAGGAGTAAATCTGGTGATGGTGGAGGTGGTGGAGGGGAGGTTGTTGTAAATAAAGATTTCAGAAGGGGTTGGGAGGGTGTTGTCAGATCGTGGGCCCGTCTGGCGGTCCGCTTCTCCCACTTGCTGGCCCGCCTCCAGACTCCATTGCATAAGTACCAGGAAGGACATGATGTAAGTTCGTTCATGAGAGAGGATCTTTATTTATACACTGGTAATCTCAACGCAGATAGCAGTCGGGCAAAGCTTTTGCGTAACCACCTTGTGTTAAATAGCGACATATCCTTTAATAAAACAGAAAGCAAACGCAATTTAGGGTTAGGCTGGATAGGATTTGTTTCCCCCCATTCAGGGTCTTATTTATCCATTTGGCATAAAGCCAGGCTACTTTTTGTCCATCAAGCTGAGAGCAAACACCAAACATCGGAACACATTGGAAGGAACTGCACTGACTGTCGTTAATCCTGTTGAAATACCCGTCTCAACAAACGTCTGACTTTGGCTGCAAATAACCAGGAGGGAGAATTCAGCTGCAGCTCAGGCACTGGATCTACCTGTCTCGTGCTATAAAAACATGAAGAATTTAACAGAAGGCATTTTGTATGAGAACATTTTTAAAAATACATGTGCTTTTGATTAGTTGGACGAAGACGAGAACACTATAAAAGTTAACAGCTGAGTTGTTGTGAATTCCCCCGGTGTGTGTTTCTGGTACTCCAACACACCTGATTCAGCTCATGAAGAGTTCAATAATCGGTGAAGAAATCATATAAAGTGAACTATAATGGGGAAAAATATGAATCTGTGGCACACCGAGACAAGACATAAGCACACCTGCTGTAGAATTATGTTACACGAGCCTGAGCTGGAAAGTCAGTACAAACAGGAGACGAAGATGGGCATCACATTTTACATTCTTGCACATCACGGTGTGTCATGAAATCATAAATAACTGCAGTTAACGTGAAATTTATTCCAGCATGGGTCACCCAAAAATCATCCCTGTCTCAGCCATGTATTTTAAAACAAGAAAAAAAGTTTGAATATATTAAGAAAGCAGAATAATATGATACAATAGAATTCTCATACACAGATGATATAAGATGTGTTTGAAGAGGTGCACAATTTGTTTTCTTGAAATGATCTCTTGTCATTAAAAAAGGGTTCCGATCAAAAACAATGTGTACTTTTGAGTACACCAACCATGCTGTAGGTACAGTGAGACTGTGTGCATGGGTGCAAGACAGGACTATTGTACTTTACAGTCTATCAAAAATGCATGACAGTTTGCAGCAAACATAACAAATTACCTACACTAAATCTATCCTAGTGTGGGTCAGACGGATAATTGAGATCATGGTCACTTAAGGCAGCTAATGAGATTTGCTTGAAATGAGCTTCTGTAAGCATCTCATAGCTGTCTCTGTCACTGTGCAAAGAGGCAGAGAAAGCCCTCGGGCCTTGAAACCTCCAGATCCAATCCAAAAACATCTTGTTTCCTTCCAAATAAATAAATAAATAAATAAATAAATAGCTATGGTCCATTTTGAGCACTCTGCTGTCTGGACAAAAAAAAATATTGTTTGCAAAGTAAATCTGTATTCCATACTATATACTATACAGGCCAAATATGCTTGTTAAAAATGTAACCACGAAAAAAAACAAATAAAAAGTATCCAGACAACCATTAAAAAACAAAGAGTATACCTTTAAAAGGTACGACAGGACTTGTTTTAATTTCGTTTAAATTACCACATACTTTCAGCTCTTTGGAGGTATACGTTCAGTTCATGTGAGCGTGTGTAACTTTTTTTTTTTTTTTTTGAAATGCTTCTTTTTCGTGATTGCATAGCGATTTATAATTGCTTGCACATGTGGGCCATTTCCAATGGCTGAGATGAAATCACAGCTTGGAAAAAAGAGAGAGCAAGGGAGAGAGAGAGAAAGAGAGAGAGGTTGATTTCCCCCCACATTCCTCTGTTCCCCTCTCGACAGCATCTTGAGAGGTCAGGGGTCACTGTGGGGAGATCAACACGATCAGACACAGGAGTATTGTTTCAAAAAGCGGGAGACATTAGACGGGGCCCGCACCACGAATCCCGCCAGATCAAAAAGCTTGCCTTAAGTTGCCGAAATTCCTGCCTGCCTCGGATTCACCATTTTAACCTCCTAAGCAATCAGGCATTTTACAGGAACCATTTGGCTATAATCAATCCCCGAGCCTGTCTTGCAGCCCATCTCCTCTTTGAAACAGGATTAGACCCTAAATAGGTCTCTTTTCCCCTCTGAAAACTGAAGAAGCAGAAAAGTACTTTTAATCTTGTGAAACTCTATATTTAAAGAGCATTTCAAGAGCATTTGCAGATTACAGAGGTTAAAAACGGTGTTAAAGATAACGATTTCCAGTGCATTATTGCTCCTTGTGTTGTAAATTGATAACATACAGTATCTAGTCGTATTTGTATCTCAGGTACTAAAAAAAATAACAAAAAAAGTTAGCAAAACTATGCTAATTCTGTAGCAGTTTGTTAGCAGGCTAGTTAACCTGAAGCTAGCAGTTTTTAGTGAATTAGCAAGCTAGTTGTATTGATGGTTATTAGAAAGGAATATTAATTTCATATCACATAATTTCATGTGCAATATTTTTGAAACTGATATGAATTGATGAGAATAATTAAATCTGAAAGACAATGAGCTGATAAAGTAGCAGGTAAGGCTAGCAATTATGTTGAGGTTGGTGTGTAAATATGATAATGCTACTCTCTTACCCAAACTCCCCACACGGGGATTATCTGGCTTTGAATCCATTTACATCTTCACAATTTAAGAAATATTGTACAATAATTGGCTTAGTGTTTCATTTTGCCACATTGTAAATACTACACTATATTTTTAGATGGTTGATTCAAATTATAGTAATTATTATTTATACATAAATTTTATGTTCATCATATTCACATTCTTATTTTTTTTTTAAGGTAATATTCATATTGTTTATTTAATTTGTGTCAAATGTTTTACTGCTTGTACTGAAACCTGAAAGCAATTAGTTTGAAATTGTAACCCTTCCTCTCTATGTGTTTATTCACAGTCAATCAGCAACACGGTGAAGTGGAGGAGGAGGGGAGCAGAAAAAGCATATATATGTCTGTGGTAGTCAGTCTGTCGAAGTATACAGTGCAGGTAGGGGCCACGGGCCGGCAGTGACCAGCAGTGATTTTCATAATTAAACTAATAGTCTCACATAACACCCTAATGTATTTTGCAAGTGTATATGTGTTAGTAATCTAAGAGCACAGGGTGTCAAAAAAAAGCTCTCGCATATAAGTAAACTGACCACAATCATGGCTTTGATTAACAAGTCTTTCTCCCTGTATAGACATTAAGATGTATTTTTCTTTCTTCCATGCCCCGTTGTGCAGAACCCTGCTGTGTTGCTCCTCTCTCCATTTCCGCAGTACTATTGATCCAGCCTCCACAAGCCGAGAGCACACAGACCGAGCTGCCCAGAGTGGAAGTGCAGGACTGATGGTGGACACACTCTTAGTGTTTATCATCGGCTTCCTGGGCTGCGCGCTCTTCTCTCCCTGAGACATGTAAGAACCGCGACCAGTGTGTAAAAGCCACTGGAAATTATGCTCGTTCATAAATTTTTCCTCATTCAAATTTCATTGTGCTCTAATGTTTATGTGACAATTAAAGGCTTCATCATCTTATTTTTTCCTCTTCTTCTTCAGGGTCTACGCTGCAGCAACATATGGATTGCTTGTTCAAGGTGAATCAATTTACGTCGATTAAAGAGAATAATGAAGAGAAATGTTTTACAAAAGAAAAAAAAAGCGCACAGTGCATCATCCGCCGCCTCCAGCACAATTCGACAAAAACGGGTTAAAAATAGTCACACACGTACACAACACCCTCCACCCCCTTCCATACACCCCCCCCCCCACCTCCGAAATCCTCGCTCCCCTGTTACATCCAGCCTCTTTGACAGCTACCTTTCAATCCTGTAATCGAGGGGTAAGTAGCAATTTTCATTCTGCTCCACCATTCACAGCGCACGCTAATGAAAGGCAGAGGCTTGTAGGAATGGGCTCAAATGGGCTGATAGACAAGGCCTCTCCATTCTATTACGGCAAGATGGCTTCTTATCTCTGGCGCACAGCGATGCTCTTCCCAATCCATTTGTCACCAGATTTACCCTTTAAACCGCCACCAACCCCCCAGTTCAAATTTGAATCTGCCCCAAGCCTGGCCATACGTCTCGCCCATCGCCCATGACGTCTTCATTGCAACGTTGCAATCTGGACATGAATTTGCAAAAAACGTCACTGCGTTAGTGCCTGCCGATGAAGAAGAGGTCAACAAACTGGACAGCTTCAGCAGAAACAGGAACACCAGGAGGAAAAGAATTGTAAGTGGTGTAACAGTGTGAACAATTAATGGTATGAGTACCCACTAATAACCAAGCACTCACTATGTGGACTCACTATTAGTTTTTTAATACTAACCAAATGAGTTGTATAAGAAATCTACAAGTACATGTTAATACAGTATATACTCATATAAAAACAGTGTGTTACCAAATTCTTCATATATACAGACAAAAAGTTATTCAAGTCAATCAGAAACTCTTATATAAAATAACAGAAAACAGTAAAAACTCCTTTTATTGCTCTATATAATCGCCTTCTACACTTAT
Source organism: Clarias magur (assembly GCA_013621035.1). Classification (NCBI taxonomy): domain Eukaryota; kingdom Metazoa; phylum Chordata; class Actinopteri; order Siluriformes; family Clariidae; genus Clarias; species Clarias magur. The sequence continues at coordinate 1,034,438 of QNUK01000027.1, read as the reverse complement.
GCACTTATCCCAGCATTTCACTAGTGCTTGAATACCATCAAGGTACAAAGGTTTTTTAGTAAACCGGAGCCATGATCAGACTCGCTGCTCCAAGTCTGAAACACTAGCCACCAAGGAACTCTTTTAATAAGGGCCCATACATGTGGAAATGGCATGTATGGCGTATGTGGCAATAAACTCGCAGAATTCCTGTAATGTGCAAATGTTATTCGTGAATGGTTGTGTGTACAGTTCCCACAGACAGATGCGTCTCTTCTGCAAGGTATACGTCGATTGTCAAGGATCAGGCGTATGTTCATGGGAACAACCGCAATGGGCTCCGAGCCACCTTAGCTGGGATCGTCATTCACAGACGTACGGTGTTCTTTACAACTTTTGCACCATTCAAATGTTTTACTGCGGCTAAGAGTCTCATCAACAGACTGTTTGAAGTCTTTGTAAATGTCAATCAGTTTTATGCATTTGTTCATGAGAAATTTCATCGCAATTCTTGGCTTGACTTGAATGCATTCACGTACAGTATATATCTGTCTCTATATGTAAGTCTCATTATAATCGAAAGAAAAAAGATGATTTGATTTTATGATTCAATTCCGACCGCGGTGGTGGAGCATCGTGGACATTCTGACATAAAAAAGTGATTTGGTTTGTCCATTAGTGTGACATTCTCAAAACCACTTTAAAAATAAAAAACTAATTACTTCTACTGAACTTTTTATGTATTTTGTGTAACTCATAATCAAGTTCACCCAACTTTACTACAGTGATGCAGAGAGAAGAAAAAAACTAACATTGAAAGCTCTAGTAAAAAAAAAAGGCAAACTGATGAATAGCAAATGTACAAGTAATATGACATGCCTTCAATTAGTGAATGACCTGAGGCTGAGATGAGACGCAGTTCAACAACACAGAACAGTCCAATGCAGTTAATTTTATGGCGTGCACTTTTGTCTGCAATAAAATATTACAGGGATGAACAGCCTAGAACTTTTTTTCACCCCTTCTAAGAAATGGAGAATTCTTTTCCATGGATGGAGGCATGTGGATTTTTCTGCTATTGGAACTATTTTCTCATCTTTTACCCCACTGGCCCCATGAGAAGTGATGGAGAGGGGCCTCGTCTAGCTCGGGCCTCAGCTTACAACAGTGTTACCAAGGAACGGAGCTGGAGCTCGCTCAAGTTCCACTAAACTCTGCAGAGCACTGAAAAAAAAATGCCTCACTGTTTCCTTTGGCAGCACAGGGCTCTTTTTTCTATTATTCCCAGAGTGTGTGTGTGTGTGTGTATGTGTGTGTGAGTGAGTGAGAGAGAGAGAGAGAGAGCTGTGTCCTGACCTGGGGAGGGGGAAAGGAAAGGTCGCTCTGCTTTTCTACCCATTCCTCTGCTGGACTTTTGGAAAAAAAACAGGTCTCCAGCATGCACCCAGCCCCCCTCAAGGTATACAGCTTTACAAACTTAGACCTGTTCTCCAAGGATTAACGGCTGAGGCAACTCAAACCATGTGTCTTTTTTCGCTCTATTTTCCCCCTACAATCCGGTTTATGAATGCATAATACTATAAAATCCTAATTGCATCCTAATCTGCTTTTGTGAATGTTAAAATGTATGGTGTGATTTAAACAGCCAGTTGTTTTACATTGCATCGTTTAAATCAGTTATTTTTATGGCCAACTCCTGAGGTTGATTAGCTGCTTATTTGGGAAGGAAGGTAAAAAAAATGAAAAATTGACAATTTTTTTTCCAAGGGATTGTCAAGGTAAAAAAAAAAGACAGAGAGAGAGAAAGAGAGAGAGAGAGAGAGCCTCTCACTTGTATATCTATGAAGAAATACGTGAGAGGCAATCACTGCAGAGATTTTTTCCCCCCTTGAACCTCTAGAAGTGTTCCTCCCTTCTTCTCTCCCTCTCTCCTCCCTCTTTCCCCACCTCTCCTCTCTCTTCACCTCTCCTCCCGTGCCTGACTGCTGCTTAACTCAGCTCCGTGCTCACAGCACAGCCAGGCAACGAGAGCAGACAATTATCCTCAATATCTGTCACTCACATGACAAGCACTGCGTCTCCCCGCCACGCTTCAACAGATGCAGGTGGGAGAACAAAGAGGCAAAGGCTCCTGCTTTTACCAACCCTCCTCTCACTTTTTCTCTCTCTCTCTCTCTCTCTCCCTTTCTCTGTTTTTCTCTCTCCAACTCTCCCTTTCCTGTCTTCTCTCCATTTCCTCTACCCATGTCTCCGTCCTTCTCTGCTCTACTCTGTTGTTTCTCTCTCTCTCTCTCTCTCTCTCTCTGTCTCTATGTGTCTCTCTCTATCTCTCTTTCTTCCTCTCTCCTTCCTCCTCTCTTTCTGTCTTGTCGTGTGCCTGCTATCTCCTTCCTCATTACCTGGCCCATTTGCATGCAAGCTGTCAAAAGGAAACACAAATGAAGAAAGAAATAAAAAAGAAAAAAGAGGTAAACAACACGTGTGTGTGTGTGTGTGTGTGTGTGTGAGGGAGACAGACAATGAGAGTCTATTTACACTAACCATCACCTTCTAATGCAGCCAAACTACAGCCACATCAGTGACGGAAATATCCACACTCCTCCAATTCACACCGCATGGAAAAATCAATACCTGCACTCACAGTCCTGAGGATAAAATTCAATATCATCAGAACTAAGTGTTCACAAGTTCTTTTCCGGATATGATTATTAGAGATGAGCAAAAGTCTCGCTGCACAAACAAGCCCCAGATATCCACTGGGGCTGGCGCAATAGACAATGCTCTAATGAGCCTTTATTCATTAATGGTGGCTTTTGTTCCTGTAAACAGCATGAATATTTAAGGCAGCCCAAGATTCCCTCCTGGCTAATGAATGCGTCTAAGCCCGAGCATCAGACTCTCGGGGGAGCTGGGCCACTGGGGCCGGTTGCTAAGCGCTCAAACCACCGCTCGGGTTTTCATGAGGAATGCTGTTCTGCGCCACCGGTCTGCTCTGACACACACTCATACGGGTACACACATATATATATACACACACACACGCACACACACACACACACACGCACACACACACGTAGAATACTGACAGTACACCCCTGGTGGCATTGTTTCAGAGGGAAGGTAGAGATGAGATCATACGCATGTAACGATCACACACACACACACAAACACACATCACCTGTCACTGCTTCGATCTGCCCTTCCAGTTGCTAAATATAAAGAGCAGATTAAGAGTTTTAAACCATGCCACCAAATAATAACAATATCATCTTTAGAACAGGACCAACTATAGTCTATATACACCATATAATGTTCACTGAGCAATGCATTTAGAACATTTAATGCTTAAAAACGCTTTTAAGCTTTTTTTTTAATGCTTTAAAATGTATTTTTTTGCACTGAATGTGCATAAGCATGCATTTAACTAATTAAAAAAAAAAAGTGTTAACCCATATCAAGCAACAAACTCGTTTTGTTCTAAGGTTTCTTTGCCATAAAATGTATGCATTTTGTTCTTAACAGGACTAACAAGCATCAGAGTTAAAGTTGGAATTAACAAATGCACAAAAAGTGCTCTATGATAAGGACATAAAAATGTTAAAAACAGTATAATTTTTTAAAATAATTATTATTAATGTGTAAATTACTTTAATAATACAATCCACAGTGGTGGCCAAAAATATCAGGACAAAATTGAACGTCAATGTTTTAATGACATTCTCAAATGTTATAAATAATATCGATCAAGATAATAAGAATAATTTATTATTTCATGCAATCTAACAATCAATATTCAGTACAATATTTATTCTTCAAAATCTGCTGGGTCTAAAGTCTGCACTCCTCTGGTGTCACTTGATCAATCCGTGCCTGTTTGATTATGTACACAACTTGATTTCTTGACGGCTACTCCCTTCTTCATCACTGTCCAACAGTTTTCTGTTGGGTTCATCAGGAGAGGACTCAGGCCATGCCTCCAGAAGCTGAGTGCCTTTTATATATAGCCATTTTCTCTAGTTTTCAGTTTATTAGCACAACTGTTCAGATGCCATACATTATTCACAGAGAGGACCATAATGTATGGCACATGCTGTCTTGATACTTTTGGCCACCAGTGAACAATTTTGGGAAAACAAAGAATAAAAGACTTAACTTTTTTTAAAATCATGAGATGGTTGTGAAATTTGGACCATGTAACATCTTTTTGACTGAGCTGTTGCACGATATTCTGACTTTTATTTTATTTTATGGGGTTAATGTGCTCTTGTTACAGGGCTGAGCTCACGTGTACATTTTTCATACTGTTATGGATGATTCATGGAAAAAGATGTTTCAAGCATGAAATGTTAAACGGATACATAAATACAAAAGGAATGTGATTTTTGAAATATTATATACTATAATTACAGTTCAAGTGTTGATATGGTGCTGGACAAAACAAAATAACCTAAGCTGATTTTTTTTGTTATTACCATTTTAAGTCATTTGTAAGAAACGTGCTGACATATTTTAATGTTGTGAAACAGACTTAACCTTTATAAAAGACATCTCTGTCTCTTACATTAATTTTACACACATTTTTATTTGTATATGTGATATCAGTCATCAAAATCATGAACATAATGTCAGATAAAATGCTCTTCTTCTAATAGGTTTAAAAGTTTAAGCAAGATGCACTCGCTTTATATCACATCTTCTTTCACTTGTGTGATGAAACAAGACAAGTCCCAGTCCATACACTCATAAACAAACTCTGTCTCCTAACAAGTAATTGGTCCAAAGGGGATTGCTATCTTCTTCTAGAGCAGCGCTAATATCAGTACCAAATGCTTGGAGTTCCTCTAGTTCTGTGTAGTTAGAGGAGTTTTATTTTAAGGATTAAACAGTGGTTATGACTGAAATGTGACCCAGGAGTTGTCTATAATCACCTGACCATTTTTCCTCTCTAACTCACTCACTCACCGTCTATACCGATTTATCCTGTATCTCCCAGGGCATGAAGCAGGACAGGGTGCCAATCCAGCGCAGGACACACACATACGCTCATTGACAGACTATGGGCAATTTGGCAACACCAATTAGCCTAATCTGCATGCAGAGGTGGGTAGAGTAGGCAAAAAATTCTACTCAATTAAGAGTAGCTGTACTTCAAAATAATATTACGCAAGTAAAAAGTAGTCATCCAAAATATTACTCAAGTAAGAGTAAATAAAGTATTCAGTGAAAAGACTACACAAGTACTGAGTAACTGTTTCATCGTAATGTCCGATAAATGTTTTTGTTTTTTAGAAATTATGTAGGACATTATGGTAAAATAATGTATAATTTCTGACATTTCTAAATAATAAAATAAATAAAATAAAATAATAGTAATAAATATCTTTACGTAATAGTAAATTTAAGAACAAGAAACACAAATTTCCTAATCTCCCTTTTTTCACAACATAAAGCATTTGAAATAAATCCCTACTGTAGGTAACATATGTATGTTTGAACAGTGTAACTATTTCCTGTGTAAGATGTACTGTATATTCAGTTACCCTGCAAATGACTCAGCAGAAAATAACATTAGAACATGTGTACAAGAGTCTCACTTAACCATAAACTGTGTCCAGCAGAACAAATGGAAGAAACATATATTTATTATAACATATATTTTAGCCTCTAGCTTATTTGCTAATTATATATGTTAAGATTGCAACATTGAATAAACCAGCTAAACTAACATCAACATGTTTCCTCAGATAAATAATATCTAATATGTAGAATAAATGGTTAGTAAAGTAACGAGTCGGATGTAGCTGAATGTAGCGGAGTAAGAGTAGCATTTCTTCTTCACAAATCTGCTCAAGTAAAAGTAAAAAGTATGGGTCAGTAAAACTACTCATAGAAGTTTTTTATTTTTATTTTTTTAAGTTACTTAAATAAATGCGACCTGTTACTATCCTCCTCTGCCTGCAGGTCTTTGGACAGTGGGAGGAAACCAACAAGCACCCACAAGGAAGAGCATGCAAACTCCATGCACACAGACCCCGAGACGGGAATCAAACCTGCACCCTGGAGGTGTCAGGTGACAGTGCTAACCACTAAGCCACTGTGCCGCCCCAATGCAGATTATACCTGCATAAAATAAGCCTTTGGAGTAGGTGGTGTTAGCAAGCAAGCTACTGTAAGCTACAGTAAGCTACTGTGTTTACAGTCATAATGTAATGTATTTCATACACTGTATGCCCAAAAGTATGTGGACACCTATGGATAGAACCAGGAACATTAATATACTGTAAATTTGTTCTCCCTTTGGTGTCTCAGCTCTTCTGAGGAAGCTTTCTCCTAATTTTTAGAATGTAGGTGTGAGGATTTGTGCTCATTCAGCCTCAAAAGCAGCAGAGGTTGGGCACTGATACTAGACAAGAAGACCTAGTGCAAAGGGGCATCATCATGTTGGAACATGTTTGGGCCTCTTAGTTCCAGTTCCCAAGCAAAGGAAACAATTTTGTGTTTCCAATTTTGATGCAACAGTTTGAAAAAGACCCACAAATGAGTCTGACATGAATGTTCAGGTGTTCACATACTTTTTGAATATATAGTGCATATTGCATTGTGAGTTTGAGACCTACGTTAAATTAAATGAAAGATATAATTAAAGGAATAGTATAATGTGAGACTTTTAAGAGTGCAAAGTTTTGTATATATAGATATAGATATAGATAGATATAGATAAAGATATATAATCTCAGTCATTTAAATATATTACAAGTAATCAAACCTTTTATTTCTTATTGTAATATTACAATGAAAAACATATGACTAACTAACTAAAGTACTGTATCTGTTGTTGAAATGTCCAGGAACAGAGTTTTTTTTTTTAAATAATTAAATATAATAATAATTTATATAATTAAAATCAGATCAGCTTTAATGTAATCAGCGATTTTATTATTTCAGGTTGAAGCTCACGTTCATGTCTGTCTGTCTTTCTGTACAGCAGAACTCTCTGTCTAACTTATTAATTCATGGAAACAAAAATTGTGTAAGGTTGAGTATCTCACACCTTGCTTACACTAAGTTGTACTTCTTTTGTCATCAGTCAAATACACTCCCTGTTCGGTAATCGGAGAGTGAATCACAGAGGAGAAATTTAGTCTTCAAATAACTCCAGCATGTTGAAATTCACTTACAGTATACCACTCCAGCGCTGTTATTTCAGCAGTTAAAATATGAACTAATCCCAGTAAAAATATTCAGTTTAGTTTTTAATATCTATTGGTTCAGGTGTTGCACATAACTGTTCATAACATCGCTTTTGCTCAACTTTTTAAATTTTACTTACGGTGAAGGTTAAACTTCAGGCAGATACACAAGTACTAATAAAGTTTCATTAAAATCTGTCCGGGACATTTTTTGCATGATGCTGTGACAAAATCTGACTGGACATACAGACAGACAGACAGATTTTTTTTCCGAGACTGGTTTTGAGTCTTCAAATGTATGAAACGTAAATATATCATGTACAGAGAAACTGTTCTTTTATTTATATAGATAATAAATGATGTGGTAATATATATATTTTTGATATCGATTTTGTAGGCTGCAAAGGGGGCCAGGGGGCATTTTAGCGCGTAACACTGGACTCTCATTTTGGGTATTTTACACACCCTGACCTCGGACTGCTATGAACATGTTTGCTCTAACGACCCATGTTTTATCTCAAAGTGGTTTCGGAACATATGAGCAAGAATAATAAATCTACATTGATCTGTCCAAACTTACTTTAAGTTTAAATTATAGAATAAGCCGTGCTGTGTCATGCTTGAATTTTTTTTTTGAGGATTTCTGCTCTTTGTAGGTGCAATATTGTCGTTTCTGTGTCTTCCGCGTACTCTGACTATACAGGGCAATCTATTGTGTTATTTGAATCTGTTAAGTAACACCAACATATAGCCAACATTTACAAGGTGTAACTTCAGGAAAATACCCAAATACTGCCAAAGATTGATTAAATTCTGTCTAGCCAGTTTTGCATGATAATGTGATTAATTCTGGCATACAGACATCAATTTTTCTGAGACTGGTTTTTGATACTCCTATGTATTAAATGTAAAGATATAATTGAAAGAGAAATTTCTTTCCAATGTACAAACAAAACCGTACTTTTATTTATATAGATAGGTCTATTGCTAGACAAATGAGTTTTATTTTAAGCTGTACATTTTCTTATTCTATTTTAGCTCCTTTCTAGAACTGAATGCTCAAAATTAGTGGAATGTTCTGCTAAAGGAACATGAACCTACAAATGGTAAATATGTCTTTAAAGTACGTTTAACCTTAAAACACTACATCAGTGCATTTCTCTATAATCAGATATTTGTCATAAGTCATAAGGTGACATTTTAGAATCAGAGAGCTTCGAGGAGCCGATGTAAATTCCTGACAAACCTAAACTTTAACAGATGTCCCGGCAAGAACGAGAGCTTATACCCATCACTGTAATCTGTCTGTCTCTGTGTATAGTCGACTCTGTCTTTATCATGACAGTTTGTTTTATTTAGCTCTTCACATTTAGTTCGTTTAGCTCATCATGAGTTATTAGAATGCTAGTTAACATTTAAGAGATGTTCTTACAGTAGTTAGCACTAATTCACCATCAGTTACTAAAATGGGTGTGTAGTTAGAGGCAGATAGTGTTTTCTTCTTTTTTTCTTTTTTTTTTTATGCTTGTAAATGTTGTTAATATTTTTTTCCCCTTTACCTTGAGTGAAGATTTTCGAAGCGGTACTTTTGATGAGAAATTGCATTCTTTACTTGTTTATCATCTTGTCGTCTCTGCATGGCAACAGCTAGTGCGCTACTGCAGAGACACTAACCCAAATGCTGCTCAATCCCTGTTTGAATCCTCAGCTCATTTTTTAATCATGCACTGTGGCTCTGCTTCACGAGGCGAAAATGGTCAACATCCCTCAATAAGGAGAACTGATTGGTGGCTCATTGTATCCTGGCGACGTTGTATCACCTGAATTCGAGGCTAGAGGAGCACACATCATACCCTGCCTCCAGCGCCCTCCTAGCTGTTGTCAGTTACTGCCAATTTAATGGTGCGTTAAACACACCATTGCCAACGAGGCTCGTGCTGCCACCGCTTTCCCTTTTTTTTCCTTTCTTTCTTTTTTTTTTTTAACGACAGAGCAGCCATTAGCAGATCCACAGGTCATGTTGCAGCCTGGTTAACCAGTCTGACGAGATTAAAAGCCTCTGTTCATTTTAATAGTCAGTCGTTTGCCCACCACCGATGGTTATCATACGGCTTACAGCTTTGTGGGGGAATCTCGCATCAGTTGTAAAGATTTTATGGATGAACTGGGACAGGGGTAACCATGAAATGTTTTCGAAATGGGGAAGCTGTTGCCGTTTAAACAGCTATATATATTTATAGTTAACTGTTCTGAAAAGCGGTGTAGTAATTACGTTAGTTAATTTAATGACTCAGTTGTTGACTCAGGTGAGTCGCAGACTGGCTGAAATGACTCTCGAACACACTGGCGCCCCTCAGGGCCCGTATTGGGTTTCTCGCATCTGTTTTGGCAGAGTGTGTGTGACTGGTGGAGGGGTCATATATGGACTGGAGCAGGAATGGTAATACACACACACACACACACACACACACACACACACACACACAGCAAAACTATGTCGAATGCAATTGCTGCTACAAATACCTCTCCCATCCCCCTTTGGGTTTCCTCTGTATGTGTGCTTTTCATGACAACATGGCAAATGTTAAATATCATAAAAAGTCAAGCATCCTTCCTCTTTTGCTCGAATGTAAATGCCTGTTGAACATAAATATATCCTAGAACCCACGGCGCGTCGTCCCCGGTGACAGACAAGATTTGTGATTTGAATGATGGCGTCCTGCAATATATCAGAGCGGCTCGGCCATCACCACTCAGCATGTGGGAATTTACACCGGCAACTTACGCACTCACTGTTTGGAAGAGAAACTGCTGCGACAGTCTGTGCGTTTTTACCCCATTCCATTCATGAACAGAAAAATAATGCAGCACAGTGTCCCTGGTTGTCATATTCCCATGGGACCACAACATATAAAAAAAAAGTGAATAATGTGCACTTCATGGCAATCAGTGAGATGCTCGCACACACACACACACACACACACACACACACACACACACACACACACACACACACAGTGAGCCCATGCTTCCCCAGTTGCCAATCCGTTACTCTGTCAGACAGTGAACGTAAACAAATTGTCTAACTGCAATGAAAACACACTCCCCTAGCTCGTGTGCCTGTGGGAGACAAGCGTCTCTTTCCCTCTTTTGCTCCACTGTGGGAACTAGAGCGTCACTCAGACAAAACTGCTGGACATTACAGGACCTCGACTCAATTATAGCTTCACAATGACTTAAAAAAAAAAAAACAAACAAACAAAAAAAACATATCAAGTCCGTTCAGACTCTCACAGAACATAAACCAGAGGAAGGGCTTTAATTATGGTCGGTTAGAAGAGGGTTGAAATGAGGTTTACAACGAACCTTATTTCTATACCTTCTTTTCCTCCATTGTTATTAATTACTGGCTAGTCTATACAACGGATACCAACCGGCATGGGTGAAGGCCAACACATGCTTCCTTTAAAAGACACGACGCCATGCTCATACACATATACATGAGCTCGGAAAACAACAACGATTGGGCCGCCTCATTATGATTGACAGATCGTTGTTATCCCCTCCCACCCAGAGAGCAATTTGGCTTCTCTCGGGCTCTCGGCCAAGGTTGGGGGATTTAAACAACAGGACGAGGATTTTTGTTAATTTGCTAAAGCTTTCTCTAAGGAGACATTAATTTGAGATTTATGGGAGAAGTGTTTATAGCTGCTGTAATATATTAATAACAAGAACTAATTAGGTTGCATCATTTTTATTATAATTTAAATAGATAAAGAGTGTAATGTGTCAAAACTTATAATAAAAATGATACAAACTGTGGGAAAATAATCAGGTTCGGGTGGAGACGTGAACCCTGCTTCAATCGGTGATTATTTTCCCCAAGTGTTTAATTCCTCACTGTATTAACAACCCCGACATGAGGCAGATCATTAAACTACGTCTTCGGCCAGTCCCTGATAGCCTTCAGCCCAAGAAACCATTTCAAAAAGTATTTGACCCCAAAGTGTTCCATCTGACAACAGATTCAAGTAGAAACCAAAGACAACATCGTTCGACATGTTTCCAATGCTTCGATGTATTTCAAAGCACCTTGAGATTTGCAACGGGTGATGCAAGAAGCGCCACGTCATCACGTCTCATCTCGTGTGTGTTTTGCCAATACTTCCAGCTGTGCCACCGCCTTAAGCCTGTACACATCATAACACGAAACGAAGATTAAGTAGGATCTACTGGGACTCCTTGTGTTCATTTGTCATGACACGAATGACTTGATCAAAAAAAAAAAAAAAAACTTTTCAAGCGTACCAGCCTACATGAACCGGATTCACTGAACGTTTTTCGCTGGACTACTAGAGGGAATGTTTTTCTAATGAGCTCGGTGGGTTTGATATCGCAACAGTGCACTAATGCTAATAGCTTTAAACTGGCCTCTTGGTGGGAACCAGTTATCATGATTAATTTCCATCATGCCAGTTACTCACTTAGCTCTCATTTGTTCATAGCAACGTTCATGTTTTTTTTTTTTTTTTGCCTTTCCCCGTGGATGAAGTATTCCTATAATCAATAATAAATAACAACACAAGCCATAAACTCAAGCCTCGTATAAAAACTGTGTTGTGATCCTCACCATTGCCTCATCTTTCAAAAGGGAGTGATCCAGACATGAGGTAATCCAGCAGGAATAATGCTCCGAAGCTTGTGCCATACAAAACACACATTTAGAAAATGTTCTTGGCATGCTGTTCTTTTTTTTTTTTTTTTCCTCTTCATATCCAAATGTAGTGGATAAACTGAAATCTGTCGGGGGGTTTTTTTTTCCATAGGAAAATAAATGTGTATGTAATTCAATGTGGTGGATTCTTGAGCATATTAAATCTTTACATTTTATTGCATTTCAGGTTCAGCGTAGAATCTCTTCACAACTAGCTGTAAATAGCCTTCCATACATACATTTGTATTTTGACTGTAACATGAGCTATTACACAACTCAGACTCGTTATTGTTCTGTACTCGGAGCCAGCAGGTCCCCACACACACACATACACACACACACGCATGCAGTGTGGCTCGCCTTCCACAGCGAGAACGACTGAGCTGTACTCGGAGCCAGCTTTATTTCAGTACCTTTAGTCCCAGTGGAAGAAATGTCAGGCATTTGCCTCACCAGTCTATGTGTGTGTGTGTGTGTGTGTGTGTGTGTGTGTGTGTGTGTGAGAGAGAGAGAGAGAGATGGGGATGGGGGGGTATATTTATGAGCATGATGTGCACTGAGTATTTTTGGCTCTACGTGAGGAGAGGGGAGGAGACTGAGGTGTTCCTTTCAGGGGTACGAGCGGCCAGCAAGCATGGAGAATGTAATCTAAAGAAATGGGAACAATCAAGAAGGGAGATAGCCGAAGCAGTGGGGGGAGAGAGAGAGTGAGAGAGAATAGGAGTGAGAGAAAGACAGATCGAGAGAGAGAGAGAGAGAGATCGAGTGTGAACGTTAGAGAGAGAAGTGGATAAGAAGTAAGGCTCTTTGATCCATTGCATCACCCGCTGCTATGCGTAAGCCAACTGGAGGACCTGGTGAACTGGCAGCTATTCTGAGAGAGAAGACGCCACTGATCTGTCTCATGACTGCTACAAAACACCGTCAGGGTCACGCAGCGCGCACACACACACACACACACACACACACACACACATGCTCGCAAATACACACACAGCGGGTTGCAGAGCTCTCAGCATGACCTCATCATCATGGGCACACAAACCACGCAGTAGATCAGCTGTGCTTTAAGGGATTCGGTTTTACCCTGGAAACCGGTGCGTCCTTAACTCTAAATTTAAATAAAACTCACATGTGCGATCGAGGCGACGGGTGCCAATATTTTACATTCTCGCCACTAAATTTGGAGAATATACCGAGGATATAGAATATACAGCAGGCAAGAATAACCTCGGTAACCCCGGTGACTGCATCTCTGTCATATCTGCTGTCACACCAACCTGTCAAGCAGCCTCTCCGAAGTACTGAATTGGTGATGCTTGTTAAGATTCAAGCATTTGTCACAGCTCTCCCCCACACATACACACACACACGCACACACACACACACACACACACGCACACGCACACACACACACACACACACACACACACACACACACACACACACACACACACACACACACACAGAGCTTGGCAAGGAGCTTCACAGACACACACACACACATACACGCGCACACACACACACTAGCACTCGCAGACAGCCCCTGGCTAAACTCTAAATTAAAGACCTAATGTGCAATCCTCCTGTGATGCTCACAGCTAATGAAATGGAGAAGCTAAGCCCCTGAGCAGTGGACACAGGAGAGGAGGACACCTGACTCCCTTTGTGTGTGTTCTCCGTCTGCCTCACATAACTACACTCTATAGCAAACGTAGAGAACGCGATACCTGCGATGCGTTGGATAACATAAATCCCCTCCATAGTGCTCGACGTTATTATTATTACCGCTATAATTGTCTCATGGTAGTCCAGCAGCTTTGTGCTTATAGAGGTTTATCATAAGAATAACATGTAGATAGTCAGAAATATGTCCTGTATATGGCCGTGCATAGGGAGGGGACTTGTAATGCATTGCACTCCTAGACAGAGCCCGTCTCATTATCCTTTAAAGATGCGCTGCCTATACGGGGACGTTCTTTCTTCTTTATTTCGTTCTTCTCCAATCAGACAGAAGAGACAGGTCATTAGGAGGGCAGCGTGGACCTGTCACCACGAGGTTAAAGGGCAAGCACCTGAGTAATGGAGGCCACAATAGATATTTACATTTTGCAAATGAGTTTGAAATGGCCAGTATTTTACTCTGCTGAGCTTATTCATGACCTTACTGACGGAAGCGTTCCCCGTCGATGTGGTCCGCTGCTTGAAAGGACAAGCATAAATAAACTGCCATCACTCAGTGCACGGGTTAGGGTACAGTACGTTAGCATGATAGAGTGGATTGATGGCTTTGGAAGTGCTGTTTTATCCAGCTTTAAAGACATCTATTCACAGAAGGAAACGATCCCTGACAACAGGACTGGAAAAAGCGTTCCTCGAGCCCGGCGCTTTTCTCTTCTTGTAAGTCATATCAGGTAGACTCTTTGCTGATGCCATCGTGTGGATTTTGGCTGTGGATTTTTTCCCAGGTGCCAGTCTGGAAAAGGGAGACGGCAACGCACGTACGGGCCAAGTGCTTCTCCTTGTCGGATCCGATAGCTAAGACAGCACGGCGAGCCGCAGAGCCCCAGCGCTGGCTGTCAGCCAGCTGGCCGTCTGGGATTACTCCAGATTGGAGCTCATTAGCGTCCCACTGAGAATCCTTCTAAATGGTATCAAGCTGCTATTTTAGAGGAAGTAATCTCAAGATGGTAATTGTGCTGCTTGAATTATTTCAAAGAGATTGGTCGAGTTCAGGAGAGGTACCTGGTGCTCGGGAAGACCGAATCGCTGCGCAGGCAGTTCGGGAGCTCAAAGACACGGGACACTCGAGATAAATCAAGGAAGGGAGCAGTCCATCAAACGCACACATTCAAGGCACCCGCGTGGCCTTGAAGGTGTGAGTACTGATATGCAACAGAGTCCCCGCCTCCTTGGCTGGCCCGGGGCCAGCGGTAGCTAAGATCAAGATGATGGACTTGCTCTCTATGTATGTCGGAACCTGAAAGATGAGCACAGCTAATAGTCTCATTACACACACCTCGTCAAGTGCACACGACGCAAATGCCACCGCTGAAGCACGGCGAAAGAGAGCGAGAGGTAGACAGAGAGAGAGAGAGAGAGAGAGAGAGGAGAAACTTAATACTAATCTTACTATACTTTTGCCACGTGAGTGCTTCGGCTCTTTCCATACATAACAGTTCCGTAAGGGACTAACGAGACCTTGAGAAGATTAACAGACCAAAGGCTTTTATCGCATCCAGATCTCTAAACTGCATTTTGTCCCATACACTTTTTTTCTTGATCTGATCTACAGCAATGGCCTTCTCTTTAGCTGGCAAGCACCCAGCAGCAGATAGGCTTTCTCTTTCTGCAGAGGCTCCTGTTTCAGCTCCACATCTCTATCTCAGGTCTCATCAGGTGACCCGACTGCTTAATATTGTTTATGGGTGCACGCACTTGGCCATTCGCTGACTGTCACTCTTTAGAATAGAGTGCACGACCAAGACCTAGGCCACTCAAACCGGAGGCAAGCTAAATGCTAGCGCTAACGGCGACGGAAAGGGAGCCGGTGTAATTAGCATGAGCAGGAACCGGTCGCCATCTGAATCCATTATTAACGTTTTCCAGCGACGTGTCCATTCCTTTGGCAAATGAGACCAACTAAAAGGTTCAAGCGGATTCTTTTAGAAAGTGAGAAACCAGACACTATTCGTTTTCCTCCCTCGTTTTGGCTGCCTACTGATAGAGGCTAGATCAGGTAACCTTGCCCGAAAGCTAAGGGGACATCATTGGAGCAGGAATCTAATATGGAGATGCAGAAATTACAGACAGGACTTGGGATGAATAATTCAGTTAAGACTGCCAGTTCACTGATTAATTAATCATCAAGCACCTCTCCACTGGGGGTTATGTGAGAGCCAGACAAATGAACTGTTTGCATTCAGCTGTCTCTCTGAGTGCTGCTCACTATAAGTTTTAATCAACTCAAGAGTCCCGCGCCATAAAGAAGCGCATGTAAATGTGTAAAGATTCGGTTTTAAACGGCTCAATTTCATATTGTATTCCGTAACTGACAGAAGGGCACAACAGCATTATGCGCATGACTCAGGAGAAATCAACACAGATCAATACGTCTAAGCAAGAAGGTAATATTGTATCAGACTGGCTTCATGATTGCTGCACTTTGGATAACGGTGCAGTTTTTTTTTTTTTTTTTTCCCCACTCTAATCAAAAGGCAGCAGAAAGGCCTGGTCTCCCCCGGGGTGGGGGAGGGAAGGGGAAGTCTACGGGTTCTGGCCTTTGGGTTCCGACTGCAGCAATGCCGCGGCTCCTTCCAGTCCATCACAGCCCGCTCCCCTGTTAATGAGTTCACAAAGTCTCCTCAGGAAGACCCAGAGAGGCCAGCCAGCAGCTCGCGGAGGGGGAGCTTGAAGAATTGGACGGGGAAGAAGAGAAAATAGGAGTTAAAAAGAAAAAGAGGTTGCGGTTTCCAACTCCCTATCCATGTTGAGTCATGGGTAGTGCAGCCGACCAAGGGCAATAAGTCTTGGAATACAGGTCGATGTGAATAATTTAAGGCTGTTTTCCTGGACACCGATTAAGCCTAGTCACCGGATTGAGTTATACTGTCAGTGAGGACTCCTCATAGAAAACATTTATCAGTTTACTACGAGCCTTGCTTTATAATCAGTGTTGTCTAGACAAGTTAGGCCCTTGCTATGGAATAAGCCCTCCCGTTTGGTGAGAGGGGAAATACAAGTCATTTTCTTCTTTTGCTACATATTTGACTGAGCGTTCAGGACAAAGTTCGCTTCCAATAACTTTATTTGTTCCTCCTGCCTATATAAGTTTGCTTATAAGTCACAACTAATCTATCCCCCAGTGCACACTTCCTCTTTCAGTTGCCCTGCTGACAGCCATCGACCATTCATATGGTAAGTTATCGAGTTTTACTTCAGCAGCCCTGAGGATAAAGGAATCATTAAATGCATCCCAACCTCCTGAACTGGCCTGCAGCGTTCACTTACTTGCCCCATACAACTTGCACAAAGAGAAGTATTCCACAAGCCAGGCAAGCATCCCTCCCCCAGTGCCACGAGAGATGCAACAGGCTTTCCCAAACACAGGACAACTGAGAGTCCTCTCCTCAGGCCTCTCCTCTGCTCTCCTCCCCCTCCCTCCCCTCTTCCTCATTCTTTCGAAGAAAAAGGATCCAAAAAAAGCTCTCCTTTTCACCAGCTTTCTTTTGGATGAGCAGATTGAGCACTCTTTAAAAAGATACTAAAATCTTTGTTTTACTCGTATTGTGCAGTGGGGGGATTTTTTCCCTTCCTCATCTCTCGCTCCCCGCAGCTGATTTCCATCGGTGCAGCCCAGCTATTTAAGTGTGCATTGTGTGGGCTGACCTATGAAAAATTCAGGGGACACGAGGAAGGGCCCTAGCCAGCGTCCCACCACTGACTGGCTCCTCAGGGATCGCCAGGCTTTGGGCAGCCAGTGGCATTTGCACACCAATTGCAGAATCCCATTCTGGAAGGAAAAGGAAGGACTGAGGTGCCCCTCCTCCTCCTCCTCCTCTATTCTCCCTCTTTCCAGCGATCCTCACCATGGCACAGACATGAATAGGGGAGCCCACTCTGGGGCCAAGTGAATGGACAGACTGTCAGCGCTCTCAAAAGCTTATAATGTTGTAGCCACTTGGGCTGCATATTAACATGTATGTAAGGAGCAAACCATGCGGCCGCACTCAGGCGAACACGCACACGAAGAATGGAAAAGTGATCTGCAGCTAAAACAAACATACACAAATATTCCAGGCTTAAGGTGGAGGCAAGGCTCAGACACTTTGCCAATATACTTGTGTTCCAGCAAACCGGTTTTTCTAAATATTGTCATTCAAATTCAAAGTATAGCAAAAAGACAGACCGAGCTACAGTAATACACTAAATATGATGTTTATGGAGTTTTTACATTAAGGCATTACAAATAAATGCCTCGGATTGCTCACATACGCGAACAAATTCATTCCACATGTTGTACGTAAATATACGTACGCACAGAGGCAAAAAGTCTTATCCCGAGGCATTATTTAAAGCATACAAAATTAGAAAGAGCTTAAAATTAGTCCCCTGATGACAATGCAGACTAGCAAAGGAAGAAATTTGCAGCCATTTCTAAATGGGAAAGTGTCTCGCTGCAGCCCCGGCAAATTGGAAAAACAAGTGCAAGAATGTCTGGCGGCAGCCAAGGAAAATGCACCTTCGGCCTAGCTGTGCTAGGACATTTTTCAGACTGCTTTTCCTGTTAAAGATTCCGTCTCTTAGACCGTGCGTCACCCTTGGGAGCCAGAGGACACCGTAACGTTAACTCTTTGTGCACCGCTCACAAGTCTGGTTCCTGATGCGGCCCAATGTGCATTGATCGTGAAGAAGTAGTGCAACCCAGCTGAAAAGGGTGTACATTTAGCAGCAACTGTCTATAATTAGAAGCACATGCTAGATTTTGAAAAACCTTGCATCATCGAGCTTTTAGTTGTGGCAGACACTCTGACTTGTTTTTGCACAACGCTGCAGTGTCATCTTTAAAAGGCTGTCACAATGGTGATCATATATATATATATATATATATATATATATATATATGAATGAATAAATATATGAATGCATACACACACACACACAAAAGAAAAGAACATTTATAACAGACATGTCGCTGTGTTTATCTTGCTTGTGTTTTGAATGTCTCATGGCTGTAGCTTGCAAATTAATGTAAAGCGTATGAATAAGGCACGCTACATGGCCGCCTCAAAGCCTGGCTGCAGTTCACAGGCATCACTGAAAGTATCCCTTGACTTCACTAAATAACCTCTCTCTCTCTCTTTCTCTCCCTCTCTCTTTCCTTCACAGTTGCTTTCCAAAACTATTTTCCCACTGTTTAAGATTAGTTCAGGGTAAACATGAACCCCCTATTTCTCAGGCAGTATCTCAACCTTCATAGACCCTTACAGAAATAAAAACATTGGACTTCTTTTTTTTTTCTTTTTTTTCTTTTTTAAAATGAGTGGTACATTGAAATACAAACGACAAAGGACGAATAGATAATGCACTCAGTTTGTTTTATATTGATGAGTGTCAGGTGCAGAAAACAATGATTTACAACATATTTCTCAATTAATCCATATTATACAGTTGCTATACAGTTTATTTACATTGCCTATACATTCTACAAGAAAACCATTTTAGCTTCGTAAATATTGCAGTAAAAGCTGTCGGCTTTCGATGCCAACCACTTTTCATTTAAAAAGCCACTTTCTGCATGTGTATCAGTCCATTCAAAAGGTTTCACACTGTGAAAATCCACATGAAAGTTAAGGGCCTCCTATTTATTTATTTATTTGTTTGTTTGTTTGTTTGTTTGTTTTTAAAGGAGGAGACGATGTGTCATGACTAAAAAGCAAATTCAAATTCAAAACAAAACAAAAATCTTAAACTCATAAGCACGGAAAGAGGTAGAGCATGGAAAACACTGAGGTGTCAAACACCAATAAACTGGTTAAAGATCTTTTGAATCACCAGAAGGACACCCATTTTCTTAAAAGGAAAAGTCTTTTGTCAGTGGCTATTGTCCCCGCTTGAATAGGCTGCCAAGTCTGGCCAAACATATTCAGCACCAGTTAGTTTAAAAGCAGGGAGAAGCTCAGTATGTCAATGAAGGCCGAGTGAAGGGGAAAACCCAAATAGAGCAGAGTATCGGCTTGAAACAATGGCATTCCGACACTGGCCAGGCCGCCACAAAGGGATGAGCTCAGCCTACATATCAGATTTCCAAAAGCGGGAGGGAGCGAAGGGAACCCCCACTGGCCTTTCAAAGTCAAAAGGTTGACCCACCACAGTCAGAAAAACCCAGGACTGAGGACCAAAGTGAACTGCCAGGCAATTTTATTTTAAAAACACAATACTGAAAGTGGTTCTTCTCCTGTGAATAGTTTCTGTTTCAACTCTAAAACAGCAGAAGGAGGGACAAAACAGACATCTGATATCACAGCCAAGTTTCCATCTGTGATGGATAAAATGTGGTGAATATATATTTAAAATGTTCATCGCTTATGATCAAAAATGATCTAATGGATCAAATAAATAAAGGAAAGTAATAGTAATTCCAGCAAGATTTTGGACGATTTGAAACGGCCAGAAACCAAAAGACAAGTCCTGCTGTATGCTTGACGCGAAGAAAAGATTTCAGCATTTCATCAACGTCTCTACATTAAAAAAAAAAAAAAAAAAACCTTGAAATATTCTGATGTTCACTTAATTTTTATTATTATAAAAAATGAGGTAATCAAAACAAAATTAGAAAAGAGGACAAATGGCGAAAAAGGATTAAAAAAATATTCGTTAAAAGCAATTCGGCCACGCTGTCCAAGATTCCAATCTGATGTGCTTGTCTTTCCTAAGTCACAGTCTTCAGTCTCGTCGTTGGAGCTTCCAGTAGAGACTTAGCGAGTGTGTGGCCTCCTAGCAGCATTGAACACACACTGTGAGATGGTGGTGGCCTCACTGTTCCTGATGAAGACATTATCCAATTATCAGTGAAAATAAAGGACCAAAGACTAACCACCACAGTGATCTGTCAGGTAGAAACAGGCAGGAAGGATCCCCACCCCCAAGTGTTTGGAGCTGCTCTAGGATGTTTGAATGTGAATATCGGGGGCTCGGTGAGAGCTTTAGTGGATCCTTCATCCCTCAATCTTCCTGTGCAGTGAAGAGACAGGTACTGGGCTCCTTCAGGCTTTCCTTCACTCCTACACCAATCTTGAACAGCACCTGCTGAGAGCACAGGCAGGACAATTTAGTCAAAAGTCTTTTCTCATACATTTTTCAATTTGAAAAATGCCTTAAAATGGCTTCCAGTCAATCTGCAGTTATTACCTTTTTGGCGACTCGGGGAAGAGTCATTGAGGGATATCCAACAAGTGATCCTACCCGTGCCCTTGGGAGAGACAGAGAGAGAGAGAGAGAGAGAGAGAGAGAGAGAGAGGGAAGGAGATAGATTAGGATCATATCGTAGGGTTAAATTTGAAACCTAGCTAGCATTAGAATATTAACTCTGCTGCAAATCATCTCAGAATTCGCTCCTTGGACTGTCTACCTGTCATTGTTGACTAGTTTTAACCCAATCTCTAAACACCTGCCAGCTGAACTGTGGGGGTCGTGTGGGCGCCTCCCCACACAAGCGCGCACACGGAAAGTGTTTGGCTCTCGCTCTCTCTTTCACATTAACGAGTCCCTCTTGGATCTGATTTTATATACTGTTATATGGTTCGAATTTCTATTGACAAATTTGAATGAAATGGTCTTAAAATATTCGACAGAGTGAGTGGGAAGTGAAGCTGAGGGATATGAAAGGACTTTTCACAGTGTTTCGGAGGCCTGAAATGCACTGAGGGAGTCTCACATCTGAGGCCTGGGGCCATACAGGGCCTGCCTTCATGAGCTCAGGGGCTGGAGAAAGGAGGGAGGGAGGGAGGGAGGGAGCGAGTGGAGAAAAAAGTGGGGGAGAAGGAGGATCGGGAACTCGGGCCAGCTGAGGGGCCCAGCATGGATGGCTTGCTGCTGTCTGGATGGTTAACTGCTCCATCTGGCTCTCAAACACGCTCTCTTTGGCCAGCACGCTACAGGCACTAAACCGCCGCATATGGACCAGCAACAGCAACACCCTTCTGCTCCATATACAACTCGTAGACTTTGCTGATCTCAGAAACATATGATCATTTCATTGGGAGTTGAAATGGAAAAGTATGAAAAAGATCAACTAAGCTCAATAACACTGCTACGTGCTAGAGAAAGCCTACAGAGAATTGGTCAGAAAAGTCTTTTGAGCCTAGTTACATCCTCCAGAAAGGGTCTATAAGGAAGGAGGGTGTTGCAGGGAGGAAGCATGTATAAATCAAAGCAAAACGTTGGATTCCTTGATGCATTTGTGCGAGCATAGACCTCCCTTTTGGCAAAACCCTAGGGGAAAATGCCAAGACAAGATCTTCATTTTTCCTTATGTTCTTAATGGAAAAAAGGACCATGTACCGGAGGAGCTCTGGCGGGGAGCGTCAAGCACCTTAATTCATTCTGATAGACAAACACTCCCATAAAAGGTATGCTCTGGTAAATCACGCAGAAGTCCATGAAACACGGTTCCAGCTAAAGGCGCGTGGTGTCCGACCATTGCAGAGTTCTTGCCTGAACAAAGTGTTACTCTGGATTTCAGCGCGAACGATGCGGATCCAGATGTCACGACGGATAGAATGATAAGCAGCACGAGTTTTAATTAGTTCTCCGTTCATTAGTGTGTACTGATTATTTCCACTCGTCAAAGGGTTGACGCGTCAAACGAGCATATTTTCAAATGTGTGTGCGCGCGTGAGTGCATGTGATGACACATTTTCAGATTTTAAACCTTGTCAGAAAACAGTATTATGGATGTGACATTAAATAAATGATGAACACCTGAGGAAAAAGAGGACCTCATTTTTTATTCTATTTGTGAATAAAAAGAAATAAAAAAATATATTCATGTTGAAAATTAAATGAGCTGTTAATACATTTCGGGTGCTTTTGGTAATTTAATTCATAACCCAGGTTTATTTTATTTAATTCCTAAATGGAGGCCAACACAATGCTAATTCAGGTGTTCATTATTTTTTAGAATTCATGTCTTGTTAATGAACATTGTTACTTATTGGTGTTATTAAAATTATGTATGACGTATTGATATGCAAGTTCAAACATTGCTCATTTTCACCAGTGCTTTGAATACTGTTAATTTTGAGAACATCGACCCATACAGCAATATTATTATTATGATGATGATGATGATGATGATAATAATAATAATAATAATAATCATCATCATCACTATTATTATTAATAATATTGTTGTTGCTATTTATTTAATTTATGTATTTATTTATTGTATATTCCATAATCTATTATTTCCAGTCAGTGAGATAAAAAAAAAAAAAGTCTTGTGTGTTTATTCTCAGAGCCGCAGTTCTGTTGGTATTTTGAAATGTGACCATTTTAAATATCACACCTGACAATCTCTACTGCTCAGCCAGTGAATTTTAAAAGTGTGCTCAATGTAGACACTCAAACACACACACACACACACACACACACACACACACACACACACACTTTCTCACTCCCTCGCTCTTATACACACACTGCATTATAGAATACGACATTATCACTAGCATAGTTTGTTACCGTACAGCTACACTTATTAGACATGCATAACTGCGTAATTACTATGGCAAATAAACAGATTAATAATAATGTTATATATATATATATATAAATCTCACTATATATACACACATTATATAGCATTATTATTAATCTGTTATTATATTATATAAATTATAAATAGAATTATTAATATGAATATTATTATATTATTATAATAATAATATAATAATAATAATAATAATCTAATAATATGCAAATATTTTTTAGCTTGTGCAAAATTTTTAAAAACATGAAGCCGTGATAAAAAAATCAGACACTTTGTTAGATGATTCTTTCTGTAGTGGTTAAGGCTGACTTCATGAATCTACTTTAGCACTTGTTATGCCACAAATTTAATTATCACACAATATACATGATTATATGTAGATATTTTTAAATATCCATTAGATGAAATACAAGACCAAAGAATGCTTTTTATCAAAAAAACAAAAAACAAAAAAAAACTCAAACATTTGCCTAGTAAGTAATATTGTCTTGCAACATTAAGGTTCATCTCACAAAATTCACTAAATCGCTACGTAATTCTCTTCACGGTTAAATGTTCATGTAGTATCACTACGCTGATGTGACAGTCACATGATACACGACACATAACCAGAGCCACGATAAATCAGACAACTGTTGTTTTAAAGTCTTCTATAATGCATCACAGGGAGAGAGAGAGACAGAAAAAAAAAGAAAAAGGGAACACGCCAAATGAAAATTAAAAGCACACACACTATATTCTCCTCTCGCTTCAACCGAACTAGCTCCCCGAACCGTTCTATATTATTCAAACAAGCCATCAAGGGAAAAAATAGAAACAAATATAAATGAAACCAATAAAAAACCTTAACATCCACAAATGATCATTGCCTGCCTTTGGTAAAATATCTAATCTCATTTATGTCAGATTTTAATAAGAGAATTGACAGGATTAAAAGAAAAAGAAAAAACACCACAGGCTATTGAGTCACTGAAATGAGCTCTCCGGGTTTTTAATGCATATTTGAATAATTGTAGATTTAAACTAATTGTAGATGTACCTCGAAACGTTCATGAAAATTTTAAAATGAATTTATTTCAGTGTTCAAGTGAACATAGTTAATGGAGTACAAACGCATATTTTGTTATTTTTTTGTAATAATAGATATTTTTGTGTAATTAAATCTGTTACTCAGTTAAAACACAAGGGTAAAATTACAACAACGTTCTGAAAAAAAAAGCTATATTAATAATAATAAAACAATGCAGTGAATAATAATAATAATAATAATAATACTGTCATTTAGGTCATTCTTCTCAGACAAAACAGTGGTATTGTCTGAACGTGCACAGTAGCTGCAAACCATTTTTAAACAGTACTGAGTTTTATTTGTATTTTGTTATTGTGTGTGTGTGTGTGTGTGTCCGTGTGAGCTTTTAACAGTTCAAAAAAAATTATGAGCATGGAAATAGCCTGTAATGTTTTAATGGCCATGGATTTTATTTCAAATGTGGCCTGAACCTTTTCTTCACCACAAATTGCACATTGCCCACACATTGCTGCCTTCCAGCAAAAAATGGACCACATTTTCGTCTTTACATGCTGTGTCTGTCACCACCAGACAGACTGTAGCAAAGTGTGCTAATTAAAGCCCATTTCTCTGAGAAAGATTAGCTGTAAACCCCTAGAGGTTAAGCTACCTAAAGTTGTTCATTATCCAGCCATTAAGTCATCACAGTAAATTCAACAGTCCATAAAACCACCAATTCATCATGCTCTCACTGTGAGTCGATTGTGTTTACCTTCTTTGTTGTCACTCTGGCCTCTTGCTCTGTCCCAGAATCCCATGCACTTGCCATTCCTAGAGTCCTCCATCAGAGCCTTGTTGCTAGGGCCATACCAGGTGGCACGCTGCTCTGTCATGAGAGAGTCAAGGTCAATGGTATTCACGGTGCCCTTGCCAGGCTCTGGGCTGCAGCTTGCCATGGCACAGTCTCCGTTAAGTCCAGACTGGCAGTCTGGCTTTTTGCCAGCCTTTCCTGTAAGCGGTTGGTCCTCCGAGATGCTAAACTGCTGTCTCTGCAGCTGGATTTGAGCCTGAAGGATCTCTAGAGGATGCACCTCGTCCTGGGCCGAGCTGTCCAGCGGTGTCCTCACCTGTTCCATGCAAGGCGTGTCAGGATAGCCACTCCTATTGTCTGAACTGCACTTCATACTGGATCTGTTGGTCCTAACATCCTCGTTGCCATAGTTAGGGCTAGCATCGTCTAGATAATCCATACAGGGTGAAACGCCATCAGACTTGCCCATGCTTTGAATTCCACTATCCACCGAGGTTGTAAGGTCAGGTTTTCCAAACGAGGGAGAGACAAGGACACTTTCAGGCGTTCTGCCTCGGCCTTCAGCACCCATGCCCAAAGAGGATGCTTGCTGGCCTGGACTAACCACAGGGTTGTTACTGCATGATGGGGAGAAATTACCTGGACTTATATGCCCACTGTCCCGTCTTCTCTTTCCTCTCCCACGGCCATTGCTCCCTATTGCTCCTTTGCCTTCATTCCCAGAATCCACAGCGTTGTCTGGGGAGAGGGTGGCAGCTTCCCTTTTTGCCATCTGGCCTAGAGCACTTTGACCCGCTGCTGTATTGTTGTTATTCCCAGAGCAAGGCGTCTGACTATTCTGAGAAGCACTGCTCTGGAAATACTCTGCTCCTGGGCCACAAGCCCCAACACCGCCACTGCTATTTATGTCCTTCTCCACCTGACCTGGTTTGCGTTTGGCCTCATTTTGACTCTTCTTATTAAAAGTCACATTGAGGTTTGGGGCCCCCAGACTGGCAATCATATTCTGGCAGGCAGTGGACAGAGCCGCCAGACAGCTTTGGCCAAACACACTGTCTTTTGTACTTGCTTTGTTTAAATTCCCCAAAGAGAGGGCCCCAAGCTTATTGACTGACAGGTGCTGGCTGGAGATGTACTCAGGATGGGAGGGATAGTTCCCTGGTGAGGAGTTGAAACCGGCAGGATTGCTTTGAGAGGTCCCCTGTTGATTTGGGCCCCCAGGAGGGAAACTGTGCTGACGTCTTATAGCGGCTCCTCCAAATTCACCCTGTCTCCTGTTCATGGGTGCATTTGGCTGCATTGTTCCATCATCAGATGTCTGTACCTGCAAAGAATTGTTCATGCTATTTTCAAACTGATTTTGTGGCCCTGGTGAATTTAAGGACTGCATCTCTGCAGTTGTGACCCCTGATCTAAAAATATCATGTCCATTTTGTGACTGTTCCATTCCATGAATGTTCGTTTCCCTACATTGCTGATGTGGGTCAGGAAACCAAGAGTTTTCGTGAGGTAGGTGATGATTCTGAGTATCAAAGTTTCCATGAAAATTATGTTTCTTGTCAAAATTTAAATGAGACATGCCACCGATCGGTCCTCTGTGGCCCATG
Source organism: Clarias magur (assembly GCA_013621035.1). Lineage (NCBI taxonomy): Eukaryota > Metazoa > Chordata > Actinopteri > Siluriformes > Clariidae > Clarias > Clarias magur. The sequence goes on along the minus strand of QNUK01000027.1, from coordinate 1,007,856 downwards.
CCGTTCTGTGCAACATCCCCATGCTGACTTATAGGCTGCAGGTCCGCTTGTCTCATTCTCTGCTGCTGGTTTCTAGATGCCATTTGTTTGATCATCATGGCTGCGTTTTGCTGGCGAGCCAGTGGCTGCTGTTGATGTGAGCCACAGCTCAGCGGTGGGGGGCCTGATTGAAAACCATCCGTCACGTGAGTTGTGAATTCCCCCATGGGAGCTGGGAAGGAGGAGGGAGAGAGGTGGTTCTCAAGGCCTGGGCGATTATGTAAGCCACTTCTCAGGGGGCGACAGCTCTCCCCAGCAGAGCCATTTGGGGCATCAAACCGTGGCCTCTTGGCCATATTTAAATAAGGGAAAGAGTTGAGATGCTGCTGATGCGGTGGTTGAGGTCCAAATTGGGGATTAAACATGGGCTCACCAAACGGATGCATGTTGTGGTTATTTAATCTGTGTATGGGATGATCCAGCTGTCCATGCTGACCATGAAGCACTACATTATTGTTCTGCATGTCTGGACTATTTGGAACAAATTCTGGCGTGTGGTACAAACGGGGAAGAACAGGGGATCCAGGGTTCTGCCTAGCCATAGGTCCTGCTCTCTGTTGCGCCATGAGGTGATGTCTAGGAGTGACCCCTGGTTCCAATTTTCCCCTGTTCCCAAACCGTTCCGAATAAGTGTTTTGCTGAGGTAGCTGCTGATCGACTTTAGAACCGCCAATCATAGGAGCTCGTGAGCCGCTTTGATTGAAGGTGGGAAAATTACCTCCAACCATCTGGTTCCCTGCTTCACAATAGGACAATTTGGGTTCAGTGGAGTCAGGAGTAGAAAATCCGGCCATATCGAAATGTCCAGAGATAGGATCACATGGGTAACAGTATTGAGACGCCCCTACCCTTCCCTGTGGGAAAAGTCTATAGTGCTCCAGTCTGTTGCTTTCGGGAGAGGAGGATGGGAGACCGTGGAAGGACGCGGCCCGATTGGGAGACTGGTCTAGAGGCAGACATGGGGCTGGAACCGCGTGATTACCATTAGGATGGCTGTGGAGCTGATAATCAGGCATGCTGGCGAGCCGCTGCTGCTGCTGCTGCGAGAGGCATTCTCGTGTCTGAGCTTCTGTGAAATGATTGAATTCAGTCTCGAACATGTGCTGGTGGCCTGTGTTGCTGCCACTGAAGCCAATGTGTCTGTCCCCATGCAGGCAGGAGGTGACCCCATCCTGGTAGGGGTGTGAAGGCTGGTCAGGATTAAGCTGTTGGTTGTTGAAAGGCAGCGGCATATGGAGCTGATGCTGCTGCTGTAGTCCGATATTGAGCATATCTCCATGGCTGTGAGGCTGGAATCCATACTGCTCTCTACCCGACGTGAAGCCGAGACCCTGCATGGGGGGTTCGTTCAAAGGGCCCAATACTGGCTCTACACCTACTGACGGTGCCTTCATGTCAAATCCAGAGCTGTTATAGTTAGTGTTCATTGTTACTGTGCACAAGGCTTGTGCAATTACTGTTCATAAAGCCACCTCAATGATTATTAAAAAAAAAAAAAAAAATCAATGGAAATAATCCAAAATGAACACTAATCCCATTTTCTGTATTCCAAAATTAGGACTTTTTTTTTATTAATTTCTTCTTTTCCAACCAGGTCCATGCTGTTAACAAGGTACAAAGAAAAAGAAAAATATAAGTAACTAGTTACATAAATGACACACAATAATGACTGGTGTATAAAAAACAAACAAGTTTTCGAATATGAATGTCGAAAATGTTTTACGATACAGTGTTTATATATTGATGATTTTTTTATGATCGGCTGTAAAAGAAGGAGATGTGAAATGAGTTGTAAGTACCTCCGGAGCCCCGAACAGAGGAGGGCAAGTCGGTGTAAAATCGACGCAGCGAGAGAAACTTTGGTCCTTTTGTTGGCGACGAGAACACACACACACGGGCTGAGATATGAAAGCGTGAAAAACGCACATGTTCAGGAGAGCTCTAACACGGCGGTGACCCGGCCGGGAGGAAAGCTGCAGGCTGCAGGCAGCGACACCGGAGCAGCGCGCGACCCATCCTCGCGCCGAATCCAAGCAGATATTATCGCGAGCGCCGGTTTACTCCGCCATCTTTATCGCGTTTCGCGGTTTACACGGAGATCAACTTGTGTCATCGTGGAGTCGGAGGAACAGTCGGGCGCGCGTCTCTCGGCTGCCGAGCTGAATGTCCGGAACGCGGCGGTGTATCTGAGTGTGTGTGAAACCCACCGGAGCGGCGGCGGACAAGCCGAGCGCTCAACTATCGCGTACTCGCCCGTTAGCGCGGCGGTTTAGAAAGCGCGACGCTCGTGAAGGACGTACCGTTCATCTTTACGTTGTCGCGATCTTTCTTTATGTGTTTATCTCCAGTGTCGGCAACAAGTTTGACATTCCCTCATCTCTCTCCCAGCGCTGCGTGACCACCAATACGGACGCGGCGTCCGTGCGCATGGGGCGGGGCTTGACCAATAAACCCCGCCCCACACGGATGCAAAGAAAAAACAGTGTATAATCAGTATTAGAAATGAACTGGTGAGATTATATACACACACGTATACATGTACAAAAAACCCATTATATCAATGAGAACACGTTAATATACATTATGTTATGGGGCTGTGAATCTTTATGTCAATGAGTGAAAAATTTATTCTAGTCTATAATATTTACATTGGCACATCATCTATAACTATATATTATTTACATCATAAGGGATTGTAAAGCATACAAATCACACTCGTTGAAGCTTTTGACTGCATTGTCTCATATATATATTTTAAAAGTTCATATTTAAAACTAAGAAACTCAAACTGCGAGGATGTCTGCTAAAGCCACACAGCGCCATCTAGTGGTGCAGAAAATATTTTGATAGCAGACTAGACTTCAACCAGATTATGGCAAGATTTTTTTTAAATAACAGAACAGACTGAGAAGAGACTTGATAAATTTATTACATGTTCAATTCCATTATCCACACGTTTTTGTCCAATTTTAACAAAAATAATGAATAAAAACAATTGTACATTCACTGATATTACCCTGATTAAAATACAAGTTGCAGATGTTCCTGAAATAAACCAAGACTTGCAGGATCACATGATTTAAGTATAACTAATTTATCCATCATATACGAGATCATGATGTTCCCTCTCCACATGATATTCAGTGTTTTCTGTGTATAAAAACAAACAAAACCATTTATAGGAAACTCAGTGACAGTACGATAGAACTCCTCAGTCAAGTCTCATATAAAAGCGTTACTACTACACACAGTGCACCCATCAATCAATCCTGATTTAGAGGAATTTCCTCATGGCTTTGACTGTGATGCTAAAGAAAACGGGTAAACAAAACCTGACGAGAGGTTTCTAAACATGAAAAAGATGCTGCCAACTCCAGCAACTCATTCAACATTTGCGACAGTTGATAAGTGTAAGGATGTCGGCTTATTCTAAAAAAAGAAAAACATCACAATGCACTGATCCGTTGATTGTGTCAAAAAGATTCACCACATCCATCAATAAATGTCTTGTTATATACCAACAGGGGGAGAAGTGAGAAGGCTGGGGGGGTTACAGAGCATCAGGCACACCTTTGATTTCAAACTCCAACCTTCAGCTGTTCAGAAATCCCTGCAGCTCATCACATGGACTACAAAATATAAAAGTGAATATCTACAGTTAAAAATCTTGTCTTTTCACTTTGACCTCTTTAGAAATAAGCGAATAATGTAATATTACCAATCTATTAAAGTCTCTATGATAGAAAACTGTACACATACTATTTAAAGCACATTGTAGAGAAAAAAGTTTCTTAAAAAAAAAAAAAAAACCCTGTAGAGCAGGTTCAGTCTCTTATCTGACCAGTGCAAGAAAGCTAACCCCTGTGTGTGTCTTTTTATTTTTTTATTTGGCTAGGCTGGCTAATGGGATTCAGGATGCCAGACTGAAAGCTGAGTGGACATTGGGAAGGTTTGCACAGGTTTGTTTCAGGTAGCGCCTCAGCCATATCTCTAAATTTGAACCCTCAACATACATGCATGAACCTTAGAAGACATTTTTCTTTATTTATATGTGCTCTAAAAATCTTGACTCTTGGAAAATTATCATTTCAACCAGCACCAAGAGAATATGGACATGTTATAATATGGATATTCAAGATCTAGCAGCATACTACTAGCTCTAAAAGCTCTTTTATATGTACATGTAAAAAAGGCAGTAATTGCACTGGTAGTTCGTCTGAATCAAGGAAGAAATCAAAAGTTCCAATAAACGGTCTAAATCTACACTTCGTTCAGTGCTAATGATGGAGGCCCCGCTGAGGACAGGAAGACGTCCAGTGAGGGGGGGGATAAATAAATGAAAAAAAAAAAGAACCACCTGCTCTGCCATGGCATACCCAAGCTCATGCAAAGCTTCTAACCAAAGAGGTTCTGTGGTCTGTGCGCTTCACCCAACGTGACAATGATTGATGGCAAGTTATGTGCGTGCTCATGTGAACATGTGCTTGCTTTTCTAGCTGCAGATTATTCCCTTTATGCAATAGAACAATATTCTCTAGAACAAACAAAACAAAGCTAATATAATAATATATTGATTAGCCAGATAAAAATAAACCATGATTATTAATAATACAAAAATAAAATAAAAACACCCCTATCCCAATGAAATAAGTGCTTAATCTGAGGGGAAGAGGGGAAAAAAGGGATTGGAGGGAGGATAGTTTAATGTTGAGGAGGAAAAAATATATATATAATACATCATGAATTACAGTTAAAATTGGTCCGATACCTGCCACAAAGTTTAAAGGAATATCACTAACCCTTAATTACTTCTAAAATATTCTCCACAAATCCTACCATTCTCCAGTAAAGTCATTATAGGCAAGTAGATAGAGGTGTGAATCTCTGTCAGGGTGAGGCTGTTTGGTGTGCTGAGTAAGATGTTGAGGTGGCTACAGTACTACTGATCATTCTGATGGAGGACTCGAACACACCACAGGTCTTCACTTGGGTGTCGTGTCGTCATTCCTTCATCAGCAAATTGCAGCAGGATTCTTTAGTTTTACCTCACTGTTCATGAGCAGCACTGGTGCCTCGTACCTGACCGGTTTTACGAAGCTGAAATAGACAGGGGAAAAGGAGAAAATGTGAAGGGCAGGATGAAGTGAAGGGCAAAGAGCATTCCTATTTTGAGCATCAAGAATATTTGGCCTAATTGCACATTTGGGACACACGTCATATGTGCACATGCAGTCGATTATTTGCCACATAAGAACCTGTAGGAGTTAATAAGCCAACAGTGCGATGAACTGATCTGAACACTACACCTTTAACCACAAGCTCAGTGAAAGAAATGTGCACAGTACACAGACCACTATAGAGAAACATTTGTGATTTTGCACAGCAGATATGTTAATAAAAAATAAATAAATGGTTAGTAGCAGACAGAAGACAAACTTTGTGAGCACTGGAGCAGAGAAAGCTGAAAATGATGGAATGAAGAGCTGAACAAGGCGAGGAACAACAACAGATCAAATATGAAGCCAGTTTGATGTACCCAAGCATTCAGCCTCTTTCCAAGAAAAAGAGTTTGTTAGTATAGCGAGTCTGTACACAGAAAATGACAGCACTGCCAGAGCTTAGCATCATCTGTCCATGCTGAAAGTGAGATTAAAAAAAAGAAAGACAAAATGTGGTTCATGAAAAAGTTTAAGACACAAAATCCCAATTGGAACAAGACTATGAGAGGTAAGAAGAATGATTGTTAGTTCACATGCTTGGCACCATGTACAAGCAGCCTGAGGATGGTACAAGACTAACTGCCTCCATTCGGGTTCACAGGCCTAAAGCAAGATTGTAAACTAATATCTCAGTGTTTGTCAGTGTTGGAACTATTTTTCAACTTTTTGCCCGCTCCAACAAAGTTTTCTGAAGTTTTCCCAACTTCTGAAGTCTTGATTAGCTGGCTCTTTTGTCTTATGGTATTGAAATCTTTCAAGTCTGATCAACAGAATTAAGAACTAGTGTCCTTTCACGAGGATCCCTGATCCAGTTTTGTGTTCATCCTTTTGAAGCTATGCTCAGTAGATGAGCTCAGACCTATGTTTCTGATTTGTCATGTTGGGTGGTGCAGGTTCTCTTGGCCTTGGCAAACACTCCAACACGGCTGGCTGCTTTAAGCATTGTCTAGGGAATAATCATTGCTTAGACTAATCTTAAAACATGACAGAGGCTTTTCATGACACCATTCTTGTAAGTGGGTGTCTTAATTTATCCCCAATTCCTGCTGGTGGTGAACCTAAATGGAGACAGGTCTTGGAATCGAGTGAAATCATTAAAGAACGAGTGAACGTAAGCGATGAGAGCACGAAATACTGACACCACGGGTCCTGGCGAACTTACGGATCTCATTCCACCTGTTATGCCTATCAGATGGCAAACATCTAATCTTCAGCCGCTGTCGTGCCTCGTACTTTGCCTTTATGTCGCATCTACATACAAAACAGAAGCTCATTAGCACACAGAATGTAATCACACTGCTTTAACACTCCTGTTGGGATGAAGAGGAAAGGGTTACAGAAAGGGGAGTACATCAGCAGCATCATAATTAACATCCAATCCTCGAATAGGCTTTGGAAAAGCAGCACTTGGAAGGGCTTGGGTCTGGAGACAAAGCCAAACTAAACTATCAGATTAAATATTAGGCAAAATCAGCACAGTTTAAACTTGGCAGAGGTATAAGAGCAGAGAAACAAATTGTTCAGTGTTGGGGCTTAGTACCTCGGCTCCAACTCCATCATATTTGCCACATTCACAGGAGGAAAAAAAAACGTCCATTTTTAAAACTCAAATAACAAAATGGGACTAACGAGACTGAAAGTTGACCATCTGAGAATCAATATTACCTATTAATTTTGGCAAAACTCCTGCTAAGAGTTCAAGTAATAGCAGACTACGCCTTGAGCCCTTGGAAGAGAGAGTATTGATCAATATTTCCCAAGGAGTGGAAAGTCTGTGGTTTTCCTTGGCTGTGTGCTGAAAATGATCACAGAGTGCGTCAGGCTTTGGAGGGGCCGCACGGCTGGATCACATTTCTAACAGGCTGACAGGAAGAAGCTGGGCCAATTACCAGCCTTCTTTGTGCTGGGTTGCGTTCAACAAAAACACGCACTGAAAATAGAGAATATTAGAGAGTGGCCAGTGGCAACCAGAAGAAGAAAACAGTGCTGAGCAGATCTGCAAGTCCTTTAAAGCACGAAAGCGTGCTTTTCTCATTACGTTAAGACCTGATGTGAAAACATAGGGGTGGTTAATGATTAAACACAGTATTGTATTCCTGATTTTTATTATTTTAAACTGCACAGAACTCATAATGAGAGCCGAACAACACCTGGTGAATAACAAATCCCAATACCAGCATTGCTATGTTTGCATCTTGAAACCTACATCTAAGTAAGTGCTGAGTTATACTGATACAAAACGGGGCACAAACTACATGGGAATTATGCTGCTTCTGGACAGCAGTATGTTTTACGTTTACAACAACAAAGACTGAACTAGCCACCTTAACCACAGACTACATGTACCATCAGGCCCCAATCAGCAGCCGAGTCAGGCCACCCTATGCCTGCTTCTTGAATTTATTAGCATTTGTTGCAGTCGACCGAGTTTTGTTGATGTAGAAACCAGCTGTATTCGCTCCACACTGAGAGTAACAACGTGGAAGTCACCCACTTAAGTGCCTGCACTCACGTGATGTAACGATGCACTATAAGGACCCCAAACAATAAAACCAGTTTCATTGCTATTTAAACTAAATGTGATAATACTGTACTGCACATAGGACTGACCTCTTCTAGCTCCTTCTGTGTCTCAGCCTCCATCCGCCGGATGTCCTCCATGGTGAGCTCCACCCACCTGTCGATCCAGCAGAAGAGTTGTCGGTGGAAGTTGGTGAAGATCCTTTTCTCTTGCTACAAACAGAGCGGAGCAGAAAAAGCAAAGCCCATTCATTTAAAATGAACAAGACATAACTGCACAGTGTTTCCCTGAATGTTACACAAGATATGGCTTAAAAGACACGGGTATCAAAAGGTACTTTGATGAAGTGCACATATAGAATCGTTTCAGGAACAGTAAGTGAAAGTTCATATTTACTTTGTGGATGAACTGTTCGATTTTGTTTTGAAGGCCCCACCACTTGAACTTCACGGTGACTAGTTTGTACGCACACATTCGTGGAGTGTCGGTCTTTGCACTGAGCTCTGCCTGTTAAAGTAAATCGCATTGTTCAGCAAATAAATACATTCAATATCCACTTTAATAAGACACTTGAATGTTCATATAAATATCCAGTCAGACAATACTGGGGCAGAAGTGCATTATATAATCTCACGCAGGTGAAGGGCTTTGATAGATGCTTACATCAAACCTCAGAACAAGGGAGGGGGAGTGAGATCAGCAACATTGACCTTGGCAGGGTTGTTGGTACTAAACAGGCTGCATTGAGGATTTCTGAACTTGTTGATCTCCTGGGATCTTGTGTTATTCATGTTACCATAGTCTTCCCATCAACTCAAACCTGCCTGGCTGCTGTCCTCTGAACTCTCTCATCAACAAGCTGTTTCCACCCACAGAACTGCTGCTCAATTTTTTGCTTTTCACATAATTCAGTCTAGATACTGTTGCAAATAAAAATCAGCAATTTCTAAAATAATCAAGCCAATCCATCTGGGACCAACAACCACATTACGGGCAGCATTGCTGAGATCACATTTCCCCCCCCATTCTGATCAAGCTGTGTGTGTGAGCACATGTCTGTATGTGCATGATTTTTACACACTGCCCTGCTGCCCCCCAAGTTCATGAATTCTCAGTATTTTAAAATTCTTAAAGTGGCCAGTTACTAGGCATTATCTTTGACAAACAAAGTGACTGGAAAAACAGCTGCAGTTTTCACACCTTCCAGTTTGGGCCTAGTGGACCTCGGCCAGTCTTCTCCGAGTGAAAGAGTGCAGGATCTTCGTCAGGCTTATAGTCCTACAGGACACACAACCACATTATTTATCTATATATACAAAAAGTTAGATTTTAGATCTAAACACAATGACATTTCTTTTTATTACCATTTAATCTCTGAGACCTGTATACCGAATACCTTGCACAGATGGCAACTAGGATTAACCCTGCCCCAAAACTGATCCACTTAAGTCATTAAAGATACAAAGCAAGTAGATACTGCAACCCTCTGAGCTCTAGTCACCCCTTTTTATAGAGAAAATAAAGAATTGAGTTAAAAAGGAACAGAATGAACTAGCTGGCAGTAGCACTAAAAACTAGTCTAGCAAAAATACATAAGATTCCATTTAGCCCAAATATAACCAAAGAGCTGATATATTATGTTTACTGTCTCTGGTTTTTACCGATGCTACAACAGGCAGCAGGTCTGTATGACATTACCTAAAAAGCAGATTAGAGTGTTCTGAGGCAGATATTTAAAGTTTGTAGGCATATATTTACAGAAAGGATTCAGTGCATGACGTGAATACTTCCTTTACTTGCTTGCTGAATCAGCTCCATAGCTCCAGTGGAAAAAACCTAAAGCAGCATTCATTAAACTCAAACATGCCTTGGCGGAATGACAACATCAGAGGGGGAAGAGAAAACCAAGTTTGAATTTTTGCCAAAACATTTCTTTGGCCTGCAGAGTTTCTTTGGAACAGGCTCAGTTTCCCAATGACAGTCAGACCCTGCTACTGGTTTTAAATGCAACGTTAGCCGTAGAGAAATGGGTAAAGAGCATCTGGGTTTGTTTAGGTCAGCTATAGGACTTCTCCAGTTGTGCGTTTTGTATTGGTTGTACTGGTATGTAAGAATTCAGATACAATCTAAGCAACTACTGTGCAACACCGGGAGACCCTGAGCTAGTCAATTTTATACACAATTCTTTCCAATGTTAAAACAGAACAATGAGACTAATTATATGTGAAAATTATTGAATGTTTATGGACTCACGGCAGGTTCCACTTGTGATCTATCTGCTATATCAATGTGCACTACATCAACGGACTTCCAAGTCTCCGGGTCTAATGCATGAACCTGTTTGTAAAAAGCAGAACACACCGACATGGTCAGATAAAAATCATCATCTAAACTGGATCACAGACTGACTAAAGGAAATGGTAATTAAGCGGGTCAGCATGTTCTTAAGCGTCATCACTTACATTTTCTATGACGCCCATATCTGGTTTGTGCCACGTCTCAATTTTGATCATAAAGTCATCTTTCATGTATTCATTCTGCAAACGCAAGGATTATGTTAGATCCTTCAACAGTTGTGTTACTGGTAGAGACCAGCAATATGCAAATGCTTAACGGGAAACGTGCATCCCAAGTAACATGTGATAGTATAGAAGCCTATTTAACAGACTTTGTTGCATAATCCAAAGTAAGTAAACTTTTAAGCGAGACTGAATACAAGCAGCAAGTGATTCATTGTCAGTGTTGCCCTAAAAGAAGCACGTGAGGCCAATTTAACACTACTCACCGTCACAACTGAAGTAAATGATGCAGCAAGCAGGAAATGTGGCGAAAAGAAATAAAAATAAAATCAGTCATTAGGCGAAATTACTACATGATAAAAAGACAGTCACTGTAAACTCTGGCTCACTACCGTTATTCAGACTCACAAAAACTACATCTAACATACATAGCACCAAGTTCAAAATCGCAGCAAAAACGATTGTTTACATGATCAGATTTTTATTTTAGTTTTAAAGTAAAAATGTTTGACTGAAAAGATGGAGCAAAGAAAACGTACTGGTACGGCAGTATGGGTAGGCGTTCCAGGCTTTTTCGTGGAATACTAGAGCCCCCTCTGGTGCAATCATCTTCACAAAACTAGGCACTTTACTGTGCACGAAAAGGGGAAGAGGAAAACAAAAACAAACAAACAAAAACAAGAGATTAACACAGCTACAACACCATTACATTTATTTTTGTTTTTATAACTATAAAAACTGCAGTTAAATTAAAAACATCTGGTTTGTGCCACGTCTCAATTTTGATAGTCATCTTTCATGCATTCGTTATGCAAGATGTGTTTTTTACAGTGCTTCTGTAACTGGTTTTGAATGTGGGTTTTGTCAGGCAGCTCCTCTCTCCTCAGTGCTACAGACCATACGAAGCTATTTTGACCCATGCTGGTGACAGACAGTTAAGTGCAATTAATTATTATTAGAACACATGTGACACGAAGTGATGTATGTAGTTAAACGTCACAGTCTACTGTTATAATCCATATCAGCACTCATGAAATGCCTCTTGTCCAGTCAGATTCCTGTTTGAACTAACATCATGTAAAATGATTTTTAACCAGCAATACAAGAAAAGCGACATTAAGGTGCTGCACCACAAACTGTTTTATCTGATATATTGTTGAGACAGAGTTAACTGGTTCGCCGACCTCTTCAAGTGGTAGATCTTGTGCGTGTACTGCCCTTTCTCGCCCTCTTTTTCGTACGGTTCATTTTTCAGCACTTCGATGCCCTCTCCGCCACCGGTCTCGTTTTTGCTGGCCTCCGCCACAGAGAAAAGCTGGCCCACTTGGTACTTGGGGAAAGAAAAAGAAAACACAATTACAAGCCTGTTAACATGGAATTCTCTTATTATTTGCAACCATCAACTAATTCAACCATCAAGGAAATCTGCAGTCAAAAGAAACACAGCCTGGCATTCAAATAAAGACAGAATGTGCAACAATCAGGCTGCAATTCAAATAGAGACAGCTATTAAACCAGCACGTCATGTTCCGCTTGGCTCATTTGGACTAGTAAGACTTAAGCAACTGTAACTGGTGCTTCTAACATCCAAAGTCCAAGATAAAGTCGAGTTGGGGGGGTTTACATGGTTACCGTAATTAAGAAAAAGAGCGCTGTACTTTTCTTAAGTACTGTTTGACAGCGTGACAGCACACAGGCTATGGTTCATGAAGCTTGCTTCTGAAATTGTGTGATTTAGAGACACAATAGTGCCCTTGTCAATAGCAAACCTAGTGAAGCTTGAAAAATAGACAGCTGCTTTGAGATAAACAGCAAATTCATTTTGATGTAATACAAAGCATATTGGTCCGATTACATTATAAACCAGGCTCTTTTTGAACCGGACTCAAATTACACAAAGATTTGTACAAAGTGCTACTTCAGTCATGGCAACTGTTGGCAAATTAGCACAGCAGTAAACAGTAGGGAAGTGCAATTGTAGTTGAACGTTTATGCTATGAAATCTGTAATCCATTAAGCTCTGCCCTCAAGCATTCCACTTCAAGCATGCAGATGTAAATCCTGCACAGGGCTGACATGTGGCCACGGGGCATCAAGCTTTCCTCGACCACACCCAACTGAACTTCAGCGCAACCAGAGGAGTAGCAAATTTTCACATTTTGTTCAAGACTATTTTTTTTGAACGGGTTTTTAAATTGCATTTAAACTGGTACAATATTATCTGTCCTTTTTGACATTGCTAGGGAAAAATGTCAAATTAGAGATAAGAAGCGGGGCACTCACCTCTTCTACCGAGCATGGCAGGACCACACGGCTGTGCAAGAGAGACAGAACAGAAAGAGAAAGTTCAAGTAATTGTGTAAGACATTGGTGGCATTCAACACAGGTTCCCAATCCTGGTCCTGGAGAACCCAACCCATGTTCTGCACCTGATTCCACTCATTAAAAGATCATAGTCAACTAAAATGTGCAGGAAAGAGGGATCAGGACTAGATTTATGAATCATCGAGTTAAACCAAAAAAAAAAATAGCTGGTCTTTTATACTTCTTTAATAACTGACATGAGCTCTAAGGAAAATGGGACATAAAAGTGCTCCTTCATCAACCCTAAACGCATCCTGTGCGACACCTGGGAAAAAGAAAAGACTCGCACATCTCACACACACATGCGCACGGAACCCTGAGCCTGGGCGAGCGTTCAGCTTTCTGATCACAAAAGCTCGACAGCGATTATTTATTTTACGTATAATCAAAATCCAGACCACAGGCCACGTCGACTCTTTACAAGCTCAAAACCACAGCATGCAAACTGCAACGTTCCAGGAAACTTCAGCGCGAGACGCCGATCCAACACAATGAGGTGCAATAGTAGTAGTGGTGGTGGTGTTTGCGAGGGGGAAAGAGAGGAAAACAAAAATGTATATAATAAAATAAGTACAGTACCTTTTCAATTTGTCAAATCACAACTAGATGGCTTTATTAGTATTATTTTATATCACACAAACCCTTTTTTTTTTTTTTTGCAACTAGGACATGAGCTGATCTAGAATACACCCTCTAAAATTAATCCATGATGAATGAAGATCATCACTGAACATTCAGGACTCACAGTGTGTGTGTGAGCCTGTTAAAAATAAGGAGTTATAATCTGTGTGTGTGCTCCCGCCCAGATCAGCATGTTCCCGTTTTCAGGCTGGTTCCTCTTAAAACTTTCAAGGAAGTTTTTTTTTTTTTATCCCTTCGCTGTGCCCAACTTGTTTGGAATGTATGAAGTGTTTTTTTTTTTTTTTTTATAAATAAATGAAAAAAATTATAATAAAAGAGTCGAAGGTCAGTGTGGTGGTAATGTACTGTAGGAGGAATGGCGACGTTACCTGAGAGGCTGATGTGAATATAATTAGCTTAAGTGAGCACAGCATGTAAATCTAAAAGGAAACGCTGGAGGCATTGGGCGTCTGGGTCACTATTTCTTTTTTTTTTTTTTTTAAGTAAGCTGCTAGTAAACAACGAGCTAGATTTGAAAACAAGCCGTGGAAACGCTAAAAACCCCACGGGAAAGCGTTTTCCTGGTGATATGAATGGTACCTCACCTGATGAGAAGCTAAAAACGTTAAGTTTCGTTTTCGCGGCTTTACAACTGAGTAAAAATAAAGTTATCAAGTCACATTTCCCAGCAAAATGCTTTCAACGATTTTTTTAAACATATACCTTTAAACCACATAACCTAGTTAGCGGTCATCTTTCTCACACAACTTCCGGCTCAGCTAAAGTGGTTTTCTCTCTCTCTCTCTCTCTCTCTAGCTTCCTTCCTCGCCCTTAACAACTAGCATGCTAGCCAGACGGTTAGGATGCTAATGCGGCTAAGCTCGGCCTCAAACAAGCCGGTATCCATCTCCACAATCAATTAAACAAGCGACACAAAAACAAACTACAGTATATATCTCTATATAAAAATGACAAGCGCATTTTACACTTCATGTACATCAAACTTGAATGAAATGCAACGCGCCATATAAGGGCAACTAGTCAGAACTGAAACACTTCAACTCACTACTCCTTGATGATCACCATCTTCTCGCCCCCGCATCAGCGCATGCGCCAGGAAATATACGTCACCTCTCAGAGCAACAGGCTTCGCGCCGCCTCCCTCGGCTTCTGATTGGCTGATCTTCAGCACCTTTTAGGATGTAATACCATTAAATACTGGCTACACCATAAGCACCATCATGTTTCTCTTTTAAAAATAAATAAATAAATAAATAATTCTGAAGCCGTCCAGAGAATGACATGGATGAGATGAGAACATGAGAATGAGAAGTTTTCTGTTCAACACTTACTATGGCTTTCCGAGGAGACTAAAGAAGCATAAACATGTAAATTATGCAAAGGGAGATCATGTAAACTGAGCTCAGCCTTCTTTCCTTTCTAGGCAATGCAGCACTAAGTTCTTCAACCTTGGATTTGATTGGTTACAAGTTGCTGCTTCGTTGTCTATAATAGCAGTCCAGGTAATAGAATCAATTCTGCAGTAACTACTTGTATGGTCTATGCCAACATAACACTGAGAACGGGTGTTAATCCATCACAGGGCGCACACACGCGCACACACACACTACAGGCAATTTGGGAATGTTAATTACCCTAATCTACATGTCTTTGAACTGTGGGAAGAAACAGAAGCACCCAGCCAAACCCACCAAGCCCAGGAAGAACATGCAAACTCCATGCACACAGACGAGAATCGAACCCGGACCGAGGAGGTGCAAGGTGACGTGCTAACCACTAAACCACCATGCCGCCACCAACATAACACTCTGAAATAAAAATGATGTAATGAGTAATTCTTTATAACTATTATATTATTAATGTAAATTGAAATAGTCTTATTTACACACATTAAACAGCATTAAATTTGACAGTAAACAAATACAAAGGAAGTTGTCAGTAACCTTCTGCCTCTTTCTGTCTCATCAGCATCCAACCTACTAGGTGCTAGATCCATTTTTTAGATGCCAGTTCTTACCTTCTTGTATAAACACTTGTATAGAGACACTTGTATATGACAACTACAGGAGACGAGCAGTTTCTGAACTTCTCAAACCAGATCATTTGGCACTAACAGTCATGCAATAAAAAAGTCACTGAGAACAGATTTTATCCCTATTTTTGAAGTTTGTCATGAGTATTACCTGAAGATTTTATCATCTATCTGCATGACTGTATTCACTGGCTAATTGGATGAGCAGCTACGTAAATAGATATTCCTATTAAAGTGGCCAGTGAAAGTAATTCTCGAGAGCACAAGCAAATGATGCAAGGTCAAGGTAAATTTCTCTCTTAGTTGTGGTGAAAGAATCAGGAGAGATAAACTTGCAACAGTATCAGGGCATATTTCTATCCCAGTGTAGCTGCAACACTTTGAATCATCCATCATTTAAATAATACCAAGTCCTGCGGTGGTCCTTGGTGCACACTGCTGAAGATGGCTGGCAAACTGAGCACGGTAACAGATGGACTACATTCTGTAATCGTTGTCTAACCCAGTATGAAATGTATTATTGAGAAGATAGATGTATGGTTTATAAAATGTACTAGATCATTTCATACCATTCCCATCTTAAGAGAATCAACATGAAAATACGCAGAAGAAAAAAACGAAGACCTCCAAGCAAGTAAATTAAACCATTTTATTGAGACTTTTTTTTTTTTTTTACTGAGAAATGACTGGGATATTTCTGGATGAGAACATATGCAAAATCTTTTTTTTTTTTTTTTTTTTGATAAAAAGACATCGAATCACTGAAGAGCAAGAGAACCCATGCTTTAATACTGACACTTAATTCACATAGATGTCAGGTCAGATGCATTTTTCTTTCCACCATCTCAATAAAAATATGAAAATGTTTGTTCATCTTTTTTGTGCATGGTGTGTCTCTTTAATAATATAAAAATGTATAATACTGATTGCAAAACACTTGTTTTAATTTACAAAAAAATAACTGTAATAACAATTACAATCCATAATTATAACAATAACAATAATTATATTAAAAAATGAAAAACGAACAAAAAAACAAAACAAAAGAAACAAAACCAATAAAAGCCATGTGGTCCTTCACTAACACAAACAGCAAATGTCTTTTGTACGAATACCATTTTGGTATAATCTTTTCTTTTTTTTCCTGATGTGTCAGTTCTCAGGATAGTCTGCATATATCAATGATTCTTTTACAGTGTAGGTGGAAGCATAAGGATTATATGCTCAGTCAGTCGGACACAGTGGACAAAATGAGGATCCTGGTCATAACCTTGTTTTATCCGTTCTATTGTTTCCAAAGGAACGGAAGGCATCCAAATACTCCACTTCTAGCATTTCAGTGGGGGAAAAAAAAAAATCAAAAGTCGAAGAGAACTTTCAGCATTTAGATGAGGGAAAGAATCTCCCAGGGGAGAGAAATTTATACCCGTTCCCTGTGGGCAGTCTGATGGTATGGGAACCTGGACTACTCCCTGTGGAAGCCGTGGGAGAGGGGGCAACTCTTTTTGGCTCCATCTTCCGATGGCCATTGGGCGGGTTTTTAGAGCTGGGCTCCATCGACTGAAGTCCCATGTCTTGAAGTTCATGGCTGGGCAGGTTGTGACCTTTGCCATGGCGGGGGGACAGATTAAGAAGGCCTAAGACATCCCTTTGGGAGGCACTCAATTTTGCTCCCCCATGGAAAGCCCTCATTGGTCCAGACTGCTGCTGCTGAGCAGCACTGGCCCAGAAGGTCTTTAGATTGTGAATGGCTTGCACTTTCTCATCGATGGCAGCCAGTTTGAGGCGGTCAAGGTCACCAGGGCTGGAACGCGTGGAGCCTGTAGAGGAATAGGACAAGGCGGGGGAGGGTGCGCTGCCTGCAGGTGACTGGTGGCCTGAACTGGGCGAGATGTGTCCACTGTAAGGTGAGCTGGGATATTTAAGCTTGAACTGGGCATGAAGGCTGTCGGAGGTGGGTGATGGCTGACTGCTGTCCTTCAGCGATGTCTCCGACATGGCAGGACTGTTATAACCCGAGCTGATCTTCTGAAGCTTCTGCGATTTGATGCTGGCTCTACTGCTTGGTCGACTGAAAGCACTGGTCTCTGAACAGCGGAAAGCAGAACCACCAGTTGGTGTTGGAGCATCACCTGGCCCTGAAATGCTGCCCCTCTGGAGTGTCTCCACGGCCCGCATGTGGCTCTGCGTCTCCTCTAAGATCTTCTGTGCCAGCTCCTGTGGGTCGAGAGGTGCGGCAGGTGCAGGTGGATGCTCCTCCTGCGATTTCACCGTGCTGTCCGTCTCTGTGCTGGACTGATCCGACTCTCCAGTGTCCGAGTTGCCTGCTTTGCCTGTCTTCTGGAAGGGCGAGTTGGCACTGGGTATCAGGCTAGCGGTCTTCACGGGTGATGTTGGGGTGCTGACGCTACCTCTGGATGACACAGATGCCACATACCCTCTACCTGCTCCCCCACGGCCAGTGCCACGCTGATGCCCAGCTGGTCGGGGAAGAGTATCACAATGGGTTCCTAGTGGCTCACTGCTGATAATGCTGAAGCCTTGGTACTCATCGTCTTCGTGCCCCCGGGCAGCACCATGTGGAGAAGAGCGGCTTCGTGGAACAGCCGAGTGCCGTTGCGGAGTGAACAGGCTAGCGTGACGCGGGCGCTGTCCGGTGACATCTGATGCTCCGTCGGGCCGTGGCAGGAAGCTCATGGATGAAGCAATGGAGCTCAGGCTGTACACAGAGATGGCATCTGATGCCAGGCTGTCAGGGCATGGAGGAGAAAATGGAGGATTGGCGTAGCCCACAGGCAGCTGCTGGCATACAGACTGAGCTGAAGCCAGAGACTCCAGAGATGAGGAACTGTCCAGGCTCAGACGCTTAGGAAGCTCAGTGGAATCTAAAAAACAAAAAACAGACATTTCAATTTAGTGATTTGTATTCAATGCCCAATTGGTAAAAACGTGCATGGGTTTTATCAGATAGGCAAATAAGCAGACGATGAGTTTTACCAAACAGGGCCAGCAGAGACTGCAGGGCAAAGTGCATAGTGCGGCGGTTTGCTTGTTTCCCAGTCTTTAGCACCACCTCCTCCTGACCAACCTCACATAGGTCAAATCCTATGAGAGAAAGAAGAAAGGGAAAAAAAATAAAGAAATCTGGAGAAAGACACAGGGGCTCCAAAGTCCAGACTTGGAATGCACACGATACAGAATGTAATCTGATAAATCTCTAGCACCGTAACCTCACATACTTCAGACAGCATGTTGAGTCTGCTTCAGCGCTTACCCAGAGCAGCCAAGAATTCATGACAGCCAGGCAGCCTCCAGAGCTGCACGCTGATGGACACCTGGATAGGGGCCAGAGAGAAATCCTGCTCCTTTTCCCCAGACTGCAGTTGGACCAGTACCTGGTGAAGCTGCCGAGAAAGATTTGCAATCAATGTACATTTGGAAATGGCTCCCTTTAACCTTATCACAACTGATTAGAAAAGAGAACTTCAATTTATTGCAGCTTTATTATTAGGTATGTTTAGAAAAGCAGGTTAATTTAGCTGAGTGCGATTACTGGAAGCACTTACCATTCCCACTACATTTTTAACAGCCTTCAAATGGCAGGTTAAAAAAAAAGAAGAAGAAGAAGAAGAAGACAGGATTTAATGGCATGTGAAGCAAGCATTAGTAACAGCACAATATGCATGCAGGCCTCTGAAAATATTGCATGAAAAGATGCATTTAACGATCAGGTCAGCTTTAAATATCTGAAGTGTAAAACACTGTGGTCTGTTGTAGTGCCTCACCCTGCTGATGAGCTGCTCCCCGGTCTCGGAAGCTGTAATGAGTTTACACAGGGCTTGGAGAGCAGGAGGGGGCAGACCTGAGGACGCATAGGACCAGAGGGCTTTGTGATTTCTGTCCTCCCACCACAACGTATCATGTGATCATATTTGGGATGCAAATATCTAAGCATAATGAACTCTCAAACACAGGCAGCGTCTGTCAGTGTTCTGCTTTTATGGACTTTCGATTAATAATTAATCTTCATACTACAGTATGTGTTCATGATGTAAAAATGATGTCGTCCATTCCTGAGACACTAAAAATTTGAATACCTTAATACCTAGAATCCTTTTCTGTAGCGTTCCGAATGCCTGAATGCCATCTTTATAGCAGTCTACCTATTATCATATGTAGTGTTTTCAATGCATTTGATACATTTGAAATGATTATATATTTTGATTAACTTAGAAAGAACAACTGCGCTCTTATATTATCAAAAAGACCCGGCATGAGCAGATGTTGCATGCACTTAGTCATTTTTATGTAAACTGACATTATTCAAAAACATGCCCTCTAGCCTATATGCATAGATTATCAGGAAAAAAAAACCCTGATGCTTATAATGACCAGATGTTAACAGGTCTTAGAGAGCTACCGTTTTTGAACCAGGCCCTTAATCAAGTGTAAATGAAATGAAAGTATGCATCAAATAAATTAATAAATAAAGTAATATATAAAAATAAAGCTTAAATGCACAGTAACACTTTAAAATAATAATTTGAGTTTTGTGTGTTGATGCGTATTTTTTATGTAGTGTATTATTAAATTACATTTAAGCTGTTCTATTTGAGGGAAACCTCTTCACCAATCACTTGTGAACTAGCCTCCCAAAGAGCTTTCTCCAGATAGTATTCCTGGTTCCTGACCTAATGACCTATCGTGATAATAAGTTTTGCTAAAGACTACTAAGTGCTAAGTCACTTTGGATAGAGATAATGGGTTATCTCATTGTAGATAAACTACACTGGACTCATTGTGACTGATTAAAGTGTATGATAAACCGGTGTACCTAGCAGAGATTGCAGGGTAGCGCTGCACTGTTGGAGTCGGTCGCCGGGATCTGCCATGGGGAAGAAAACGGCGGCGGGGAGGCCGGCACCACCCGAATCCAACCTAAAGCCCACAGCACTGAGCAGAGCCTGCCAGCCTGGGACGCCCCCCACCTTGTTCTCCACGCTCTGCTGAGATGTGTACATGGAGTTACGCTGACCGCTCTGAATACGCTGGAGTGATTTCTCGACCTGGCGGGGTGATAAAGAGACCGGTAAATTCTAAATTATGCTGGGTAAAGTATTAGGTTTTTAAACTGAATGATCAATCATGGTTTCAATCAGATGTACTCAGACAGGCAAGTGGAGGGGGGCATGTACTCGAGTTTAACACCTGTGTCTAAAATAAACAGCTACGCTCTAACTCGTGCAGCTCACATGGAACAAAAATAAACAGTTCTTGTGGCTCCAACGTTCGGGCTGTTATATTATAATTCACAGCGCATGCTAATGCTATGATGCTTTGTGTGTCTCTTACAAGGTGCAGCAGGACCCTCAGGGCATCTCTGGCTTTGTCTGGATACTGCAGGATCTCAGCCAGGGCTTGGCTAATCAGAGACGAGGGACTGTTCAGCTTCACATCGCTGCCAATCAGCATGAAGCCTATGGAAACATGCAAAAAAGATGAGAGGTTTTCGCTCTAAAAAGTCGGCTATAAAAACGATCATCGCAGTGGCAGTGTGTGATTAAAATCAGGGCCTGACCTGCCCAGTTGGAAGGATGAGAGAACTGCTTGCTGCCCTGAAGCGTTTTCATGGCATCAGCAAGGGCAGCGCTGGCCTTTGTGCCATTCAGCAGGGCTGTGTAGAAAGCATGGACGAACATTTTGGAGGCAGCTACAGGCACAGGCCACAAGGACACCAGCACACACTGAGCGCCTGCGGCTAGAAAGGCCCTGGTGAGTCCCACCACGCCGTCTGCTGTCACCTTACTATCTGACTCCTGGTAGGAACTGGACAAATCAAAATACAGCACAGCATTAGCACCATTAGCATTACTCTCGCAGTAAGCCCGTTAGCTGACACACCTCAATGCTACTGTAAATTATCTGTAACTCTACTGAGAACAAGACAAGCAGAGCATGGCCAGTTTAACATAAACTGGGTATGCAGAGTACGGGTAATTACACATAATATTTTTGAATGTTTTCCTTTATTAGAAAAAGCATGGAAAACACATTTACTTGAAACACATTTATAAGACTAAGAGAGAAAAATATATTACTAAGCAATAAAATCAATCTGTAAATATGAAGCTCGCTCTGCAGACTGACCCAAGCACCACTAGTTTGACGGGCAGGCGGAGGTCCAGGATGTCTGCAGCTGTAAGCAGGAACTCCTGCAGCGATGGGCTGTCACACACACTCTCAGCATCGCTGGCGTCATCTTTAATACTATAGCCAGACTTTACGCTGCCCTCTGTGCCCCCGGATGCCCCGCCCGAAGTATTAGCACCATGCCCGGTGCCCACATCCTGATTGGGTGCTAGCACCAGAGCTGCCAGCTTCCAGGAAACATGTGTGGCAAAGTGGGCACACTCAGCCTGGCTCAGGGCGCTCATGACCCGCTGTTTGGTGGCACCGGGACCGGTTAGAGGCTGACAGCCCAGCTGCTCGGCCACCATGTGGGCCTCCTCTTCGGCAGAAGGCATTGGACCCCACAGCCAGCGCTCCATCACGGAGGCGGGCAGACGAGGGTTTCCCACCACTGCCGCGGAGCTGCCTCCTGGGCACAATGCTGGGCCGGCACGCCGAGGATGAACCTGACGCAAAGACAGAGAGACCAGTTTTTATTATTAATTATTGTAAATGTAGCCACGTTTCAGAATAATTTACAATATGACTTTATGTGACTATATTTTTAAATCAAGACTGGAAAACTGATATCATTAATTTATTGTTTGTGTATATTTTTTTGAATTTTTGTGAAAATATAAATCTATAGAACATTTACACATAATATAATTAAGCAATATGATTACAATAATAGTTGTAAATATGATTACATATTTTTTCCTACAAGGGGTGCACTTTATATGACAATGCATGAACGACATAAAGGGAAAAAAGACAAAGAACTGACCTTGGCGTTGGCCCCCAGGCTGCCGATGGAGGGCATGGCTATAAGGCTGAAGCGTTCGTACAGGTACTCGTTGGAAGAGCTTCCCTTTAGCAGAGCGAATGGAATGAGATAGAGCTCGCCCTCGAGAACCAACACGAGCTGCCTGTGCCGACCTACCGGCCCGCTGGAGTGCATCAGACCCTGGAAGAGACGGAGATGGTCAGAATATTTACTAGCAAATAAAATGCCACATCATGGTCATTTGCTCCCATAAAACCCCACAACCCTACACAGGCCACGCAACTCAATAAACATAAATAAATGCTGCAGTGCCTCACCCCCTCCATAGGAGCGATGAGAAGGTCGTAGAGAGCGCGCAGGGGGGGCTTGCTGAGGGTGCTGGAGCGGCGGGAGAGAGAGGATGTCCCCTCTTTTACTGGAGACACCGTGTTACTGAACAGACTCGTCATACTCTGACAGCTCCTGAAGCGAGGGGTAACACACAGAACATGGTAAGGTAAGGATTAATAAGCCATATACAGTCGTAACTATACAGAAAAGCCACTAGGTGGCACTGTGCATCTATGCAAGAAATCAAGAGGCAGCAGTTCGAACAGTGAGACAGCATCGGCACACAAGCTCTCATTTCCAGGAGCTATAAATGGTTATGATCGTATTTAGGCTCAGATGATAAAGCATGGTTTTTGGGATAGCCATATTTCTTTTTACGGAGATCTAAAAAATAAAATCTGCATATAATGTATACAGGGTTAATTAATGTTTAATGAATGCGTTATGTATGCGTCTGCATGCGGCTGATTAAAAAGAAAAATATTTGCATTATCGAGCGATGACTTGCAACCCACACGGGCGTGATTCACTTCTCGTTAGATTAGGCATGATCACTGGCAGTTTCCTCTGTCTGAGTGAGTAAGGCGAGCTATTGATTGTGGATGTTGCCCCACGCTAATGAAGCCAGAGCGAACATAACTCCTTGGAGCCGCAATGAGCAACACAGCCTCATTACATCAGATGTGAATCTCTCATTAAAATATGGTATAGGCAGCGCTTCACAGAATGTTCTCACATTCTTTCATGCTCTCTTTTCCTTCTCTTGATGAGCCCTTTAAGTGTTTTTCTTTTATTTATCTTCATCAGTCTTTCTTCTATACTCGAAATAAACAAGGACGTGCAATAAGCAGCTGAGTGGCAAACCTTACCCTGACACTGACTCCCTAATGAGCAACCTTGCCTGGAAGCTTCATCACTGGACCATCCTACACCTATTAGCAGCCCAAATGTTTACTAATTGTTCCGAGATTTAGCGATCGATGACTTCTCTATTTTCTCCTCTGCTGTGAAGTTAAATAAATAAATAAGTAAATTAATAAAAAATCACCCCCTAAGGACTGGTGCAGCTGTGCAAGAATAAAAATAATAGTTTTCTCACTCTGGACTAAATTATGTGGAATATGTCAGGTAGCACAGCAACACTTTCAATTATTATTATTATATTATATATATAAGAATTTGTGGGGAATAGAAAGATTAAACGTGTAAGGATGCTTAATTCATAATTCATAACCTTAGGTATGTAATTCAAACCAAACTATCTGCAGTTTAATACACATAGGCCAGAAATTTCAGGTCTCTCAGTTTTTCTTGTGCAAAATCCACAAAATCCACAAGTTCAGCACTGCTGCTTGACTCCGGTCTGACTGTCAAATTCATGTTTAAGGGTTCTAGACAAAAACACAGAATGCCATATATGGACAATACTAACTATGTGCTGGTCTGGGAAAACCCAACACACCACTGAATTTGGGCACAAAGCCAAAAAAACTAAGGGGTTTTGACCAGAAAAGCATTTAGCATAATTTGACAGCTCTTCTTTTAGAAACCATAAATATATCAAACTGGAAACATTTTATTTGATGTCTAATATAGCCTAGGCTTTTGGGAAAAGATCACTTTGGAGCAGTTTAATAAATGCTACTGTACGTCTAAAGTAGGTAATTGTTGGGAAGCCAGACTTTTAGAAAGATGCTTATGATTGATTTACAGTGCGACCATTTTAGAAAAAAAGAAAAAGTTCTTAGATCATAATTTAGTAGAAAATATAAAAATTCACCATGTGAAGGGTTCTCCCAGGAGCCACACAGTACATAGGTAGGACATTAAAAAATAATCATCTCAACTTTACTGCAATTCCCACCAGCGGCCACATCATCTTTCACCACCCAGCTCTAAGCTTCAGGCTTTCTCTTTCTATCTGCACAGTTTACTAGTGTTAGCTTCAGAGCTACACATTACATGTACTCGTGCTAGATTATTCTGAACACAGACACAAAGATGAAATATTTTGAAACGTAAAAATGTACCTGTGCTAAGCTTTTACATTCACATTTTGGACTGTAATTAAAAAAATGATGCAGTGGAAACGAGTACGGACAGGGTCTCGGGTGACGCTGTCGAACCTTCGTAGGCCGAGGCTGCGGCTGGTCATGTGTGCTTTAGGAGCAGCCTCAAGCGTGACTGTGTGAACATTTCTAGTTCGCCGTGTGAGAAACTGGACATTCTTTCATTCTTCACAATAAGAGCTGTAGTAGGAATTTACTGTTTTACTGGTTGACGCCTTATCAAAGGTGTTAAAGTAGGTGCAAACATGATTATCATGTCTACGGCTATTTCTAACCACTCACCTTAATACATTTGGCTCTTATTAGATTCTTATTTGTAACTTGCTTACTTCTCATTTCTATATTACTGCATTAGTCTAAATTGGGGTAGTCTTTAGTATTTATTAGGAATGCATTTAATCCTGCATAATAATTCTGTAAACCGGGTTTTCCGTGATACTAAATACCGACACTAATACTGAGATGAGTAGCCTGTAGCCAATAAATGCATAATGAAACATTTTATTAATCTTATCAACATCTTTATTAAATAGTGGACAGCAACAGTGGTTGGATTGAACAGCAGAGCAGATTCTGTGTAGCTCTAACTAAAGTACGTTTCAGTCACTACATCAGAATCCCCGCTGTCAGAGACCGACAGTTGCGGACTGTCAATCAGAACAACATACAAGGTAAGATCTGTTACATCTGTCAGACATTGTTTCCTGCCTAGACAGTGTTTGCTGCAGTATATTTTCTGTACTCGGTGTGCTTCTGAAAATGAACGGCTTGTGCTGGGTGTTACGTTAAAGATGTAACGGCACCGCTATGAGACGCACACGTCCCATCAGTGCTCTGCGCTTGCAGAAGTGAAGTGCTCTGAGGCGTGTTTCTCTGCACGCTCACTTCACTGCTCCATGCTCGTACATGGCATTTTGATCTAATTTTAATGACCATGCTCATTGATGCTACTCTACACGTTCAGGTCGGCACAACTTCACAATATTAAAAATGATGTTTTTCCAGGTTACCAGTAGTAGCTCTTTTTGATAGTTTCACAGAGCACAAATCTGCTTTCCTTTTCCAATTTTCATTTGAAAACACACTCAGATCGCTGTCATGTCATGTCTAGCTATGAGCTTCACTAGGACCAGAGATTATTACCTCTAGGACAACATAGCAAAACTTTGATAGTGTGTATGATTGATTGTTGTTTGTTATCGAACCTGTTAAAGAGATTGTTTCTAGACACCATTCTGAGGAAGCCAGTCGGGTCAGTGACCGAGTTCAGCTTGTTGTTGAGCTCCTCAAACTGCTGGTCGAGCAGATCGCCGGCCTCGCTCTCGGTTTCACTGCTGGAGCACGCTCTGCCAAAGAGAAACAACAGAATGCTTCGTCACACCTCTGCTTTTATTCCAGGCATGGCTTTTTAACAACCTTCATAATATACACTGCTACGCAGATGGAGGTCTGAAAACACTTATGGCTCCTCTGTAAATCTTCCCGAGTCCTTGGATATCCTCAGGTCTGCACATTTCCTACAAGCAACATCAATTTTATAGTCAAAATGAATGAATGTGAGCCTTAATGTGCCAGTCAGCATTTCAATTATGCAGTTGGCTGCAGTCTAAAGAGAACAGATCTCCACTGACATCAGAGAAAGAGATAAAAAGAAAAGAAAGGAGAGAGAGAGAGAGATAAAGAGGATAGAAAGGTGGAAAGAGTGAGCTAGGGGAAAAAAAAGAGATCATGTCGGTACAGTCCAAGACGCAGAGCTGAGTCACTGCTGCATTGTCCCGTCCTACTTTTGACTCCAAATCCATTTATTTAGTAACAGTCTCAGTGACTCCAGCACAGAGTGCACGCAGCACATTCTCCCCCCCCACCCTTTTTTTTTTACACTGCAAAAACTTTCAACAATAAAATATTATGTATTGTTACATATCTAATAACTCGTTTCCTCAGCAAAAACTACAGGATCATTTTCAATATCGAGTAAATGCATTTCAGGCACTGCTGTAGGCCAACGTCTAGGAATAAATTAAAATCATACAGAATTATATGCCTTGTGTTATACATACATACATTATGTTTCGTATATTACACATCACTCTGTCCATGTAAAGAACAATATATGTGGAAATATGGACAACTGCACACGACTATGATCCAAATCTTTACCTAAAGATATAATATTTTAAGTCACATGGAAATTAAAAAACACAAACGGCAAAATATTATGTCAAAATTGATTTGGTAATATCACTGTGATTTTTTTTTCTTTCCCCAAAACGCAATAACTTCATCTCCCACAGTTGTGGCACAATGGATAAAACAGCCTGCAGTGGTGGTTTTGGTAATTTAAACATGCAATTTTAGTATCAATAATATGTTGGATATTTAATATAAAACACAGCAAACGTCTGTGTTGGTTCTTTTTTTTATTCTACTGAGTGATGGGCAGCAAATTAGTAATAGAAAAAAACCTAAACAAAAAACTTTTATTTGTTGCCCAAAAACAAATTAAAGTTTGTTTGTAATTAGGACAACACAAAAATTTCAGCTGAAGCTTAGCTTCTTCTTCCACCAGTTTGTTTTACTTCAGTCATAACTTATTGTAGCCCAGGTGCCCTACTGTATATCTGACTGCATAGACACCTGTGGGTATAAAAGATTATAACATACAGTACTGTGCAAAAGTCACCTCACACCTCGTCATATTTGGCTTCCAGGGGGAGTGAGGCTTTCTGTGTGTCCTAATCGGTCAGTAATGCTGGCAGGAGCTCTTTAAAAATGCGGAACTGTTGATATTTTTAATTAAAAGACACATTTGTGATTATTGATGTTTGCCATTTATTTAACCTTTACAGAACAGTCTCCAGTGTCAAGCCATTTATAACTGTCAGAGGCGGATATTAGTTTTTTCGAAAGGTAAAATCCTTCAGGAATTTGGTATTTTCTCCAGAATGTGTCTTTATCATTTAATTTCATGGGAAGAAAAAATAGAGGCCTGTGAGGAAAAACGTGTCTGGACTAAAAGATGCTGGAAACATCGTCAGACATGCAAATTTGAATGTTTCTAATGTATGCCAGAAACACTCTTAATATATAGTATACTACCAGTCAAAAGTTTGGACACACCTTCGCCTTCAGTGTTTTTTCTTTATTTTTATTGTTTTCAAGATGTTTTTCTAAAGTAGCTACATTTAGCTTTGATAACAGCTTAACGATTAGGAAATTCTCTCATCCGCTTCACGTGTAGTTACCTGGAATGGTTTTCAATTCACAGGTGAACCATGTCAAGAGTTTATTTGCTCATTTCTTGTGTTCTTGATGTGCTTTAGTTCATCAGTTGCCTTGTGCAGACGAAAGATGGCTACAGAATCAACAGCCCTATTAATGCTATTACAACTACTGTACAAATCCATAGTACAGCAAAAATCTAAGCAATAAAGCAAAATTTCTCAAAACCATTAAAGGCTATGAAACTGGCCCCCATTAGGTCCGTCCCAGGAAAGGAAGTCGAAGAGCTACCTCTGCTGCGGAGGATACGTTTATTAGAATGATCAGCCTAAGAAACCACCCAGATTAGATTAGAACCACCAAAAGTGTTTCTCGAAGTTCAAGCAGCAGACATATTTCAACATTCACTGTTCAGAGAAGACTGCATGAGTTAAGCCTTCATGGCCAAATAGCAGCAAAGAAACTGTTACTTTAGAAGAACAACACGCAGAAGAAACGTGCTTGGGCCAAAACACACAAGAAATTAAAATAGATCAAAGCTGTACTTTGGTCTGATAAATCCAAATGTGAGATTTTTGGTTTTAACCACCAGGTCTTTGTTAAACATAGATAGGGTGAGCAGATGGTTCCTGACTGTAAAGGAACCACTATAAAGGATTGAGGAGGTGTGATGGTGTGGGGTGCTATACTGGTGACACTGTTGGTGACTTTGGTGAAAACTGACTGCACAATTAACCAACATGAATTTTGCAGCGTCATGCCATCCCAACTGGTTTTGTAACATGGAGTCAGCGTGATGGGGATCCATATGCAACTTTTATTGTAAAATTAATCATAAACCATCAGATCAGGGTCAGACCGGAGCAATCAGAACAGTGTAGGCAAACCAGAACCAGAATCAAAGTCCAGGCAATAGGGTCGTGGCAGATGCCAGTCCAATAGAGTAAATCCAGTAAACAAAGCGTGGGTCAAAAGGGCAGGCGGCAGACAGACAGAGTACAAGGCAAGCGTGTTGGCAACGAGAGATGAAAACAGGAATAAATGCTCAGAAATGTCAGCAACAGCAAAACAAGACTTCGCGAGGTGGTGAGAGAGAGTGTGCACTTTGAAGACTGTGGGTAATTGCTGACACCTGTGCCGGTGATCAGCCCCAGGCACAGGGTTGTGGGTAATGGAGTTCGAGTGAGACTAGTACTCCGGTGATGGCTCCCTCTGGTGGTGATCGGAGGGAGTTGCAGAAGCTGACTTGGTGACAGGTTTGCATTTAGTGGGACAATCATTTGTCCCATCCCTTGTTTTTCAACAGGACATCGACCCCGAAAACACTTCTAGATTATGCAACAGCTATCTGTCCAAGAAGGAGAGTGACGGAGTGCTGCATCAGATAACCTGGTCTCCGAAATCACCCCACCTAAATCCAGCAATGATGGTTTGGGATGAGTTGGACCGGAGAACGAATGAAAAGCAGCCAAAAAGTACTCAACACCTTCAAGATTCTTGGAAATCCATTCCAAGTGGCTACCTCATGAGGCTGGCTGAGAGAATGCCAAGAGTGTGCAAAGCAGTCATCAAAGCAAAAGATGGTTCCTTTGAAAAATCGAAAAAATCTAAAACATATTTTGGGTTATTTAACACATTTTTGTTGATGACATAATTCCATATTTGTTCTGTAATGATTTTAATGCCTTCAGTATCAATACAAAATTTTGAAAAAAAAAAAAAAAAGAAAGAATAAACATTGAATAAGAATGTGTGTCCAAACGTTTTACTGGTACTGTAGACTTCAAACATGTTGGATGTTTGACCTTATGAACCTGATTGGATCTATTCCAAAGTCTAATTAGTTCATCTGCTGGTTGCATAAAAAAATGTCATGTACATCCAACAAACCTTCAACCACTCATTCTTGAGATGTCTTGCTATACTGTACATCACAACCAGTGCTGTCCCACTTACACCATAAGATAGACAGAAAAGATGCATAGAAAAAAAAAGTGTCTGTACAAGAATAACTCCTGCAAACCTACAGTACTTTCAGGCTAGCAGCAATATATTAGCCAGTACTTACTTTCTAATGTGCTAAATTCTATTAAGACTCAGTAGGGAACCTCAGTGAATGTAATCCCATCTCAGATTAATATCTGTGTGTTTGTGTGTGTGCTGATAGAGCACATGGTGGTTGCTCCTACTAGAGTACTAGGCGCCAATGTGAAGCTAGGAAAAAATAGTAGAAGAGTGAGGAAAAGATGACTGTTCTGGGAAGCAATGCACACAGCTCCTGTTTCTGTGTGACAGAATATGTGTGTGTGCAAGAGTGTGAGTAAGAGTGTGCGTGTGTGTGCGGCTGCAATACGCCTTGAAGAGAAAAACATCCTTCTGTGTTTTCAGCCACTACAGCCCTGTGCTTTCATTTGCTCTGCGTATTCACCTCCACACACACACACACACACACACACACACACACACACACACACACACACACACACACACACTTTTCACCACGATTGCATGCACACATATAGAAAGGCAACGACAAACCCACACTCATATTCGCGGTCTCTCTCTTTCTCTCTCAGCATCTGGAAAATGCACATAGCTAGTGAGTGTGCCATGTTGCTGTGCTCAGAATGCATTAAGATGCAATGAGGAAATTCAGAAACAATTTCACACATGATGAAAATACTACGAAAGCTATCAGAGATAATTACAAACGAGTCATTCCGCAGCAAGCATACACGGAAATAAATTCGTCTGATTAGCTGTAATGAAAAAGGAAAACACTTTAATTCTGATTAGAGCAGATAAGACGAGTATTTTGCGTTGTATTGGGTTAACTGGCTCTTATCTGCTCCTATTACATCGCCAAAATGCTTTCATTTACACCTAATAAACGTTAACAACTGCAGATGTGTGCGGATTGCTGAGCTGGAATTACTCGCTTAATTAGCATGTCAAAGCTGACAATAACAGCGCAGATCTACTTATTCACACTCAAAATATGCAGTTATTCAGAACTGATCAAACATCCTGAGTTTAAATAAATTTGCTTGAGAGCTCTATAAATAAAGCATGGTTTATCTGTTAATGATGAAAGGAATGTCGAGGAAACTGATAACATGCATTATTTACTCGCAGAGCCATGTTTTTATTAAAGAAACGGTTCAACCAAAAAACTGCTAATGAGTCTGACAATGAATGAAATCAATGAATGGGAGGCAGTTAGTGTGATGTCATTTGCATAATATTAATTGGCTCAATCATGAGTGTGGACCATGTGCATTTATTACAAGCTATGATAACATTTTTGGGGAGAAGATGAATAATTTGTGTTAACGGAATATAACCAAAATTATAGTAGTTATTTTAGTAGTTTTTAATACTATTACTATTTTTAATATTTCTGATATGATTAATGTTTACTACTACTTTTACTAGTGAAGTAACTTATGTTATTTTTATAACGACTGTTAGCAAGAATTGTTTACAACTGTTACTATTTCTCATTTTACTACTACTGTTACTATTTACTGTAGATTATTACTACTAGCGAAATTACTACAACTTTTCCTAACACAGTCTCCATTACTACTACTACTACCTACTGCTCTTAAATTTCTACTGATCTTAATGTTACTATTTTATTGTTATTACTGCTGCTTTTATTACTACTATTATTAATATACCTACTTCTGTTACAACTTCAGTACTGTTCAAAAGTTTGGACCCTTACTGATTCTGGGGTTTTCTTCAATTTTTTTTTTAAATAAGGAAATAATATGTGGAATTGGGTATTAAACAAACTTTAAAATTTCATATTTCATATTCTATAAAGTGGCTTCAATTTACCTTGATGACAGTTTTGCACACTATTGGCAGCCAGCACGTGATCAACAGACAGTATGTGGGACCTTCTTTAAGACTGTTGGAAAATTGTTTCATCGTTCATCTACCACATGAAGAGTGCCAAGAGTGTACAAATGTGTCATACAATATTTTGCTTTGTATTTACTCTTTTGGTTTGTACACAAGTTCACGTTTTTGTCATACTCATTGATGCCTTCACTATTGGTTCATGATGTAAAATATTGTAAAAAACAAACAAAAAAAACAAGGAAAAGAACAGAAATTCTCTCTATCAGAGAGCAGTGTTTCCGGTAGAGTGCGCGCGCGCGCGTGTGTGTGTGTGTGTGTGTGTGTGTGTGTGAGAGGGAGAGAAAGTCATCCTACACAATAACCTCCTCTTTTTTTGTCTAACTTGCACTAGCTATGATTCTTTCCAAATCTTTTAGTTTTATTTTTTACCCCATATCTATTATTAATCATTTTAAAGGATATTTTTGGGTTTGTGGAACGAATCATCTGAGTTTCCATTATTTCCTCTGGGGAAATCACTTTGGATTACAGACACGTTTCCAGAACGAATTATGCTCGCAATCCAAGGTACAAATGTATAATATAATTTCTAACAATTTCTGAAATGTTTTTTTATTAAATATTAAACAGGATATATGACTGACAATTTCTACTAGTTGAGCAGTCAAAGGATCTTCTTTTGGATGACAAAAGTTGTTTTGGGAGAGGTTTCTTATGCCGACATCAAACATCACTGACAGCGGACATCACTGTTTTTATTTATATAGAAATACATAGCTATTTAATTTATACAGCAGAGACTGCACCACCTCACACTTCATACGAGCCACAAATTAAATTTCCAGCTTCAGTGCTGTTTTAATCTACTCCGTTAAATAATTTAGTGCAATAAATATGCAAAATAATAAACCTGTGAACTATAATAATAATACTAATAATAATAACACAGACATCATAGACGCAGACAGCAGTAGCTAATTTACACTCTGCCCTCTCTTTCTACTCCACGTCTCATTGCGGAGTGTGTAAGCTTATACAGGCTGCATGAATAGGAAGGAAATCACTGCAGCGCTTACACCCCAAGCACTAAATTAAAAGGCTGTGATTAGAAAGCCGTTTAGTTGGAAAATCCTTCACACCTCATCACTAATGCACTCGTGAGGGTACAACTACCCCTGATCTTGTACCACTGATGTAACAATGTTACGCTGGCAGGAAATTCTTACCGTTCAATAGCTTTATTATGCCTCCTTTTCCATATTTCCTTTCTTCTCCGTACCACTGCCTCCATTTTTGTTTTTCATATTCCATTCAAGTAGCTGTTTAGGATTGAAACGTATCACTGAACCAGCTGGTATCACTCACAGCATGAGTCTATAAAACTCATGCAAAAGTCATTTTCTTACTCTATAGATTTTAACCGCTGTATATAAGGAATGAGAAACAATATAAGGAATGAAAGACAACAGGAAAATAATCTGTGGTAGAAAAAATCCAACACCAAATTAGAATGAAGAATTAAAAAAAACATGACTATTTGGATCAAATTTGCATGATTATGCTGTGATGCACTATAACAAAGTTAGCCAGCCAGTAACATCCACATCAAGAGTTTTCTCCAATAAAAAGTTTCCGTTCCATCTTTTTTCTTTTCTTTTTCTTTATCTGCTACGTTTACAGATCTGGTTAAAAATATGATAAAGTAGAATGCCTCTGGGGAGCAATTATGAAATTTATTTGCTGCTTTGCCGCAGAAACAGCACTTATCTACAGTAGATTCTTTTCTTATCAGGCATTACACTGGGATTTCTGGCTAGGGTTAGCTCACTATACAGTACTTTGCGCTGCATTTTGAAAAGCCTGCTTGAACTGACAGGTGATTGCAGCTATTAAACAGTCACTATATGAAGTCTATGTTGATTTGCCAGATTTTATTTTCTGAGTGTACCTTTCTGAGTGTAGTCTAAAAATAACACTGGAATACAGGAAGGGACAATTTCCACAAACAGCCCACTTTAAAATAAACCTATATACTTTAGGTCACGAACCTAAAGTATTGCAGTAAGTGCAGCACTCCATCCTGCTGCACTTACTCCCACCATCTGATGTGACTGCACCCATCTGATTTATTTTAGTACTCACAGATTCATGCACCAGAACAGGAATAGCCACAGGCGTCCATCACCCTGCCTTCCTCCTCCCTCTATCTTCACAATTCTACTATTGATTCGAGATTCGTTTAAAGCTCAAGTGCTTTTTGCTGGAGCTATGCTGTGCCGACTTAACAAGGGCGAGTCAAATGATCAGTAATAATTCAGGCATTTGAGAATAAGAGTCTATTACAGATGTACAAAGACTACTTCTGCCACACTGTCCAAACTATGCAGAGTGCTCACCTGCTGTAATAGGCATCAACTCCAAGCGCTTCTCTTGCATTGGCAATGTGCTGCTCCAGAGACGAAGCTCCACCCCCTTGCATGGACCCGCCCCCAGCCTCCTGGAAGTCAGATGGCCCGCTCTCTGAAGCCCCCTCACCGAGGTACACTTCGTGGAACTTGAGAATTCCTGCCAAAACACAAGGAACTGATTTACCGCAATATGTGCACATATACACTAAAAGGTCATTTTATTATACTTTGCAGTCAGAAAATAAATAAATAAATAAATAAATAAGTGCATTGCAGTGCATTCTCTCTTGGCCCAGTGTGCAATTCTCTTTGTTTTAAAGGTCATGGGTAACATAAGAGACAGAAAGAGCATGAATAGATTTTCAGAGCTACGACTGATAACGCAGAGTATTATTCTTGCCCCCTTGGTTTGAGCACTTGGTTTGAAGTAGTAGTCTGTCACTGTATTAAAAGACAAAGTCCATCCTGTAAGAAGCTGCAGGACGAGAAGCAGAGCGAGGTCAGAGAAAATAAAATAAACCACGACAGCTGTGTCTCTGGAGCAAGAGTTGTTTGTGTGTGGATGTCAGGGTATTATTGAGATGTCTGCTTCAGGCTCTCTCCGTGTGTATGCATGTGTGTGTGAATGTGTATACATGTGCACATCTTAGAGAGAGGATGTGCGAGGAATAGGGAGGCAGGTGGCACTGCCGCTTTGCGTTAATTCACAGCTTTTTACTAGATACCGCCAAGCAGCAGGCAGCAGACAATGAGCTGCGGGGAACAGAAGGTGTGAGGGATATGACTGCTTCACACAAAATGATCAGCTCTGTGTGTGTGTGTGTGTGTGCCAGACAGGGGCGCAGCATGTCTACAGACTAGGCTCTGATTGTTTATCCAACTGTGTGTGCTGGGTCTGTCTCGTACCTCCCTCACAGAGATCCATCCCTCCATACATCCCTCAATCCTCCAATAATTCACCCATGTACACAACAACTGACTCATGCAATATCTGTCCCCTACCCCCGAGTCCAGACTCCCATCCGCGCCGCCAATTCACCCATCCATTCCGCCACCCATTTAGAAAAGCATCTCCAACATATCACATTCACAAATCATTACGGTTCACGAGTTTTCACCTACCTGAACCTGGGGCGAGTAGCCAGCTGTACAGATAACCCGCAGCCACGGAGTAGTAGAGCACCAGAGCGCGCTGACCGTTCACCGTGTCCAAGATGTGCTCCACGGTGACGGGGGTGTACGGATCCGAGTCCTGTTGGCCCGTCTGCCGTTCCACAAGCAGATCAGCAAACGCCCGCGTTCTGCCTCGCTCGGCCA
Organism: Clarias magur; assembly: GCA_013621035.1. Taxonomy (NCBI): domain Eukaryota; kingdom Metazoa; phylum Chordata; class Actinopteri; order Siluriformes; family Clariidae; genus Clarias; species Clarias magur. The sequence goes on along the minus strand of QNUK01000027.1, from coordinate 972,346 downwards.
CTGCCAGTGCCTCATCATGGTGTCCTGAGATCAGTTATTGACTCGCATTACAACTCGGCATCGTGCAGCCCATATTACCCTTCTTCTTTGTTCACTACTACGGCGGTGCGCTCTTTACCGTAACCTGCTGACCTGCGGACATCTCTTTAGATGTTACACAGATATAACTGTATTATATGATATATTATAGATGCCCTTGGAGCGGATGGCTCGTACAGCAGGTGAGCATGCTGCTCTGCTTGGATGCTTTCCCAGAAACAGATAAACCCTCATGTTATGTTCACTGCTTAGCCATGAATGTCTCAGGAGTGCCCCTTTGATTTCTTATTAAACACTCATTATGTGTTATGCTCATTCTAATTACTAGGAATTTAAATATTTACACAAAAAACCCTTCTCATGTTTGCAGATTTCAGGGGTGGCAGGTGTGTGTTCGTACTTGTGAAAAAGAAATTCAAGATGAAGGAAATGCAACAAATACTGTACGTTTCCCCTTTGTCATTTTTGCTTATCCGCCCTCTTATAACACTAGACGTAATCTTTATATAACGATGCTATGTTTTAATGTTCATGAAAGAAATTGAGCCATAAGTCATAGACAGTATGCTCTCATGGGCGTGAACAGGGCAATACGTGCAAGTGAACGGGAGCGTTCAGATTAATACCACATGCTAGGGGTTTAAGCACATCTTCTGGTAGAAAACAGGTATTGATCGGGTTAACTGAAATGTGTTTTGATTAAACATTTTGTTCATGAGTCTGGAAAGGGCATGAATTTGTGATGAGCCTGCAATACTCCTAATAACATTAAGAAGCGCGAACGCTTCATCCTCTTTATTTAGATTTAATGAGGTTACTTCTCGCAGAAGCGCTTCCATATGATTTGCATACTATTGTAGATTTTTTATTAAATCTTTACAAAGGAAAAAAAAAATCTTATGATTTTCTTATGCATACTGATGCTTGGATGCATTCGTCCTTACTTTTTCTTTTGTTTTCTTTTTAAAGCACAGTTAAATTTTAATCAACTGCAAGTCATGAGACATTTCCAAAATCTAGAGCAAATGTTTATGGTGCCGGAATGAAGCTGTTTTTCTCGGTTAGGATGACATTTACTAGAGATGAGTCAAAATTCAGATATTTTGAACAATGAGACACATTGTGCCGCAAAACGTCATACGATTTTATGATTATAGTTGGGAAGAGAGAAGATGCAGGACGATGCCTACCGAGGCTGACGAGGACCCTCTGCAGAGCCTGGTAGGAGGAGGTCTGGAGGTCAAACAGGGAGAGTTTGTAATCGGTGCTGTGCTGAGCCTCATGTCGAATGGTCTCGAATAAAGCGGAGGCGCGGTACAACTAAAGGAACAGATGAAAGAACAAATACACCAATCAGCCATAGCATTACAATGCAAAACATTATGCTCTGTACTGTATGTAGGTTCTTCTTGTGGCCACTTGGGCATGAATCCGCAAGACCTTTTCTTATAGAGGAGGAGCGCGCTGTGGTGTCTGGCACCAGAGCATTGCCTCTTGGTGCTGTGGGTTGTGGGGCGCGGCCTCCATGAATCAGACTTGCTTGTCCAGTGTATTCCATGGATGCTCAATTGGATTGAGATCTGACTGTCTCTTTGCTTTTGCTTGACTGCATGCTTTATGTCTGAAACGGTGTTCTCCCAGGAACTCCTTTAATGGCCGATTCTTTTAATGGAACATTTGGTCCAGTTCGATCATCAAAGGTGTTTGCAATGGATTATTATTTTGGTAGGTATTTTTTATAATGGAAGGTAAGATTATAAAGGTATTTTTTACTCTTATAACTGTTTTGTTATTTGGCACAATTAAAAGTTCTGGTTTGACATGAACGCTCCCCATATTTTTTTTTTTTTTAAACATATCCCGGAACAGAGGGCTGCAGACTCTTGCAAAAGGAGACTATTTGCTCGAGTAATGCTGGCACAGTTCTTGGCGAATCTTCACATTTAAACACCTCTTCTTCAACATTTCCCACAAGTAGGCACCTTCAATATGAGCATAAATAATAGTCAAATGTAAATACTTTTTGCAAGAAGGGTCGAGAGGCCCTTTTCCAACAACAAATGCACAACACCTTCCTTTTCAGCTACTAGCAACACGTGTGACTAGTCTGGAGCTTTGCCCTGTCAACAAACGAATATGCGTATTCAAGATACACGGGTTTCAGTAGTGTATATTTTGGCGCATTAAGTAAAATCGAATTGAGCATCCATGGAATACGCCGGACAAACAAGTATACATACGTTTTTTAACAGAGCATTAACTGTATTAAATCCTGCAAGAGCAAGCTAACAATATACAAAACTGTTTTTTTCCAGTTCCCCGCACTGAACAGCAGGTGGCATGAGATCTCTATGCCTAGAAGCCTAGGCTCCCATGTTGCAACAGGCTTTCTGCAGCAAGCCCATGTCCTCTCCTTTTCCCTTTCCCTCACTAAACCTGAAATGTAGTAGACCTAATTCTCACTAAAAAACCAGAGCTGATGGTCGCTTTAGAAAGCAATTTAAACTTCATAATGGGGCTTTTAAAAGCAGAGAGGAAGGTGAAAGAGGGATGTTTGTAGGAGGAAGTTTCAAAGTGAACAGAACTGGAGACATAGACTGCTGTTTGTTTGCGCTTTAGCACCGGTCTGTTTTTCATTTAGCCTGATGAATAAAGAGGGTCTGTACGGTGTGAATGGTGCACTATTTCTCGATAATTATTCCTTTCCTTTACTCAGACAGAGAGATGGAGCCAGTGTCTCTCTCTCTCTCTCTCTCCCTCTCTCTCTCTCACACACACACACACATACAACAACCGCAAATGCCAGAGTGGTAGACTACATTTTCTGTATGTGCGTTTTTTTTTTTTTTTTGTATTATGCAAAAGATGCAGTATAAAGTCTGCTTCTGCCCTTATGTGCATTTAGGGACGGGGTGCATGACGGGAGTGTGTTCGAGCTGTGAGTGTTTGTGTGCGCACTGCCGAGTGGAGCTGCAGGAATGGAATGTAGAGTTCCTTTCGTCAGCATCCGCCAAGACTAGCCTGCAATCAATTAAGAGTGGAATGCTCTTGCAGCACACAAACCCGCACGTATATACACACTCTCACGTTGACTGTGATTTCCACGAGCCAGGTCCAGAGATATCTATCCACTTCAAACACACTCACACACGGCAGAGGAGGCAGCCAACAGATTTACTTACATTACTCAATGCACATGACTATGAATCGTTCCAGTTTCATTCAGAATGGTGGTACACACTCCCACATGCATACACACTCCACCAAAAAAAATCCTCAATCGTTATACCTCTGTTGATGACGTCACACTCCTCATCTGGTAGCTCGCTATCTGGCCGAGACAATGCCGTTAGTGCATCAAACAGTATTCTGGAACTGATTTTACAGTCAATGACGTTATCTCTTATGATGTTTGAGGTTGCAGATTTTTTTAAATTTTATTAAACTGCGATAATAACATCACTATCTGTGATGTCAGTGCGACACACGACCTTGTACTTCCTATCTAAGATAAAATAGAGCAGCAGCCAACAAATCAGAACTGTAACTAAAAAAATCGCTTGATTAGAACATAAAGAATTGTCCAATTCTAACATTCATTCTAAGATATATGTATTAAATATGAAGCTTGACTGCAATTAAGTGATCACTGATTAATCATGAGCAACCCGAGTGCGGATGCCTCCTCTGGATTTGCGCATTCGCTCGTGCGACACGCGCTCGTCTGATTGACGGCAGCTTTCACAGATGAACAGAGTAATGACCCTCTCGGCTGCAGCTAAAGGACATCCGTCCCCGCTGACAAGAATGTTTAATTGACAGTCAGGCTGCGTAATGATATAAACACATTACCTTCCTTTCAACTTAGCTACTTTCCCCAAAGACACTCGGTACATAAGTAACTACGCTGTCATCCTCCACACACCGCTGCCCGGGAAAAAAATAAAAAAATAAAATAAATTTAATAAATAAATATAAAAAAAGAAAAAGAATCTCATCATATGCAAGAATCACAGTGTTCCCTAAGGAGCTCTTTCAAACCTTACTAGGCAGAACTAGATGAATGTGAAGCCAGCGTGGCTCCATCTGGCTTCCTAGAAAATGGAAACCAAAGCAGCCATGAAAGCAATCTCAACCTCTGGCAACCCTGTCCGACCCTGTGACATCCGAAACCAAACAGCAAGAAAGCAATCCTAAAAAGCTCCAAATGGATAAAAGGAACAGAGCCGGAGTAGGTGAAGCCGATGTCAAGTTGTGTACGTCTGCGAAAGAGGGAGCACCGGCTCGAAATGCGTTTCATGAGACGAACTAGAAAAGCTTTACAAACAGGACAGGCGGTGTGTGCGGAGCGTCTGCATCGAGGGCACTGAATCAATTAGTGACTAAGTGGGAGGGTGTGGAGGAGAATGCCTTCTTGCTCGACAAACTCTGCCTTGTTGTACAGTATGTCTCTTAAAAAAAATCATGTCCATAATGATGCACAGCAGACACACACACACACACACACACACACACACACACACACACACACACACACACACATGCTGTGACTACAGGCCAGTCAATACACTACACTTGGAATTCGATCTGAGTAGGGTTATGCCCACTTGAGTCAAGTCAGTGGAGCCCATCAGCTTGCTTGTCTGGTTCTCTTTGCGTGCGTCTGAGTGCACGTACCTGGTGCTGGGCCTCCTCCAGGTTACCGCTGGCCCACAGCGAGAGGCCCAGACGGTGACGGATTTTGGCTTCATCTTCACGACGCCCCAGCTGCTCCGCCAGACGCAGACCTGAGAGAGATAGATTGACAAAGAGAGACAGAGAGGGAGAGAAATGGAGAGAGATTGATATTTTCAAACGCTGCCATTTTTGCACCAGTCGCATGACTTGTTTAGTATTTAGAGGCGTAAACGTGTCATCAAAAACGAACAGTGCGTTACAGCTGTCAGCCTCTCCCAGTTAAAAACACAGCCAAACGCCTAAAAAACTGTCAAAATACATTTTCTTAATCATATTTCAATTGAGTCAGGCGGAAAAAAGAAAAAAAGATGCTCGCTCCATCAATTATATGTTTTATAAATAATTCTGGGTAATCACCAACTTCTATACACAATTAAATAACCTCAGATGAAATAAAACAACAAAAACTTCATGATGTTGTATTTTTCCCCCAAAAAGTAAACCAACATCCAGAAAGCAGGTGGGAAAAAGAAACACATAGACTCTTCCTCCTTCCACAAACATTAAGAGAGCATTTAGCAGCCAGGTGTTACTAATGTAACGTTTAGGATTAGTTCATCGTCAAGAAGCGTGACTACCTCTGTAAAAGAAAAGCTTTTTTTTTTGTATTCTGGAGTACTCAGGTGTGTGGCTAGATCATGCCAAGAAGAAAAAGACACCAGCGATGACCTCACAGAAGCAAATTCTCATCAATCTTGCAAAGGTTATAAAGGCCATCTCCAACCAATCAGAAATCTACCATTGTAGAGGCAAGAACCTTCGGAAAACAGCTAAATTCCTCCACCATAATCACCACATTCAGTCCTGCTCAGACTGTTTAATGCTCAGAGATACACAGAAAATCCCCAAGTGCTACATTATGTGACCTACAGGCCGTAAACACATTAAATATTCATATTCATGATGAGTTGTACTTCTCTACATAAAGCATATGCAGCATAACGTAGGTTTGCGAATTTGCATCAGAGCACACCACCACAAAAGCTCTGCAACAATAACCTCGGACCAATTTGACCAAAACGGAGAGATTCAGTTTGGTCGTCATGCATAGTGTCAGGTTTGGGGAAAAACAAACACACAAACAATCAATAGCTTACCACCACAAACACCTCATACTAACTGTCAAAGCATGGTGGTGGAGGGATAACGATTTTGGGCTGTTATGTAGCCACAGGTCCTGGGAAACTTACAGTCATTGAGACCACAATGAAAATGTCATCCCAAAATATTCTCGTAAGGCCGTTCATCCAGCAGTTTAAACAGGGCCATGCGCCAGGACAAGGATCCCAAGTACATCAGTGTCAAGTCAATGCCCAGACCTCAACCCAATTTCAAGTGCCTTGGCACAATCTTAGGAGAAACTTGCATAAACAAATGCCCTGAAACATCACTGAACAATTGGTTCCAAAATGATGCGAGAGACTGATAAAATTGCAGCAAAATAAAATGACTATAAATTAGTATTGCTAATACTAATACTAATTTGGTTGAACTTGTTACTCAATTACAGCAGGCATATAACATCTACTCTAGAGGAAACACACATTGTGTATGGTTCCACTGGAAATATATATTGTGCATTTTAATGGAATGTTTGCACTGTGTATAAAGTGAACTGCATTAATTCATTTTCTTAACTATAGAACGATGGAACCATCGAAACTGAGCTATTGCTCGATTAGTAAAAAGTAATGGTTGTGCAAACCAGTACTGTAGACCTTACTTTTCTTTTTTTTATATTAAAAAGAAACTGCACAAAAATCTAATCAAAACAAAACAAAAAACACATTATTGATGGACCACAAAGAAGCGCTCCATTAAAATTCTGAGCGAGCAACAGATTTAGGAAGACAGGATTGCTATGAATATAGAAACGTCGAACACCAGTCTTATCTTTGCAGCCCATTACCATTTCTTCTTGCAACAGGGACACACTTTGGGAGTCTGTCACTGAATCATACTACGGACCAAAACGCTACTTGTTTATGAATCATCTTTACAAGCGGGTCCGAGTCGGTCCAAACCAGCTGTACGTAGTTCAGCACGAACCACATACTACTACAACCGTTTTTTCCTTCTCGTTCACCCTTTCGTTTTAATTTTAAGTCAAACTGATATTGAGATTTAATTGCAGAGCACCTAAAGAACACAATCACCCATTCAGTACAATTTCTAATCACCTTCTCCATCTCTCTTTGTTTGCATTGTGCGACCCACAAGGACATTTCTTTCACAAACAATTCAAATTTGAGAATCGTTGCTGGAACGGTCAATGTGTTTATCTGCTTTCTTTAAGCGATTCATTAATACTGGCTGAATGGGCTGAAGGCTTTTCACTGAATAAACTAACAGACGACTCTGAATAGATCTCGTGTATACTACAGTATACTTGCATGGACAGACGATGTACTGTATTGCAGCCGTGACTCGGTCACAGGAACAGATAAAATAAAGCCGCTCTGCTTTCGTATCTGTGTGCCTTTCTAACATGCAGTGTATCTACGGAGCGATGCACATACTGTAGCAACGTGGAAGCACTCCACTCTTCATACTCGGCTGTGAGTGAATTGTATTACCATTTGTTTACATTTAGTCCTTCAGCAAACAACGCTGCATGCCCTAGTCAAAAACCTCACAACAAGTGAACCTTTTTTTTTTTAATAGATTCTACAGATCAATGTGGCTGTAATGGACAAGGGTACACACTGGATGCAAGTCTAATTCAGAAATGTGTAAACAGTGCAAAGACTGGGAGACACAGAGAGAGTAGGTAGCCATTCCCATTGTGAAGCCATTTGCACATTCTTACACAAAAGAAGCACAGCTCAGTGCACCACACAGCCATAATTACAGCTTCTGTCTTTCACACACATGCAATCACACTTCTACACATGTGTAAAGGCCACATTGAGCTAATTGGCTGTCAGGCAAAGGGCCGCTATGCTTTCTTGTGGCAGGTGCGAAGCAGGAGCTCGTTTTTGTTGGATTATTATTTTTTTTTATTTCCTTTACCATAATCAGCTCCTCAAGTTGTCACCCTAACAACAAAAATGGCTGGTGATAATCTAGAGCACAACTGAGTGTGACTACTATATGGCTTAAGAGTGCGAATGGTCTTTGGGCTTGTGGTTGAAAAGTCTAGCAAACTGTAAATCCTAATTCCTGGAAAGGACAGAACCAGTCAAAAATTTGAACACACCCGATAATTTCAGGGTCTTTCCTGATTTTTCTTTCTTTCTACATTTTAAAATTAATACTGAAGGCATCCAAAATATGCAATAATCTCACATGAACAGCTGATATTAAGATACTTACGGTCTCCTATAACCGCTCTAATCTGAGGTGATGTTAATAAACGTCTCCTCTGCAGCAGAGGTAAGTTTTGGTCTTGCTTTCTGGGATGGTCTTCACGAGAGCCAGTTTCATCATGGTGCTTGATGAGTTTCGCAAATGCACTTGACAATACTGTTTTTGCAAGAACTATTCCAGAACAGCTGACCTTTGTGTCCTAAAATAACGACTGACTTGCTGTTACTTAATTACCTAATGACATATGTTATTTCATAGTTGTAAAAAAAATCCAGTACTGTTCTAGAATGTAGAATATAAATCCAAATTTGTAACCAAACCTTTGACTGGAACTGTATGTTTTTAAGGCAGGATAAATTTTAGGACAGGATTTGAGGATGCTCAGGGTAACTGTGTTAAGTTAGCTGATGTAGAGGGCAATCTAGAAGGAAGTACTCTGGCCAGGATATGATCCAAAAAACCTTAGTGCCACTACCAGATGCGAATGTGTCCACTATATTTAGATGAAATGAAACCTTTCTCTCTGGAAAAAGAGTTCTCAGGTAAAGTGGTAAATAAGCGAATGAAACAAGCAATTTAATTTCTTTCCCAATCAGATGGCAGAGTAATCCCACCTGATATATTCACGAACAAAGAGAATAGCAAAGGGTGAACACATCAAAATCTAAATTAAACTTGTCACATGCCTCCTTAAATAATCCCACAATAACGTTTAGCCTACAGCAAAAGAATTTTCAAGTTATGGTTACAATAATAAGATTCCAGCCTACCCGCCTGCTCTCAAATGGAATAATTCTCAGTACGAGAAGTGTTTGGTATAACGAATAGATTTGTCAGTATTCTTGACAGAACTGAGGTAAGAAGATCCTACATGTTCTTAGTCGTAATTAAGAATGTGTGCAAATCCACCTGTTAATGACAGCCATAATGATATTAGCAACTCTCTCACCTTCTTGCAGGTACATGACAGCCTGAGAGTAATTCTGCAGGGCGTGGTGTGTGCGTCCCAGACTGCTGTAAGCCTGCGTCTTGGCGGCCAGGTCGTTAGTCTGTGCGGCGACGCTCAGGTGCTGTTCCTGGTACACCACAGCACGCTCGAAATTGCCCAACGACTCGTAGGTGAGGCCCAGGTTACCATAAGCCCTGCCCTGGCAGCTGGCGCTTCCCGTTTCCTCGGCGAGCTGCAGGTCCCGCTGGTGGAACTGCAACGCCGTGTCATACTCTCCCATGAGCTGATAGACAGCACCCAGTCCGCAGCTGGCTTGGCCCTCCAGAGACGGGTCAGCGTTATCACGAGCAATGGCTAGTTGGCGCTCCAGGCATGAGATAGCTTGTTCGTAGTTGCCCAGCTGGCTGTGCAGGCTACCCAGCTCTCCATACGCCTGTGCCTTGTTGTTGCACTCACCCAGCTCATGGGCCACCACAAGACGCTTCTCGAAGCATACCAGGGACTGCTGCAGATTGCCCATAGCCCTAAAGGGACAAGGGGAGCACATCATTCACACACAACTAGCTACATTGAGAATAAGATATTTCGTCAAATTTGATGCTTGTCTTTTTACTTACTTTACTCTGACAACCTACATTTTATATATCAGACTACAAACGGGTGTGACAATAGAAAGATTCATTTGATAAACTTGAGAAAAAAACCTGACTTTTGACTGAATGCTTTTAATAAAATAGGAAAATCAAAGATCAAGACTTAAAGTAAAGAAACAATAAAAGCAGTTTCACAGTATGAAAAATCCCTGAGCCTCACAAGACCTCATCGCACATGACCAGGATGAATTATTTGAAAAATAAAATGTTACAGGAGAGGGTGATACACTACCTATAGTCTAATGCGGAATGAAAAATGTACCCTTTCATCACTTAATTTGGAGTCCTTTGGGGTAAAAGTATCGTCACAGGTTTATGTGAAAAACATCATCCAACACTGTCTCTCTGAGGAATTAGAAGGCCTGGCTGCATTCATGCAAGGCGGCTACTGGGACACATTTGCTATTTAAAATGCCATGCATCATTGCGCCTTGTGGTGCAGTCACTTGGAATTACACTGCCATCAGTACTGTCAAATGTAAATGAAACAAACAGCATTTAACGTCTGGTCTTAATGAGCCTCTTGTTGGATGCGTCTCGGGGATCGGGGGCGAGCTTTCTCTCAATGGGGGGAAAACCTGGCGCATTGTCCCTGCTGACAATGCAATTTACCTTCCTGTGGGCTGAAGCAGGACAACAGGGGGTGTTTGATGAATGATAGTTTCACTGAAACTGGTATACTCCAGGTCCAATATGGGTTCTTCCACCCCCAACCGCTATAGCTCGCCAACTGGAGGCATCTTCCCATCAGCCACTGCAGAAGCCCATTCATCAACCCCTTCCCCATGTCAATACACTTAAACCAGAAAGAGGCTGGAGTAGGCAGAACGGACAGAGGGCTCTGAGATGGTAGTCGAGCACTTAAGCAGATGATTGGATGTTAATTAAAGATAATGGGTGGTATGCTGCTTCAAGACAGCATAAAGGATAGGCGTGTACAGACTAAAAGTTTTGTCAATCGTGCTAGGTCTTGTGTCTTAACAAATTCACAGATAATCCAACGAGTATTAATGTGTATTCGCTTTATGCATAAATGAACATGATTGTGAGTCTGGAGGGCATTTCTGACACAACACCAAAAAAAAATTACAAATATGTACCATGTACTGCTAAGCATCTTATGTTACACACAGTTAGCAATAAACAGCATCTTACCTGTGTCCATTGCCCAGCCCTCTGTAGGCTTTCTCCTGGTCCTGCATGTGATTGAGACTCTGTGCCACGGACAGATACTGCTCGTAGTACTTGACTGCCTCCTCGTAGTCACCCAGCGAGTCGTAGCAGTCTCCCAGGTTGCCATAAGCTCGGCCGCGATCCAGGACTGCCTCATTGCCACTGAGCTGCTGCAGCATGGCCAGCTGCTGCTCAAAATAGCCAATGGCCTCCTCCATTACACCCATATTCATCTTGGTGATACCCATGTTCCCATAAACCTGGGCCTCCACACTGGGGTCTTTTAGTCGCTGACCCAACTCCAGCTGTTCTTCGTAGCACTTAAAGGCCATGCTGTATTTGCCCAGAGACATATAGACGGCAGCGAGGTGCCCATGGGCTTGGCACTCACCTTGGATGTCCCCTAGCTCCTGGTAAACCTCCAACTCTTGTGTATGGTAACCAAGGGCTTTGTCGTATTTCTGCAGCATTCGGTAGGCAGCACCTAAAGCGGCATAAGCATTGGCCTCCATCTTGCGCTCCTTGACCTGATGTGCCAGGGCCAACTGTTGTTCATAAAACTTCACAGCACCAGGAACATCTTTCTTGCAAATAAAGATGTCACCCAGGTTTCCCAGAGCACGGAACCTGGCCTGAGAGTTGTTCAGGGACTGGGCCAAGGACAGAAGGTATCTCTGGCACTCTTCGGCCTTGTTGTAGTCACCTAGTGCCTTGAAAGCCAAGCCTAGATTGCAGTAAGCTTTGGCCTGGCTCAGCTTGTCGTGAAGGTCTTTAGCCAGCGCCAGGTCTTGTTCATAATACTTGACTGCTTCTTGGAAGTTTCCCAGGCAATAATGTGCATAGCCCAAATTGTGACAAATCTTGCCCTCGCTTTCCATATCCTGAAGGTCTGGTGCAAGGCGTAGGTACTGCTCATAATAGGGCACAGCCTGAGGGAACTCCCCTCGTGAACAGTGAAAGTTCCCCAGGTTCCCCAGAGCGCGGGCCTCGCTCTGGATGTCACGGAGCTCACGGGAGATGTTCAGATGATTCTGATAGTGCTGCAAGGCTCTGTCATGTGCCCCCAATGACTGATATGCAACAGCCAGGTTGCCATGGGTAGACGCCTGTGACGCGCGGTCATTAACCTCCATGGAGATCTGCAGCTCTTGCCTGTGGTAGCGTACCGCCTGGTCAAAAACGCCAAGAGCATTGTAAGCATTACCCATATTGCCATAAGCTCTGCCCTGGGCAGCGTAGTCATTCAGCTCCTGAGCTATGGAGAGGTGAGCTTTGTGCAGTTTCAGGGCTGTCTCATAATCTCCTTTCATCTGGTGGATGATTCCTATAGGGAAGAGAAACAACACTGATCAGATTTCCAGAAATCTCATAGAACAAATACAATCTCCGTTATAAACACATGTTCGTTCAATGTCACAACTGTGAAAATTATCACTTTTTTTTTATTATCAGAACTATTACACTTGACATTTAGGCAATGCAAGAAAGTTGAGGCATCTGAGGGAAAAAAAGTCCCAGGGAAACAAGCCCAGCTTGTTTTTCTATCTTTTTTTCTGGAAATTATCATGGGCAAACATCACACAACACTTGTACGTCTTAGGTTACAGCAGCTTTCAAAAAGTCAAAAACAAGTTTCAAGCAAAGCCTGTTTAATAATTGAACAGCAAGTTTGTAAAATATCTTGGAATAATAATAAAGGTCTAGCTCTGCTTTCTTCTCTGTACCTTTCATGTCAAAGCTATTCTTACCCAAAGGATGGAGAAATTGAGACAAAAAAAAGTCTGTAGCATCCAACTTCCATATGTCCTGGGAGAACTCCTATGATCCCCGTTGCTGTCTTTGTACTTTTCATAAAATAATCATTACCACTGTGGTGCTGAAATCCTGGCCCCCTATTCCCAGTGCATGATGGGATCTCGTGGTTAGGGTAGTGAAGCCGTGTGGTGGGAAGCCTAATGAATACATACAGTGGAAAATAGGTTTGAGTGCAGGAGTGGTGGGAGACATTAATATTAGGTTCATGAGATTTGGCTTCCAGATCCCAGCATGCCTTAATCGGTTCCTTTCTCCCACTAACCCAGAGAGCCATCTGCTAAGTGCAGATGGATCAGGAAAAGTGCTGGGATGAGCGGAAAACAGGACTTGTGAGTAGGACTAACAGTGGGCAGCTGGTCGCGACGCATGTGTTATTGGTATAGCCATGCTAACCAAAAATGATTTCTGTCACCGGGAAGCCCAAAGCCAGGGGAAATCTATGCAAAAATAGTCACATATAGAGCTAAAACAATTATTATAGAGACTGAGAAGCGTGTGTTTAGTTATGAGGGTTGATTCTGGGCATTGAAGGGCTACGAGCAAACTTCTGTTTAGCGTTCCTCAACATGAACATTTACCTTCACCCTCCTCTACATTAACCAAACATCATACCTATGGAGTGATTCACACACAGACCGGCTTAATAAAGGGTAGTCACACTATAAACTAGAGAAGAGAATCACCAGGGAGCATCCGATACAATATCATTACAATACATAGGTAACGATTCGATTTGTATTGCGATTCTGTTAGTATCATGACTTTGTAAATATCCTGATTCATATTATTATTTTTATCTTGGATTTTGTTACAATTCTAAGCAAACTGGGAAATATTTGCTCCTACCACACAGCACCCTGTACTGCATGCCAATCTGTGAATAGTTTGGAGTGCACCTGTAGGATTGTAGAGAGACTGCAGCATTGCCACATAAAAACACCATACTGTACATAACTGAATATATTTTTCCCCTTCTCTACTACATAACTCATAGCGATGCCTTTTCCAGACTTGTCATACATCATCAACAATATACATTAGTGAAGGTTGTCTGGGTGGGATATGTCCATATCTATTCATCATCAGTCCCAGATTCATCCTGCTTTGGCTCGGGACCCAATCTAGCAAACATTGAAACACTGAAGCAGCAATATACCCAGGATGTTACGACAGTCTATCGCAGGGTACCATTTGGTCTGCCAAATGCCTAAATGTAAATGTAAGCTAATCACCTAATGGCTTGCTTTCAGGAGTTGGGAGAAGACCAGAGGAAACTCACAAGCACAGAAGAAAAACAGTCAGAATTTGACACGGACAATAAGGACTGATTTAGGAAGCCTGAAGATGTAAGGCAGCAAAACTGTACACAGTGTTTATAGTTTAGCAGACCCACTCTGGATGGAATAAAATTCAGCATATGCTGAAACAAAAGTGTCTTTTATACGATTAATTATTATATTCTGCGCTATTATATAAATTACACGACTGCAAAAATTACATACAATTTTATCACCAGCCACTGATCGAAGAAAACCACTGTGGTTGACCCCTGGGACTGCAATGAGACGAAATCTTGCGGCACTTTTGGACCCTTAACAATAACTTCAATTCATACGAACCATTTAACAATCTCAAACCTCTACATATTTCTGACACAGTTGCAGAACTCCATGTCAGCGTTCTTCATATCACTGTAATCAAGTCCCTATAGTGGTACATTGAAAGCAGCAGCACGCCATGTGCATGAGTAGACGCGAGGTGGGAAAGACCATTAGAATGGATGGAGGCAACAGACGCCCATCTGCTCATTGTCAATCAGAATGCTCCAAAGCAAAATCGGCATCATGCGGAAAATCCAATTAGGGCCAGTGCCAACCTAAAACCTGGACAGGCAGGACCCTCTTACCCCACCTTCTCATCAACTACTTTCTATTAAATTGCCCTCAGTTTTGTGACCAATCATTATTATTACTACTTAACCCTGCAATTCTTTGTTTGAGAGAGAAAGCTCACGTGAGAGTTTGGTTTGAGAAGGACTCCCATGGCACCCTGTCAGCAAAATGTGCCAGACGCTTATAATTGTATCTCTATGGTAAAAGCTCAACTCAGGAAACCTATAGGGAATACTTTCTGCACGAATGGTCTTGGATACACATTTGCTAATACTTTGTCCACAGCATGTACTGTAAGGTACAGTGAACACTGTCAAACCGATGACTGTAGCTTGGGTCCCAAGAGGCTTACTGTCTTACAGAGACTGTAACCGATGCTAAAGTAGGTAGAAGCTACAATTATTCTGTTAATACTGCTAAATAAATTTTTGGTTATTGTATTTTACTCTATATATTAGACATACTGTATGTAGGGGTGGTTACAGAAAACAAATTGGATACATATGTATAACCGGTATGTACTAGAACCCAATCAGAACACAGATTTCGTTGCTTCACTTCGGTGCCATTTAAATGTCTGTGCGATCGATTTAAATATTTCTCCTCTGCTTCTTTGAAATGGATGTTGGAAGCATCATCACCCACACTATAAGTGAAAAAAAAGTTTGTGACTGAGAAAATGCGCGTGGACACAAATCAGAAAACTCTAACATAAATCCAACTGCTATTTGTAGTAACACAATTGTCTGTGTTGTTTTCACATTCCGACTTAAAAGCACAACTCAGGAAATGAGACCGTCCGATAAGCACGTGTATGCAGTAATTACACTCGCTCTGATGGCAGCAGGTTGCATTATCTTCCTAAACTAAACACGCTTAAATTTAATTGCCTAAAAGCTAAAAGGCCTAAAGTTCAATTTAATACAATTTTATTTGTATATAGCGCTTTTAACAATTGTCATTGTCGCAAAGCAGCTTTACACAATCAAAAGAATTATTTAAGTTTGTATGGAATGTGAATGTGTATGAATCAAAATGGTCAGATAGTCCCTGATGAGGAAGCCGAGGGCGACAGTGGCAAGGAAAACCTCCCTGAGATGACAGTAGGAAAAAAAAGTGACTGTATTTTACAACAAAGGATTCCGACACAGTGACATGCAACAATTGTGTTTAAACGGGAAACACGTCAAACCTAATGAAGCATCAGAGGGGGGATGAAGTTGAAGCAGAGGGATGCACCGTGCTTAACATAAGCTGGCAGTGTGTGTGTGAGTCCCCGGCCCCAGTCAGACCAGCCCTATAAAAATTAGAAGAGGAGATGTATTTTGCCAGAAAAGGCAAATACGGTCATATTTCTACAAAATTGCTGAAATTTGAAGCTGGTTTGTAGCATACCAAGAATACCAAGTAATTTGGTGTTAAATTAATGTAGTTGGTTTAGGTAGTATGTAAATTTGTTGTGTTTTGTATTTACTTATATGTATGTATACTTTAAACTTTTAATATATTGTTTATAATTTTTTTAAATAAAAAGATGCTCTTTCAGAATGTTATCCTCCATTTTTTTTTTAGTCTTTCTTAAAAAAAAAAAACTAAAAAAAATTTATTCATGCACAGTTTAGGCACTGGTACAAACACTGGTGTCGTAAAGGACCCAAACGATACCCAACCCTAGACATACAGTAATCCAGTGGTGGCTCAGTGGTATGCTTCCTGTTTGCTGTTTGATTCCCAGCCAATGCTCAAAACTCAGTCTCAAACACTCTGGTGCAATCATCTGTATGGAGCAAAACATGAATTGTGAATGGTGAATGGCTAGAAAATGAAAACTGTCTCTCCTTTAAAGGATTACAACAACACAGGCGGAAAACCTCCAGAGATGAGCATGTGGGGCCAGGAGGGGCAGCAGATAGGTGAGGCAGACTAAAAAGTTCACCAGAGGCCAGAGCGTCAAAGCCATTCAGATGAGGTGAAATGTGCCACTTCGCAAATGGATAAGCAGATTCATTCCTTTGCAGCAGTGGAGAGGCTTAAAGCAGCTCTGACTCGAGGAGGACATGGGTGTAGGGCTGTTCCTTCAAACGCACATTAAGACGACACCATGCCCCAGGCAAAGGCTCCACATGATAGAATATGAAATATAACTTAAGCTCCAAATGGCCATGTGGATGTGGAAATGTAATGTACAGCCATCTCCTGCATCACTGGTACTCGAGCAGAAAGAATTATATCCTGTATATGAATCAGTCCTACACTGTGTGGTCCTATATAATAAAATGAAAAAAAATAATAAAATGAATTACAAAAAATAAGAATACAAAACATCTGTTAATTCCTACATGCCAAAAAAAAAAAACCTTTTACATTTGTCCTACACTTTTAATTTCATCCTGAATGACTAATTTCTAGAAGAAATCTCCAATCTAAACCCATTACACTGCTGTCACATTTGAAGTATCGTCTCTCCATAAGCACTGCCACGTTATGAATTAATTAACACAAGAGTTAACTCCTCGTCAAAGCTTTAAGCTTCCCCTGACACGGGTTTGACAAATTTTACAAAGAAAGATTGAACCAATTCTCGTTCGATTTGCGACCCATGATAAATTCTTAATGCGCCATCTTAAATAATGGAGAATATTTGCATTATTAATCTGCTTGGAGCATCTGGAACTTTCTTGAAATCCCGACAGAGAAATAAATAAATAAACAAATAAAAAACCTTTTGTCTGCTGTTCTTCCAAGAAGCATAGCCAAAGGACATTTTTATGAGGACAAAGGCTGCACTTCTGCACCTCCCTTGCGTATAAAGCCTGTTTTTGCTGTTCTTTGGTTGTGCAGTCATGTTCAGCGTCCTTAACACTCGAGAAGGAAAACTGAAACTCGGCAGTATATTACTCAGGCATGCAAGAGGCAAAAAAAAGTGTGTTCTCGTTATTATTTTTCCTTCTTTGCGGATCGGCATGTCTTTAAGTCAAAATTTAAAAGAGATTTCTGATTTTCTAAAAGGCTAGACGTCTGAGGGTGGACTGTCTGAGACAGATAGCCAGAAGTCTAAAATGTTCCTTTGAACCATTAAGAGAATTATAGTTCAGTGACCTGGTTGACCTGGACCTTCTGAAAGACGTCTTCATGCTGTTTAATGATCTGTTGAGAACAACCATCTCATTCTACAGTATATCTGGGTAAGCTGTTGCTCTTAAAATCGCTAAAGAAAACTCAACAAATATTAATAATGCATTAACCGTACTTGATTAAAAAGAAACCCATTATGGTGCATACATTTTAACGTAAAACTTTATTTCTTGCACATCTGTCTACATGGTAGACGCTTGAGAAATGAAGGAATATATCTTGTATCTAACCACCTCACAACTTGTGTTAACCATCAACATTTCACAATCAGAGGGAAAAAAAAAAACTACACAACAGCGGTCTCTGAGCCACTTCCTTTGTTATCCCTCCTGCCCCTTTTCCACTGCTTCCTATCTCGTCTCCTGACAAAGCAGACATTAAACAAGGTGCTATATTCCATCATGTGACTTCTAGTGCTCTGCAAAGCTTAAGGCTGAAACGAAAGACAAACAAATAGCAGACGTATTGACATTGAATTCTCTATAAAGCTGAGCTTTGTTTGGCTTCAGGAGAATGGAAAGGTAAATTGCATTTTGATTGACAGCAATGTCTCCTAGCTGCATAGATCGAAACCTAGGAGAATTATAGTCTATAGAAAACCTGGAATTAGGCCTCCAAACAACACAGCGACATAATGTTGAGTCTGGAAATTACTGTGTAAATAACTCTCTTGCACATACAAAGAAAAAAAAAAGCCTCATAATAATCTATTATCCACCAATCTTAGATTTCAGGCACGGTATGTTCAT
This sequence comes from Clarias magur, assembly GCA_013621035.1. Taxonomy (NCBI): domain Eukaryota; kingdom Metazoa; phylum Chordata; class Actinopteri; order Siluriformes; family Clariidae; genus Clarias; species Clarias magur. Next base: position 953,895 of record QNUK01000027.1, on the reverse strand, counting down.
AAGTGGTGACCCCGTTTAAAAAAATATAGCATTAGCTGCTTTTGTTTCCCTGCTGGATCAAGTCCTCTTTACTACAAACTGCTTATTTTGACTACTTATGCTTTATTAACACAAGAATTAAAGTTTAATGAAATCTATAATAATAATAATAACAAAGCAGAACACACAGAGTAATTAAGTAAATATCAGATGTTGCTCATTAGACAGCAGCACTGTGTTGTTTGCCATGTATCACCGTGTCTAATATCCTTCTTTAACCATGATTAGAAATGAAAGGTTGAAAATAAAAAATGAAAATAACCAAATCAGGATTTCGTTCAGGGTGGCGCTTTGGGGTTGATTCAGTGATGTATTGATTTATTCTATTTTTTTAATCTTTCCCCAATTTTCTCCCGAATTTAGTCGTGTCCAATTCCTCCCCGTCACTAGGGGGCTCCCACATTAAGGCTACTACTACCACTCAGCCGGGAGGGCCGAAGACTATCACGTGTTTCCTCCGAACCACGTGACGCCAGCCGACCGCATCTTTTCGAACTGCTCGCTCGCGCACCGTTGGGGGCGGCGTAACACACTCGGAGGACAGCGCTATCCGCTCCCTCCGCTGCGCGAGCTCACAGACGCCCCTGACTGGCTGTAGAGCCGTGATTAATGTGGGAGCACTATGTACCTCTCATCCCTCCCCTCTGAGAGAGCTCGGCCAATCAGCTCTCTCTAGACCTCCGGGAGGATACAGCACCACCCGGGATTTGAACTAGCGATCTCCGGATGATAGGGCGAGCGCTTTAACCACTGCGCCACTCGGAGGCTGATGTATTGATTTGTGACAATTCATATATCGCCACAATGACTCCAAAATTGTTCTTTATTGAATAAAATTTTTTATTTTTTATATACATATATATATATATATATATATATATATATATATATATATATATATATATTCGCACTTGAGGCGGCATGGTGGCGTGGTGGTTAGCACTGTTGCCGAGCACCTCCAGGGTGCAGCTTCGATTCTCGCCGCGGGTCTGCGTGCATGGAGTTTGCATGTTCTCCTTGTGCTTGGTGGGCTTCCTCCTCATACGCCACAGTCCAAAGACATGCATATTAGGCTTATTACCGTTCTCAAATTGGCCGTAATGAGCATGTGAGTGTGTGCATGTATGTGTGCGCCCTGCAATGGACTGGCACCCTGTCCAGGGTGGTGCCCTAAGGATAGGCCTCAGGCCCCTGCGACCCCGAATACAGGATAAAGCGGTATAGGAGATGAGACGTTTGCATTTGAGGTGGTAAAAAGTGCCGTTCCTCTATAATCCTGTAGGTGGTGCGCTCTATACTATCTAAACATCCTGTGCGATAAGAGCAAATTATTTGCTACGGCTGTTTCTAGATTTGTTTATTAGAAAAACCTAAATAAAAGTTTCATATCGAATCAGGATATTTTTTAAACTATGAAACTTGCAGGATATCACGAATATCAAAATATTGTGAGAATGTATTTGTACCCGCGATACAGATTGAATCAGCACCTAGATATCGTCAGATGCACCCTGGTGAATTCCCTCCCCACTGAAAATAAATGAAAAGCTAGTCCTATTAACCATTAAACCATTCGATACATTAAATCTAAGTGAGGAACAACAGACCACGGATCCTTGCATCATTTCTTGTCCTTTACAAGCCTATACTGAAATCATAGCTGACACTGAGCGTGAGCATTAGATGAGGCATTAACTGACCTTGATTTACACTATATAATCAGGCATTTTGCATGCAGCTTGTGTTGAGCCATAAGATTTAGGAGGCGTGTAGATTCATAAACTACAGTAGCTAGCACATATTAATGTGCACTGATACAGAAATAAAATCTATAATGGCGCAAGAAGTACTGGATTTAGCCGCGACAGAGAGCGAAAGGGAAATACTGCTAAGCACTACTGTTAGCAATGACTCACTGGTTACACTCCTGAAGTGTGGGCTCGACCCAGATAAAAATAGAAAAAAAGAGAGGGAATGAGAATGAGTGAGTCATCTGACTGTGCCGTGTTTCTAGTCCTGTTGCTCTCTGGGATTTTTTAACAGTCATGCTAAATTTTCTAGCCAGTACGCAGTTTATAGGAGAACATGTCCTTTGCTCTCCCGCTCTGTAATAAATGATCGAATTATAGATTTTTTCCCCCCCCCCTCACACTTTTCAGACCTTAGGAGTGAATCTAAAAGCAAATGTATTAGAATTAAATTACAATCTCAATACATACAGTAGATACAGATCGACTGAAATAGAAAGTGCGAATGTGATCAGAGGCAGTCGGAGCCACTGAACAGCGCATTCGTTACAGGTACAGAAAAGGATGAAACCCAGCAAGCAATCCAAATCAAAGCTGCATCCTTTTACATCCTGGAGACTGAAGCACAGTGATAACGGTGTGTCTGCTGCCTGCGGGCTCTCAAGCCGCCTCTGGTTACTGTCCACTCAGCAATACTATACAGGGATCCAATTCTCCACACTCAGGGCTTGGATATCGCTTATCCCACTGAACCCAAACCACCTCTGAATAAAACATGAGTGGTTATAGAACAAGAAGCCAGCCTTCTCGTATTGCCTACCTGAAAGAGCAAATAGGAGTTCCTAACTTAAAGAGTAGCTAATGTTTGAGCTTTAGAGATAAACTCTAAAGAGACGAAGGAGTGCTGGAGGTCGCCGCGGGAAGGATTTACATTTATAAACAGCGGTTCGGGAATTACATTCCATACGCATGCTCAGTACAGCACACAGCTCATGTACATAGACTGGAATTGTATACCTGAGAAAATAATACCACCTAGAGCGCTTTAGTTTCTATTCAAGCAACTCCCCCGTGCTACGTCGATAAATATTTTGCTTTTATTCTTCTCTACTAAATCTTACCTCTGACGCTGCAATCGATCTGTTCATTACTGTTGCCGAGCAGCCGAGCTCTAGGCACAGCGTGCGATCATTAATTTTATAAGTGCTGCCATTCTTTCCCAGCGTACCGTTATTGACAGTTCTGATCAATAAAGTTTCAAGCACAGGGTAGAGAGAGAGCGAGAGAGATCGAAAGAGAGCGATCGAGGCCAAATTGAGGGAGAGTGTGGCAACTAGCGGGTAGTTACTAAAGTGGAGCGAATCCTAAAAGCCGTTTGAGTTTGGTTAATGTAGAAATAGAGATTTAACGAGATAAAACATTAAATGTTTACTTGATATGCAAAAGACTTTCTTTGCAATTGTATTCTAATGTGTTTTATGATAATTTTTTATTTTTTTTTAAGCCCTTAATGTCAGTATGTCAGGTCTGGAAACTGCTTCCTGCAGCAGATTTTAAAGGCAGGCATATATCACATATAAGCAAATTCAGCTTCCCGACAAACCAATATAGGTATTGCATAATAAATGATCACACTAAAGTCAGCCAAAGACAGATTTTTTTACACTCACAGCACATATTTACATAACAATTGACTTGCAGTCATTCTGGATCACGCTCGCGTCACTCCCGCTGCCGCCTGCACTTGCTTTTCGATGGGAACATTTTTCTTTCGAGTGTTGATCTATTCATTTGGGAGCGCATGCATGCCATCAGATCATATTGATGGAGCTGTTGTCAGGGCGGGAGAAAGTATTAGAAAGGCGCAAGGAGTCAGAGTGAAGGATAGAAAGAGCTCGGAAACACTAGAGTTTGATGGGCTCCATTTGTCCTGCGCTTACATTCCGCACACACGCTAATACAAATCACAAAGGTGGCATGTGTGAAAAGAGGTGCAGTAGGTGCGGCAGTGGGGGAAAACCTTGATCGTGAGACCTAGGGAGGTTGACAGTAGTCAGTGAGCTGGACTGGATGTGGTAGAGCAGCCAAATCAACCAACAGCAAAAATCAGAGATCAAGAGTTCAGGAGCGCTCTTTCTTTTTGTCTGTGCTTACCCAGATTAGAGGAGGCGCGTCCCTCAGCCGCACGGTCTTTCAGGCCCTCGGCGATGCTCAGCTGCTGCTCGTGGTACTGTTTGGCACGTTCCAGGTCCTGCATGCAGCGGGCAGCGTGGCCCAGACCAGCATATGCTCTCATTTCGATAGCACGCTCTTGCAGCTCCTGTGCCAGCTCCAGTACGCGTGCATGGTAGGACGCAGCTTTGTCAAAGTCACGCCGGTAGTGGTAGGCACTGCCCAGGTTGCTGTAGGCACGCGCTTCCTCGCGCTTGTCACCTTGCACCTTGGCGATGTCCAGGTGCTGCTCATGACACTGAACAGCGCTGGTGAAGTCTCCCATGGCGATGTAAACGGCGCCCATGTTGCCCAGCTCGCGCGCCTCCGCCAGCTGGTCCTTGCGCTGCTTAGCCAGGAGAGCACACTGTTTGTGGCTAGCCAGTGCATTGGGGTAATCACCGATGGCCGTGTAGACGTGGCCCAGGCTGCTGAGAGCCGATGATGCTGCCTAGAAACAGGGAAGAAAAAAGAGAAAAAAACAAGAAATTAAGAAAGGCACCTTATCAGAAGTCATTAACTCTCTTAAATACATGGCGGAAATTCTCCAAGATTGCAGCCACATTTATTTTGCCTCAGCTTTGTTATGGAAGACACCCAAACACAATCAGGCAGAAAGGCTCCCGTAAGACTAAGCTCCTGAATCTCAGACGCAGGCGACATGCGTCCTAACAGGACTGACGAGACCAGGCTTGTCGCCTGGATAGTTACGCTTTTGTGGAAACCCATTATCTGTTTGTGCAAGCTGCAAGCAACATCCTCTCTAGTGGGAGCTGTGGCAGGACTGCTGTCTATAAAAGCTGTGCTTCACACAGTGTAGAGTCTTTAATTCAATTTTGACTCTCAAGAGCCAAGAAGGTCATTAGACAGGCGCGGGTACACACACACACACAGACACACACACTAGCGCGCGCACACACACACACACAAAACGTGCTAAATGCCCTCTGAGTGTGTCTGTTCCCGCGGCTCACACAGTCATGGCCTTTTCGCTGGAAGGGTTTGGAGGGGGTGTTGTTGGGATGCGGAGTGCTCATCACAACCCCAAAATGCCTCGACTGTCTGTTTGCTTTTTGTCCTCTATTATCAGATGATGATGAAACATCAACTTTGCTGTGTGGTGATTATCAGCCCATCAGTGCATCCAGTAAATCTGACGTATGATCACTGTCCTTCATATCGAAGACTGAATCTCGTACAGCTGTCTGAAATCATTCTGTTTGGATTCATTTTGCAACATCGATACACAAACAGCCATCGGGGTGAAAGTCCTCTCCATTGTCCACGCTCTATGTTGGGCTGCTGGGAAAGAAGAAGAAGAAGAGCGTCTCCCATGGAAAATGAAAGGTAAAGAGCTTTGTTTGAGCTCTAAAGCTCTGGAGCTGAATACTAGGCCATCCTTCAGCTTGCTCAGAACCAATCTCTGGGTGCTGCCTGGAACCAATTACCAGCAGACATAAGGGCTTCCAGCAGTTCTCAGTTCGAAGGGACGGCCAAGATGCAAGACAATTACCCTCCATCAAGGGCCCGGGCTCCTCCTGGTCACTGATAACCTATCTGTGCCATGGCGAGTTCATGTGCACAGATTGTCTGTGAAGATTTCCAGCCATTCAGGTCGTTCTGACAGTCGTGAACTGGTAAAGAGCATTGGATGTCTTCTAACAAAGGTACGCTCACCTTGACCTACTATTACTAGACATTTGCAGGATTTGATTACAGGTTTGTCTCTCAGCAAGACATGAGAGGGCACTTCGTTAGATTTCTAAGCAGTTCAGCCTGAGGTGAAATGACATGCTCTATGGAAATGGGCTTCTATCTCGCAGAATTTCTTGGAGCGATCTCAAAAAGGGCCGAGGAAATTATAAACCCTACTCACAGTATTGTGGGACAGCTGCTGTCTTCAGCGTTTTCAGTGCGGAAACACTCCTGATTTAGCTCATAAAGAGCTTGATAATTAGTTAAGATGACGTGTTAGAGCTAGAAAAAAAAAAAAGAAAAAAAAAAAAAAAAAAAAAAAACAGTACAACAAGTGTAGAGCGCTTCGGTCCGCACGGAGGGGAATGTAATTTAAAACTATTAATTATAGTGTACAGTAGACTTGCTGGTCACAGGACCTGATTATACTCAGCATCCTTTCAACACACTGGGGATGTAAGCAAATACAAATACAATATTTGGAAGGAAATGAATCCTGTGTTTTAAACAGATACAAATACAGATACAAACAGGAGACGCACAGTTCATTTCTGGGTCTATTGTTAAGTAATTTGCTTCAGTAGGTTGACCTGAACAAAATGCCTTACTAGCGCTATAATAAAACCATATTTCTATACAAACTCAAATTTCACAACGGAAGTTGAGTTACTTGTACTGCACTTTTCCTTTTGATTGTTCTTAAATTTTGATAAAAGGAAAATCAAAACCCGCCACCTCGCTTTGTATTGTTCTTGATACTTCTAGAGGGTATGGCCAAAAAGATGATCATGATTATTTTGGTCGCCATTATTCGGTGATTTTAGCAACAAAATGATTTTTATGGCACGGTCATGTAAAGACGACGCTGTTTCCACGTCCGTGTTGTGCCACATTCCTGCTAATGTGCAAAATAATGCATCAAAATAAAATTCAACACTAGGATAATGCCAAAATCAGCAAGTGCACAATTAATACAATAGCAACAATAATTACAATAATAACAACAACATATTTTATCCATTACATCCTGTAAGACAAGTGTGAGATTTGCTTACAGGTCAGGCTTGTGGTGTTTAGGTATCGATGTCTATAGCGACGACTGATCGATTAAAGCAGGGGAGACGTCAGTCATCACTGTCCCCGCCTCTAAAACCTCGAAATTTTTTACAAATTCTGAAAAGCAAAATTTTTGCTTGCGTGACTTTTGATAGTAATGTAACGCCATACACAGGCCTCATTACTGCACTCGTGAGCAGAGAGATGCGCTACGTGAGTGCTGCTGAAAGCCCTTGCAAAAATGAATACGTGTGCATGACTGTTTGATTTGTGTGCCAGCTCGTCTAAACCCTTGCGGGTATATCTCATTATCCTGCAGTATTCTAGCTTCATACTTCTGGCTTTTCGTTCTATTGGCGGAGCACGCATTTCAACGTCGGTTGATTGTGTTCATTGAATTGTGGGAAGCCATAATCGTGATCGAAGTTAAAATGTGATTAATCGTGCAGCCCTGGTATCCAGTGAATCTTCGGAAAATCCAAAAACTGAAGTCAGTCTGAGATGGGAAAGAAATGGTAGTTTTGGGAAAAAAAAAAGTTCTCTAGCTTACTTTAGATTACATTAAAGTGTGCCAGAAAGTTCCACAGGGGATGCGGTTGAGACCAACTTTCAGTTCAAATCTAAATCCAAATCCAACCATAAATATGTGAAAGAACTAAACAGATACAGGTAGAGATACAGATAATGTTTTTGTATTAAACCCATACAAGAGACATAGCTGTTTAGCTTTATTTTTCTACCCTTGTTCTCTATAATGATTTATAATGCTACAATATGGTGTCACCCAGAAGAGGACGGATTTCATTTCAAGTCTGGTCGCTTTCTTCCTCCTCCCGTCTCTGAGAGTTGTTCGTGCCGCTGTTGCCTCTGGCTTCCTCATTACGCATCTGAATCTACATCCAGATCTGCTTTGTGACAAAGTCTATTGTTAAGTTCTACACAAATAAACCTGAACTGAATTTAATTAATTCCGAATACAACATTTCATCTGTTTGTTGTTGCCAATAGTGCAGTATTTGTATCCTTCAGAAATCAACTCCTCCATTTTCTACAATGTAATGCCCATGGTCGTAGATCTGTGGACTGGTTACCGTGGAAACCTGACTGGATTTGTCAGGAGCGGTTAACTGGGAAAGCCAATTTTCGATAAAGGCGGATTTAACACCTTCTTTCCTTGTTTCCTCGAGTCAGCGGGCTCGAAGGTGTGTGTGTGTGTGTGTGTGTGTATGTGTGTACGTGTGAATGAGCAGTCACATGTGGGCCTGTGCTGGCACTGAAACGCCCGTCTCCTTGACACGGTGCCACCGGGACTGTCGGGTTTCGATGGGATGGAACAGACGACGTTTTCACTCTCCCGCCCTCTCTCTCTCTCAGTCTGCTAGAAGGGCTGGAGGAAAGCTTTGTTCTGCTCTCATAGTCGATCTATTTTTAAGGTCAAAGGTAAGTCCTGTAGGTCCAAACTTCAATAAGAGCAGTCACTGAAATGACAGCGCCAGGGTGAAACATATAAATCTTACAGAGAAGTTGAGAAAGAGACCTGTGATGAAAATGGGATATAGTAAAATATACTTGATTGAAAAAAAAAACTGAAAAAAAAAAACTGCATGAATGTGTTGTCTTCATCAGTTTAGAAGAATGAACATGAGAAACAGTTATTATTTTATATTCAATATTATTATTATTATTATTATTTAATATTATACAATAGTTAGTTCCAATCAAGTAATCTGATTGGATGAGAGGCATTCCACAATTAGTGATATAGATCATAACAGCACCGGGGTGTTTAACAATATGCATGACTGGCACGAGTGAAAGTTGATCAGTACGATCTGCAGTACTACAAGAAGAGCAGCTGCCTGCCAAAACACATTCAAAACCAGTTCAATCCAATTTAATTCAATTTTATTTATGGAGCGCTTTTAACAACAATCATCGTCACAAAATTGAAAAAAAATTATGGAAATGTGCATGAGTAAGTAAAATGTGTAGAAATCATAATTCTCAGACCGTCCCTGATGAGCAAGCTGAAGGCGATGACGGCGGGAAGGAAAAACTCCCCGAGATGGCACTAGGAAGAAACCTTGAGAGGAAGCAGACTGAACAGGGAAGCCATCCTCATCTGAGTGATATCAGATAGCAGGACGCACTTTCAGCCAAACTAATCTGACAACTTTGTCATCTTATAACACTTTGCGTCCTTAATAATTGCGTCCTTGTCGTCTGCCCCTGCTAGCTACAGATTCTACACCCGACATACTTCACTAGCTTTCCATTGGGATTTAACCCCAGAACCACAACATAACTCATATTCTAAAGTTGAATAAGTTCAAATATAAAGTAAGCTTCATAAATTTTCTCAGGACTGTCCACCTCCTCCATGGTTTATTTGCAATTATTCTCTTATTACGCAAACCGTCAGTCGCCAGCTCAACGCAAATTCCGCCAGTCACGAACGGATATGTGTTGGCTGGTTAAATAAACAACTGAATCCTAATCTGTTTATAATGGATGGTGTTTGTGGAAGTGTTGTATAAAAGCAGTGCCTACGGTCGCATCACAGCTGGGCTGACATTCAGCACTCCCCCTCATGAGATACTGATTAAATATATGTTAAAAACATGTCTGAATGCAGAAGCGACGCTGAGGGTAGGAGCGTAAGTGCTACCTTCTGAATAAATATGAGTGTGAAAGTTTGCATACCTTTAGGACACAATGAAAGACGAATAAATGTAACTTTAAATGTGTGGCATAAAACAGCGAAATCCAGATTTCCATAAATATCTGATTTTTTTTACGAGCCGTTCTTTCTCTACAACCGGAAAAAAAAAGATTTTTAAATAATACCAAAATAAAACAATTCTACAAGTAATGAGACTTTAGACTGAATGTAGATTAAAATGTAGTTTCACAGACACACAACTTCATGCTTCATGCTTCCTGCCTGATAAATCAGACTTGATCTCATGGGGTGCACAGACAATCGCAGGTAAGTCCTCACATGGCCTGCTGTCTTTCCGTGCAAAACTTCACAGCGACACACACCATCAAGAAACTGCTGGGTCACATCACAAAAAAAAACAGGCTCTAAAAGCAAAGTCTCGCTGTTGTAGCGTGAAAGGAACCACCAGACCACATGAAGTTTTACTTTAGTTTTGCCCCATGAGGAAATGATAAAAGGTCAACTCCTGTCCAAAAAAAAAAAAACCTAAAAAGCTATTTTAAAGTTTATACAGATCTCAGTTTATACATTAATACATGCTTTACAACTTTATATGGTTCTTCATAGACAATTAGACAATCTGCAATACAAGCGCGGGAAATGCTTTCTTTTGTTCCGGTCTCTCCTCTCACAATTTTTTGACACGGCTCTTTGTGATACACACATGTGCAGGTTCATGCTCAGTTGCTCTGGTCAATGGGCTCTCTGGATAAACAGAGTGCGCTCCCTGGTGGGAAACTGGTGTCTGAATGCACGCTGGAAGACCCTGCTGTTTTTCTTGGGTGAGCATGAATCATCATCATCTCCGCTCTCATCACACACACACACACACACACACACACACACACACACACACACACACACACACACACACACACACACACACACACACCACTGGCAAAGTCATCTATGCTGAAGCGGGAGAAAAGGAAATATGTGGTCGCTAGGACAGGCCAGGAAGAAGGCCGGCTCAGATGATATCACTAAAGACAAGATTTAGGGACAACTAAAAAAGCTTGTGATCAAGCGTCCGGTCAGTTTGAGGTGTGTTTCATTTAGAAATTTTCTTTTATTCTTTTATTTTCCCTGCTGCAAAATATAGTAGAAAAATGAATGTGAAAATCTTTAGTAGAAAAATATACGTGAAAACATAATTTTTCCCTCAGCCATTTTTCCTATCCTCCTTTACAGTCACGTTCTTGCTATTTTAAAAAAGCACGAGGTGATCCATATTAGCAGTCCATCAGGCACTTACAGCAATCTGTAGCCTACACAGTAATTGCTGATGCACATCCAGGTCATTCAAGATCATTGGTTAATTTAAGTCTGAAAACGAAAGAAAAAACAAGCTTTCAAAACAGCATCCAATCATTTGCATACAGAATGTAAAACGAATGTGTGCAACATGGAAACACTAGAACAGGATCGACTGCTTAGAAATTAGAGGACATGAGTGTTTGGGGCATCTATCATGACATACTGTAGTAAACACCAGAGCAGTGTTAATGACACAAGACCCATTAAAATAAAGAACTGCAAGTTACAGAAATCATAAAACAATATGATTCCAAATTTGTGATCTTTACCAGCGGCTCGCTCTAATTGGATCGCTGCTCCTTCAATGGATGATTTATCCCAGGGTTATTGCTATTGATCCGAGGGCCATATGTACGAGGGTGGGAAAATCCATTACGTGGAAGGATGAGGAAGAGGAGGCTGGGTGCGCCAAATTAGAAGAACAAATGAGGATGGCATTTAAGCACAGAACATTCGCAGCTCGTTAGGTTTTTCATTCACGGGGATGCCTGGCGAATAAGTCACTTTAACCGATAATTACTTTACTAACCGAGTTAACCATATCATCTATTCATCTCAGTATTGGGACTAGATATTCCGGCGGGCAACAAATTAATGGTTGGCTCAATACAGACTTAAGGCGGATCAATAGAACATCTCCATTGGCGATCTATAGTGGGAAGACAACATAAAGAGCATTAGTTCAAAAAGACAGAGACCTTGGTGGAGAGAGAGAGAGAGAGAGAGAGAGAGAGAGAGAGAGAGAGAGAGAGAGGCCGGAGAGCTCATTAAAATCCAAAACACTCTCAGGTTGGTGTGTGAGACAGCTACAAATCAAAGTGATGAGCAGCTGTAGAGTGTGCGCGCTCACTCGCTCAAACGAGCGAGTTCTTTATGCACCGTCGCAGGTCTGTGCAGCGTCGCGAGTGAGTGAGATGTCTGCACTTACTGGCGGATGACGGAACCCAGTTATTAATGCATATGTTGATGTGAAAATATGTATCGTTGTTTAGTCGTACAGTGTATTAACTAAAAAATTAGCAAATCACCCGAAAACCCAAGAAACAGGTGTGGGTTTGAGGCTGAAACGATTCTGCTTCAGAATGGATGATAGAAAGCAGAAGAGTGAAACAGAAAGAGAGAGAGAGAGAGAGAGAGAGAGAGAGAGAGAGAGAGAGAGGGAAAGGTACAAATGAGTGATGCATATCACACGCCTGCCGCTGCGCTCTGTGGCACGACTCACACACTCTACACACTCCGGGGGGAAATGACTCTTAGATCTGAATTTACCTTCAGGAAATTATTCTGACAGTAAATAAAACATCTCAAGTGCAATAAATAGAAAGAGGGGGACACAGAGTGAGATACTTGATTGAAGGAGACAGACAGAATGAATGTGTGTGTGTGTGTGTGTGTGTGTGTGTGTGTGTGTGTGTGTGTGTGTGTGTGTGTGTGTGTGTGTGTGTGTGTGTGCGTTTGTGTGTGTGTGTGTGTGCGTGCGTGTGTGTGTCAGCCTTGGGGACCGCCGCAGTAGCAATAGTAGGTTTTTGGGAGTCAGGGGGAAAAGGGAATGTAGAGATGAATTATTTAAACAGCTTTATTAGCATGTCCTTTAGTAATTTCACAGGCTGGCTTTTCTTTTCCTCAGGGTTGGGTGGAGAAACGGTGCAAGAAAACAACTGAAACTCGCGTTCAGACTCGCTCGCAATCCACAACGGCGTCTTTCATGCGTAACAAACCATGGAAATTATGTTAAAAAAGCCACAAACAGGCTCAAACAGCCAACAGCAAAGTCCTCTGCTGTCAAACATTAGTCTTGCTTCTCACTTAACACAGCTGATAATTATCGTTAGGAAAACCCTCCTGGTAGCAAGGACACCACAGACGAGGAGAGAAAAGATTAATCAACACATGCTGCCTTCACAGACAAGTCAAACATGTTGGACTACAATAGTAGCATCCAATAGTCAGTTTGGTCTGGAAAGAAAAAAAAAATGGCTGTATACAACTACTGTGACAAAAAAAATCATCTCAATGCTTCAATCGTACCAGTGCAATGTGGCATTTCCATGCTATAATATCTCTCAAAGATAGTGACTTAGTGGGTAGTAGCAAGGGCCAAAACATGCAGTTCCTTGACTGTCTATTGGGGGCTGGTCATAAAGTGAGACAATTCCCATAGCGCATTAGCATATAAATTAACGCTAGGATACCATAGCATTTTAGCTAAGCTAAAGCCAAACTCGCTAGCTTGTTTGTGGTAACTGAGGCTGGTAGACGGATTACAACAGCAGTCAAGCTCCGTTTTTTTCTGCCCATTTTCCCCGTTTATGAATAACCAGGGTTTAGGCAAAACCAGCTTTTCACCATTTGAGCTTCAGTGTAGAAAGCCTATGAAAGACGTCACAGACGGTTTGTCCAGTTCCTTTCATACAGTCCATGGATAGCACTGTTGCCTTGAACCTCCAAGGTTGGGGGCTCGAATTCCACCTCTGGTCTGTGGGCATTTTCTCCCTATGTTTAGAAGGTTTCTCTTCCAAGTACTCCAGTTTCCTCACACAGTCGAAAGACATGCCGTGTAGGCTGACTGCCATTAGTGTATGACTGGGTGTATGTTCGTGCTTCTGCCATGCAATGAGTTGGCACCCCATCCAGAGTGTACCCTGTTCTGCACCCAGGTTCCACGTGATCATACACAAGATAATCAGTGGATGTCTCTCGTTTGAATTCATGACATCACAAATTCTCTATATATTGATCTGGTACTGATCATAGTGATAAATTACAGTGGGAGGGATTTCTGAAATACCATTGTGTTATATATCGAATACATTTAGAATAGAGACGCATCTATTTTAACTCCGAAGTAGCTGATTTCCTTCTTGCCTCTTTTTACACTATTGTACTTGCTTTGACTTTGAGCAGTTTTGCTCCCAGGTTTGAAGCAGTCCCTGCACACTAACCTCTCTTGACCAGGACATTGGGCATCTCTCTTCTGACTTGGCTCCTAAACGTTGCCAGGTCTAATTTAACAACTCTGATTAATGTGTGCAAATCACTCCTGCGTGATCCGACTTGCATACTGAAGTGACTCCCACAGGACACCAAAGTGACCCTGGATGGGAGGAGGCACGGAATCAGAGCCTGCATGGCTAAATGGACTTTTAGCACAGTGCCTTTAGAACACAACAGTGCGATGGTCCAGTGCCTAGAGGGAGTCTGGCTGCCCCACAGTAACCTTACACAGACGGAATACACACACAAACTGCTGGTAGGTGTCTGAGCATTCCTTGTCCTCCATTAGACAGCCAGGTTTCTATTCCTACTCGTATGAAAAAAGACCAGAAAGTTCAAAACAATCGTTTTTATTTAACCAAACAAGGCCTCGAAGACTGCCCCATCTGCTCAGGGTGACAGATATAGTCCAAGCTGCAAAGGCACAAAATTGGTTCTTGGCAATTCTTGTTTTTATGTTCCTATTGCCCCGCAACAGAGGTGTTTTTTTTTTTTTTTTTTTTAAAGGATCGCCTTCCAAGGACAGGGATTTTAAATCAAAGTGTTGCTTTTCAGCCTCTCCCTAGTAGCATAGGTGCTCAAGATGTATGTAGATCACCTTCTCTCCTCTGATAGCTCCTGGCATCACTATGGTGTCATTATTCATTAAGGAGCAGGCCATCCAGAACACATCTATCCTCCTTGACCACATTAGCTGCTTGCTTCGATGGAAAAGTCTTTCTTTAAAAAAAAAAAAAAAAAAAAAATGGAGGGCCACACAGTTAATTGGAATAAGGTTACACTGGGAATGCTAGCCACTTTATTACAGATCATGTAGGAAAATGGTTATGTTTGCCGTGTAAGAGTCAGCCATGACCCCCATAAGCGGTACCGGCATGTGTTGAGGATGCTGGAACTGACAATGCAAGCCGCATCATGATCACCCAGGTCTTGCTGGAGCTGCAAATATTCCAGAAGTGGGTAATCAGCATACATTTGCAACCACTCCTGAATGCCACAGATGGAAACGTGTCCTTGTCTCAGGGAAAGAAGCCGAAGCATTTGCTTCCTGGTAATGAGAGGCATTCCTGACAAAAGTAACAACTACACCAATGCTCTGTGTAGACGCTGTGGGCACAGCACATCTCTACACTTCTCTCAAGGAATTTCATACAGTAGGATTATTACTTTCCTTTCAAAAAATGGGGACGAGGAAGTTCCACCTGGCACGGTCACCTAGGAACTCCCACCTTGAACTAGGTCCATTTATGGGCTTGTATGTGATGCTGATTAGAAACGGTTCAAACTCTATGAACAGTTATATCCTTTTTAGGAAGTTTTATGCTCTGACATGAAGCTCGCCTTTCGAGAGACCTTGTGCCTGAATAGTACACCATCATATAAGTCAAGTTTGTGAATTGGCGTGTAGAGTATTCCTCACCATGCATAATAACATACTACTGTCTTCTTCAAAGATGCATCATTCAAGGAAGTCTGCTGGTGCGAACTGAGCAACACTTTCAGGGCAGTTTCCGTCTTATTGGAGATTTTTTTTCCAGGTGTTTCACACTGCCCCTATTGGTAAAGAGTGGTAAGACACAGAGTTCCTTGTCATTCACCAAGAAATTATTAGGGACAGATTGGTGAATGACTACAGCACATACAAATATTGCACCATATTGCGTTTGCTAGAAGAGGTCAGCATTGCATGTGCATGTTCGTAAGCAGGTATCCCGGTGTTTCACATTTCCCTTGTCTGTTACCCCGGCTTATCATCCAGGGTTTCAGCGTCGTGTTTACTGTCCAACAAAAACATGGTACAAATAATCATTTGTTTTTCCATTATGGAATGAGTATAAATTCTCCTTTACCACACGTGATTTTCTCATTCAGTCACTCCAACCTAGGAGTAATGCTGAACTATGAAGGGGTCAATGCTAAAATCCTTCTGTATCTCCTTGCATTGCCCTGTTCAGTATGCACTGTAGTCTCCCTCTGGCTATCCGGTCCCATGCTGACACCGTCCATCACACCTGTCCATGTGATGTCCCGAGCACAGCAGGACAAGCAGTGGATCGATCCGCACATATAATAGCTCCAGATTTGTCTACTGTTTCCTTCTTCTATACAGTCTGTGTCACAACAGCATTTACACTCATACAGTGTGCTATGCTGTACAGTATATAATATTCTATATTCCATATAAAATAGTCAAGAATCCAGCACTGATTCTGAGAGAGAATAAGACAGATCTACTGTATGTGAAATAAACAATGACGGGGAAAAACAACACTTGAGCTGCTGATATTTTGTGCAGAACAATAAAATGAAAGCAAACATTTGGTTATTAAATCGAAATTTTAAAAGCGTCAACGTCGTCTAGCTTTATTCTCTCCTGAGAAAAAAAAAGCAAGGAAAAGGCTGCCGTGAAAGATTTGTGGACTGACAGTACATTGAGTTTTCACTCCTGTGACAGGAGTGTGAAAGCCCATTTACTTCAACCTTCAAAGAGATGCAGAAAGAGAGGGCTTAAAATGTAGGTCATATTTCATAAACCATTTTCTGATAACCTAATTTGGGGTTAAACCTCCAGCCAAGGCTGGGAACACTGTAGTTTTTTTTTTTCTTTCTTTTTATAAAAGCAAATAAACTGCATTCGGGCTGGGAATTTTGCCAGGAAAATTTGGTCTTATCACTGTAGACTAAGTCAGTTAAAAGACTATACAGACATTCCTCCTGATGGTACATGTGTCAGTATACACAGGATAATGAGGAGCAGGTGAAGCATGATAGAGGAGTACTGAACTATTCGCCCTTGACAAAATAGAAAAAAGTAACTGCTATTGTTACAGTTTGGATATAAAATCACCAAGTAGTGGAAAAGTAGTGTATTTGTGCTGTACGAATAATAAATAAACTTTGAGAAACACCACTTGAACATCACAGGAACTTGGGTGGGACTTATTGCGATATTCCAGTACAGTCCACATGTTTGGGCCATTAAAGGAGTTCCTGGGAGGCCAGCGTTTCAGATGTCAAACAGGATCCGGTGTATTGAGAAAACTTTCTACCTTGATGTCCCAGCACTAGTGAAATAGCAGATAAAGGCATTAATCTGCAGTGAGAAATAAAAATTGTTTTTTACTCTCATAATGGTGTTCTGTTATTCTGGACAGTCAAAAGTCCTGGTTTGACTTGAACGGCCCTTATATTACAGGAAAAGGCATTTAGGACATTAGATTAGTCAACTAGAGGAAAAAAAAGGTTTCAAAGCTAATTACCAGTTATCCATGTGTTTCATTAGCAATTCATTAACCCCTCGGCAGGTAGGGTGCATCGCCACGTCCTCGCACACACATGCACAAACGCACACACATGAGAAAGGGGAAACGCACACGGCACTGAATGACTGTAGGGCTGCAGGATGAAGGCTGGACTCGAAATGACCCTGAAACTCTAAGAAACAATAGATCAGAGTTCCTTTCCCACTGTTCACACACACACACAAACACACACACACACACACACACACACACACACACACACACACACACACACACATACACATACACACACACACAGACAAACAGCCTCGCTCGGGACTAGATGACCTTTGGAAGCATTCAAAGCGCGCAATTAGCATCAGTGTGCATAGTTTGTCTGTAATTAGATCAATAGTTGGGATTTGATTTTCGCTGAAAGGTAACGAATCAAATCTTGTTTTTTTTTTCTTCTTTGCCGAAGGGCTCAGTTGCTCTGAGTGTGAATGCGGTGCTTTGCTGTCACGACATTGATAAATGCACGATGCAAATTCCTCTCTACGGAGGCAATGTAGTTTTTCAGGCACATGGAAGAAAATGAAGGAGAGACGGGATGTGAGCGGGGTACGAGAGGGCTGGTGCGAGCGTTTCACAAGCACTAGCATGCATGCACGCTTAGAGTATAAATTATGGAGTGTGTCACAACGTCACTATCTGTAGTCTTTTTGTCTCAGTGTGAAAAATTGAATGATCTGCCTCTCAATTGCATGTGTTTTTTGTATTTTATTTGTCTAGAGCGTATGTTCTGTTCATTTTGGGTAATGCATTCGGTCACATTCCTAGCACAGAAAGACGGAATAAACTCCATAGGGTCTGCTAATGACGGTGAGAGGCTAAACAACACAGCCAGATGAATCACCACTGTAATGGTTCTGTAAAGCTAGTTTATTCACTGACATCATTTACAGGGTGTTTAGAAAGCTCCGAGTCGTCCCACTGAGCTGGGAATTGCTTAGTCGCGATAAGACGAAGCCCACCAAGCAGTCGGCCAATGAGAACAGCTGGAGCCTGAAGCTCTAAACCCCGAACAATCATGCCCAAGGTTCTGCCTCTCCCTCTGCACTGCAGTCTTAGACATGCCCTCTTAGCTCCAACATGAAAGCCAGAGTACTCCATTTTGCTGCCTGGCCAGACAAGGCTGCAGGCTTAGTTCACAGGCCTTGTTCACAGCCGAATGCGTCTGAAGTCTAGTGTCGAACTCAGCACTTCCTTTTTTACGACTCATCAACTTTTTCTGGTCATCTGCCATATTCATCAATGTGATGGAAAAAAAAAAAGGATGCACAGAATACAATCGAGGGTTACAGTGCCTTTTGTCAGAAGCCGGATTAGCATACCTACTGAACTGCAGTCTCCTTCAGGACTGCCCACATCCACACACACATAAAAAAAAATTAAAAAAAAATCCGGAATGTGCAATATTACCTCCGTCGCGACCTCAGCGAGCGGGCTGAGGGAAACACATACCTAATCACATTTCCTTAAAACACCAGAGAAAAACAAATTGCTTAAGCGAGCCTGTAATGAATCGAACAGCAGACGGTGCGGCGCTGTAATGTGCTCAGACAGGCAGCTGTAAAACAGAAAATCTTGTTGACAATATTTTTTTTTCCTCTCTGCCTCGCGTGAAGCAAAGCAATTCCTCTAGAGTGATTCTGGCATGATGGGCTGGAGGAGGAAGGAGGGGGAGGCCTCCTATAAGCCCCGCATGTAAACAGAGGAAAATGAGTCAGTGCGAGTGAGAAAGAGAAGGAAAAAACGACGTGGCGCGTAGGGCCAGCTGGGCTGACAAGTGATTGATTTCCCAAAAGAAGCACCAGGCTGCCATGCAAAAAAAAAAAAAAAAACACACACCAAAACTGCAGCCCCTTGCGTCAGAGGTAGATGGGGGAGGCTAATCCAGTTTGCTCATCTTTGTGTGGATGTCTGCTCTCGGGCCTTCAGTAATCCATTTCTCTTTCTATCCCCTGCTAGCGTTTTTATCAATTTGGATGGCAGAGAGGCAGACGGCTGGTCACCACGTGAAGACTGAAGGGGAAGGGAAGACATCTATTGAGCTTCCAATCTAGCCCTTTCTCAGTGCATGACATTCATCATCTTTGCAGGTCTCGGTGCTTCATCTGATTCGTAAAGGATTCTTGATTTTATGAGATCTGTGTAGGCTGAGTTGGTAAGAATACGGTCTGTCTGCTTCATTTACTGTGCAGAGGACGAATCTCAGGAGTAGAAGCACTGAACTACTGTAGGAAGATGCAGACTATCGCTTACCCTCTATTACAACGGGGCAGGAACTTTAGATTGAGGGGTAACTTGTTTGAAACGCCGTTATGCTAGTGCGGAAATGAAAACGAGGATTAGAAAAAGGAACATACTCGACCCGGGCCTAGTCAGAACACGGAGCCTGGTAGAAGCAGAATGGACCCTCAGCTGCTGTGTTCTTTGGCTGTGTGTCAGCAGAGGACGCCTTGTGTAACAGTGTTTCCTCAGCGTGCAAGAATGCAAATCCTCCCCTGGGACGGAGCCTCATGTTTTATAGCGCGCAACTCTACAGAAGTGTAGCTCGCAACTCTAACGATGCGCTGACCTTTTCCACAGAAAGCTGCGCTCCTTCTGTCTGTGGTCGCGTGAAAAAAAAACAGGCTCTTCCTCTAAACTGCACTCCGCTGTCTCCTTAAAAATCAGCTTATTAATGGCAAGAACCCTCATCCTGCAGATTAACTACGACTGAACTTCACGAAGGTCGGTGCCAATTGCTGGCTCAGTTCGAAAGCAACAGGGAGAAACCGAAACAGGCGAAAAGTCAGGCCTGGAACATATGTGCGGTAGGAGGACCAAGTCTTTTAGCAGGTTCACTGACGGAAGGCTGGGTTTGAAACACAGAACAGAGGCTCATATTTCCACCTTCAGGAAAAAATAGGAGGGGAGGTGGCCTGGTAAAGCTCGGCTATTCAAACAAAACATTAGCACTCACACGTGCGCATGCTTAGACCTACTACAGCAAAGCGAAATTTGTGCAATGCAGCGGTTTGACGATTAGCATGTGTGACACCGAGAGGAAGGTGTGAAAACTCTTTACAGGTGTGAGATGAGATCATATTTAGCTTACAGAGACATAAAACAGATTAATTGCTCATAAAGTAATTATCAAGGAACCCACTAGCAGTGAAGTCATGGTGCTGATCATATTACAGGACTTTAATAAGCAAGCCACCTCTAGTCATCGCCCAAGGTCTAAACTGACCTCTATGGACAAACAGACTCCACAAAACATCCAAACTCGCACTGACTTATGAGTTAATTCTGCCGTGTCCCAAAGTTCCATTAATCCTGGAGCTCCAGAGAGCCCAGAAGGCAAAAACAGCAGAGCCTGAGCATCTGGTAAATTCAGAGTAGAAATGGCAACATCTCTGACATCCGTCCCAATTCTCTAGAACCAGCATGGAAACAAACACATTGACGGAATAATTACAGGTCCTGCCTAAGCCTGAACCCTCAAAAAGACTGCTCTTGATGCCCGTGCACAAACCAACAATGTTCTCAGCAGATGCTTTCTCATTCTTTACAAATTTTTATCATAATTCCTGCATGTATTAGGACGAAGAAATATCATAATTGAATGTTACAATTCCTGGTTGAACGTTAAAATCCCATCTGTATTAAGCATATACAGTCAAGCATTGACTAACATGTGCAAGATATGATTATTATTATTGTTCTACATCCTTCAAAATACATTTCATCTGAATTCACGGAAGACCAAAGTATAATCTAGCTCTACTACAGTACTAATTTTCCTGGGACAAAATAAACTGTAACCTATTAAATATTCAAATGAATTTTAATATCAAGTTAGAATAATTAAAATGTTCACATAATTAAATGAATCTGACCGCTCGAGCTCAGATAAGTTTTAACATGGCAGACTGATGCTGTGATATAACACCAGGATGTGATTCAGTGCCACCGCTGCTACTCAGTGACTGACTCGATCGACTTGCCAGACAAGGACATGTAAAGGAACTCCTATCAACTGCAGTGATCTGATAGAGCAGGGTGTGAAAATGACTTCAGCTTGCAATCTTTACAGATGAAGAAATTGGCTTCTTGTCGTTCTGAGCAGTAAGGTTAAGCGTTCGGCTTAAGGATTGTGCAGGGTGTGTGGGAAAACTGCAGCAGGTAGCTCTGGCTAAATCAGCTCAGCTGAAGAATGACCTCAAATGTGTTTCGCATATTAAGCTCTAACAGCGTGCCCCAGGGGCCAGGAGTCTATAAGAGAGTGGCTACACTACACACATATACAAAATGACCATGTACTCACATCACATACACACACACACACACACACACACACACAATCTACCTTACGCTCGCGCTCCCTCTCTGCCCGCATTGAAATGGACTTCCCAAAGCCCCATTCATCTTTCTGACAGGCATGGCATCGATCGGCACGAGGCGCGGGATGCAATTCCGGCCCTTTAAATGACTCTGTGCCCTGCCACTCCAGTGTGTCTGAAGAGCGTTTGTGGAGGATCAGCCAGTTAGCTGCTCCAGAGCAACGCAACAGCTCATAACACCCTGAGCAGAGAAACCTATTAGGGCTTAAAAATGACAAAACAAAAAAGTCCAAATGATTTAAAGCCTCACTTCTAATTTGTCAACAAAAAAAACCAAGAGCATTCATTGTGTGCTAGATTGGATGTTTAATATTGCATGAATGTACTTTGTAAGGTTGTAAAGGGTGTAAATAATTGGCTTGCTCATATGGCACACTCACTGAAGAAAACAATAACTGATGTATACAGAACATAGCTAAAATCATAAAGACAACATTTGCCGTGTATTAGAGTTCCCCTCGTGCACAAAACAGCTGATGTCACTAATTGGTTCTCTAAAGTTGTATGCTAATTACTATCAGCTTGTCTAGTTAATGGACGGAACAAATATGTGGCAGGATGTTTGCTTTCCTAGCTTAAGAGAAAAGAAGGAGGGCCACCGTAAACAATTTGAGTTCTGACTTTTTCCTCAGAATTCTGACTTTAACTTCAGATAAAACCTTCTGACATTAAAGTCAGATGCAATTTTTATGGCGGTTTCCTTTCTGTAGACACAGAGGTGTCCACCTTTGCACGAAATCTCTTAAACTAGGGAATTCAGCTGAATTGTGAACTTCTGTCGCAAATTACATGATCTTCACGAAGCAATCAAGCAGCCATGGATTGAGCATGTGACACCAAAGTACCGCAGGCGCCTTTCTGACTCTGCGCCCGGATCATTGGAGAGATCCAGCAGATTTAGAAGAAAAAAAGACTTTGTAGTACACAGCACTTCATACTACAGCGCTGAGACCTTTAACAATATGCATCACTTCCGTGTCCCAGGAGTTTTAATAACAGGTAATTACACTAACTGTCGGTCTGAGTGAACTGAAAATGAAATTAAGTCTGTACGGTCAGCATTACCGAGTAGAGAGCAGGTGCCTGCCAAAACTCACATACATACCGAAGCAATTCCAGCACCTAAGCACATCTGATAATGTTATGTCATCTTAAACAACATGTTGCCTTCCTAATAATTAGACATCACTCCGATTTGCCTCTGAACAGTCCGTGTTCTGTTATCCACAAATCAAACCAGCTCCTAACTCAAGGCTAAATTCCACTTTGCTTTTCCCATCCTGATCAAGGGCACTACTACAGTACAGTAGGTGTGTGTGACGATGGATCGCCCTAGCGCACACTAGCTTTCCATTTAACGGCTGCAAATGGGATTTAAGCCTAAGGAACACGGACTTTAATGGAGCTGATATTCTGAAGAGGAATAAATAAAAATATGAAGAGAAACACAAGATTTACTTTTGACTGTCCACCACCTCTACAGTGTATTCTCCTCTCCTTTTGGCGACATACTGTAGTGTAAAACCTGTAAGTGTAAATAGTGTAAATACCGGTAAGAATTTAAAACTACTTTCACTAACTATTTACACTAACTGTCGGTGGCTGTGGCAGGATGTGTGTTGGCGTAAATATACAGTATAAACACTACATAGCATAAATATATAAACACTGAGGGAGCTCTGAGACCCGTGTTCACTTCTTCAAGACGTAGGAAAAAGATACCGTTAACCCATTACAACTAACCAGTGTGGAGGAGAATTCTTTAGCATGATGGTAAAGAAACACCTCTGCCATTATTTATTTATACTGCAGCCTTTACCGGTATAAAGAATGTAGGGATCTATAAACAAACTTGGACAGAACCTGGAGAACACTGCATGTTTGAAGTTTAGAGTCTGAAGAGGAACTGAAAAACTCAGGCAATGCTGTACTATAGTGTACGTGACAAAACCACACAATCAGACACACTTGCACACTAGAAAGGGTTTCCCACAGACAGACGAGAGTGTTTAGTGCCGAGGTCTCGATTCACCTTAATGTACTCTAAAGAATTTATATAACAGTACAGCAGCTGTCAAAATACACCACCACAAGCAGGGCTGTACTGACAGCCTTGTTGCTTTGTGACCCAATGCAAGTCATACAGGTTCTGTACATCTCTTCTACAAAACACATCTTTCAGTCTGCATATGGGATTTATAATAGGTTCTAGCTACTGATATTAAGGACTAACCGGTCACTTTATTTAATGCACCTTGCTAGTACTGGGTTGGACCCAATTTGCCTTCAGAACTGCCTTAATTCTCTGAATTGTGGAATAGATTCAACAAGGTGCTGGAAACATTTGCTAAAGATCTTGATCCATGACGCAAATCTACAATGCGCGCACATTCCAAAGGAAAACACTGGTGACTGTGTAGGCCATGTGAGAACAGGCAAGTTCAAGAAATCAGGTTGCGATGATTTTAGCTTTGTGACATGGCACATTATCCTGTGGTCATAAAGGGATTAACCCAAAGTGTACCAAGAAAACACCATTACAAAACCACCACCACTAGCCTGGATCATTGACACAAGGCAGGATGGATCCATGTTTTCGTGCTCCTTACACCAACTCCAGACCCTACCATCCATACACCAAATCCAATTTTTCCATTCTTCTATTGTCCAACTGTGATGAGCCCATGTGTACTGTAGCCTTGGCTTCCTGTTCTTCGCTGCGCTGACAGAAGTGCCACCCAGTGTGATCATCATCTGCTGTAGTCCATCTTAATACTGTATGTTGTGTGTTCAGAGATGTTCTTTGGCATGGCTCAGTCGTAACAAGAGATTATTTGAGTTGCGCCTTTCTATAAGCTCAAACTAGTCTGGCCTCCTTCTCCTCTGACCTCTGGCACCCGAGAGATGGTGGTGTGTGAAAACCCCAGTTTTGGAAATACTCAGACCAGCCCATGCCAAAGTCCAAAGTCATTTAAATCACCTTCGTTCCCCATTCTGATGCTCGGTTTAAACTTCAACAGATCGTTTTGTCTAACTACACTGAGTTGCTGCCATGTGATTGACTGATTATACATTTATAATAGTACCTTACGAAGTGGCAGGCGAGTGTATATTCTACATAACACTACTTAAACAGCATTTAAAATGCAAAACTACAGTGACACAAGAAACAACTGTGAATATATTAACTACACACGATATGACCAAAAGTATATGAATCACTACGCCCGACCATTGCACACTCCGCACTGTTGCCGCAAGTCGAAAGCACACAACTGTATACAGTAGAATAACTTTGTATGCTGTAACATTACTATTTCAGTTCACTAAAAAGGTACGATAGCATACATTGCGCATGTGTTCAAAGTGACACAACCACATACACAGTATGAATGCTATAGTCAGGTGTCCATATATACTTCAGGCATGCATAGAGGATCCTCAGATATTCAATATAGAGGATTGATTTCCTGTCCTCTACAGTGCCGGACTGATTTCTTTTACTCTCAGTGATATTCGTCATCTGAGCCGCATACAGGACCCCTGTGTGCTTTTGTAAAAATGAACGCTTCACGACTTCAGCAAACTTGATTACGCAATTACAGAAACTTAGCACTTCGACAGCTTTAGTATTTGTATAGATTGTAGAAATTGAATCCGAGCTCAGCAAAATTCTTAGTCAAATCTGATTTACTGAGATAAACCCACATCCTATGCAGGAATGTAAACGCGGATTCGTGAATATCTGGAACATTAATATAGATCTGTTTGTGTCTCTGTACAGTGCACATTTCTTATCCTGAGTGATGCCTGTTTGTGTTTGTGTGTGTGTGTGTGTGCGCATGTGTGTGTATATATATTCCCCTCTCTGCTGGTTTCTCTCTCCATCCTGCTTCTTGTATTTCACTCCCCCACTGTTGCTTTCAGTCTCTTCCCCTTTCCAGCTGTCTCACTGTCTGCATGTGTGCCTCTCACCCTCTCTATAGGCATCTTACTTTATCTCTTTTCTTTCCTAAACCTGGTATTAAAAAAAATAATAATAATAAGCAACTGGCTTTAACTGTTTTTTATAGCCATCAATGTGAACTTTCATAACATAAGTGCGGTTTGTCAGTGTGTAGTGCCATACTACAACGTTGGATGTGCAGAACATTTCATATTAATAGTAAAAAAAATAAATAAAATAAAAAATCTATGTCAGACCAAACATTCTCCATGAGAACCAGACGGGTCCAGCGTGTGTAAAACAGGTGAAACCCTGCACACGCAGACTAGCTGACAAGCTAGTGGTTTAAATTACAGTCCAAATCAAGACCAGCTACAAAAATCTTAAAAGACTGAATTCAGGAGGCAGGAGGAGAGGATATTACTGGATTTGTGCTTCTTAGGAATCAAATAACAAGGCATTATGAAAAGGTTGAAGAAAGGACGTCGGTGCGCCGCATGGAGGCGAAACTGATTTAAAACACCATCCGAGCAAGAAGCACGTCAACTAACCACCCGCTCCACTTCAGCAGAGAAACAATTTCAACAACAAATTGTCTGTGTGTGTGTGTGTGTGTGTGTGTGTGTGTGTGTGTGTGTGTGTGTGTGTGTGTGTGTGTGTGTGTGTTAAGGAGGTGTCCCTGGACTTAGCAGTTCTAAGCATAAAATAATTTTCTTATATTTATAAGTGTATCATTTTCCATTAAGACGGTACTAAACTGCTGTAAAAATACCTGTAAAAAGGACACATGGCTCATAGAAATGTACACTGATTTCATCAAACAGCTCCGTCTACTCCTGATTAAAGATCTGGTTTGTCTATTAAATGTAGTAATACAATACCGGTTTAAAAAAGGTCAGTTTCAGAAGGGTCAAATTACTGGCCTGTATCGAAAACAAAGGAATGAAAATGAACTGACTGGAATTTGGTTAAGAAATGTCCAATGCATTATTAATGTGTCCTGGAAGAATAGTGCTAAACCATCAACTTCATGGAAGAAATGCGATCGGAAAAAAGATTAGGAATAGGAAAATCACTTAAACGCTGGGTGAAGCTGAAAGTATAAAATAACGGAAAGAAATCATGGTTATGGAAGAGGACTTCCACACACATCATGAGACAGGAACTCTCAGAACTGGGACTAAACAGCTGCATGGCCATAAGAAAACCAATTATTAGTAGGAATAAAAGGCTTTAGTTTGCTAGGGAGCAGAAACATTGGACTTTGGAGCAATAGGAAAAGGTCATGTGGTCTGATGAGATCGAGTTGACCCTAAGAAAAGAAGCATGGTGTCCACTGGACAAGCCTCTGCAGGCAGTGTTATGATCTGGGGTGGCTTCAGGTGGTCAGGTCTAGCCTGCACAACATTATACGGCAATAAAATGAAGTCGGCTGACGACCTGAATGTACTGAATGACCAGGTTATCACATCGACTGAGCTTTTGGCACGGGCATATTCCAAGACTTGAACTGTGGAAGAGTGAGCATGAGGAATCATTTTCACACATGGGCTGGCCACCACATTGCCATAACCAAAGTTAAAAGCGTCAAATGAAATATTATTGTGCGGCTTTTCTTTTTTTTTTTTGGCCAGGAAGCGTATATGTGCTGCAGTTTAGCCACAACTGCTCTAAACACAGCTTACACTGACGACACACTGGTTTGAAGCAAGGAAATGGCAGCAGTTTTGTTTCTGGAATTCTTTAAATAGGACTAAACATTCGTAGCTGTCAGAAAAGCTCAGGGCCAAATATCGTCCTTGCTTTTATGATTATTTTTATTTCAAAGTGCGATTCTGAAGGAAACATATTCGATATAAAGCCCAGAAGAACTGAAAGGAAAGAAAAGAAAGCGGTGGATGACGTATGTAGTGGCACTACTTCCAGTTATGTTTACTGGAAACGTTTTTAGGGACACTAATTACATTATAGAGAAATGATCTGAAAATGTGAAAATGATAAATTTTTGGAAGGAATTAAAACTGAACCCATGTGACCTGAGTCACAGCATACAGTACTTCTGCTCTGTCCGTCACAGAGTAATGACTTCATCACTATACTATACTACGCTACACACTATACTGCATTACTATACTATACACTACTATGTACACACACACACACACACATTATATATATATATATATATATATATATATATATATATATATATATATATATATAATCATCCATACAGTATGTGGACTTGCTGTGCAAAAAAATGACTGCCTTTTACTTGAGAACAATTTCAGTTTCTATTTCAGCACACATGTGGTGCTATCCCACAGAGTAGAGAGAAAGACATGGGGAGCGAGAGAGAGAGAGAGAGAGAGAGAGAGAGAGAGAGAGAGAGGGTAAAGGACTGGAAGGAAAGGGGAACAGTAACCAGTCAATACCTCAGCAGCCATTAATCTCACTGACAACAACACATACGCTTGTGTGTTGGGGCTGTAATCTCTGTTTGTCTGCTGTCTCATGCCTACGAATACTCGGTGTACAACTGGACTTCACAAAGGATATACATGAATACACTGCAGAGATCAGGACACACACACATTATCGCCACTCTGCAAGTTCCACTGAGCTCTCTGTGCTTACGGTATGTACAATATTTTGAGCCACACAGTCAAACACACTGCCAAGACAAAAATGTTCACAAAAAAAAAAAAAAAACAATCCAGTTCTGTAGGGTTTTTTTTTTTTTTTTTTTGCTGGGAGAGTGTGAGGAATATTCTAAGCATCGCTTCTATTAGAAATAAATTGCCATTTTATAGTCAATTGTGCATTAGGATTATGTATAGGATTCTTGAGGACACACAGTCGACCAAAAGATGGTACTTGTGCAAAAAAAGTCTCTCACCTACTTTAGGTGTAGTATCCGTAAACTTTTTTAATTAAAATCTTAAATTGATCTTAACGGTCATTCAGATGAAACTTGTCCACTATACAGTAGATTTACATGATCAGACATAATCCTGAAAAAGTGTATTATTTTACAGTAAAATGCAAAATTATTAAGTTATCGCAACATAAATCTGACTGTTGTTAGACATTATTGATTTTTTTTGGTGGGGGGGGATTTCTCAATTTTGTACAGAATGCTTTAATTTAAGCAACATTTTTTACAGGTCATATGCTTCTAGAAGCTTACACCAATTTTAGTATCAATACTTAAAGAAATATGAATAATTTCCATTTTAAATGATTGTTATTTGAAGTGAGAAAGTATAACGCTGAAAAATGGTCTTTTTGGGGCACATCAACATAATAACATAAAATCTTCTGTCCAAAACAGCTGAAGATAACAATGTCAGGGGAAGCACGATTGGTCACTTCAATGTTGCATACATTACAGAAGTAGCTTCTTTTGCACGCACACTTACTGTATAAAATATATAACAGAATAAAAAAATAAAAAAAAACAATGAATCAGCACCAATACTGTGTTACACTGAGGGCAAAATGAGCTACGTGTCCTTTCACTATACAGTACTTACGCTCTTGTTGAACAAGGCCTCCCTTTGCTGTCATAATAAGCTCCAGTCTTGTGGGAAGGCTTTATTTAGGAGCGTAGCTGTGGGCAGGGGCGCCGGAAGTCGTAATCCCGTACACATGCACACTTTTTTGGTCTGTTGGTCAATGCACATTTCCATCTTTTTTCACATTTAATTATTTGTGTGTTAGCCAATAAGTCGCCTAGAAATTGAGCAAAAGAAAATGGAAGGCGTCTTGTTTTACGCAGTGAAGATGCTGCCGAGCATAACAGTAGCATAACAGACTGGCCTTTGAAATGCATGTGGTAGTGTAAGAGTTTTATTATAGTGTTGCATTGATAATGTGCAAAAAAAAAGAAAAAAAAAAAGACGGCATGTGCGCGCGTGTGTGTGTGCATTTAGTCACAGGAGCATCAATTGAATTCAATTTCAATTCAGTTTTTTAATATACTGTTTTTAACAATGGTCACCGTCACAAAGCAGCTTTACAGAAGTAAAAAAAAAAATTATGGAAATGATAAGCATGCCAAGGGCGATGGTGACGGGCAAGAAAAAAAACTCAGACTCAACAGGGAACCCATGCTCAACCCATCCTCATGTTCTGCATTGTTGAGGTCATGCAGGAGCCTTAAATCCCTCTTCTTTAAACTTCTCGAACCATGTCTCTACGAATCTCAGTTTGTGCACCGGGAACAAGGTTAAGTTTGGGTATCTTCATTTCAGGGAAGGGAAACTGTACAGCAGACAGAGACATTTCATACAACGGTAATGAAAAGCAAATGAAGTCTTTCCAGTCACTCATAGCTTCCCGAAGGTATTGTGGTATCCGTGAACGATCACGCAGTAACGAAAGGACGCATGACTCGCGTAAACACCAATGCCGTCTTTGGAAGGCTGAGTGATTTACAGATCAGTTTATAAATACATCTGAATAAAGAATACATGAGTTCAAGCACTCTTCAGAAAACTGTGTTTTTCCTAAACATTTACCGACTGTCGCAACAAATTCTCCACTTAAACTAGGTTTGAGTAAACTGTTATTTCATTGCAGGGAAATGAAACGTGTTGGAAAATCCTTGCCTACACACACTACAGATACTGTATATGGAAGTTTGGGTGAAAAATCAAATTTAAAAAAGCCATTTTGCAGTGAGTGTTTTTACATATGGAGTCGAGCAACATTCTTGTAATGTCAGAGGTTTCACATTTTACTCTTGTGGGGATAATCCACACACACACACACACACACACACACACACACACACACACACCATGGGTACTAATGACCTCCAGAACAAACACATGTTTGCATGCACACGCGCACACATACTGCATCAAAAAAACAACATAATTAATTTTTAATGCAGAATATTCTCATTTCTGTACTGGATGTACACACGCTCAAAAGCACAGACGGCAAAAACACTTTAAGATGTCCGCTTTAAGACGCTGCTGTGCGGTGAGAGACGACCAACTACAATTATTCCTCCCATCAGATTCAGAACAGGACGAGACTTTGGTTTGGGGGGGGAAAAGGCCGCGAATGAAGCGCGTCTTTCCGGGAGTTTCTTTAATTAGGCGAGCGACAGTGAGCGCGAGTCACAAAGAGGCCGCGACTCTGAGACAATCAGGACATTCTAACGCGACGAAAACCAAACCAATTACAGCTGCCGTCACATCCGATATCTCTGTGTCTAATGAATACGTGAAAATACGGCATTGAAATGCGATTAAAATGTGCTCGGCGTCACGCGAATTACTGGCGAGAGCAACTGGCGGGTTTCACGCCGCGCGACAGCTGTGTGGGTAAAGGAAAGAAAAGACGCAGGAAAACACGGAAAAGGCCGTTATTTCAGTGCCGGCTGCGTTCGCTGCAGTCCTGAAGGCTGGAGGGCATTTCTGCAATAAAGTACGAATTGCCTTCTTTCATGCTTTTTCTTCCCTGGGAAAAAGAAAAAGAAGAAGCTCTGAATGAACGATGGGAATGATACAATCCATCACTCTCTGTGTGTGTCAGTTCATCCTGTTAACCGCAATGCTCGCTTCATTCGAAGCATGACCGTCATACTGTACATCTGTATAATGTGCGGGGTTGTTTTTTTGTTGGTTCTTTTCTTTCCATAAGTCCATATAACTGACGTCCTTTCGGCTTTTGACCCTCCGGAGCTTTATCTTTACTGTTTGGAATACAAGTGTCTAACGCCATAAAATTTTTATGTTTTCTTTTCTTTTCTTTTCTGCGTTTTTATTAGCCAGAAGCACACGCTGTGAATATTCCGGGTTCGGAGGAGAGAGGAGGAGGAGGAGGAGGATGGGGGCGCAGGAGAGGTGTGTGGATACGAATAAGAGTGTTGATGTTTCATCGGTATTGCGGGGATCATGACAGGAGATATCTCCTGCAAGGAAAAATAAAATAACATGACGCTGTTGGCTCGACTACAAAGGCAGGGTGACGGAGCGATCTGCTTTGGGAGACTGATTCACTAGCCACCAGCCCCCCATCCCCCCACCCCCTCAACCCCCCACTCACACACACACACACACACACACACATATGGCTTTTAATTTTCATGGCTTTATTGACACACAGACTGCAAGCCTCATTTCACTGTAAAAATTCTCAACGCATCAATAGGCTATTTATGACGGAATTCCATTATGCTCCCTCGATGTGCTAACATTAATTAATGATGTAGTCGCTGATTATACCCAAGATGATGATATTCGATAATCTGAAGCGAAAAGTTTCGAGTCGATGCACAGAACTTTATATTCCTGCAACCAGGTACCTTTCATCATCTGAAATCTTGTTCAGCATCATAAGAAATGATTCGTTTTACAGCAGTGGGAAACTGCCGCTGAGTGTGTGTGTGCGTGTGCATGTGTGTGTGTGTGTACTGCAGGTGTGTAAAACAAGAATTGCAGCGTGATTGTGAGCCACGGTAATTAGAGAGACATGGGCCAGAAGTGTTTACGAAATGAGACCAGGTGCTGCAGAGCAGATGATGCCGTTAGACAGCACTGCTCACAAGGGCCTCGCCCATCAAGAGGTGTGTGCCAGTGTGATCACACACACACACACACACACACACACACACACACACACACACACACACACTGGGGTAAGAGTAATACATGTGGACGTGCAGAATTCACAAACACATGACTTTCCTAAGGCTATTGTTGGCTGAAATTAACTCAAAATGGAAGTGGGAGGAGCTTAACGGTTCATGAGAGTTCATTTTTTTCATTCGAATCATGAAATGAGCTGAAACAAGATTTCTGTCTACACACCTTATAGTTCCCAAAAGAGGACACAAAACACAAACTCACAGAGAGTCACAGAGCACCACGATAAGTCAGTCTGACCCAATCTGGTGTGTCTTAAGGCTTGTGAGGAACCAGGAACCATCAAGAGTTTCAGTTCGGGACGATCTTGCAAAAGGTTCAGGATTGTGGGAAAGCGCGCCCAGTCTTTATGAAGTCTTGACTCTACACTGCCTACACTGTGCAATCCATTTGGACACTCTGATGTTTGGAATCTCAGCTTGTTTGTCATCTTTGCTTGTCTTCGCCTGTCTTTCCCTTTGGATCAGTTCGGCGGTTGTTTGACGTTCTTGTGTTTTGGCTCGGCCTGTTTTTCTGACTGTGATTTGGTATTTTGTTGGAGCGTTGTAATGGAGTTGCATCAGCAGGACGATATTGTTTTTGAAAATTATAATGATAAAATGCAGAGGTAATACTGAATGAATGACCCAACAATGTTGCAAATACATTTTAACCTTATCTAAAGCATTATTGTCATGTTTGATGACATTTTAACCTTATTTAGAGCGGTTATTCTGATTAACATCCATTTACACAACGTCTGACCACATCCATGGTCCCTTAAGACATTCTAACAGGGTAGATCAGGATAGACACGGCAGCCTCAAGCACACAGCGTGTGGATTTCATGTGATGTGTCTTTTTGTGCTGTAATGTTACCTCTCTGTTTCATTTTCTTTCAGAGATATTACCGTGAGGTGCATCTTAGCTCCCTAATGGCTCTACTGTAATATGGAGTTTGCACTGCATCAAAACTGCATCATGTCCGCTTTCACAGAACAGATTGTTCATAATTTTTGTTTATTTATTTATTTATTTTTTACCTTTTTTTCTAATTTCCAGTTAAACAGTTTTTTTTTTACTACATTTAGTAGCATCAACATTAAGTTCCCCAGGGTAAAGCATGCAGATCCGAGTTCAAGTCCTGCTAAGGACAATTTAGTATTAATATTGCATTGTTTTGAAGTCAGTTTTGCAACAAAATCCCATTTCATCAAAGCAATATTTTCATTCAAAAACAACCCATTACCAACACTGCCCTAATGTTGGTAATGTTTTGGCAAAATAACGTCACCACAGAAATGACTGCTGTGTACACGCCATGTGTGTAACTGTTACAGTCTCGGCTTGGGCTACTCCATTCATTTCTTGCAAGAAAAAAGAAAAAGGAAGAAAAAAATCCAACGAAAAACACTTGTGTGCTTGGAGATCTAAAAAGAAAAGTAAAAACCGAACTTGGTTCGATCGATTCTAGGACTTGTAATAATAAAAGACGAATCTTTTAAAGACTTGTTTAAAAATCCAATAAGAGGCATCCGTTAGCAGTCCCTAGCCACCTTCTCCTTACACAGCATGTACAATCTGCCTTATTTAATGCTCTTTCATCTCGCCTTTAATTCAGGGCTAAGCTGAGACAAATCTCTCAATAAGTGAGCAAATTATACGATGCGTCCTTTAATTTCAGCCGCCTCTCACTAAATCTGTCATTCAGTCCGGTGCCATTTTTAAGAGTTTTCTCAAGTAACACCACCAGACCGGGCAACTCGCTTCTTCCTTGGATCAGATGTGAATTTATTATTCATGACACTGAATGTGGAAACACTGACAGCTCAGAATCTCCCTCTCGAGCCTGCAACAAATATATATATATATATATATATATATATAAATGAAAAGATATAGTCCTGAAATACTTCTCTGTAGACGCCATAACCAAGAGAACACTTGCATCTATGTTTTCCAGTTTTTGATTAATTCTGATTAACAATTCCTCATTTATTTTAACCGTGGTAATGATTTAGAGCATCCCTATTTAATTACTTAAAGGAGCACCAGATGAATGGTTGGTCAGAAGGTTTCCTCAAACAGCAGCCCTAATGGAAGGAGTCTCCTGTACCAGCGCTTTGGCCCAGTCATGTGAGTCACTCTATACCCCTTACCTATAAGGAAACCAATAAGGAGGTGCCATCACTTAAGAGCACTTTGCTCCCTTGATCCACACACACATTCATCTCCTTAACACTGCTCCTTATTGACAGATTATCAGTCTGTACTCTGAGGTGGCTACTGGGACCCGGTGATAAAAGACAGAAAGGGGGGGGAAAGGGTTACCGTGAGTGTCACAGTGACCTTCTGAAGTGAATAATGAAGAACTTGGAGCAGATCAGGGCTGTAGTTTATCTACTTCTACACCCACATTTAGTCTCTCACACACACACACACAGACACACACATTTCCTGCCACATAGGCTATATCTACCTCGTTAGCTCCATCCATCCTGCCACCACTATCCAGCCAGAAGCGCTGTAGAATCTGACACCCTCTACTACCCAGCATGCAATGCACCCGCGGTGGCAGTTTGCGCATGATGGCAGAGGCATTCGTTTCTGCCAACATGTTTCATCTACTACGTGTGAACGTGGCCTGGCGCTCAGGCTGAGAATGAAGAGCGCTTGAATACGGGAGGGGGGGGGTGGGGGTCTGGTGCTGGCTTCCCCACCCGCGCACACAGTCAAGGGCATTTATAGGGGAACGAGGGTGGAAAGCCCACGCTGGGAAAAATAAGAAAGTTCTCACGGAAGCCGTATTCATGGTATAAATGCAAATTTTAGGGTTTTGCTTATTCAACAGAAGAAAACATTGGAAATATGTAACGTTTCTGTTACACTATATAAGGTCACTGTAGTGTTCTGTGTACGTGTTGATGAGTGACTAAATCGAGTGTGAATCTTAAGCATGTAGGAAAATGAAACGGGTCCGATTACTCTCGACAGCTCTTCACAGACGGATGAGATTATTACCGTTCACAAGGCGACTTGATTAGTCCTGTATTTATCTCTCTGGGTTTCAGCTTGCAGCTCGACGGTTTAAGGCTAATTGCAGCCTAATCAGGAAAAATGCCCTGTTCCTGAGAGATGACTTTATTCCAGGTGGCTGGGGAGGGGATTAATGCTTGCTCTGGCTATGCAGTCGAGTGAGGAGCAGACAGAGCACCAGACTGAGACCGAGTGCAGGCACGGCCGACGGAGCGAACCAGGGCAGTGACAATAACATTCATCACGTCCTCAGCAGAAAGACATGGCTGGCTGAGAAAATCAAATGTGACTCCTTTCATAGCACTTCACTGCAATTAGTCAGGACGTCTGAGCGCACTACAATACCAACCGCTCGATTCTTTTGAGCCGACTCTTTGAGTAACGTACAGTACAGTATCCATGAGATTCCCTTTTCAAGCACTTCGTAGTGTTTTGTCTACTAACCGGGACCACATGGCATTGACTCGAGTGTCCTGAGTGTGATTTATTGCACTACGCTTTCAGTAAATTTAATCGCTTTTTATTTATGTGAGTAAATAATTAATAAACGCTGGTTTATTAAGACTGTGTTAAATTATACAGTGCGTTCTGCGTGGAGCAGTAGTAGTACGTTGACGCGCTCCTGTTTGGCGCCACCAGTCTGTTGTACGTATCTGAGGAGTTCTTTGCTTAACGATGGCCGAGGATTTTTGTGTAAATCATCGAAGAACGTGTTTTTCTACTGATGCACGTATTTAAAGCTGGCGATAAATACATGGATTTAGTTCTTATCCAGAGATATAAATACCTCTTCGCACTACTGTGTGAGATTTAGTAGATAAATACATCTACAGTATTAGTGAGGACAATAATGAGTTTCATTAAACGAGTAACCTTCTCTATGCGGCCACTGCGGAGGGACTTTTTGAACACACGTTATTTTATAGCACTTCTTATTTACCATCAGAACCTCCTGCATGCACGTACAGAGACACATATGAAGAATATGTGTCGGAGCGGTCGTATAAGCATTTCACTGCATATCGTACTGTGTATGACTGTGTATGTGACAAATAAAATTTGAATTTGAATGCGCTCTCACACAAACACACACACACACATTTACCTCTCTGTCCTTCAGCTTCATGGCCAGGACAAGCTGGTTCCTGTGATTGGTCAGCGCCTCGCGGTAATTGCTCTTGGAGAAGAAGGCTGAGCCGAGGTTCCCATGAGCCCTGCACTCACCTGCCTGGTCACCTGCAAGACATGACGAGTCAGCAATTCAGACCAACACACACACACACACACGTCTTGCTTTCTCGGCTGCCATCTCAAAAGCATGACATTCAATGACTCTTTCGAAGTGACAAATAACACGACTCTTTCGTCAGCACTCCAAGGTGCGAATGTTACACTTACTTTGCTGATATTTTTGCTGACAGACATTTTACCGTGAATCGAAAAATGAGAGAAAAAAAAAAAGAAAGTGTAATGCATTTTTATACTCAGAACCAGATCAGTGCTGTAATGCTGATTAACCCAGGCTTTAAAATTAAAACTGGACCAGAGATCTCTTTAACAGCCAATATCCTCCGAACAGAGTGTTTCCCACATCTGTCACATCTGGCAGCTGGAGAGAGACGAATCAGCTGCGAATGAAAAATGGTGTTAGCAGGACAACCCCAAAATGCTTACAGTGCTTTCATCCTCCAGGAAAGGATTAGAGTAATGGCGCAAAGTACAGAGTTACATATAAAAAGTGAATGTGGCAAGCTCGATCCAGGGGGAGGCCCCCCCGCTTAAAGATAACATACCGATGACATCATGGCAGTTTAGAGTAAGAATCTCCTGCTAGCACTCGGCACAGAATCTCACGCATGCATACTCTTGTGTATGGTGGGGTAAGTTGCTGTAAAAGTAATAACATTCCTTCGTATGTACAACCAATTTTAGAACAAATCAAGCTGCATATTCAGAAACGTACTGGAGGAAAAAAATAAATCCTAGTTTCAATTAAAATCTGACGCAAACTCATTAAGGAAAATATGCCAAATTGAGGATAAATGCACTCACTGGTGATAATGCTGAAACATTCGCCAGGAACTTTGGGATAAGGCATTCATCAAGAATCAAAACTTAAAAGATTTATAATTACTGGTCAAATCATATCCTAGAAATGAGATTCATCAATGTAGTTCCTTTTTGATTTTCGCCAGGTGAGGTTGTGTTATTTTGCGGACTAAAGACTTGAGACGATCATCTCAAGTGGAGCTGAATTTTCTACTGGACCGTCTCAGCTTCGCGCCCCCGCAACACCGTACCCCAAGAAAAGCTGCAATGACTTCCATGGCGCTGAAAACTCGCTCAAAATCCCGCCTTTGCAGCTGCTGTGCAACGTCTTAAGCGTTCAAACTGAACTGTGGCTCGCGGGAGTGTACCTCTGCTTACCAGCGGGGAGGAAACAGCCGTGATCAAACAGCGCAAAGCTTTCATGTCTCAATCGAGAGCGCTGATGTGGTCTGCTTAGCTGCATACTTTATTTAGGAAGCACGTCTTCCTGGAAAGACTGCTGTATCTATTCGAACTCACTGAAGAAGTACTGAAACTGGGAAAGAAGCGAATAACTTGCATGTTGAAGGTTTGTCAGAATGTCACTTATCGTGCACATGCTCTAGGTCACAATCATTTCTCCTTTGCTGTGTGTGTGTGTGTGTGAAAGAACTTCCTAGTCCCTGTCTTCAGGTGTGAATCGGATATCAGCATCTCATCGTCTATGGCAGCTCGACACGTAAAGTGCAGCTTGTGTATGAAAAGATGAATTCCATGCCCTGATCTCATCAACTCCCTTCAGAAGTCCTCATCAATCACTTTGATGTGGAAATGTGGAACTCGGTGTAGTTTTTGATGGAAACCTCACAGAAAACAAAATCATTCTTAGGACGTCTTGGAAAGTGTCCTCGGTCTTGTGGTTTTCGGATTTACAGCACGGAAGCTAGTGTTCAGAGCTAACACTGTAAGAAATGATACATCTCAGCAAAGTGGAAATATCTTGTGTATACAGGTAGTTACATTGTTCTACACGTTTATATAAAACAAGATCCACGGATTATAGAAGCAGATAATTTAGTTCATTTTCGTTAGAAACCCGTCTGACCCTTTTTTCTGAAGAAGTGATTAGTCAATGAATGGCTATGTTTTTCTTACTAAGTAAGTATGCATATGTGAAGCCATTTCCATTAATGGTATAGTGAACGGTATTAACACTCATTAACAAGCCGTTCAATTAAAATCAGCTAATACTATAATTTGCATGATTATCAGATCCTTAATTAACCTGTAGAATTCAGTTAATTTAGTGTTTTATGATTAGGCACTCAAACAGTGCAGGAGGAAGTGTGGGGTGCAGGAGGGGGAAATGGCGCCGCAGAGAAACTTTACATACAATAGCATGAAATCACATGCTTTGCACCCAGCCTCTATCATATCCTGTATACCCGTGTTTACATTTCATTTTGAAACTGTGTTATCCTATAGGTAGGTAGTTGGAAGACTTGAGAGAGCATGCAGAACTTTGACTCGTACCAGGGACCCTGCAGCTCTGAGCTCTGATACCCCCTGCACCAATTTATCTAACGTCCAAATGATAAGGACCACTGAGTGACACCGGTGTGTGTGTGCTGTAAATGATTCGAGTTATCCAAGACAAACCGAACCACATACAATAGGAAGGCAGGAGGATTGACATACTCTGTCTGTCCTGTCAATCACAGTGATACGAAATGTTCGTAACCATCAGTGGGCTTCTGAACGCAAAGGAGAGTAGAAATCACTTTGAGTGTGACATGCTGATCTGTGATGCATCAAAAGCAACATATTGCAACATATATGCTTAATATCGTCTTCATAAAGTGGATGAGAAAGCAGATGATCGATGAAATCTTTAGCATTCACTTACCTAAAGTCTTGGCTACCTCCAGGTCTTGCTGCATGTAGGCGGTGCTTTTCTCTGTGTTGCCCAGCGACCAGTAGGCACTGCTGAGGGCGGAGAAGACCGAGCCTCGCAGTTTGAGGCTGCACGTGCCGATTTTCAGCGCCGCTTCTAGAACCACCACCGACGCGCCGTGATGCCCGGCGCTCAGCAGCTCCTGGCCAATCACCGACACCACGACAAAGGGACTCTTGTCCAGCTTCATTTTCTGCAGCTGCTGATAGGTCGGCTCCAAAGACTCTGAGGGTTAGGAGGAGAAAAGAATAAAGATTGTGATGGCAATAGCAGACTGGTTACCATGACTTTACCCTTGAACAGGCAAAGTACAACATGAGATACATTGCTTTTGGGGCGTACAGGGGTAAATGTTCACCTTAACCCTGTTATTATTCTTTTGTCTGTTTTGACGCATGATCTGCTTCAGATGACTCAAAACCATCATGGCTGCACATCATGCA
This sequence comes from Clarias magur, assembly GCA_013621035.1. NCBI lineage: Eukaryota > Metazoa > Chordata > Actinopteri > Siluriformes > Clariidae > Clarias > Clarias magur. The sequence goes on along the minus strand of QNUK01000027.1, from coordinate 914,372 downwards.
TGAGCTTCTCAGCATGTGATTATAATCCTCTTTACTTTGAATTAAACCATAAAACTACCAATAATAAACATCGTTGTTCATGATCACATTTAGCCGCTTTGAAGTGGCGTCACCCCTGAGGATTGTTACCACATTCTATGCCACAACAAAAAAATGCAACTGTTATTTAAATCAACACCTGAATAAAATCTTGTGGTCTTCATAGAGAACAGTGTCATTTATCATGCCTGTCTTTCAGATATTCTTCCATGCCTTTCTCTCATATCGTTTTTTTCCCCCCTCGTTCTACTATAGATGTCTTTCTGATGTCTTTCTGTGATACACACTCGCACGTTCGGTGGAAGGGCAGAGCGGAGACAGAAGGCCAGCATATGTGTAGAGGTGACCTCCGCTGGAGGGGCGGAAACGCAGGTAAAGTGTGAAAGTGCACGGTGTCATAAATCAGCTCGTGCCACGTTGGCGTGTCCCCCACTCCACCCGCTGGGAGCGATGACACTCCTGTTTTAGCTGCCCTTCCTTATCAGTTTGTCCCATCGAGCAGCACAGAGCTTTGCAGATACGGTATACTGATGTCTGTGAGTGAGTGAGTGAGTGAGGGAGGGTGTGGTTCTTCTTCAGAGAAACAATACACAATTATACAATAACATGTAAAAATTCTTGAGTCACCCGTATTTCTTTATGTTTTGCTATAAAACATTCAGATTTTCTTTTATTTTAATGAAGTCTTGAAGAATAGTTCTCCAAAATGACTTTTTTGAAATTTTTTTTAGTCTAGTCCCTGTACCTGACAGTTTTCTTTAATAGGTTTTGTTTGTTAATTAACACAGTGACCTATAATAATAATCATCCTCATCATCCGGTGAGAAATCACGTGCAGATGATGTTTAATGCTGAGTGGTTGGAACAGACGAGAGGGGAAATGAGGTCGCTGCTGGGGATGCAACAACCAACCAAATCTTTAGGAGCCCGTCACAATCAAATATAAATAAATAACTATGTAATATAATCTACATCCTTTACTTTAACTGAATATTAAAAAGTGAGTTGTGACTCCAGACTTACAGTATGTACAGCACTTTGTATATACAAAATGTTGGAAGTTTTTAAGGAAATATTGTTTGAATTTGTTTTTTTTTTTGTTCAGTTTGATTGGTGAGAGTAATGACGAGTTGTGGCTCAGGAATAGGCTCTGAAACGTTTAGCTGCAGTTTTACACAGTTCAGTGAAATGGAAAAACAGCAGTGTGTGTTTGTGTGCTTGAACGCATGCATGCTCGTGTCTGCTCCATTAAATCGACAATAGCAGCTCTGTAGTGAGAGGAAACCTGTCCATCGCTGGATGTCAAATATGTTACACGCGCCATTACACACCTGTAATCCTCTTCCACACACACACACACACACACACACACACACACACACACACACACACACACACACACACACACACACACACCGAACTCCTAGATGCCAGAGCACGAACAGACTCAGTTAAAATAGTTTTAAATCATGTAAATGTTAATAAGGTTAGGAGATAAATTTGGAATTGGGGCATGATAACAGAGGTTGTGTGTAAATAATAAAAAATGGATCTCGTTCCAGAAAGGTTCTTGGAAATGTCCAGGACCTGTTCCTTGTACATGAATTTATGAATAAGCAGGATTGGATTATTTACGATCCTGAATTCGTCTGTTTTTTTTCTTCCCGAAACGGTTGCTGGATTTGTTACTAAAACAAAAAGTTGGATATGAAGAATGGAGTTTTTGTAAGCGTTGTATAAAGATTAGGGCCTGGGTTCAAGCTGGTGCAGACTAAACCATTGACGCTGCTGTCGCTTGACCTCATCATCACCGCGATCTTTCAAGGTTATCCGCTAAAATATTCATCACAATATATTTCCTTTTTATAGCGATTAGACTCACTGGTGTAACTCGCTTTGGTAAATAAAGTTAGCCGACACTTTGGAATGCAGTCAGGACTCCTCTAATGATCTGCATTGTCACACACACTCACGTACACACATATACACACACACAGAGTGCAACTTCATTCAGCTTGACAGCATTACCAGTTGCTAAAATTAAACTGTGAAAAAAAAAAAAAAATCTCTTTGGCTTGGCAAGCATGTGTGTCAATTTGTGTGTGTGTGTGTGTGTGTGTGAGCGGGTGCGTGTGTGTGTGTGTGGGCGGATGGGCTGCAAATCTAGTTAACCACAAAGTACAGCATGATAAACAAGAAAGGAGAAATGCTTATGCGGGCCGTCGCAGCGGAGCGATGGCACGATGGCCGGGATTTAATGATGAGCCTCTGGGTGCCTATTCTTCTCTCTCTTGCTCGCTCACGTTCCCCCTCCCTCCACTCATCGAGCGCGTGTCATGTCAAAAGGGAGCTTTGACGTGACTGTCTGGATCCCCTCAGGAAAGCAGCTAAATAAAGCTGTAATGACAGCGAGTGACAATGCCGCCCACCTCGCGTTATTTCCTTCACTTCTCTTTGAATTACCGTTCAAGCGATCTGCGGGCCTTTCCATCGCTGCCTGCACGCTGTCTGATTAGACACTCGCTGGGCACAGGACTGTGTGTGTTTTATTTATTTATTTATTTATTTTTAAGCGTTCATTTCCCAAACTCTTTCATTCGTCTAAAGACTGGACGTGTACCGTGCACGTGTTTGGGACTTGATGACATTGCGAGCGGTTTCCTCACAGGCCTTGGCACTGGCTATGGGCTTGGACGGCATGTCTGATGAAGAACGGGACAATTCAATTCAATTATACTGAAGTAATCCCCGGCATGCAAATCCTCACATGAGAGCGAGAGCTCAAACTGATAAAGAAAAAGAGGGGAGGATCAAACCTCTGGCAGTGAGATGACTCGTGCTGCCAGTAGAAAAAAAAAAAAGATAAACATGGACGAAAACAAAGACAAGAGTCTAGAAGAGAAATGGAAAAAGACACGTAGGGAGCAGAATGATACAGCAGTGTCGATGCAGCCGTACAGATCATCTCTCTATCTCTCTATCTCTCTCTCTCTGGGGCTGATTATGAAGCGCTGCTCTACATAATCTCCTCCTCTCTCTCTCTCTCTCATACGCTTTCCGTGTGTGTGTTTATGTTTGCCCAGGCAGTTCGGCACAGCAAGGGAAATAAAGGATGTCATTAGGAGTAAAACAGACTCGTTTTGGGCACGCTCCCAGGACCAAGGCTGCTTGTGTGTCATTGATTTACCTACAAATAAAACTGGCTGTTTAGTCAGAGGCCACAGATGTATATTTTCTGTTTCCGTTCCCATGATTGTATATGTATCTCCCTCTCTCTCTCTTTTTCACACACACCAACAGAGAACAGGCAGGCACAAAATTTTATATATGCACACACACACACACACATATACACACACACACACACACACATATACACGCACATATACACGCACACATACACATATACACGCACACATATACACACACACATATATACACACACACACACACACACACACACGCGCACACACACACGCGCACATACACATATACACGCACACATACACGCACACATACACACACACGCATACATACACATATACACGCACACATACACATATACACGCACACATACACACACGCATACATACACACACACGCATACATACACATATACACGCACACATACACGCACACATACACACACGCATACATACACACACACGCATACATACACATATACATGCACACATACACACACGCATACATACACACACGCGCATACATACACACACACGCGCATACATACACACACACGCATACATACACACACACGCATACATACACACACACGCATACATACACACACACACGCATACATACACACACGCACACACATACACACACGCATACATACACACACGCACACATATACACACACGCATACATACATATACACACACACACACACACACACACACACACACACACACACACAGACAGACAGACAGACAGACAGACAGACAGACAGACAGACAGACAGACAGACAGACAGACAGACAGACAGACAGACAGACAGACAGACAGACAGAGACAGACAGACAGAGACAGACAGACAGATGTCATCCGGTAACAGGCAGCTGTAGAAGCGTATCTCTATGAGACAGCTCTTCTCATTCAGAGGCCTCATCCCTAGTAAACAGCAGCTCCGCTGCCACCATGTCTTTCTGTCTTTTTTTTCCCTCTAAAAATTGAGATTTCACAATCCCAGTGAAACTGCCAACACCTCCACAGGATCAGTGTAAGAAGTCCATGGCTGCAGACGGGTCATGGTGTTCAGTCCACTAGGTTAATTACCTCAGGAAATCTTAGTTTTTGTCAAATAAATATTTAACTGAACATGAAAGCGCAATATCACAGAGTATCCTGTTCACACAACACAAACTGTACGTTTATTCGCAAATTCAACTAGAACGTAAAAGCTGAGTCAATCTCGTGCACGGCCGATCACATTTGCCTTGTCGGGAAAAAGCACAACATGACAAAAACATTTCCTGTATCATGATTCGTGAAGACTTGTCTATAGACACCGTCTAGCCAAAACACAGTCACCATTTCAGAAGGGCTTGAATCAAGCAACTAAGCAACTATTGCTGAAATGAATGAAATTGGGTTAACAATCCAACCATCCAAGACCCAGAAGGATAGCAGCTTCGTGAAAGAAATGCAGATGGAGAAATAAAAAATCCTGAATGGCGATCTCTTAAATGTTTGGCAAAGTTGCATTATGAACACTCAATAGGAGAAATGACAGCTATGTTTAATAGTGAAAGGAGAGCATTTCCGCACAGACTGGCACTAAACAGAAAGTCACTTGTTAGTGAGGCAAAAAGGCTTCGGTTTGCTATAGAGCTTAAAGATTGGACTGTAAGAAGGGAAGAGCATGAAGTGATGCACCCGTCATGCATAGTGGCCACTGTACGAGATCTTTTACATCTTAAGATCTGGGGTTGCTTCGGTTGGTCAGGCCGAGGCTCAGCGATGTCATATGGCAATTAAATGAAATCAGCTGATGAATGCAACGTGTTGAACGACCAGGTTATCACATCAATAGATTGATTTTTCCCTGACGACATGCCCATATTCCTGAAGTCCGATTGTGAATCATTTTCACATACGAGTTGGCCACCACATTGTGCTCCTCCGTCAGAACTAAATGCAGGAGAATTTCACATCAATACAGTATTATTTCTTGATATTTTTTCTCTATATTTCTGATATTATTTCTCTATACATCTATACATCTCATACTTTATATTTACAGCAATAAAAAAGAATCCGCACATTATTTTAATATAAAATCAGCTTAATGTAGTAAAGCAATAAAAAGATGTAAAATATCTAGTAAAATTGTACCATAGTATAAATGATCACAACACAGATATCATATCATATGTCATATCATATCGCCCAGCTTTACCTGGAAACCTAACTGATTAAAAAGTGGTGCTTAATGAAATAAATACATGCAGTCAGCTACGTAGTTAGCTAGTTAACTTCATTACTGAAAAAATAAAAGAAAAATGACTATTTTCTACATCTAACATTTAGATCACATTGTGATTTTAAAAAAATCTATATTTTCAGTCATTTTCATATGACTCCTAGATAAAACTCAAAATGTAACACACCACACACACCAATGAGAGTGTATGTCTTACACTCTCATCCTGATGATGTCCTTTCTATGACAGCTGCCTCAATGTGTGAATTTTGTCCTGCAGTCTTAGCAGGACACCTAAAGCGTTCGGAAATGACAAACCTCGTAGCGGTGACTTCATGGCGGCCTCCACCATGCCGACGAGCAGCTGCAGGCTCTTGGGGTCCTGAGCGAGACCGGAGGCGAAGGCTGCCAGAGCATCTGCATGACGGCCCAAGTACTGGAGGGCAACACCCTGTCGGAAGTATGCCTGTAAGGAAAAGGAGACGGGATGTTAGATCCTTGGTCTACTGTATCTGATTTTACAACACCCTCGTAACTATGGACGACACAGTGTGGTATAGTACTATACCAAAAATTTATATTATACTATTGATTATACATTACATGATGGCTAAAGGATCCAGATTATCTTCGATCATTTGAGCAAATTACACAAGATACTTTATCCTTCCCGAGTCAGACAGTCAAATCCCTTGCAAACGACACGAGCAAAGCTTCTCTGGTACAAACTGATCCAGCTCAAACAGTGCCGTGTGGCAGTGATGGAACGTGATTAGTCACAGCAATAGGTTTTGCTCAATCAAAACATCTGGGTGCTCAAGACTGCTAGTGAATTTCCCCAGCTGTACGCTCTAACATATCAGAGAATAGCAAACAGTCGAACGCTTGAATGCTTGCATCCTCTATAGATGGTCTGACTGACGAGACAATATTAGAACTGACACTATCTCTATTTAACTCAGCTGACAAATCTATCACATCCACAAAGCAAGTGCGACTGCTCACGACTGCTTACAGAGTTGTCTTTTTTTTTTATATATTTTTTTAAATAACATTCAATACTGTATTGAGCCACCTGTCATTTCTTCATATTAATTCAATTGTGTAGATTCATTTGTATAGAAAGCAACGGGAACAAATGTTTCATTGTGTCAGTCTGCAAAGCGACAAAAGATACGATTTAAAAAGTGGTTGTTTGTGCAACAGCCTCAGCAGCAACCTCATTTCCCGTCTCGTCTATTCCAAACACCAAACATCACCAGTGTAATAATCACCCGTCTGATCATCTGTCATCGTCTGCACCTGTTTTGTCACTGGTTCATGCATTGAGTTAGATGTATTTTTTAATGCCTGAATAATTCATAGCTCACTGTGTGGCTTAACAAACAAACCAAAAAAACATTCCTCTGAACCTGGTCAGGTACATGGACTGAAAACAAGAGACAAATAGTCCTTCAGGACACAAGACAGTCTTGTTTTTGGAGCAAACTATGAAGAAATGGCAGGTGGTTCAAGATTTTTGCACGGTACACTGGGAAAACGTTATATAGCAGAAAGTCCGATTCCTATCTGTGAAAACCAGTCAATTTTATACGCTGCTAAAAATCTATGCCATCTATTCATACCACGGTGCTGATTAAGCTGAAGTTGTGGATTAATTTTCCCAATATTCTCTAATATACTATTTTCATTTATTCCCATCTCTATAGCAGTAACTCGAGGACTGTGGGAGGAAGCAGTAGATCATCTAAAGCGTCGAATAAATGTATTAGATTTGAACCTATGTGGTGGTGTTTATTACCATTTCGACATGTTTATTAACTCGCGGAGTCTACAGTGTCAGGGTTTTGTAAACAGTCAGCATTATTAACTATTTTCAGTATTGTCATCATATAAAAATGACTGTTTTTAGGTATAAGGGGAAAATCAGGGACGTAATAGGTTTTTCCGCTCCCCGTCAGGCTGTACGTCACTCCTCACCGTCACTCCTAATTTAATCCAGTGCACATTTTCTCACGTCATTTTGACCCATATTATTTTAATTTTAATTAAACTCACCCCCCACGTTAATTATCAAATAGTAAACGATTATGGTGCTTATTACTATTATCAAGACATGGCCTTAGAGGAGGTATGAACAGAAAGGTCCGAGGTAGGTCATCACCCACATCAACTGTTTCATCAGATTTTTTAATACTCTAGCTAAAGAGGTAGCTCGTGCAAACAATTCGAATAATGAATGAAGCCTAATGTAGTCAGACGGTATGTTGACTGAAGTATCCCTTTAACTGCCATCAGCACTAATCAGCTCTCTGTATGCAGCTCAGTTTCCTTGGTCCTGGGAGGGATGGTCTTATCCATAATGACTTAATTTTCACTCTGAGGCTTGTTTCATTATGCCGCTAATGTTTGACTACAGGGCTCTCTGTCTGCAGCCTGGCATCCACACACACCTACTGTACAGTACACGTGCGCACACAGCCTTGGCGGAAGCTCATTCACATCTCATACATATTTCCCCGATATTTTACCAGTCCTATGTTATGATGTATAGAGAGAAAGAAGAATGAAAGAGAGACAAGTGACACAATGAATTTATGAAGACCGGCTGTAATTAATTTTACAACGCACAGGAGGGGGTGTGACCCTTTGATTACAGAGACATCATCTCTTTTTGTAGACTCCTTCATTGAAATGAATGGAGAGGCAGATTCAATTCCACGCATTAACCTTTAGCCTAACTGTGTTATTACAGAACCTTGAAGGCCATCACACACTGCTCACTATTAATTGCCTCACTACATGTGTGTGTGTGTGTGTGTGTGTGTGTGTGTGTGTGTGTGTGTGTGTGTGTGTGTGTGTGTGTGCGCGTGTGCGTAAGCGTGCAGGAAGCTCGTCTCCCCTAAAATATCTCCCTGCGCTCTCGCATCGTGCAATTACAGTACATTTAATCTGCTTTTGACATTTTATTGGACAGAGGATCAAAGTTTCAAACACAACAGGCTTTTAAAACATCATTTTGGTATGCCATCAGACAGCAAATGTATTTTTGTCATTTACTGAAGCCCGGCTTCTGCTAATTGCCGAACGTCTTTCACGTGCACGAGCGATGATTCCTGCCGAAATGTGGAAAGCGTAAACGACATCAGTGAGTTTGATCACGACAAGGCTAAACAATAATTCATCAAGCTAACGTTTTACTGATCGTCAAGACTGAAACATTTCAAATATCTGTGTGTGTGTGTGTGTGTGTGTGTGTGTGTGTGTGTGTGTGTGTGCTGACTGTTTTTGTTTATTTGCTCCTCAGTTCAATTAAACGTGATAGTATTTACACAAATGTATAGCTGTATACACAACCGGTGTGTGTGTGTGTGTGTGTGTGTGTGTGTGTGTGTGTGTATGTGTGTGTGCTTGCATTCAGTCTTTGCTATTCAGCTTGAGTGCACAGCTTTTAGACAAATTGCACTCAAAGAAATGCCGTGGTCTTGCTGAGATAACGAGGATTTGCTATTTCCTGTTTCGGAGATGCGATTCCGATTCCTATTTTACGGTAAAGACTTTTCCCTCTTCCTTTTACACTCAAAGCCTCTGTTTGCGCTTGCTCTTGCACCACTTTGGCTCTGGTTCGACATTCAGCCTGGATCCGACCCTGCGCTGTGTTTTTCCCCGCTTTGGTTTTCACTTGATTGTTTCTTTTTTTTCTTTAGTCTCATATACATTTCTTCGTTCACATTGCTTCGTTAAGAGCCGGCACGGCGTTCAGGAGAGACCAAAGTGACAACCGTTCTTGACAGGCCATCATCGAATCTGCGCATGTAGTCAGGCATGAACGCAAACACAGCGCATAACTTCTAATCCAGCACCTTATCACACACTTTAGTGCTTTGCTGAGGGGTACGTATGAACAGATGATTGAGGAAGGCGGTGCAGACGAGGTAAAGTAGGTGCCGCGGCTTAACTCCATTCGTCCGTGAAACTCGGCTCTCTGAGCGAAACTTGCCTTTCATCCAGAAGGAGAGCACGATTCACGGCAGGAGAAACGCTGCTGATGGTTTTATTTAAGGGCTCTCTAACTAGAGTGGTCGTTTCACGCTAGACGGTACACTTTGCCTTCTAGTAAACAAACAAAAACAAATGAGATTCACACGTTTCAGGGGCTTCCGCGCCTAAATTGCGTGTCTTGTTTCGAGTAAATTCGGCACTTAAGCCGCAATCGCCTTCCTAGGCAGGATTAAAATGATTCCCGGGTAACAGCGGCGTTGAGAAAGCACTCAGCGTAAACAAGTGTATAACACTGACAACATAAGTAGTGCTACGCTGATGCATTAGTATGTCCTGCTTTGTAACAGAAACATCAATAGGAGGTGGAAAATTTAAAGGTATGTGTGTATATATCCTGGCTGCCTAGCGATATTTTCCTGCCTCCTTCCTGACCCCGATGCAGCCTTCTCTCACGGCATACATATTGAAACGCACTCTTGCATCAAAAATAGTAACACAGTAGGTTATTTAGCCCACAAAGTACCCGTGCAGCTTTGTTCTTCTAAAAATCAAATGTGACATACAAGGCTAAATATGTCTGAGCCAATAGCGAGATGATATTTTTCATGCAAGAGCAGGCAGCTTTCCCCGAGTGCCCTGGTCGATCGTCAGGCCCACATCATACCACGGAGAAGTGCGTGGAAAAGGTCATTCTTTAAAGCCGTGATCAATACACGCATCCCAAATTGGTGGTCCGTTACGACTGTTACACACAGGAACGACGGCACGGTCGAGAAATCCGCTCTTAACGTGGAGGCGAGAAAAGAGAAAGAGCGAGAAAACTTGATGTACTTTTTTATTACAGAGGATCTACGTAGCTTATGCGCCCTCGGGTGTCGCTTTATTTCCGATGACAGCTTATTGAGAAGCGCTCTGTTCTGTGCTGAAAGAATGTTCATGAATCAGAATTGAGGTCGGGTGATATGAAAGAAAGAAAATGACAGGAAATTATGTTAAGATTAAGGTTCGTGAGAAATGCAAGAAATGCAATTGTACAGTATCATATGTAAAAGATGATACTGTTATGTAATACTCACTAAAGACAAAAAAAAAAAATACAAAAAAAGTCTTTACTCCTGAAATAACTACTCGATACTGTCAGTATGGTACACGACACTGGATCTCAAACAATGAAATACTGATGCACTACAGTACGTGATTCAGACCTCACCATCATGCTCATACGTGTTGTCAGTGCATACAAATGTCTAGAGAGCACAGATTGAGGCATTAATGTTTATGTCTCGAGCTGCTTGATTCCTTACTGGTTGTAAAGTATTAAAAACATCTACACGTATCTAACAAGCATCGAAATGCTGTGTGTTGCTGATCATTTAAATGTCATGTCTTGTACAAAACTTTTTTTTTTCCTCCTGCTGAGCCTCTGCTCTGCCCTCCAGTCCAGTAGGTGGTGGTGTTGCACCAACTGCCAATGAGCACACAAGAAGAAGAAGTAGTAGTACTCATGCAACAATACAAGTATTTACAGAAGATGGAAATGAGTTTGTATTTTCTCCAAAAGCTGAAGTTTATACTTTCAAGGAATTCATGTTTGTAAGTTTCTTCCTGAATGATTTTTAAAAATGTGAATCGATTCTGAATCAAAAACGAGCTCCTCGAGTCAGCTAATTGAAATGTCTATAAACAGATCGATTAAGCTCGCACAAAGCGAGCTCCATGAAGCCATGGTTTACTAAGGCTGGGGTTACGTCTGGTCATAATGTAGGGCATCAGATCATTTACTACTATGCTACACTGAACGGATTACAATGCCTGGCTGAATGTATACAGTCCTTCAGCTTCATACTGTACTTACTGTATGAACAATAAGGCATATTGTAGTTATGATGGCGGTACAGTAGAACAGAAAGTTTAATTAAAATGGGCTGTAATGTAATATGTATCCTTACACAGTTTTGTTTTGTCCTACTCATTACTACAGTACAGAGCATGAGGAGTCTAACGCTTGGGAGTATTAGCAGATGCCTCAATTATCTTTGCTTACATGAATCAAGAGCAGATGGCGACTGTGCAAAAATATCCCTGGCACAAATTCCTGAGACACACAATATGCATATCGGAGGCGTATTACTACCTATTAGTACCTACGGCGGAGCATTACTGTACGTCTTGCTGAAGCGAATTCTACTTTATACACAAATGCCTTGTGGGTACAATGCCTGGGAGAGCAGAAGACATCTTTTATTCAGAGCATGTCAGCACCAGTGTTAACCTTCTCTGCTCAGTCCCTTTACACACATCGACCCATGTTACCTTGGAGGCCTGACTATTCAATGTCATGCCCGAACGTTACAGTAAGACGGGTGTATTATGGCCCGGGCTTCAGCTGAGCGAGATTCTTATTAATCCATCAATTTAGCATGAGTGCCATGAAGCTTGAAGTGTTTCTCCTCTCCACTGAGGGGGAAACTTAAACCATAAGAGTATTAAATTGCTCAAGAATCAAGACAGCAGCATCAGCAAAGCTGGGAAGATGAGACAGATGGGCTGAGAGTTGAAGACTACAGAGAGTCTCGTTTTTAGCGCACTGATACAAAAAAAAAAAAAAATACGTCCTGATGCAAAAACTGATACAAGATGAGCTCGACAGTTGACGTTCCATGTGGAAAGAGTAAAAAAAAAAATCACTTGATCAAACACTTGATTTCCTATTTGCTATTATCTATGGTAGTTTGAACCAACAGGAGATCATTTGACATGTGAAACCCCGAGCAGTTGACATGTGAGCATTTTCCACGCTAAAAACACATAAAGAGGAAGTGGAACCACAAAAGGAAAACAAGGACTGTAGCATAAAATAAAAACAACAAAGCCACCAAGATCGTATAATAACATATTTTCAGATACTCCAAATAAAGTGACATGTCAAGCGCAAAAGTGCGTGACAGAGGGAGGAAAGAAAAAAAAGTGGACAGATGGAGTAAGGCTGGGTTTTATAAAGCTCTCCTCATGGCTGGTCATTGTCCAGCAACTCTATTTCCAGGTTGCCTGGAATGCAGATGCTTAGCTCTCCCTGGAGATTACCAGATAAATGCACTCTAATGCATAACAGATGCTTCGAGCCCAAATATAGACCAGCTAATTCCACACAGTTATGTCCAAGCTGCGTGTTTAGAGGAATAGTTTGTCCAAAACAATAGAAACACAAGCGACACCGCATGTGGGCTGGTTCAGTAAGTTTGGAGTCAGCGCATGCTGGCTAATGTTCACCGTGTACGTGTGTGTTTGTTAATGTACTCGGATGCTGGTCCAGTTGAAGGTGGCCAAAGTTTGGTGACCAGGTGTGGAGAGATTAATGTGTTGAAAGGCAAACAACGGACCTTAATTGAAACCAATGTCATCAGCTGTTGCGAGCTGCAAAGCCAGGCCCAGAATAGCAGGGCAGAGCTCCATGAATATTAATCTGGATTGTTGTGGAAAGCTAATCAAACATCATTAATCTGGACATGCGTGTCTTTGTAAGCGGGCCAAAAGAGACAAACAAATGCATTCCGGCCCCAGATGCAGCCGGCGAGTCACATGACCCCTACGACCCATCGGTCCGAGATCGTGGTCCAACACGCAGAAACGAGCTGGAAAACATTGACAGATGCGGTGTTTGTCAAAATAGGGGAAAACAACTACATTACCAGGGAATTGTTTTTCATTTGGAGCGTGCTGCTCAGAAAGCAGATCTGAGCTCTGCTTTTGTACGTGTTCCCTGCAGCGAGAATGAAGAAGTATATGCCCTACTGACACGGACACCGTGGTCTCCGGTATAGCCCGAGTGATCTGGGTAGAATTTCAGAGCCATCACAGACACCCTTGAAGCTCCTATGTAACATCATCTTAGCAGAGTGCCTGAGCCTCGCTGATAGGATAGCCGCGACTGTACTAGACTAGCATCCAGACACGACGTCCCCAACGGCTCAGGGTACGCACTACCGAGTGCACTGGAGTACGAAATTGAGGCTGCCGCGAGTTCAGCTGTTTATTCGTTTATTTTTTTCTTTCTTGTTCCCCTGAAAGAGTCTCATTTCATACAACAAGGGGTTTAAGCAATTACTTGTGACAATAGCTGGCATGGCAGCCACGGGAAGGATTGATCCGGACAAGCAGGAACCCTGTTTGCTTTATTAAAAGCCATTCATCACCGTGCTTGGGTGTAATGGTGCAGAGAGCATAGCAGGATAGGAGCTAGGATAGGAGTGCGCGTGTGTGTTTGTGACGGAGGAGCACCGGCGCTGACACCAAGAAAGCCGCGTTTCATTAGCACGCGTCTCAGGTTCCACTGGATGTTAAAAGAAAACTATTCAAGTGCACGGGAACACCCGTCGCCGCCTGAGGGCTAGCCACACTTTCCCCGTGTTTTCTAATCCCAGCTTCCCTGCTCGTACTGGATACTAACACACACCCTGATCAACATGCATCGAGCAAGCGCGATGCTATGCTCCTGGTGCAAAAGGGTCAAGGTTGATAGGGACAGTTTGCTCTTTAGATATTAACCCATTGAAGAGCGAGGCATTGTTGAGAAGAAGACTTCAGAGCGGTGTCACCTTGCTGCAGGAAAGCCTGCTAAGCCAGAAAGAAGGAGAGAAAGAGGAGGGGGAGTGTAGGCCCAGAGAAAGACCTGACAGGTACATCCATAATTGGGCTGTCAGATGTACAAGTAAAGCTGAGCTAGGGGGGTTTGAGATGCTTTTTACTGATAAAGGTCATCATTTGCCTGCTGAGGAAACCATGACAGGCCAACATGGCTAATACCTGTCTGGAGGTTTGAGTCTTCAGCATGTTCTTCAACTACCGAAGGACAGCAATGATACTGGAACACTTAGGCCTTCCATCAAGCATGATGCATCTTTGTTTTATTTTTAAAGATATTTAACACTGGCAGCAGACCTTGTTTGTTTGGCCTGCATGAGCCCGAGCACAATCGGTTGCAAAACGACATGAAAAAAATTATTCCATTGTCCTGATGCTAAATACAAACAGACAACGTATAATTACAAACCAGTCCTTAAATATGCAGAGACTGGCTCTGAAGTTTTGCTTCTCATGCAACACAGTCTCGTCTTTGCCACTGCTGAGATCATACACCCACTTCTGATTTACACTCGAGACAAAGTGCCAGCAGCTCTAAACAATCTCGTGTTCACCCGAGCTCTTTCTTCACGTCCCGAAGAGAATACCATGTATGTGCGGAAATCATTCACCTTCAACCCCGCTCTTCCTCTCTGAGATTCACCAAAGTGCGGTCTTGCATGAGTAGGCGGATGACACGAGGAACAAAAACAGAGATCCAAGGAGTGCATAAATGTGTGGTTGGACTACGTGGATTAGATTTGGGAAGCCTCCGGGTCTGTCACCCTGGGTTCAAAGCTGCTGCATGGTTAGTGAGGATGAGAGCAAAATGGAGCAAGAGCGTGGCTGTTGCCAACATTCCCAGCAGGCCGCTGCGCTGATGTCAGCACTGAGGCTCGACATGTCTGCCCGCTTTCTCTGACACTAATAAAGCAGGAGACTTTGAAAACCAGGGGCGTCAAACACCGTGCTGCCTCTGATTGGCAGCGGGAGACTGGCGGAGGCGAGAAAGCGGCTTCTTCTGTAATTGAAATCAAACTGCAGGGCTGGCAACTAGCAATGAGGCATCGAACTGGGATGTAAGAGCTGCATCGCACCCTGCTCAGAATAGCTCTTGCTCTCAGAGGCTGAAAAAAAAAAAGAAATTAACACCATTAACACTAAGTCAGAAACCAAAGAGAATGTGGCACACTAGGGGGGGAAGTGTCTAGCGGTGAACTGCTCAGTATGAACCGAGCTAAAAAAAATTTTTAAGACAATAAGTGAGCAGCATGATACTGAGAAGAGGTGAGACAATTAGGCGCTCGCTACCTTAAGGGTGGTCTGTATCTCCATCTGCAAAAGGCTTTTGATCTTAAGCAGCTTCAACATTTAACGAAAGAAGCTCTGTGAAGTGCTGAAAGCTGTTATGATGCAACGTGATGAAGTCATGTCTGCGCTTGGCTCCGCTTTTCTGTTCTGCGTTGCTCTTTGAACATGCTGTTAATTTTACAGGTAGTGCCACACAGAGCGGGGGCAAGAAAGATGGCATTCGGTGGCCCTTGGCTGGTTAATAATCCACTGCAGCTGAGACGAGATCTGACAGGGTTTGACCCGTAGGGGAGACATGACTTCACTACTCAGTCAACCAACAGCTTTCTGCCAATAATTTAACAGCGGTCCCACCAGTGAACTCATGCCATGTTGGCGCCATTGTACAGCGCCCTTAGAGTAATTCATTCAAACAGTTAGTTATGAAGCCAATTACATGTCACTTTCAGGTAATAAAAAAAAGGTAACAAACAGATCATGCATTACATACGTGACACAGCGATGGTATTAAAGCTCATCTCCACATTGAACTGGAGCTCACCATCCAGGAAAGAGCATAAGGTTCTAAATAAGACAGATGAGACACGGAGCTCGTCGACCTGGCTCTCCTCTAGTTGTCCCTACCTCCATATGTCACGTTTATTGGCAGTGTGTAATGGGTGACCTTTAGCTAGTCCTGAACCGACACGGAGCTCTGCAAATCCTAAGCCTCCACTAGGCAAAGGTCCGATGAGCAGGCATGCTGTGTGACACCAAGCTCATTAGATATCTTTGGTTTGCAAAGGAGCAGTTCATTACTGTCACCAGCTGAGCACGCAACGCCTCTTCTTCCCTTATGAAGATGAAATGAACTCTGAGGGTCTATACTAGGACTGGGTGAATAATTAAAACTCACAGTATGAGCACTGCATTAAAAAAAAAAAAGAAAAAAAAAATCTCAGGATAAGCAGGTCACCAACATCCTGTCATAAAAATATCCATTAAATCCAGATACAGCTAGTTGTGCAGATACGACTATGATCCAGCTAGTTGTACTGATTCACATCCTGTCTTATACTGATGGAGTTAATTACAAAGATGGTGTGACTTATACCAACACAGCTACAGTATTTATAACAGTCAGTTATACAGATCCAGATAGTTCATTATATATATCCAGATACAGCTAGTTATACAGATATAGCTAGTGATACAACACAGCTATCCCTGATAAAGCTAGATAAAGCTAGTCACCGTATGCTAGTACAGCTAGTTACGCAGATAAGGCTAGTTTAAAAGATATAGCTAGTTTTACACATCCATATACAGTAGAACTAGTTTTACACACGCAGAAACAGCTAGTTATACAGACACAGATATTATTACAAACCCAGACGTAGCCAGTTACAAAGCTACAGGTAGTTATACAGTACAAAAACAGCTAGCACCGATTCAGATACAACTAGTTATACAGATGCAGCTACCCCTGATACAGATAAAGCTAGTTTCAGTATGCAGATACATGTATTCATGCAGGTAAAACTAGTTAAAAAATAGAACTAGTTACTGTATACAAATCCATATACAACTAGTTGTACAAATGCAGACACTGTTACTGTACAAACACACCTACCACTGATACAGATCCAGCTAGTTATAGAGAGCTACATACATCTAGTTATAGAGATGCAGCTAGTTATACTGATAGACCTAGTTAAAACATAAAGCTTGTTATAAAATCCATATACAAATCTAGATACTGCTAGTTATACTGTTGCAGCTAGTTATTCAGATATAGCTACTGCTGATACAGATAAAAACTAGTTACTGTAAGAAGCTCTAGCTAGTTATACTGATACAGCTAGTTAAAAAGATATGGCTGAAATGCAAATTTATTTACAGCTTGTTAAAGGAAGCTAATTTGCAAGAAAACTGCAGTATTTATAACACACTTGTTCCAAAGAGCACTCCTGAAGCTAAAGTTTTCTATATTTTTCTAGATTTCTAATTTGTAATGTTTTCTTATGTCATACTTTATATTCTTTTTAAAAACTCTACTTTTGTACTATCTTTAGCTCATCGGCAGTTTTATATGCATTTCACTTCATATCATCATACTGTGTATGACTGCGTATGTGACAAATTTATTTATTTGGATAAATTTTACTAAGGTGCATGGTGTCTTTAGGTAATGTGACAACTTCATCTAGTCTATCATCATGTTAACATTATACCATCACACGACTAGCTGAAAAGAAAGCAAATCATCTCTATTAAGAAAAAAATTCCAGAAACTAGAAGGGTATTTAATTGTTTCATCTTCCAGACGATCATAAATTACATTTAGTTTTGAAACTGAAACCTTCTGTTGGGTCATATCAACTATCCACACACACACGCACACAGAGAGAGAAAGAAAGAAAAAAAAAAAAGAAAAAAGAAATAACCATTACTAAAAAAAACAACAATTTCCAGAGACACCCGATTCCTTGTTAGTGTGCAGCCTCTAATTAATTCTGAAATGAAGAAATTTATGGCAATTAGTAAAGACCTTCCACAGAGCCTTTAAAGCACATCTAAAGCTGCTTAAAATGTCAGCTTTTAAAATACAATTAAACAGGTTTTTCCTTACAGCTCACAGACAGATAATGAGCTATTTATAATATTCATCAGAACACTTCCAACCCAACCACGGACTGCTGCACATCACATATACAGTGTGAATCTACGTGAAATGCTAATGGGAACTCGTGCATTTGCTGAGGCTTCAGTTTGCTGACGGCTGCTGTGCCGGTCACTGCGCATTGTTGTGGAAATGGCTCGGTTTCATTTATGCTAATTCAGGCATGCTCTGAGTAAACCAGGTCCACAGCGGCGGAGATAATGCGGTTGATTCTATTGAGCATTTAGAGGATCATTCGCTCAGTGCAAGTGTTTACTGACTGCGCTTAAAAAGCCAGCACATTAAAGCAACTAAACAGCAATGAGATGTGAGCAATTTCACTTTCACACCTGTTACTGTGTGCCACAGATAGAGAAAATAAAAACAGCCTTTTTACTCTTCTCATTTTCCGATTGTTTTAAGGTGCCGCCCGGTTTACAGAGCATTGTGTCAATCACCGTTTCGCAGCTCATTTAAAGCTTGCAGTGTATTGATTCCGGTCTGCAATAAAAACACGGCATCATCTCCCAACACCCGGGTGCTTTCACAGCCCGAGACCACCAAATGGCAACTACAAGCCGGTGGCATTTTAAAATCCATGTCCACCTTTGTTTGAAAAATTTCCGAAAGGTCACATCTTGCTGTCACAGTGTGCAGAAGAATTGCGGATGAGAGTGAGAGAGGTAGAGAGATCGAGAAACTGAGCGACGGCAAGAGAGAAATGGGCTGTTCCAATGTTGGTGAAACAGGACCGATGAACTTCCACCAAGCTCAGGCAAGCAAGACGAGAGCTACGGAGCTACGGACAGGATCCGGTTCGATCCGTCAGACAGCTTAGTGATTGAGACTGTCTGATTGAGGGAAGATACCAGCAGAGAGATGATGTTGATTTGAGATAAGGGGTTCACGTCAGGCTGGGATTACAAACATGAGGCTTTACTCAATCGCAGGCTGAGATGCTGAAAGATTAAGCAACACCTTGTGATTATTTATTATCAGTGAAAGGAACGCACAGGACTCCTGGAGTTCTACTCTTCCATTACAGCCATGTTTTGATATTTGTGTTCAAAGCTAAGATGCAGTGACTCCCTTGACTATTTTCGATTATTTATGTATTTATTTATTTTCGGTATGAGGTGTGCTGCCTTGGATTGGTCAGCAGAACAAAATGTTATCAGACGATTTTTTTTGTTGTTTCTTTCTTTTTTTTTTTTTTTTTTACAGGATTTCACTGGGAACTTCAACTTACACTTCATAGTATATTAATACGCATGCACTTTCTTCTAACCCGCAATTGATTGTTGCAGGTTTTTTTGGTGCATATATTTTAAGCAAATCAACGATCAAAAACGCGCCACGTAATTACAGTGTCTGCGTATAATTACTGTGTTTCCGTACTAAATCACAATCCAGGTGCTTGAGGAGTTGACTTTGCCCAGGAGGCAGCCGTCTTAGAGCTGCCAGACAGAAAAAAAAAAAAGATTAGTAAAAAGAGTCTCTTGCTGCATTGTTGCAAACCAAGATGGCTGCTGGACCTTATGCCAGGACAAGCACCAAAAATAAATTAAATAAATAAATAAAACACAGCTGGCAGCTTACGTCCCGTCCAGACACACCAGTCAATAACAGCTCCGTATTTGTCTAGTTCCTCCCCTGTGGAAGCTACCATTTCTCTCCACTTACCTCATTATTTGTTCACTTTCTTCATTGCCAGGCGCAAAAAAAAAAAAAAGAAGGAGACTGGAGGTCCCATGACAATGTAGACGGACAGAGAAAGGACAAATGCCCCAACTCCCCCTCACCGATCCTGTTAGCGGCGACTATGGTACATGACTGGCGTGGTTGTATAAAGTAATTAGACTGTCAATCAAGTCTTACATGAGTGACCTCGAGGTCAAGAGGAGGACATATTGAGAGCTGATATTTAAAGTAGAATGTGACCTGTAGTATGTTAACAGTATACACACAGGAAATGATGAGCAGGGTTTAATTACACTACACTTGTTAGGTGATATGGCAGAACTAAAATCTCTGAAATCCAGGCACAATTGCGCGTCACTGAATCACTTTCTCAAAGTGGATTGGTCGAAAAATATGGATTTTTTTTAATTTATTTTTTTTAGACTCATTTAAACCAGCAGCTCAGGCAGCTGTGCCAGCTGCAAGGCAAACCACAGACTTGTACTGTTTATGTGCTTGTTCTAATACATCATGGTTTCTATAGAAACAGTTAATTAATAGGGACTTGTATGATGTTCACTCGCATAAACAGATTTTAAACGGCATTGTTTTTCTGGTTGATACAGTATGTTTTCTGTGAGGAGACACTTATAACTGTAGACTTATTGAGAACAATTGTATTGTATAGTATAAGACGAATAACGACTGTAACAGTGACTTAGTTTGCATTAGGACTCGCCACGTTATCTGAACGTCTATTATTTTCCTACACCAACACTGCCTGTCCTTACTTATCTCCATCATACTATATTATAGCAATCGGTTTAGCAGATGGTCCACTAAATAAATAATAAGCCGTCTAGAACAGACTATAATAAAACTGAGCACGACTTCACATCAACTTAACTTCTTAGAAACAGTGTGCTGATATTTGAACCTTGTTTATGAGTTCATACAGTACGTCATTATTCACTCATTTACTCATTATCGATACAGTTTATCCAGTACAGGATCACAGGAGGTTTAAAGCCTCACATCTCTGGGGACTTGAGGCACAAGGCAGGACACACCCCAGCCAGAGTGCCACTCCGTCAAAGGGCACACAAGAACAAACACACGAAGGGCGATTTGAAATGTGGCAGTTAGCCTACTTTTTATGTCTTTTGGACTGTGGGAGGAAACCAGAGTCCCAGAGGAAACCCACCAAGCATGCAAAAACCAATCACAAAGACCTCAAGGTGCGAGGCCACAGGGTTAACCACAATGCCATCATGCCCCCCCTTATTAGTATTATTTATTAGGTGTCCTTATTAGTATTGTCATTATTATCTATACATATAATAAAACTGTAAAGTCTGTACAAATGTAGGGGGGGGGGTAAGATGAGTAATAGAACACATCAAGATGGTTTTTGGCTGTGATGCATGCATCACATAAAAACTACTGAATGAATTTTAATGGGGTTTTTCACAGGTTTATTTGGCCGAGCTTGAGGTAACATATAGGCTTTGTTTCATTACAATCGGCCTACAGGAGGAAAAGATAAGCTAATTTGAAATTTAAATAGAAAACGACCTTCTATCATTAAAAAATAAATAAAAATAAAAAAAATCAACCTTGAAAAATCAACAGATGAAAAAATTTATTTTCTTATGTGTGCTTATTAGTGTAATAAATTACTTAATTCCAAAATGTAATAGATGTCCCTGTAGATTTTTAATACATGCTTATGAGTGTGCAATTGAAATCTACTTAATAAACGCGATCTCACACCTTTATTCCACGCACTTCGCGGTCGCACGTAAAAAGTTTAGTAAAATTAAAAATTCAACAGATGGTGTCGTATATTTATAAAACATGCTTATGAGTGTGCAATGAAATTGCACACAAATGAAGTCGCGGGCAGATCTAGTAATTATTATTGTTATTAATTTAGAAAAATCCATGGAAAAAAAGTTACCATGCTTAAAATAAGTGTGAGAAAAATACATACATACATACATCAAGGAAACATACAGTACAGTAGGGGCTGGACAATGAAACTGGCCAATTTAGTGTTGGAGGTTTCATGGCTACACTTGACCAGCCTGGTGGCCAATCTTCAATGATTGCACATTCCACCATTAAGAGCAGAGTGTGAAGGTTTAATTAGCAGAGTAATAGCACAGTACTGCTTAAAATACTGCAATGCACACAACATTACGTGTGACATATCAGAGTTCAAAAGAGGACAAATTGTTGGTGCGTGTCTCGTTGGTGCATCTGTGACCAAGACATCAAGTCTTTGTGATGTATCAAGAGCCACGGTATCCAGGGTAATGTCAGCATACTGTACCACCAAGAAGGATGAACCACATCCAACAGGAGTAACTGTGGACACAAGAGGAAGCTGTCTGAAAGGGATGTCCAGGTGCTAACCCGGATTGTATCTAAAAAACAAAACCACAGCTGCCCAACTCACTGCAGAATTAAATGTGCACCTCAACTCTCCTGTTTCCACCAAAACTGTTCGTCGGAAGCTTCACAGGGTCAATGTACATGGCCGGGCTGCTACTGTATAGCCAAACCTTTGGTCACTGTGCCAATGCCGAACATCGGTTTCAATCGTGCCAGCAGTGAAAATCTTGGGCTGTGAACAATGTGAGACATGTATTGTCCTCTGATGAGTCCACCTTCACTGTATTTCCCACATCCGGTGAGTTACGGTGTGGCAAAGCCCCAAAGAAGTGTACCACCCAGACTGTTGCCCAGAGTGAAGTATGGGGTGGATCAGTGATGGTTTGGGCTGCAATATCATGGAATTCCCAAGGCCCTAATACAGTACTTGAGCTAGATGGGCGCGTCACTGCCGAGGACTACCAAACCATTCTGGAGGACCGTGTGCACCCAATAGTTCAAACATTGTATCCTAAAATCGGCACCTTGTATCAGGATGTTAATGCACCAATACACAGAGCAAGACTGGTGACAGAGTGGTTTGATGAACATGAAAGTAAAGTTGAACATCTCCCATGGCCTGCACAGTCACCAGATCTAAATATTATTGCACCAGAAACGTTTTTTCTCCACCAGCATCATGTAGTGACCTGGCCACTATTCTGCAAGAGGAATGGCTCAAACTCCCTCTGGCAGAACTTGTATCTGTCATTCCCAAGACGAATTGATGCTGTATTGGCCGCAGAAGGAGGTCCTACACCATGCCAATAAATTATTGTGGTATAAAACCAGGCGTTTCAGTTTCATTGTCCAACCCCTGTATGATAATGTATAAATTATATTTAAAAAATGTATCCTTCAATATCCAATATAATGGATCAGTGCCATCTCTAACATAAATAATGCCAGATAATGCTTTAATAAACCCTGCATTCACAACAACAAAGAAAAAAAAATCTGTGCTTTTATTAGAAGTATATCCTCCATGACACTTGCTGTCTTAGGGGGGTCAATTATAATCCACCGTTTCACACACGCACACGGTGAAGAGGGTACTGGGAGCAGATGCCTCAAAAGGCTTTATTAAATCTTTAATAAACCCGCACCACCACCAACGCATCACCAATGCTTGAAGAAAAAGGAAAAAAAAACAAATATAATCCACACACAGTTACACAATCTTCCAGCTAGGTGATTTATAAAATGAGATTTAATCATCTGGGCAATTCCACGCTCAGCTCTTACTTCCTTCGGAGTGCACTTCCTGTCCTTCACAACAGCACTAAAACACACATAATCGCACAAACACTTCGGGCGAGCCATCAATCACGCTGCTTGAGCACAGAACGCATGATAAAGGCATGATGATGATGAAGAAGAAGAAGGAGGAAGCATCCATGGTCCCTCGCTCCAGCGCTGATGCCCCTCCCTGCCCCCAACCATCCACACATCTAACGAAGGGGAGAGGCAGCAGCACACTGCTTCAGAAGTCATGAGCTAATGAGCAATGTCTCTAAGGACCCAGAGAGGCCAGGGATTCAAACGCCTTGTCATCTTCTCGGCTCTTCTTTTCATGTTTTTTTCCTAAAGCACAGAGAGATGCGCCTTCATCAGGTCAAGCGGACTGAAGATTCGGGCCTCTGTGTCTTCACAGTTCCAGTCTCGTCCATTTCCTCTCGCAGCAAATACTTAATACGATCAAATTTATTCACTATGAGGAAAAACTGAGGTCCGTCCGCTCCCAAGGGAGAGAGTGTCCTTTAGAAACTGAAACCCCCCATGCGCTCGTAAATACTTCTAAATCACCACACTAGGCCTTTTTCCTTCATTACCATTAAAAACATACTGTAAAAATATAATCGGTTCGGCAAGACGCTTCTTCTAGTGTATTATTCCAATATAACATGTTGCTTTCTCGTGTCATTAACTTCAGTTTTGTGTCACTCTTGGAAAAAAGACAGGCACCAAGTCGAGTATGGCGTCTTGGTTAATTCTCTGACAGCATGGTCTATTAGCATGCATCCGCTAATTAATGATTCTGGAGTATTTACCGAGACTGCATGACGTTCGATGCCGGTCTCGTTAACATCCATTTCCAGCAGCGTGAAAAGGCTGAAAGGTTTTTTTTATCTCTCATTTTTAGAATTGCACATTAACAATCAAAAGAACGACTCAAGGCGCTCAATCCTGTGCGCGATATCAGTGTGTGTTTGAAAGGAAAGCTGAAACATTGATGGGTGTATCATCCAATATAATGGCTGTGAAATGGTCGCGCCTAAACCCTCCGTCTGCAATTTTCTACTGAGAGAGAAGAGAGAGAGAGAGAGAGAGAGAGAGACCTAGCCATCACTAGGACAGAGGACAATTTCACGTGAATCTTCCATAATTTCTTGTGTGCACATGAGAGCTTTTCCCCCCACAGGTGCTGACGGCTGCCTATTGTAGTGTAAATCTTGCTTGCACGCAAAGCCCTGCTCTGTCTTACTGTGTAATCATTCCTTACTGATTAAAAAGGTCAGGTTTTCTGCTGTTCGTCCTAAATTACCTATAAGCTGACGAGTAAACTGAGAACACATGCACACAACTCCTTGCTAGAGTCCAAGCCTTTCTCCCGTTCTCACTTTTTGACCCGATGTCTGACGTACGACGAGACACAGGACAAGGAATGCTGCGTTCAAGTAGAGTTATTGTTCCTCTCCCATATGTTATTCTCTTTATTACGGTAACACACTTTCTTGCTCAAAGCCCGTGTTTAGAAACTCATCCATTATGGTGTCCAAAAGTGCGAAAAGACAGATTTAGAAACAATTTGTCTTCTGGAGTACGGCTTTTGGAATATGAAGGCTTGGAATTCATATAAAGCTCATGGCCTGATCTCTCTGTGTGTGTTCGTGTTTGTGTCAGTGTGTGTGTGTGTGTGTGTGTGTGTGTGTGTGTGTGTGTGTGTGTGTGTGTGTGTGTGTGTGTGTGTGTGTGTGTGCGCGCGTACTAGTTACAGTAACAGTATAGGGTTCTCACTTTTTTTTTCTTTTTTTGGGGTCAAAGCATGGCTTCTATGCTGGCTCATATTTACTTCATCATTGTGAGAGATTTTTGCACATTTTTCTTTCAGTAAGACAAAGTTAATAAAGCAAATGCAACTAAACAAAATTATGAACTATTGTAGCCTGTTATTATCCGCTACTGCTGTTCATATGAGAAAATAGGTCAAAGATGTTCATCCATTCTGCTGCTTTTTGCATTTTTTGGAAATCAAATGGATTAAAAAAACATTCTTGAGGGCCCATCGTTTTGTGGCTAAATAGCTGTTACCATAAGAAAACACTTTTTAGTGAAGCAAAATCAGAAGAAAAGACTCCTTTTTATTGAGGAGCATAAAGACTAGGCGACCTGATGAGTCCAGAAGTACTGCCTTGAAGTAAGGATGCTAGTCTTCGTCCTCGCAGACTAACATCAGGTAACCAACACCTGATGGTTTGGAAGTTAAAGAACAAAGCTGGGCAGAAAAGGAAATCTTTATTGCTAACATTTATTCTGCCTGGTAGTATAATAAGTCATGAAGCTTAGAAAGAGTGGGTTTAATAGACACCTTGAATATGATCCAGGCGACTGGGGGAAGCACATGGGTGACATTGTTGTTGCTCACAGAAGCAGTCGAGGAGTGTGAGGACGCAAACTATTGCAGATGAATCGCTTTAGAGGATTATTTCAGAGACGACCTCAGGAAGTCGCAGACACACCGGGAAGAGCGTGCGTGTGTGTGAAGGAGGATAAAACCTGCATTCTTGAACTGCACATTTCAATCAGGGCCTCATCCAGAGGGCTGCACATCCAGAGGCCTTATTTAGCTCTAAGGCTGCATCAGCACGGGGATATGACACAAATCTTCTGCACTTCTGTTTCCCTTCCCATGCATATTCATCTCTGTCTCTTACCTCTGCTGAAGCCCTAAATAAGGCCCTTATACACATTCACACACACACACTTTTTTTTTTCACACAAGTCATAATGAACCTCTCCTTCTTGATTCTTTGCCAACAATGGAGTCTTCAAAAGAAATCTTTCAGTTAGGGGGGACTAGGGAGCGAAGATGATTGCTGCTGAAGTCTGAAGTTTTTACCGAATTTCTGATGCAGTCATCACCACTAACAAGACTACGGCTGCGGCAGGAATGCAGGATGGAATGCCTGAACGCAGCAAGACGAGCCGTAGAGAAGAAAGTAAATCAGGAATTGTATGACAGTCAGGAAGGAGAGCAGACGTGCAAGACTTCCCTACTCTTACTTTTACGCCTCAGCTTTTTTACATTTTTTTTTTTCTATTTCGAAAAAATCCGGTTCTTTCCTCGGGATTAAAGGTGTTCTCGTGCCTTCCTCACCAGAACTCCAAACCCATTAACCACGTGTTCACTTCTGGCAGTAGTGCTGTACGGTCCGGGGAATACTCTTGGCCAGGACGTGTCAGGTTGTAACAACCTTCACCGGTGACGATGTCTATCGTAGAAGACAGGTGAACGTTTTTGGATGTCTTCTTGTTCGGGACCATCTGCTAAGGAGCTTTAATTGACAATAGTGTTATCTTACAGCTTGACAGCAGGAGACAGAAGGATGGGGAATAAACTCTCGTGCAGTTGTGTGCTTTTCAATTAGCTGTGTTCTTAATTGGATTGCAGGCAAAACTACCCACCTGTCTGCCTCTCCTCTATTTCTATATACAGGGGTGGACATTTATTAGCTAACGCAATAGAAACGCTCCAACGAGTTGTCCAGACCATGTTTAAGTTGTTCGGAAACCTAATTATTAAAATAAATAAATAACACTGCATTCAATGGATGACCATGTAGTACTTGTACCAGATTTTCTCCCTAATTTAGTCGTGTCGAATTCCTCCCAGTCACTAGGGGGCTCCCACATTAAGGCTACTACTACCACTCAGTCGGGAGGGCTGAAGACTATCACATGTTTCCTCCGAATCACGTGACGCCAGCCGACCACATCTTTACACACTCCGTAACACACTCGGAGGACAGCGCTATCCTACCGCTTGCATGAGCTCACAGACGCCCGATTGGCCGTAGAGCCGTGATTAATGTGGGAGCACCAAGTACCTCTCATCCCTCCCCTTTGAGAGATCTCGGCCAATCAGCTCTCTCTAGACCTCTGGCTGCGAGAGGTTACAGCACCACCCAGGAATCGAACGGGCGAGCACTTTACCACTGCACCACTCAGAGGCCCGACAGTGTAGTACTCTGTCAAAAAACATCTGGATGCTGACCAGTGTTTCGGTTTGCCCAGAATGCCCAGCCTAGTGATCCGCTCACCCCTGATACGCACTACCTCATCCTCTGTGTGCTGAGAATGTAGGTGAGAGTATGCTATTCTCAGACATACAGTAGGTCACTACAAATAATTGCTATCGTACAGATAAACATCTAACGGAATTGAACCAGTACTTCTGACATCAAGTATCGCATTCATCAGGCATCAGATAAATAACTGACCTGCACTTATTACATCCGGTACCACATTTTTTTCTTTTCTCTAATTCATCTGATTGGTCATTATCTTAGCTCTGTTAGGGTTTTTTTTTTTTCGTGGGTCACCCCTTCTACGCTTATCTTAATTAGAAACCGCTCACGTGTAAGCTGACTAAGTAGCTCATAATTATGATTTCACCTCTTCCTGCTTTTCCTGGTGCCGTCTATTAATTGAATCAGTTCCAGCAAGCGATCAGCATTGAAAGAGCGATCTCGTGTTTTTTTTTTTCCTTGCCTCCGAGGTAAGCAAGTTACTGAAGTCCGTGTCATTGAGCACGCTGATAAGCCTAGCTTCAGCACTCGCCACTCATGGAATAGGGAATAGAATGCGTCATTTCAGATATTCGCTTTCTAAAGGCGGCGTTGGGGGAATCCAAGCGTTTGACGTGCCGAAGATTAACCACTGCCGGGAGCCGGGAGTTTCTATATTTGGCAGTTCCCATGCGGCCGGTGGGTCTACAAACCATCGCAGATATTGGCACAAATGAGCAAGTGCTCTTGGAAACTTGAGAGGCCAGTAAGTCTGGACAAGATGCAGTCTGTGGTGAAAACTGGAGGAGTGTCACGGAAAGCAGTCGAGCAGATTAATGATTTCTGTGTGGAAATACAACATGAAGGAGACTAATAATCCTGACCTGCTCATAATCCGTCTATCTCAGAGATTGGGTTAGACGTGTGACCAACAGTCATGATGCTTCCGTATGATGATCTAAAAGAGATAATGGCAGAAGACACTGAAGAAGGCCTGGGCGATGACCCAAAAAAAGGACACAACGTTCTCGACTTTATCCGTAACACACTCCAAAGCCTCTCTGCCGCTTTTTATTTTGGTTACAAGAGATTAATACCTCTAATCTGCTTTTGGTGCTTAGCTGGATAAATGAATGCAGGCTTTTGCAGGCTGAATGACTCTGTTTGTCATTTCTCTCTCTCTCTCTCTCTCACACACACACACACACACACACACACACACACACACACACACACACACACACACACACACACACACACCTCCTTGCTTTCTCTTTCTGTCATTGCCCAGGGCCACTAACTACAATAGCCCATCACTCTCCACAGCTGGAAAGGCAGTGAAGGACAATTCAACTGGCACAGCAATCCTTATGCTAATGTGTGCACAAAACAAGCAGGGCTTTTCTGCATCAGAAGAAAAAAAATCCTTTAATAATTTTTAGTCTTTCTTTAATAAATTTGTACCATGTTACACATAGAGAAAATCGTTTTTTCATCAGAATATTCCCAGGAGGACGTTGTCGGAATTAAAGATCAAACATATCTTGATCTTAAAACCTGATCTTACAATGGCACCGCCCTTAAACAAAGACCAAGCTCACACACAGCTCACGCATTCTGGCTCCGACACGCTCACCCTCACACACATGATAAGACGAGCAGTATTGTCCTTATAAAAGGCGTATCTTTTTTTTTTTTGCCTGAGAAGCAGACTTGCTTTCTTCTCCGAGTCCTGCAGCCTGCCCGCAGGCTATAATGACACTCACTTCGCACTCTCCGCCCACTCATTTGATCCAGAGCTTGATCTGGCCTCGTCACCAATCCAACGCTACACGGCTTTCACTTTTATTATCTTAAGACCTCGAAACATCCACATCCTCCTATCCTCATACTACAAACACTGCCGCGACCGACCAGGTCTCTGATCTAAAAAGACGGCGTTCAACCCAAAAAACGTCAACCTTATGATACGGGTCCATCGCCAGCTGCGGCTCGAGCGAGAATACCACACCGATTTAATGACCTGACCATACTGGATCTCGTGATTGTGATTGTTAGACCACAGTTAGGTTTGGATCATATGTATGCTTTCATATGCAAGAAGCTTTCATCCTCAAGTTGAACAAACGGAGCACATGACTAGTGCCTTGTCTGTACTCTTCTTAAGGTAGTGTTAGAACGTTCAGCATGAAAGGAGCGACGTTCGCCAGTTTCCTTTTTCCTTAGCGCTGACGATCCTTCTGCATAACGAGCCGTGTGTAAAAGCGCATCCTGCTTAATGATGTGCTCAAAAAAAGACGCCGTTCCATTATTTCCCAACATTCCGACATCAGACACTGAGAAAAGCCTGGAGGTTCTTTAATCCTGCAGCACAGACGAGATGAAAGTAAGTTAAGATCCATCACTGCAAGAAGAAGCAGGGTACTTTCCGAAGGGTTCTTGTTTTTGTGGTTTAATCATCACTGCGAGGTGTTGAGGACTTTGCTTCAGGGAGCAGTTTGTCAGCAAATGAATGGATCAAGTTTAGTTTAGGTCCAGGGAGACACAGGTTTAACAAACACGCAGTCTTAACCCTGTGCACACGCTAGCAACAAACGTACGCTTTTCTATTAACACTGTAGACACGACACAAAGCCTGCTGTGACATCTTATACAATCTTTCATTAAACATTAATTGTGTATAGAAAGACATTGTGGAGGGAAGAAACGCTGTGTGGCATTGTGTCCACCGCGTTTAATGATGCCAGTCATGTCAACACCTCCAATCTCCCTGCTGTTTGATATTACCATCGACCTGCCAGATGTAGGACGCTGAAAAAGTCACGCTGGCTGTGAAAGTAGCTGGATGCCTTTACACTTGCCGAGGACAAGTCATTTGCTGTCTTTAATAATTAATACAGACATGATGGCAACCTTCATAGAATCACTTCCATTTGCGCAAAAAAAAAAAAAAAAAGTCTGCTGAATTGTTCTATGAAAAATTTATGCCCATGTGTTAGAAAAAACAAAACCAAAAAAAAAAAAACTGGGTGATTTACAGCTTTGGCAAAAAAGACCATTTGGGGCAATTATACATGGATCATGCTTTGAGTTTTTGAGCATTATGCACAGGAAAGCTTACGGCGCATTACTCTGTGTCTGATTAATGTGTCATTCTTTGAGCAAATTCCATAAAATACACCTTAAATGAGGCACACAGACGAGATAATGTGTGCAAATATCACTAGTTTAATCAGCAACCACTCACAGAGGCATTTGTTTTCTTTTTAAACCACCTTAACCTCCAAACATGGTCATGGTCAACGTTTAGGAAAAGTAAATGCATCCATCAGACCCTAAAAGGTCAAGGTGAATCTCTGGTGATCTCTGGTTGCTTTACAGGAAACATGACAAGCATGCACTTATAGAAGAACAACAAACCATGATGTTACCGCTGTAGAGGTGCTTAGTTGCTTAAAGGATTTGTTTTTTAGTTACCATGCTTGGTCTTGGTGGTTATGAATTTTCCTGCTAAATACTCTGACCGTGAGGTTTGTACAATGTACAGTAAACAATCGGGACCAGATTCCTAAACGCTTGTTCATTCCAACATGAAGATTCTGCAGTCACGCACAGAAAAATCACATTGTGTTACGTTATCCGGCATGCGTAACATCATTTTAGCACTGCACTGAGCAAAGTGAGTAATCAGCGACTGTACATAACAGGAAAGACCAAAATACCACTCAGATGTTCACTGGCGTTTAGATGTAGAAATGAAAAGCAATGTTGTGTCTGACTGCTTGTAAAATCCGTGCACCCTCGTCTAGTTCATTCTGTGAGCACACCATAGACATTGCTGCAATCACGGCTTTCTTAACATTATACAGTATAGTGCACGTGTATTAAAACATAGCGGCTTTACAGTATAAAGAGGTTCAGATGGAGAGGCTGGAGCTCAAACGAACGAAAAACAAAAGTGACTAAATATGACAGGATATCC
Source organism: Clarias magur (assembly GCA_013621035.1). Taxonomy (NCBI): domain Eukaryota; kingdom Metazoa; phylum Chordata; class Actinopteri; order Siluriformes; family Clariidae; genus Clarias; species Clarias magur. Next base: position 882,927 of record QNUK01000027.1, on the reverse strand, counting down.
AACATCACCTTCAGCACTCTTAAGTGTCATGATACTGATGACTGTTTGAGACTATGCAGGTTTTAGGAAATCACAATCATGAGCAGAAGGAAATGTACAGTGAGGGATAGTTTCAACATGTACAGTATAGTAGTCAATCATTGGCGATGCCTCCTGTAAGACATTCTTCCACTCGAATGCCCATGTTTCCGTGAATGATGGTGGAAAATAGGAGCAATTTGAGAAGCTTTTAAAAGCACAAGGTAAAAATAACAGTTGTGGCTCGGGCAGGAGCACAAGAGGTCTTGGGTGGATGCCTCGGAGCCAGTACAGCTTATTATTTGGCTTGCAAGAGCTTATTTCAGATGACATGACAGGGCTCGGGCCAACTCCAGGAGGTCCTCTAACCTTCTCCCGTGCACACACCAACACACAAACACCTCTCAGTGCCGGAGAGTCCAGCTGGCTGATTACTCACTCCAACCCGTAGGTGGTCGCCCTTTACCCACATTCACACTCACACACACACACACACACACACACACACACACACACACACACACACACCTCTAGCATTGTGCTTGCTTTATTAAAGCACAGAAATACAACTGAATCCATTTATCCTTGCTATTCCATAAAGGCTTCAGATAGAACTGGAAAACAAAAACAATCTCTTTACTCAGAGTCAAGCGAGACAAAAGCTCCTCTTGTTTAATGGAGACCAGTAAGCTAGACTAAGCCATGTTCGTTAGCAATTTTCCCCCTCACATACAGTAGGTATAATCACATTTCAAGCTGTCTCTACTATCCAAATTGAAGTCTAATTACCAGACAATGACCTGAACTGGCGTAATTTACGGGCAAGTTCTCACGGAATTTAACATCTAATCTAATCAGATCCACGGTGGAGAGCCATCTGTATGTCTGTGTGCAGGGGAAGAACCGGGGCATTTAGTAGGAAAGCACAGTGTTGCATGTGTAGTTACGCAGAGGTTTGATGTGGACGGCGTGACCGAAAGCTCGCTGTTTGAGGAGAAGGATGAGACGGCTCTTGGTGCAACTTGAGCAAACCACAGAGCTGAACAAACAGTAAAACCTCACTTCTCTCCGAATTACAGCTCAGCAACTTTTTTCCTTCTGAACCTTCCCGGAGCGAATCCATCACTCCCCCATCTTCATGTGCCTCGCTCACTCTCATTGATCCCACGGCTTTTCATTAACTGCAGCTGTTTTGCCTCCGACGGTGCCAATACTGTCATAAAGCACAATTGATTTTTTTTTCTTCGTTTTTTTCCCCTCTCTCATCCTTATGACACCAAGCATCAAACGTGACAAAGATTATCTGGCCGAAATATTCACATACAGGACGAGAGCCGTACAATTCGGGCCACGTGTACCACCTCTGAGCGATTGTTAACCAGTTCCTTGATGTTACACCATGGATATTAAAGATTCTTATAGTTGAGTACATAAAAACACATTAAATGACTAGTTTGATAGGAAATATTTAAAATACACTGGGTGGTAAATGAACTGTTCTATATAACATGTCTGCATGTTCTCCCCATGCTTGGTGGATTCCCTCCGGTTTCAGTCCAAAGACATGCACTGTAAGCATTTCCAAATTGCACATAGTGTATGATCCGGTGTGTGCGTGTATTGTATGTGTGTTTGTTCCATTTAATACATTATCACCCCATGCAGGGTGGAAGTCCTGCTCATGATATTTAATTTGGGTTTACATTCCCTGTTTCCATTTACTGTTTATGCACACCTTTGTTTTGCATTTACAAGGAGTGTTCAAGTCAAACCGGGTCTTCTGATTCTGATGGTGCAAAATAACAGAGAGTAAGGATTTTACTAGCGCTTGGATTACATCAAGGTAGAAAGATTTCTCCTTATGATCAGACTGCCTGCTTCTTGTCTGAAACGCTGGCCTCCAAGGAACTCCTTTAATGGCCCAAACATACTCCCAGCCGAGTTCCTGTACATTTCCCACAGACAAATGCGTCTCTTCTGAATGTTGGGTAAACACAATAAATAGATCAAATAGATTTTCAGAGATCAGGTGTTCAACACACCTTCTTTAAAACCTTTGCACCATTCAGATGTTTTACTGCAGCTACAAGAGTCTCATCACTGTACATCACTGTTTGAAATCTTCTGCAAATGTCAATCATTCCTGTTAAACGTCATCAAAAGTCCGATCTTGACTTGAACACCCCTTTTGTCGTCTTGAAATTATGTCACTGTATTTTCCTTATTTCACGAAGTGTAAAGTACTAGCTCACTTGTCATTCTTTTAGTTGTGCATTCAGCATTTCACCAAAGGACTACTGTAGGAGGCACACATGTAATGTAATGGCAGCATTCATACTGTAGACATTTTGAGGTTTTTTTCCCCACGATTTTTCCAATCGATTAGGCAGTTACATAATAAATACTTGTTGAGATAAATATTTGCTCCAAAAACTACTAGTAATTCTTGAGTAATTATAGACACAAACGTGTGGTGCTGTCAATCACAGCTTTTCAGCGTAATCATGCAGACTGCTAGCTTTTTCCCCTATTGTGAAAACTATTTAGCTGCAGTAGGCCTAATCAAGTGCCCTCCCATCCTGCCCTCATCCATAAACCGGGCTTGTTACAAACAGCACGGTCAAAATACAACAAAGATGACCTACACCACACCCCATTAACGAGTTTCTCAATTCCTGCATCCTCTCCCTTCAAGCTTTTGATGCTTCCTTATCGGTGGACCGTCTAGAGATAACGCGTCTCTCTTTGCTTCTCTCATCCATCTTTCTTCTTTTCTAATATTTCAATCCATCCTTTCCCGTAACCGTGTAAACCCCCGTTCTAATATTCCGCCTTAAAATCAGTTTCTCGTTTTCAGTCCTTCGAAATTCTCCTTCCTTTCAGAACATTAAATCCACCTTATTCCATCAACGGTTTCTTACTCTTTTCACCTAAGATGAAAGATGATACCAGAGGTGTATATTCAGAAAGAATGTCACGACCTGGCTGCTCGTTCCCTTCCTGCTGTATAATTACTTCCTCTCCCTCTGGACACTGGATAGAGGCCAAACGGAGAAACGCCAGCCTGTAAGCGCCCTGGGGCAAGGAGGAGTAACTCCGTTCTTAAATCCTGAGCTGTGTTGAATGGACAGACAAACACCTGCTTTTGAAGGCACCTGGTCGCATCCTCTAGAGATTTGGCACACGTACGGCCACTGTTCTAAATATATCCTCCGAGCCCATCCTTTCCTTTCTCTCCTGTCTCTCTGTTATTAAAGCGGGTGGCAATGCGTACAGCTGAACCTGCACAACTACAGAACGCTGGCAGCCCTCCAGTCTCCGCAGCGGCACATCTGGGAAACTAGTCAACACAACTGGATGTCTTTTCAAGAAGCACGTGACACGAGTATTCTCTGTCCCAAGCTGCATCTGAAGTCAGGTTATGGGAATCAGGTTTGAGGACAGAGCAACACATGGTGATCACGTTTGCCTGATGGCAAGAAATTATGCAAGGCGCATTGATATCAGCAGTGTTTCTGCATGCCTTGCATACAGAGTGACAGCAGAGTGGCACAGAGTTAAAGTCATATCAAATGGGTTGCTTTAGAGCCATTAATATTTCATCCCAAGGAGTCACAGCAAATTTCTTATATTCACTGTAATTATGCATTCAATCCTGAAGGGGAAACCGCAGTGAAGCCCTGAATTAGAGGGCTCAAAGCAATCAATCAGGGTCAAAGCTGGTTCATGGCACACACACACACACACACACACACACACACACAGAGTGACACAAAGCAACTGAGTCCCCGAACATCATTTCCACCATTAATCAAAATCCACTGGCTCTTGATCACGGAGGGATCTGGAATCTCTGTTATAAAACCTGATGTTGACATCTACACAAATTAATACAATCTCGACTGTCCCTTTTGTCTGGTTTGATAAATGCGCTGGGTTCTCGCTATCACCCCAAAGACCACTCCAAAGAGTTTGCCACTTAGAGAAATCTCTCTAACAGTGTAAACAGATCGTAACTCTACAGCACTCGTGGGAATATGCTTGGGGCAGCTACGCCTGGTAGAACCGCAGTGCCATTTCCTCTCCACCCACTGCCCAGCTGCCGTGACTCCCTGGCCACAAGGTCGGCTCCACCCGAGGTCGCAAACGGAGTGAGTAAATATCGCCGCTTCGCATCTCCTAAAAACCATACACCCACCCCTTAATTACACATCCACCTCTTTCTCGACAGGCCCCACTTGAAAGATGGCATTGCCGCTGCGGTCGGCAAGCCTTTAATGCGGCGCTTTTTATGGTTTCATTCGAAATCCTGTGAACGGCTGGAAGGTTTGTGGTTTGGTTACCACGGCAACATTTAGCACTGTTTACCTGGACTTATGGTAAGACTATTGAGTTTCATAATGATCTAATGAGATCTCAGATGATGTACAGTGAGAAAGAAGAAAAAGAGATTTCTTTGTAAATAGCCATCATGGTGTCATTTAGCCCAAGTTTAAATTTAGAGGACATATAATTAAACTGCCGGACTAGTGGAAGGCATAAAGGATTATATGACAGAGGTGCAACGAGTTCCAATGGCTGATAATTTAAGGCCTTATTTTCCTTTATTCTGGAGGGCCTGACGACTAATGCAGACAAAATGTGTAAAGAAACACCACGATGGATGGATGGATGGATGGATGGATGGATGCACGGATGGATGGACGGATGGATGGACGGATGGATGGATACCATCAATAAGCCTCAGTTTTAGGATTCATGAGAGTGTCTGAACTTCATTGGTGCTCAGATTTCTAGTCTGGCCCACCTGTTTCAAAATCCAAGAGCATATATCCAGACATTCCATACAGTTGTTGAGCTAAGCAGGCAAAACAGAAAGCTCATGTTTCACAGAAAGCTCTCACAGACAGATCGGGGTATAAAAGGACTTGTATAATCTTCAGATTTGCAAGGCTCCTGTGGATGGTAGCTTCTGAACAAACTGAAATGTGCATGAAATTAATAAGCAGATGGTGAGGACGAATCAAGAAGCCAGCGTGGCGTTAAAACAACTCCTTCCTGCATCGATTCCATCTACAAATGTAGCCAATTTTAAATGACAAGAGCCCGTCTGAACGGCGCCCGCAAGCACGGGCGTACAGGATGCACTTCGAATCCTGCTAAACATGATTCCATCACAACTACTTCAATTCATCCAGATTAATAACACACTAGATAGCAAAAAAAATCAGGAACTTCCTCTAAAATTGCCCGCTTAATGATTCATTCTACTGTCAAGGAACGACTTTGATGAAATTATGATGAGCATTTAAGCGGCAGAGAAGCTTCCAAAGCCACGCTGTGGTTAGACGTGTGTACCTAAGCACTGTTCCCATGTCGAGTGTGTTCCAGCTGCCTTACTGAAAAGTGAGCTGTGCTCTAAATTTGAAAGTGGCAGAAACTGGGACACCTACCACACAGACCTTGGTTAGAGGGCGCACAGGAAAAGACACATAGTCGAGGCACATATCAAAATGGAACACAATGGCAACGGTGGTGCGTTCCATGAAATTTCAGGCAGAATATCACAAATCGGTGTCATACGTATGCCGTATGATCTCACGAGGTGCTCTGGGACATTCTGTCCTTCTCTTCTGCCAAGCCTCAGCGAGATTTTTATTGCGATATTCTTGAAGCGCCAGTTTTCTCCCTGTGCAATCGAAACGTTTAATCTAAGATGAAAAAATAAACTAATTTCAAAAACACCACACAGATTAGAAACCACTTTACCAACCCCACAGCGTCATCCCCGGGGACGAGAAAAAGCCACGGCAGCCAAGGATTGATCTGAGAAAATGATAAGGGGAGGCAGAATTACATTTCTCAGCTGTCCGTTCACACTTGGTTTCTTTCTGACCAAAATGACTGCTTTATTTAAAGTGAATTAAAGTTCTTTTCTTTCGGAATTAATATGGTTACCGGGTTACACACAGCCGTCACACGGCAAGTAATGTGAAGCAATATTCTGTCCTAAACCCTTCTTTCCAAACACAGTTCCATGAAATGAGGTCAGTCTGCACGGCCCCGTTCTAACCTCAGCTCGCTGTCTCCACTGAGATAGCTGGGGAAATTAGGATGCTGTGACTGAGCCATGGAAATATCCCAACCTTTGCAGCACATGAGGACATTTGAAACCTGCAACAGCCATAAACATTCAAAAAGGTAATTACGGTTTCCCACTCGGTGCGTCCTGCAGATATTTTACTTTTTTCTTTTTTAACCACAGTGTCAGAGATTTACTGTAAATAATGTACTGCGTGCGAGGTAAACTGTTTAGTGAGTGATTCGACACGTGTTAAAATGCTGCTTTGTTCCAGACAAAGCTGATGAGATGGTCAAAATTCAATTGAGAGAAAGACAAAGACAAAAAAAAAAAAACGACACGGCATAATTACATTACACAAAAGTGATTTTTAAAAGAAGAGGATAAAAATGGGTCTCAGACTTGATTAACTGGAACAGCATTCTAATCGGGTTTCTGGGAGAAGCCAATCCTGTGTCTGGAAGTAACCCCCTGGAGGGACGCAGGATCATATTAATGAGAGAGGGCCCGAGCTTTCAAATGAGATCATTCTGACACTAATTCGGCAAACAGAAAACCAACTTAAGACATCCACCGATACACAGCAATGGATAGGGTATATCAGTAAGCGATGAGCTACCTCAAGAAGGCAATTAGTGGAAGTGAAAAAGAACACTTTTGCAAAGCTTGAGTGGGTATCTATTCAGCAAACGATGTTGTCTGTAATGGAGGGTGGAGATGAAGAGGCAAATTGGGAACCGTCTGAGGTGGGGAGGGGAAGGGGGGGGGGGGTGTTGGATAAGGCTGACGGCAGACAAAAACAAGTGTCATATCCACCAGCCGTGATTGCTTATCGAGTATGTAGGAGTCAGACGCTGTCTGAAACTGAGAAACAGAGAATGCAGGAACGCACTTGCTGTGGAGACAAAAAAGGCAGATCAGAGTAAAGCTCAATGTTTGTTAAAGGCTATCCGCAAAAGTCTAGACAATGACAGAACCGTTCGATAGCAATGAGTACAGCTCATGATGAAACATCGATATGCTAAAACTAGCATACCAGATTAAAGTGCACAAAAACTAACCGCCAGGAGTAAAGAAAGAAAAGAAAAAAAAAAAGCTTGTGTTTTGAGTAACTCAGGCTTATCAGAACCACCTGGTCCTAACAAATAGAACGGTCTGTTCCTAACTGTTAGACAAACAGCACAGAAAATGAGGCTCTGCTACAGCTGGCCCAGAGGCCCAGAGGCATACGGAGTGGCCAAAACCAAGGGTAATGGCTACAGCCACAGCACCTATCAATGTGAAAATCAGTAGAGGACCGACAGAACTACTCATGCTTTGTTGGCCTTCATGCTGACCAATATGTCACACAATGTTTATTCAAACAAAAAAAAACGTTTAGAGAGTTTTCAACGCCAGAGGCCATGAAAACGAAAGCCATGGAAAGTGGTAGGATGAGGAAATTCTATGTACAGCAGTCTATTATTTTAGGAGCTCCTTATTTCCACCTGGGCCTGTGATGGTAATCTGGCATGTGACCCATATAACTGGTGGAGGTGATCTTGTTGGGAACGGGTGACTGAGATGAGCTTTACTGGGGGGGATATGCTGAAGAGCACGCTAACAAAAGTAGAACCTTACCGACTGGGGCTGTACCTGGACATACAGCCAACTTTTTTTTTCTTTTTTTTTTTTTTTAGCATGCTACCTTCTTTGGCTCCTTCTCTCTCCAGTCTTTTTTTCATGAGCAGAATTTAGTTTTGTTGCCAGGACAGAAAAAGGAAGAATGAGCCAAAAAGTGAATTTATGTAACAACACATGCTCTATACCGGTTATCCTGTACAGATGGGTTTGGGGGGGTGGGGGTGGGGGTGGGGGTGCTTTGGGGTCCTGGAGCCTATCCCAGGGGACTCGCGGCACAAGCCAGGGCACACCCTTGATGGGGTGCCAAACTACCACAGGGCACACACACACACACACACACACACACACACACACACACACACACACACACACACACACACACACACTATGGGCAATTTGGAAACACCAATTAGCCTAATCTACACGTCTTCTGCACTGCGGGCGGAAACTGTAGGAAACCCAGCAAGCACAGAGAGAACATGCAAACTCCACGCACAAAGACCCAAGGCGGGTATCAAACCCTCAACCCTGGAGGTGCGAGACCACAGCGTTAAACACTGTGCCACTGTGCGCCTGTTGATAGAATCCGCCTGCATGTGTGTAAAGATTTCTAGCGAACTCTCATTATGTTCTTACACTGGTAATGGTATAACACCGTCTTCCTTTGATAGTTCCTGTCATTTACATCCATTCCAGACCTCAAAAGCCTTAAACGTTGACCGCGGGGTCAAGTACATCATATTAAAAAAAAAAAAAGGCCGCACGTGGCCCTGCGATCAATAGTGACAAAGACTCATTAGGACGAATTTCAGTCTTAAACGTTGTTAAAGTCCTAGATCAGTCTAGGTTTTAAATTGATTTGCACTATGTTTAACACTACAGAAAAGCAACCATTAAACAAAAAAAGTCATTATAAATGTACATACATTTACTCCAGTACTTTAATGATGTAAGAGCATAATTAAAGTGCTGTGAATAAACCCTCAAACGAGTAATCTCATGTTCATACAGGAAGGTCTAAAATAAAAGCTGCACGCCTTCACCGTTTCCAAAATGGGTTATGGGGACACAACTTATTTTTCCTTGTCCAGAAAGAAATGGAGCACTGTTTAGTATGCTAGCATGTGATTTGGGACATGTACCTAATTTTGTATATACAGTTTAGTTCTTTATTGCTCACATGAGAATTATACTTCGCAGCTTGGTAAGATATAGACGCGATATACTGTATACAGGACAGATCCTGCTCTTAGGGACTCTGTACGCTTGTCCTGAATGTCAGTAGGGGATGACTGATATAACTCAGAATATCCCCTGCATTCTGGAAGGTTTTAAACGTATCCAAAGGATTTAACTTCTTTAACTTGTTTTCGATGCCACAAAACGACCAAACCCCGGGCAAAAATAATTGGATTGGAATGCAACAATATTATTTTCACCGTAATAAAATCACTCCGCTTTCTAACCCAATTGTGCTGGTTTAGGATCTCCTCCTTGCAGAGAGCCTTTGCCCTTGTTTCTATAAACTAATACAAAAAGTATAACGTGTCCTTGCTGATGAGATCTGACTGGACAACTACCTTTTTTTTTTTTTTTATCACATTTTGTATAGTCATGAAATATCTTCTTCTTGGAACCAAGTAAGAAGGAATTATAAACGCACAACAGAATGGAGGCATTTCTGTGTGCCCACAGTGGTAACATCTTGTAATGCTATTGCACAAAACAATAAAAAGCATTTTCGTTTTCACTATAATGTGTAGATTGTGTTTTGAAAAAGATTACAGAAAATAAAACAAGTCTGTTCTGACAAGCATGTAGAGATTGTTTCAAAACCAGGCAGAATCTCAGATTTTCTAAAAGCAGAATAAGACGAAACCACTCTACCTCTCTTTTCACTGAACGGCTGAAGTAAATCATAGCAAGCTGCTACACAGCTTGCTGGGAAACCTCTCCAGATCTTTTTTTTTTTTTTGTGCCAAGTCAACACCTGAAACATGCAGAGATTGAGTATTTCACACCTTTGTGGCATAGGAGGATTGAAAAGATTACATTCAAAGCTTATTCTTGAGTGCTCGCAAACGTCTACATTACGCGCACACACGCGCACAACCAAAGCCATAAAATAGCACGAGGCAGCATCTTGCGTGGAAAGAGACAGTTGGTGGTTCGAATGGGTGTGAAGCAGTGCTGGGAATTGATACAAACTGCATTAAAGTCCAGTGTGAAGTGTAGAAGAAGGAAGCCCCTATGGACTGTTTTTTTTAATTATTTTTTTTATTTCATTGTTTCACGCCTGAAAAAAGAAGGAAACCGGATAGCGCTCCGAGGGACAGGGGCACTTTGATGAAAAGCGACAGCGCTGCATGTGAGAGGACAAAGAGCTGGAGAAATGGTGAAGGAGGACTGTGCTGAGATGCGAGCGGTCATGATTCTTGCTTTGCTTCGCTGCTCGCAGTGGTTTAAAGGAGTTCAAAGGCGCCACTTACACATGCACACATGAAAGACTTGCTGCGTGGGTGGTGCCACCTCTACCCCAATGGTTCATTCCCACACACGTCTGGAGAGCTATAGTTATTATTCTGATTTAAGCACACACGTCAGACTGGGGTACGAGAAAAAAAAAGCTTTGGATATAAAGTTGATGATGATGATGGTAATGACGATGATGATGACGTTTACAAGCCTTGTAAAAAAAAGTTACCCTGTACACTCCTCTGGGAATGTGACGATTCAGGCAGTGTATTTCATACTATAACGGAACTTTCCTTACAATACAATGGTTCTAAACTTAAAACCCTAAACATTTAGTGCTTTCACAGCTCTCATCATAGCTGATTTAACTAATCAACTAATTAACAGCCTTTTCTTAACTGATGTGGGTGTGGTACAGCAGGGAATCTGTGAAAATATGCAGGACAGTGGACCAGGAATAATGTTCAGAACCACTGCCTTTATACACTAACTGCCTCAGAAACAAGGCACCAAAAGATACAATTTAAAAATTGCTTGTTTATGTTACACCCTCAGCAGCAACCTCCTTTCCCCTCTCTTCTGTTTCAACCCCTCAGCATTCAGCATCACCAGTGCACTAATCACTAATCACCAGTTTCTCACTGGTTCATGCCTTAACTACTTAACTTTTTTTATGCTTAAATGATTCATAGGTCACTGCCTGGCTTAAGAAACAAAGTACAGGAACTTAACTAAAAATGATATTTTAATTTTCTATACCACATGTACTGGACCATATGAGATGGGGTACACCCTGGACATGATGCCAATCCATCTCAGGGCAGACACACATACACAGGCAACATCGGTAAGGCTAATTAATCTAATCTGCATGTCTTCAGAGAGACGAAACCGGAGTAATTGGAGGAAACCCGCCGAGCATGGGGAGAACATGAATATTCTATGCACAAAGACCCGAGGTGGGAATTAAAGCCTCGACCCTGACGGTTAAACAATACAGATTCAATGCAACTTAAATAAACAAAAGTCAAGAAAACAAAGAAAAAATACCATTCACTGAGCATTTATTACTTCTGGATTCATAGGTATGGATGTATAATATTAGGAAACCCCCTGCCCCGCCTTAATTCCAAGCAATCATTCATAACTTTTGCTGATTAGGGTTTATACCAAAACCTAATAAATTCTCACTACTCTAACTGAAGCTGACTGATCCTGATGCACTTCTACTACAGTGACTCAGCTCACCCCCTGGACCTGCCTGATTCATCCTGACACTCTAGGTCTGCACTCATGACTCACTTTGTGCTGAATCACATCATCGCATGTGAATGACCAAAAGACTCCCAAAATCAGTTAATGCTCAATACAGAACTACTGAAGCCATTAAAACGAACAATACCGAACTTTAACACATATACAGTTGTATTAGAGTCACTCTTCTTTCTGCTGGTTCCACACACACAAAACAGCTTGGCATTCTATCGGCTTGGGCCGTGCTCTAACGGTGCCCTGCATCCAGGGCCTAGATTGTCTAGTCATTGGCTGGGAATCAAACCTGGGCCTGTATGGCAGACAGGAAGCCCAACACTGAAACACCAAAACCCACAATCGTCCAAGAGTAATGATTCATACTCCTGCTGTATGGCGTCACCAGAAGGTGCTTCGCTCTCTTTCGAGTCTGGTTCCCTTCAATGTTTCGTCCTCGTGTTGTCTCTGGGAATATTCTTTGTTTTTTAAACTGGCAACTGTTGCCTCTGGTTTGTTCTTTAGGGAACTGAATCTATGTCTGGAGTTTACTGCTCATTGAGAACTGCTTAAATCGCTATGCTAACCCTACTAAACAAGAACTCCTCCATCTCCCTATAAAGACATACAGGCTACGTACTGTACTGTAGGTCATGTTTATCTCGTCTGACATGATTCGTTATAAAATTTCCTCTTCTATTGCTGTACAACATTCCTTACACTGGCAGCATACAGAGAGATACTACAGTTGTATATCGAATGACAAGATTGATGATCATGGAAGTTAATAACCTTAAAGAGAAATGATTCTGCCTAACGTGACATTTCTGAGTGAACCAGGCGCTGCGCTTTCCTGAAAGATAACCGGGAAGGTGAAAGTGATGGAGAATTAAATTAAAAGAAAGAAGAAAAAAAAAAAACGATATTTTAATTCAAGAGATTTGTATTACTAAATTATGCACATGATATAACCAGAAATATAAATTAACAAAGTTGTAGTGTAGTTGAAGTGTAGTAGCGCCAAGTGATGGACATGTGATCATTTCAGGCGGAACTGTTCATCTGTTATATTGGTTTAGCTAACAGGGGGCACAGTTGCTGTCACCCTCGCGTAATACAACGATGTGCGGCGAATATCTGAATATCAGAGCATTTTGTGCATGTCAAAGTCTTTAAATGTCATTTTCACTCTACAAAGCCGCCTGCATATTTCATGACCTGAAAGCACAGGCTGTCTGCATATTTCATGATCACACAAGCCCACAATCCTCAACACGCACAAAAGGGCTGTTCGGGGTCAAAGAGTCAGTCGGGACAAGCGCTATCAGATGTCCATATAGACTAAACAGACGCGTATATCTGTGCCACTGTGTCTTTATGCCGGACGTCCATTTATAGAACAGGCAGGCTGGTCTATGGAGCAGGAAAGCAGCAAGTAGAGCAGTCTGACAGATAACTGCTCCACACAAACCCCTGACCTACACAGTTCAATCTGTCCAGGAAGACACGCCTGATCAATCAGAGTGGGAAATGTGGCTGGAGAGTTTACTGCTCTATTTCACAAGTCAAGGAATTCAGTGGTGCAGTGTGCACCTGTCAAAATGCAAAGTCTCACATACATACCAGGTGTATATTATAGAGATGTGCATGTTAAACTTTTTACTATGCAAAATAAGGCAACACATGAGAGTAAAATCTACCTTTATTTCTCTATTTAATCCGCTGCTACACTAATGCACTTCTCCCAGCGTTTCACTATCGTCCAGACACCAACAAGGTAGAAAGATTTTCCAAGTACGCCGAAGCCAAGGTCAGACTGCCTGCTTCAAGTCTGAAACCGTGGCCTCCCAGGAACTCCCTCAATGGCTTAACAATGTGGAAATGGCTTGGAGTGAGGTCAAGACCTCACTGTATATGTATGTGATGATGACTTCTAGCTGAGTTCCTGTAATGTGCAAGTGGTGTTGGTGAGTGACTGCGTGTACAGTTCCCACAGACAGATGCGTCTCTTCCAAACGTCAACAACAAATTATCTGTCAGTTTTCAAGGATCATGCGTTCCACTCGCTGAATATTCACGGGAATCACTGTGGTGGGTCTCAGAGCCACTGCCGAGATCATCTTGTTTTTACTCACTGATTATTGTAATTCATCTGTTACATAGAATCCTTATTAGGACTGCATGATGTGATAAACAGAAAAAAAAACATTGTAATCATTCTGACATATTGTCATTTCAACTTTGGTTAGATTAAACAGAAAGAGATTAAAGAAATGAGAACAAATGTTTTTACTGTGACAGACTACAAAGTGCCTAAAGATACAATTTAAAAATCGCTTGTTTATGTAACAATCTTAGCAGCGACCTCATTTCCCCTCTCAACTGTTCAACATTCAGCAACACAAGTATACTAATCACAGGTCTCATCATCTGTCATCATCTGCACCTGTTTCTCACTGGTTCATGCCTTAAGTTAGATGATGTTTCATGCTTAAATGATTCATAGACCACCGTGTGGCTTAATGAACAAAACATTCCTTTGAAAGTAGTCAGGAACAGGGACTGAAGTGACTGAACAAGCCTGGAGAACTATTCCTCAAGGTGTGAATGAATAAGTGTGTGTGTGCCCTGATATGAACTGGCATCCAATCCAGCCTCACACATAGCTTTTTAAAGAAAATACATGTGACTATGATACAGCTCAACTACTTGCACTGATCATCACATTACTAACCTAATACATCTATCGAGCTCACCATCACGTTAGCTAGCAGATACCTGGCTATTAGCAGTTAGCTCCAGGACTACTGTCACACAGACATATAAAATGAATAACACACATGCAGTGAATGTAGGTTTGATCTAAACCATATGGTAATGTTTAGACTTTAGATGCTTGGTGATGGCTCTTAAGATGGTTGGGAAACACTAACAGTTATCAAGTTGGACGTGTCTAAATCAACAACTCCTTTAAGACCAATGTGTCGTAATGCCTATATGAACCTTACTAACCTACATCATCCAACTTTGGAGATGACCACACCCCCAACTCACTAAATCAATCAAATTACAGGTCTGATAACATACTGTATTCTATCTCACAACCGTACCTCACAAATTCATGGCATTTTTCAAACAGAGCAATTGTTGTGCCAACTACTGGGTTGCGCCAGAAGATTCAATCCAGGGATAATATTTAGTGAAGTGTTCCGTGGAAAGAATAATAACGGAGCTTACTGAAACGTCTAACAAGGTGACATGTAGAGAGAGAATCTTGGACTACTTCTTCATGCAGAACATGAAGCGAGTGGTGAGAGCAGTCCTAATAAATCCATTACTTCAACTGGAAACCACCATTATTACAATTTTGGTTTGTAAAAAAATATATATATATATCTTTAGGTCACATGCTGTATATAAAGATGAGCTACAGTATAAACATGTTCCAAACCTGACTAGACAAATCTGCAAATGGGTTATAACCACCAACAACAAAAGCAATCTATGTTTTGAAATATCCATCTCAGTTTCTAGATTTAAACACTACTGAAGGCGATCGGAATTGAAGAGGACATGTGAGAAATATAGAGATTCTGGACTTGCATAAAGTTGTGACCAAGTGTTTTTTTTTTTTTTTTCATAAGATGACAAGCTTATCAGATGTGTTTTCTTGCTGAAAGTGCTTCTGTGGCTGGTTTTGAATGAGAGTTTTGGCAGGCAGCTGCTCTCTCCTCTTTACCTCCATTCATGCTGGCGAGTGACAGTTAGTGTAATACCTGATTCACTACCCAAGTACAAACTGTACTCGAGACGACCTTTTCAAGTGAACCTAGCCATAGCTGCATTGAATTGTGCCCATGCTACTCAAACAAAGTGGACATTGGGGTCAAGTGTCTGATGTGTAAGCTTTATGTAACCTATTCATATATTCACAGTGGCTTATTGGTTAGCACGGTCACATCACAACTCCAAGGTTGTGAGTTCAAATCTCACCTCAAGTTCTCCCCATGCTTGGTGGGTTTTCTCTGGGTACACTGGTTACCTCCCACAGTCCAAAGACAAGCAGAATGGTGTTTCCAAACTGCCCATAGAGTATAACTAGTGTTTGAGTGTGTGTGCTTGGGCCCCAAAATGAGTTGGCATACCATCTATGATATGCCCCAAGTTCCTGGGGATAGACTCCAAGCCTCTGGTGCCCCTGCACATGATGGTACAGATAACAGATAGGTGAATGTTGCCATATT
This sequence comes from Clarias magur, assembly GCA_013621035.1. NCBI lineage: Eukaryota > Metazoa > Chordata > Actinopteri > Siluriformes > Clariidae > Clarias > Clarias magur. The sequence continues at coordinate 867,237 of QNUK01000027.1, read as the reverse complement.
CTAGATTTGAGTGCATATTGGTGGCACGAACACATACAAAACTTGCTTGGATTGAGTCTGAAATAATCATAGAACAAACATTTTAATATACAAATGCAGCTGCTCAGCCATCTAAGGAAAGGTGTCGGCCACAGTCTCTGAGATGTTTCCCTGCTGCAGGCAGTGATGAAGCTCATTATTTATACAGAATATTCTGATGAAAGCCAGGCAGCTAAAAGACACATGCTGACAAAGACTCAGCATCAAGCATTATCTTAAAAAAAGCAATCAAGCCATTAAGCTGTAGAACAGTAGGTGAGAATCCTCATCAAATGTTTCTGGGCCAGCCTATGTTTTCAGACACAAGCTTTTCTTTTTTTTCCCCCCATCTGTCTTTGCTTGACTTCCTTTGTAGTGGAGAACAAGAGGCTGCTGCTAGAGGAGATCCAAGGGGCCGGTGTATTTGAGGTGTTTTCCCACCTCAATGCACAAGGAAATATACCGCGTATTGAGCCTGCATATTTACTCAACTGGCTGCTTTTGCTAATACCTCTGGGCCTGAGAAACAGCCGGGCTCGTCTGAGACACACACACACACACACACACACAGATCAGCACTGCACTGTTACACGGTGAAACATCCAACCCCAAGCATTCCTGGTGATATCACCATACTCTCTCTCTCTCATGCACACACACGCGCGCACACACACACACCATATCTACCGCATCCAGCTAATTAACTCATCCACCCGCCTGGGGAAAAAAGCAAAATTGTGTAAATAGGTTTCAATCAAAAGCATTATTGGTCATATTAGATGCTTGGGTGCTTGGCTGAGATGAGCTCTTGCGGCAGTAAACCTCCAAACACATCAAGGAGCTAATTTTCTCCACTACTCTGAAAATGTTAAAGGGGACTACATCTAGAAATGATATTTTCATATTTGCTCAATCTGTGTGCCGAGACACTCGGAATGCTGTCTGTCTTTAAAATGAAAAAAGCTCAAAGGATTACAGCCACAAGCCTACCTGAAAATGTAATGAAAATGGGCTAAAATGTGAAGTGCACTATAAGAATAAGAGGAGTAACACACCGCTACAATCTGTATCTGCGTAGGGATCCACATTTTCCATTTGTGGCATTTAAACAACTTTGTGGAAAACCCATCTTTGAAAAAGTCAGCAAAGTCAAGTTGCAGGGGGCCTGGAGTCTATCCCAGGAGACTTGGGGTACAAGGTAGGATAACACCCTGGACAGGGTGCCAATCCATCACAGGGCAAACACACACCTACACACCCTCATTCACACACTACAGGCAATCTGGGAATTAGCCTAATCTGCATGTCTTTGGACTCCAGACTACCTGGAGGAAACCCACCGAGCGCAGGGTGAACATGCAAACTCCATGCACTTAGACTCGACATGGGAATCAAATCCTCGAGGTTGGATGTTCAGGTGACATTGTAAACCACTAAGCTGTGGCAATCAGGAAACACCTACTGGAAACGTTTACCCGTTGTTTACTACACTAGCATGCTCTGGTGTGATGGGCGCACACCTTGTAGGAATAATGTGTAAAAACTGACAAGTCTGGTCATCTTGATTGTCGATTCAATTCAATGACAATTCTGTGCACAGCGATTTTCAATTCAATTCGATTTGAAATCACTAAAGTTTACAAATTACACATCGCTGTTGTCGAATTTGTCTCAAGCCGCTCTATTTCTTCGAGGGTGAAAGGTTACTTTTACAAGCTCCTAAAAATGATCTTATTTGCATTTAAAAATGCATTTAAACGCTGGGTAACTAGTGCTGTTGATTTTTTTGTCCTGTCTCATACAAAGCAATAATCGCTTTTGTATTGCACTCGCCATCCATGAACTAAAAAGTAGAATAAGTTATACTTGAACGTCCAGCCTCCTAACAAACAGTATGACTGCAGATCAATCCCTGCTATCCGCTATCACCCAAATGAGGAAGGGTTCCCTGTTCAGTCTGGTTCCTCTCAAGGTTTCAAAACTTTCATAATTTCTTTTGATTGTGTAAACCTGCTTTGCGACAATAACAATTGTTAAAAGTGCTAAAAAAATTCAATTGAATTGAAATTAATAAGTAGTAATTGTCTCGCAAAAACAGGATCACATGTTCCACTCGCTGAACGTTCGTGGGAACAACTGCAGTGTTATATTGCACAAGAGTACAGCCTGACCAGCAATATTTTCAAACAACTGACTCACTGTCTAGGAAAAAAAAAAAAAAACATACTAGCAGGCTTATTTAAACCACCATAACCCTGACTAGGCAGTAACTAAGGACCGCCATACATTTTGGTCTTTATTTATTCTGCTTGCTCACACCTGCATTAAATAAATCCGCAGGGTGATTCCAGTCCTGATGTTCACCTCTGGTCTTACACCAAACAAGCTTTCTAAAAAAAAAAACATTACTACCACCACACCTTCTATACAGTACATGTACAGTATATACTGTAGGCTTCCATTCTGTGCCTTCTGGGGATCCGTTTCCGGTTTTCCTTGGTAGATGTTTATCCCCACCGTAGGCGGAAGATCCCCGTTTTTTCAACCGGTGGAAATCATTTGCACGTATATCAAAATATGCTCGTGGCTTTGCAGCTGAACAATCTGTGTTATTAAAAATCCCTGAGCAGGCACCTTGTCTTTGTGTTGCAAAAGTATGATCAGAAGGGAGCACTGCCAGGCACCCTAATAACTTCCATCCACTATTTCATCAACTGCATTAGCTGTTCAGATACAGCGGGTTAGAGAGAGAGAGAGCCTCGCCGCTGGCCGCCTGCCTTCCCTGCAAGCTTGATTCAGCTCAATTCCACACAAAGCAGTAGGCTGTAAATATGCTGGCCTGTCAAAGAACACAGCAGGTGCACCTACTCCTTACCGTTAATCATCCGACCGGCTCGCAACATGCTCCCTCTTCCGTTTCCACTGGGCGTGACAGAACACCTTTACACCATACACTAGAACACTAGCATCGGTTGCTTTACGTGTTATCGAGCACTCCGTCGTCCTTCCGCTATTCTCGTCCTTTCGCATCATGAACATGTACCGAGGGAAGTCTGAGATCAGAGCTGAAGTAATGGGACACACTTTTTACATGGTGTGCACGCAAAGACAGCACATGTTTGTCATCATGGATTCGTCGACTTTCGTGTTTGTTGTCAAGCCAATAGTCAGAGCGATTGCAGTGATGGATAAAATGTCAGAACAGAGATAGCCTCTGCTCATAGATCGAATAAATAAAGCAGAAATCGAACAGAGATAAGGCCCTGAAGCTGCTTAGAGGTTAAGAGCTACCAAATTAGGTTAGTACAGAAGCAATATCACTGCAGATAAGGGTGAAGCCCACTCGGCTGAAGTCCCCACTAAATCAGGTCTGCGGCAATATCACTTATAAGACGATGGAGAAAAACAGCCTCCAGAAGACGTGATTGTGGTCCTATCTTGACTGCCACAATCAGAGCTCGGTCGAGATATTAATCAGTCTTATGATTGAGCCATCATACTTATCAGAAGGAAACAGAAAATAAAACTGAAACAGCTGTATAATAAAGCCTCAAGAATTCATGCGAGTTTGAGGCACAAGAAATAAAAATAAATCAATCTTCTAAAATCACAGTCTGCCCCATAAACCAAACTAAAAACTTGCAAATACTTTTATTATTCTCAACAAGGACCAAAGTGTTTAAATGGAAATCATATATTCCAAGCCTTGGAATATCCTCACACGCTTTCCTGGACTGCAACCCTGATTCAGCACCTCTGACATCATAAATAATTACATCTCTGTCTCCAGCCCAGCCCTCTGTAATAGCCACCCTCTTGGGTACGGGCTTTCTATAAGTCACTGCATGTGTGTAATGGATAGGGAGGCTGATCTGCTGAGGTGGTAATAAGTCCCGTAATCCGCCGTAAACAAAATCGGCTACTCCCAGAACGCTATCAGCACGCTCGAACGTGGTGTGGAGAAATATGGAGTGCCTTTGAACATATTAGTGTAATCCAATCAGGAGCAGAAGACTCGCCCTGGGTTTCGGGGCAAACACTCTGCGTGTTTATCGCCACCTGTATTGATCTGCTCCGAGAGCACACAGAGGGTGCGTGCATACTGCCGGAGGAAATCCAGAATGCTTGTAATGTGCAATCAGAAATGAAGCCTTAAAAATAGATCAATTTTTGCCTCTAATCCTAATCAAAGCGATAGTTGAGTATACGAGGAGAATCTGAGATTAGCACTCAAAGTTGCACTGGAGGTTTCGGTGCATGCTGGTTCAAACACTAAATTATTTAGACAAGACAGAGGAGATAACATAGGGAGTGAAAACTGTTAAAAGCGAGGGAATGAACTGAAACCCACACAAAAAGGCAGCCGGATCAGAGTCGGGTTGTGGCTCTTATTGAGTGTTGAGCCTGAGGAGGTGGCATAATGGATCGCAACACACTCTGAGACAGAGGCCTTTCAACACATGGAAATCTTAGACTGATCTACATCTTGCTGGGAGCGAGAGTTGTGTTTGAAGATGCAGCTCTTTGAGTGTGTGGTTTCTCTAAGCCATGGCGAGGACACATTCAGGTCAAACTATTGGGAAAGACTGGACAAAAAAAACAAAAACAAAACAAAAATCGAGCATTCACTTCACTGAGGGGTGAAAATACGTGTCTTTGTAATACTTTTCAAGGAAAGTCTTTAAACTTGGATTAAGAAAGACCTGTCCTTAAATCATCAAATTATATTCCTGGACCGGTCTTAGACCCACCACACTAGCAGCTTGGGTTTGAGGTCAGTCTGATGGCATGCTAGAAGTAACGTTTCCGTGCTTGTTTTCAGGAATTCTTATTGCAGGAACACAACCTGGCCTGGCTACTGAAGCAAACCTACATGAGAACGTACCAGTGAGCACTCGGTTCTCTTTAAATGAGAATGTCTCCAACAGACTTCAGGGATTGTGGAAACACTGAAGGAAATATGTGAGGCCATACTCTGCGCAGTGCTGGCCAGCCACGAACATTCCATGCAGAGTCTCGCCAAGCCCTGGCCTAACATGCCCTGCTTTCTGCTTCTTCTGCTGAAGTTTCTCTGCCACAAACACACACACTCACAGGATGCAGACACAATAATTCCAGTGCTCTCAAAACAATATTACAGACAACACAAGTGTGTCCTTGTCATGAACTACAAGTCCAGACATTCCAAACATTTTAAAAAGCATCCTTTCCCTGTCCTGGGGAAGAATCAACAATAAGTGCTTTACTATTGCTTCAGAAGAAAAACATTTGCAGTGGAGTGAAACCTGTGGTGCTTTGATCAACTGCACAAGGCCCTGTGTGAGGGAAATGGTGGAAATCATAATCAAGAGGTTCTGACAAAGAATGCAATCTGACACCTGCTGAGTTTTACCAGCAGCCGTCTTTTGCTGGGAATTATTATCATTCCCTCGCTTTTGTCAAGTCCCTCCGAGCCGAGGTGGTGTTGTGAATGACAATTTCCTGTAACTCTGGCACTCTTCAACCCTGTTTTTGGTTCTAATAATCTCCGGGAGCAGGCTGTTTACAGATTTCTTTTGACTACAGCTGCATAGATGACTCATTCAGAATTTGTGATTTTTTATTTATTTATTTATTTATTTTACTGTTGTTTGCAAATCCACTATCGTTTTATGGAAATCCTTTTAATCCTGATGAATTCACAGAAATCTGCTAATACCCATTTCAATTAAAAGCACAGATCAAACTAATCAAGATGTTTTCCAAAAAGAAAAAGAAGCACAAAAAACACACACACACACACACACACACTATATGTTTCAGATGGGTGAAAAATGAATCAACTTCATTTTTGCCCCCATGTGGAACAAAGAAGAACTACAAGCTGTAGCGCCAAGCCTTCAGTCTACACGCAGAGACATGGACAATATGTATGCAATCAGCTTAAACTCAGGAAATAGTGGCATTATTATTAATCATCAATGAACGGTCACGTGATATGTGCATGCAATTTGTTGTAATATCATTAGCATAGAAAAGTAAATAAATACAAGCGTTTACTGTAGCTGATGTTTTACATATGATGTGGTGCATAATAGGAACTAGGCTAAGTATCAGGGTTTAGTGGATTGTGAGTGTATCAGCTGTGCACTTACAGTAAAAGTTTAAGATTTTAAATAATAATAAGAATTAGAAGAAGAAGAAGAAGAAGAAGAGCATGAACCAGACTAAAATGTTCACCAAATCTTATTGAACTCGACATCACCACTGGACAACAATAAGGAGAAATGTAACGGCTCACAACAGGAGGGTGACCTGTGCCAACCCGGCCACACGCGCACAAATGCGCCACATGCGTAAAGATTTGGCACGGCGCATCTGGCACAACTTTCACAAGACACGAAGAGCTCAGAGGAACAAACGCATCCTGCAGTCGTGACACAAACCAGACTGCACAAACGAACCAGCATGAATGACATGTACAGCGCATAAACACAGTAAATGATCTCACCTTCTTCCGGGGCTGCCATTTCATCATATTTGTAACCAAAAATGTGCAGCATCAAAACATCACGCAAGCAGAGGAGTGTGTGTGTGTGTGTGTGTGTGAGAGAGAGAGAGAGAGAGAGAGAGAGGAGTGAGATCAGGGCTGGATTCAAGTCATATTAGAGGCTCGGCACTTTTCCTCAGTGTTGCAGCATTTTCTCCGAGGAGTGAAGCGGAATGCGCCTTTAATCCAGCGAACGCAGTGAACTTTTCCTCTCGCTTTCCCCCGGAAGCGCAGTGTACAGTAATCTGCAGTGCGATCTGAAGCGCGGGTGCGGACTGTCTCCCCTTCAACCACACACACACACACACACAAGTCTGATGTGCGGCACCAAAGTCTCCACCACACAGCAGTTTTTTTTTACTTATTTTTTTTTCCACTGAGCTGAAACCCGAGGAAGAAAACTTTCCGTCGTTTTTTTTTTTTTTTTTCTTCCCCTCTCTAATGATTACTGTCTCAGTGATGTTACTCTCATGCCCGCGGAACGGCACTCCGACGCCCAGAGACTTCCTGCCTGGGAGATGTCCAGTGGCTCAAACTGCAAGCAGAAGCAGTTCGGGTGCTTTGGAGGGGAAATGTCCGGACAAAACGGCAGTCCGTGTTCAGTTTGGATTCCAGAGACGATGCGTAATTCCATAAGATCCCAAGGAGAACGGGCGGAGAGACAGAGAGAGAGAGAGAGAGAGAAAATCACAGGAGTGGAAGTGAGACAGAACCACAAGGACACAGGATCTGAGAAAGACGGAAGGACAAAAAAAAAAAAAAAGTCAAACAGATAAATCCTCAGGAATTTCAGCCTGGAGTGTCAGACGGACATCCTGCAAACAGACACGAAGTGGACTTGAGGACAGTAATGAGTTCCTCTGCGCTCGATAGCGCTCTGCTCAGCTCGGCCACAGGGACCGGGAGGGAGAGGAGGAGTCCGCTGGGTCATAGCGCCGCCTCCTCTCTCTCTCTCTCTCTCTCTCTCTCTGTCTCACACACACACACACACCACAACTCGACTTAAGAAACCACATTCGTTCCATTGAACACGATTCCTGGCCAGGATGTAAAAAAGCTCCATAATGATGTATCACTCACACACACACACACAGAAATATATAAAGACAGGACAGACAGAGAGTGAGAGAGACAGAGACTCAGACTATATTCTAGCGACTGCTTGTCTTTATTCATAGCTGATAACTACAAATTTAATCAATGTCCTCAACCAGGAAAAAGTCTGCAAAATAACTATACAGTACCTAATACTGCGGTTCGATTCCCAGCTCAGCCAGGTTGCCATTGTTGGGCCCTTGAGCAAGGCCCTTAACCCTATCTGCTCCAGGGGCGCTGTATCATGGCTGACCCTGCGCTCTGACCCTAGTTACACTGGGATATGCGAAGAAGAAATTTCACTGTGCTGTAATGTATATTTGACAAATAAAGGCTTAACTTTTTTCATATGAGGATGGTACAAGGATAGCAATCAAGTTGGGAGAAAATTTCATGTACTCATCTGAAGACATTTGGGTCTTAAAAAGGATATATATACTTTATATACATATACACAGTAAGTCCCCAATATATGAACAAGTTCTGTTCCATGAGCTCGTTCATAAGCCCAATTTGTTCGCAAGTCCAACAAACATTGTCTAGGTATTGTACTAGGATTCTAACACAACTGGCTATAAAACTAACATGGTCCATGATCTTGTCCATGTTCTTTAGAATCAAGCTGATGGTTGAGCGATTCATGTTAAAAGAACGAGCAATGTTTGCCATCCATATTGACATGTGATCTAACTTCCGTGATTGAACATGCAATAACACAGTAACGGAAACTCGACTGTTCGTATGGATAAGCACATGTTCAATCACTTGTGAAATTAGATCGTGTCAATATGTTCCATGTATTTCTCTACATACAAACATTCACATTACAATCTTTTGTAGATAGATTTGATAACCTGGTCATTCAGTGCATTCAGGTCATCAGTTGACCTCATTTCTTCATTTTATTCTCCCATAACATTATGAGTCCAGACCTGACCCACTGAAGCAACCCCAGATCATAGCACTTGTACAGTGGACACTATGCGTGATGGACACATCACTTCATTCACTTCCCTTCTTACCCTGATGCTCCCATCACTCTAGAATAGAGTCAATCTGGACTCATTAGACTACTTGACTTTTTTTCCATTGCTCCAAAGTCCAATCTTTATGCTCCCTAGGACAGTAGTGCCTTTTTCCAATTAGTCTCACTAACAAGTGGTTTTCTTATGGCCATACAGATGTTGGCCGTCACATTGTGATGGCCGTCACATTGGGCGCATAGAAATGCTCTTACTTTCACTATTAAACATAGTTATGGTTTTTATTATTGATATATTTTTTTCTATAATATTACAAAAATGTTTAAGTGATCTCAATTCATGATTTTTCCCAATCACATTAAGACCATAAGGTTGACAGTTTAGTACAATTTTTTTCTGAAATTCTTTTGGCCAGGCAGTGTGTGTGTGTGTGTGTGTGTGTGTGTGTGTGTGTGTGTGTGTGTGTGTGTGTGTGTAATACTTGCCTAATACAGAATTTGGTATTCATGAAAATCCTTTTATTTCACAAAAGTACTCCTTGTATCCTACTTGTTCTCCTGAGTGTGTGTAAAATCACACAAAAAATAAATAAATAATGCAAATCTCGGCTGATCAGCTTCAAATCGTATTAAATCAATTTGTTCCTGCACCATTGTACATGCATTACGCTGTCAAGTTCAATTAGCTAGTGTATTTCAGTTACACACCCAAATTAATGAATATTTTATGAAACCTGGTTGTCTCGTACTGAAGGCATTACTTAAAGACATGTTTAATATGAATAAAAGAAAAAAAATCCATAAATGAGTACAAATCAGGCCAGTCGATGAATTACAACTGCAGCTGTATAAAAGAAGGACGGGTTACAATGCCTCAGAGTTTAAACTGGTTCTGTTTGCCACAATACTCTTTATGAGAGCCAGCACTAAGTGGCTAATAAGTGACTGATCCTTTGTGTGTCAAGCTGCAGTGTGGCAAATGCTCCCTAGTGAAAGTCCTATGACACGCTCCTACTTTCCTGCATGAAATATCTGGCTGAGAGTCACACAGACACGTCACTGTATGGTGTGCTTGGTATCTGTGACCACCTGAGCATATATTTTTCTCTGTTTCCCGTGTCAAATCATTTTCTTTTCACCATACTTAATTTATATCCAATTCAACTTTTTAGTGATTCAGTTCCAGACTGTGGCCTTTTCGAAGTGTAATTACACTGTTAAATAATGCATATTTTCACACAAGTCAAAATCATTTTCATTTTTCCTTCAAAGCAAGATTTTCTATTTTATTTACCCGTCATTTCAGCTGTGTGAGCTTTGCCTTTTATGAGTTTTGAGGGTGTGACCATATGCAAATCATCTGCTCCACAGAGGAGCCGCGTAATTTCTGTGTAATCACGTATGGAGGTGTTTGACAAACATTTGTAAATCAGAGGGAAATTTATGATTTGGTTTGGCTTCAGCAAATATTTACAAGTGACTATATTTTAAAAAATTGATAAAAAAATTATCTTTTTGTCTGTGCACTTGCCAAAAAAAGCATTTGGTTTGATTTTGCTTTTCCTTTTCTTTTTTTATACGAACGATTTATGAACCACCGATCGGACAAGGCTGGGGCATTGCACGAGTGGGGATATCCTGGCCCAAACCCACGTGGACTCACTCCGTGTTGGATAAACTTCATGCTTCGAATTATAGGACTTCAACATTCCTTTCATGCAATGTGAGCTAGCTCTACTACAGGCAGAGATAATGAAATGTTACATTTGACAGTTGTCGAGTCAGCAAATGAATTGGGGAAATGTACGAGTCAACAGGAAATGTTGGCTTCGATTTATAAATTAAGGAGCAAACAGCCTCTCAATGAGCTTTGCTAGGGAGTGAAGAACGCGTTCGTTGCTTGGCAACGTTTGACTCTAAACCCCGTACAAACTATGTTTTGAAGCCAAGACTAAAGAATCAAAATCTGAATATACACACACAAAAAATATATATTTTTGAAACCAGTCTGGTCCATTTTGTCAGTATTAGAACTGTTGTATAAAATCAACACGGCATTTGTGTTTGTGGGCTTGTTAAAGGACATATTTATTTTCTGAGGATAATCCTATATGAATCCTATGTGACCCAGTCTGCACTTTCGTGCACCACTTTTAAATTAATTAATACTATTAGGCCTGGTTTTTCAAGCTGGATATAAACAAATTTACTACTTTTGATTCAATTAAATTTTATTTGTAGCACTTTTAACAGTGGTCATTTTCACAAAGCTGCTTTATAGAATCAAAAGAAAATTATGAAAATGTTTTTGAAATGTGGAAAATGTATGTGAATCAGAATAATAGCCATTAATGATTAATTAATCTGATTAATGAACACATTTTTTTTTTCAAAACTATGCAATCTTTGTGCCTTGTGTTTGTTTGATTATTCAGACTCATTGTCTAGCTGTGAAGCTATGGTGCACGAGGGCATACAGTAAACAGAGAGAATTTGGAACGGGTCTCAAGCCTCATGACTTTCAAGATGCTGCCTATTGTGGTGTTCAACTTGGAGCTTTGGCAATGGCTTTCGTTCAGTCGATTCCTGCGCCAGAGTCCAAAATTCACACTGTCATTATGAGGAAGTGGTGGCTCTGTGGTTACAGCACCGAGTGGTTGTGAGTTTAAGACTCGGCTTCACCAGGCTGCCATGGCTGGGGCCGCAAGCACCTTTTGAGAACCCTAAATTCCACTACTGCTCGACTGCATCCGGTCTCAGTGGTAAGTTCTTTTGGATAAAAACATCAGGCAAATATGCAAATCGAAAAAGCTCAATTACTCATTCAACTGCTAAGAGTCAAAGCTTTTGTCATTTTCCATTTGGATACAATTAAAGTTCTGCATCATTTAGTCAGTACTTTCGGCCAAAAATAAATTGCGCGAGATTCCGCTGACAAATAGCTGACGCATAATGTACCGTGGATAAATCAGCTAGTTGTGTAGGATATACACAAGCTTAGGTGATCAATAATCTTATGATATTTTATATCACATAAGTGCTGTTTAATCAGAAATTGCATTAATTACTCTGTTACTCTGAGCTACTGTAAGATCATAATTTTAAAATATTTCTCTCCATTATTAGCTTGAATATTTATGCATCCATTTATGCATTTTTCCTCTCAACTAACCCATCCACAGTCTTGGTCTTAACACAAAATAGTCCATTTTGTGCAGGACCATACAGTAGATACTCTGAAGGCATCTTTAGTTTCATCAGGCTTTAGCCTAAAGAGAAGTTCAGTTTACGTCAGTGGAAAAAAGTTGCAATAAAGTAGCCTTGGACACTGTTTATATGAAGGTTTTATGCTGTTAAATCATAAACCATGGAACCATGAGCCAACAAAATGGGTGGCTAGTGTTCAAATCACTCATTTATTCTGCTACTTATTCACGGTTTAGTTTGGTGAATTAGTCACACATCAAATTGCCTTGAACAAAAAAATCGAAATAATGTACGTGGATGACCTGGATCCCGTTCCTCATACACTGCGTAACCGAGTTACCTGGAACGTCCTCTTGGCAATTTGACTTGATTACAGGTCTGTTGTGGTTCAAAATATAGTCTGCATTATTTCCAAACCAACAAATGCTTATGCTCATATTATTTGTGCTTGTTCCTCCTTAAATGGGCTACAGAACCATTTCTCGTCTTTAAACTTGTACAACCAATATGGACACTTATTTGAATGAAACTCTAAGCATGAGGATGTCAAACCGTCACCCATCAACCACAATATTGTGTTGACGCTCATTTGTATTCAAATATTTAGTAAATCTACCATTCACCATTTTATTTTGTTTTTTTTTTTCTTTTTCTTTAAGTGTGAAGAACGGATTGCTGTTATTTTATGCTGAAAAAACTCTGCGCTGACTAGTTTCTGTTAAACTTCACTCTGTTGCAAACAAATTGGTGGTGAAAATCTCCTCGGTCCACTGCTTAAAGGGTGCTTAAACATACACGCGCACACACTTACAGAACGTACTATATAAACACTGCTCAAGTTTGAAAACACATCACACCTTTCAAAGCTCATTTAGTGACACAAAGGCCCTTTTTGGTACTCCTGGCGGTTATGATGTCACCACCATAAACACATTTGCACATATAATAACCTGGTCCCATTTCATCAGCTTGACCTGCCGTTCCTCAGGATCTCAGTCCGAGCGTAATGGTTTGTTCAGCACATTTGAGCCCGGACTGCTTTTTTTTTTCTTTCTTTCTACAAAGCACAATGCAAGGAAGGCTTTGCCAAACTGCTGGGTCAATTCCAGCTTTGTGTGGTCCACAGATCCGGAGCTGATAATGTGCTAGCTGGCTAAATAAGCTTTGCTCGTGTGTAGTCCTCAAAGCAATAACAATGGTATTTATTTTCACTTAATTAAACACTTATTTAATTAAATGCTATCTACAGTAGGACACAAAGGCAAGCTATTCAGGAAGTAATGAACAAACCTCTGAGCAGGTTACAGTTCCTTTACGTTTGTAAATTTAGAGTGGCGGTTCTTTGAGCGGGGTCAAATCATATACGCGATGCTGCCTTCGAATCTCAGGAGACGGATTCCTTCTGCTGCATTTTAAGTAGGACGACCTTTATGTTAGTGCTAGGCAGCTGCTGCTTAAGAGGTGAATTTATCCAATACCGAAAAAAAAACAAAAACAAATGTTGAATTAATTATCACAATTATATTACACTACAGATAACGGTCCCAGGCGTAGCATTAGAATTTGTGGTCTAGTTGTGTGAAAGGCTTCAGTTCAACTTATTCAGCTACAAGAAGAAGCGTTTATAGACAAACTAAATATTTTGGATGAATAAAGTATGAATGAAGCGCCTGACATGCATGGCTAAGAAAAAGAAATTTGGCGGGAAAAAAAAAACTTGCTGTTGTAAAAACTTTGTGCATAACCTCAGCATTCTTTCAGCCTCCATGATATTATAGATTTGGATGTAAACCCATTTCAGTCGTTGTACTGGTATGGTAGCCTCCCTCCTCGATCGTTTTCAGCTACACAGGCCCTCGTACCAAGAGCATATTTTTAGAAGCATGAACGGCCTCAGTTTCTACAAAAAGAGTGTCCAAGATGGAGTGCGGTTTAGGAGTACGCTGTTCTTCTGTTGTAACTCTGTAATGCCAGAGTGAAGCTGACGTGTTTGTGGGCTTCTGCTGGAAGTGACCCTCCACCCCATCACCCACAAAATTGCAACCAACACCAGTGGATCTTTACAAAGGCAAACACAAACACTGCCGCCTTCACTCTGTGTCAACGAAGCAATCTGACACAGGGTTTTTATTTATTTATTTTTATCCGTTACAGGTCTCCTTTAAAGACCCATCTCCTTGGTTGTTTACTTTGCTTTACCATCCAGTTAAAAAGTGTCGGCTTGGGAAAACTTGCTTAATCCTTTAATAATAAGACTGTCGGCTCTGATTTCAAAAGGCACCGATGCCACTCTTGGTGTTGATAGATAAATGAGAGGTATCCTTTTCCTTACCTTCAGTGAACTCGGACTGATCTGGAATACACACTTCTTTTTTTTTTTTTTTTAAGTTTGGTGTGTGTTGTCATTTATACCACTGATTATTTATATCAGGTGTTAATCAGAAATGAGGCACAAAAGGTCGTTAATGCTTTTTTAAGCACTTTATAACACCTCTCTCTCTCTCACACACACACACACACACACACACAAGCTGCTCATGTTCGCAGTGGAGGCGGGACAGGGGGCAGAACACCACTTGCCCTGTGAATAATAACGCTCAAGTGTCTCGGGTCACAACACTAGGAGCTGCAATTGATACAAATGACCCTGAATCAGTCATCATGTGCACTGGATGCACAGATGTTCAACTTCACCTTTTGTACTAGTCCTTTAATTTGATTTCGCTATTAGGAGAACGAAATGGCCGCAATGGAAAATTGTTCCATTTAGTAAGGCATTAATCTATATACGGTTTTAATTGAGCCTGTCTAGTCCAATATGTCAGCAGCGCAAATGTCCTAATGTCCTAATAACAACATGCTTCTACAAGTTCAAGGGAAGACCTGTGAAACCGTGCTTCAGGGTACACTGACTGAGAAATGTTTTGAGAGTTTGAAAGCACTAAGGACGTGTCTCCATGTTACAGTAACACAAATATTCACTATGACTCTGTAGACTGATAGACATATTCTCATAAATAAGCATTCTAGTGTTTTAGTGTTTTTGAGCTTGTTTTGATTACTACAGTGCAAAGTCTTAGGCACATGCAATATACTGTAAAATATAATAAATAATAGAAATAATAATAATATAATAATAATAATAAATAAAAGCTCAGTAACCAGTAAAGAATGAAACAAAGTCAGTATTTGGCATGACAATGCTTTAAGGATTCTTTTCTGACAGCCAAAACAGAGTATTGGTGCTGATTTTTTGGTTTATGTTATATATTATATGTACATATACTGTAATACAGAACACGTGTGTGTCAAAGAAGCTACTTTTGCTTTAGCTAACTTTACGGCTAACTTTGTGGCACCAAAAATGGGCATTTTTCAGTGTTGTACTGTACGGTCTTGCTTTAAACAGTAATAATGTTAAATGCAAATGATTCATGTTTATGTCTTTTCATGTGAAATCTAAACTGGCCAGGTTTCATCAGAATGACGATTAAGATCATTAAAAGGTTTTAATAAAAAAAAAAAAATGTTTTTATATCTGATAAAAATATAAATGCATATGTATATTTACAACAAAAAAAAAAGTATGGATCTGGAGATAAGAAGCATTAAATATTATAAAAAATGGTGTTTGAGTCTATTCGAAAAAATCACTTTTTTACCTAGGTGAGAAACTTTTTAATACACTATTGTTTCTGTATTAACAACCTAAAAAAGTGTATGTAATATGAACATATTAAAAACACGTTTTCTGTTTGAAGAGCACCCCATAATTTAATATTTTTCTATAACAACATTTTCTACCTTATATTTTAACTTTAGTGGACTGAAGTGTCTTTGTTGCAGTATGCACTCATTCCAAAATGTCAATCCTGCACGTCTACCTGCAGTATCTACTCTGACAAGACATATTTAGCACCCTTCCCTCCCTTAGCAGAATTTCCTTCCCTCCCTTAGCAGAATTCTCCAACCTCCAATCAGATTCAGCAGATCATCTCGTCATCTAACCCCACTACCTGTTCTTTAGACCCAATCCCTTCCACAATGCTCCAGGCCATCTCACGAGACCTCCTTCCCTTCACCACAACCATCATCAACTATTCCATATCATCTGGTCATGTTCCTGCTGCTTTTAAGAAAGCAAGGGTTATTCCCATCCTCAAGAAACCCTGCCTGGACCCATCAGAAGTTAACAACTATCGTCCGGTATCACTTCTCTCTTTTATTTCCAAAATTCTTGAAAGGGCTGTTTATAACCAAATGTCTCTTTATCTCTCACAGAACAACCTTAATGATCCCAACCAATCTGGATTCAAGGTGGCACATTCCACAGAGACTGCCCTTCTGTCAGTCACTGAGAAGGTCCATGCTGCTAGATCTGCTAAACTGTCGTCTGTCCTGATCCTCCTGGACCTGTCAGCTGCATTTGACACAGTGAACCACAAGATCCTATTATCTATTCTCACAAGCCTTGGTATTTGTGGAACAGCGTGGCAATGGTTTGCTTCTTACCTAGAAGATAGGTCATATGAGGTGACATGGAGGGGATCTACATCTGCCCCATGTAGACTCTCTACTGGTGTTCCGCAGGGCTCAGTACTTGGTCCTCTTCTGTTCTCCCTCTATACCCGGTCTCTTGGTAAGGTCATATTATATCGCATGGATTTTCATACCATTGTTATGCAGATGACACTCAACTTGTTTTCTCCTTTCCTCCCTCTGACACTCGGGTTTCCACGCGGATCTCAGCATGTCTGGCAGACATCTCATCCTGGATGGCAGCACATCAGCTGAAACTCAATCTGAGTAAAACCGAACTGTTGTTTATTCCTGGTGACTCATCCCCAGGTCAAGATCTTGTGATATCCCTGGACAACAATCAAATCACTCCTTCAGCCACTGCCCGCAATCGTGGGGTAACCATGGACAATCATCTGTCATTTTCCCCACACATCGCTAACTTACTCGCTCTTGTAGATTTCTTCTTTACAATATCAGAAGAATCCGCCCATTTCTTTCTTCATAGGCTACTCAGGAGCTTGTTCAGTCCCTTGTTATTTCAAGACTGGACTACTGCAACTCACTCCTGGCTGGCCTGCCTCTGTCCACAACTCGTCCTCTGCAACTGATCCAGAATGCAGCAGCACGTCTCGTTTTCAACCTTCCCAAGTTCTCCCACACCACCCCACTCCTCCGCTCCTTGCACTGGCTTCCTGTAGCTGCCCGCATCAAATTCAAAACACTGATGCTTGCCTACAAAGCTAAAAATGGCCCAACACCCACTTACCTCTCTGCTCTAATCACACCATGCACTGCGCTGCGTTCTCTCCGGTCCTCCAGCATTGCTCGACTCGTCCCACCATCTCTCAGGGATCGAGGGCGGCATTCATCCAGACTCTTTTCTGTTCTGGCACCTAGGTGGTGGAACGAACTTCCCCTAGATGTTCGTACAGCAGAGACTTTGACTATCTTTAAACGGCGACTCAAAACTTATCTATTTCTCCAGTACTTACAGGACTAACCCCCCTGTGTCTTCATCTTTTAAGATGGCAATGTCAGAGCGCAATTGAAGAAAAACACTAAAGTAGGTGAAATCGGAGGTCTACTTCAAGTGCAGAGTAATGTGGTAATGGTAAAATCAGTCACTCATGGTAACAGAAGTTGCAGAATATTGATAGTGCCGAGATTGAGACTCTTTTGAAGGACCTCGCTGGAGTGCCATAGAAAGGATTTTCCAGAGTAGAAGAAGATGGCCAGGTCATTTCAAGCTGGCAGGAAGGATGAAGTAACTCAATATAATCACTCTTTATAACCACGGTGAGATGAAAAGCATGTCAAAAGAACAAAACATTCAACTTTGATGAAGTACACTTGAGGACCTCATCAGATTATATTCCTGTAAATTCGTAACAAGAATCTGAGACGATCATGAGCCCAGACTGGACCCTTAAAGATTAGGGGATAATATCAAGAAAAACAAATAACGCTGGTTCCCAGTTTTCACTTGTTCAATTTAGGTTAGTTTGTGCTCATACCAGCATCAGATCTTGGCTGACAGGAGTAGAACCTGATGTGCTCTCCTGCTGTTGCAGGCCATCCACCACAACGCCTGATGTTTTGTGTATACCGAGATGCTTTTCTGCTCAACTCGGTTGTAAAGAGCGATTCCTTGATGCACTTGCAGATGATCCTCCCGTCAGCACAAACCAGTCTGTTTATTCCCCACTGATCTCCCTCATCAACAAGGTGTTTTAGGCTGCAGATCCTCTGCTCACAGGATGTGTTTTATTTTTCACACCCTTCTGTGTAAACTCTAGCGCCTGTTGGTTGTCCCACAATCCCAGGAGATTTCCAGCAGTTTCTGAAATACTCAAACCATCTGGTACCAAAGAGATCACTTTTTTTTTTTTCATCATTCTGATATTTGGTGTAAACAATAACTCTCGATTCTCTGCCTGTTCCTATGTATTGTGTTCCTTAATAAAGTTTATGGTGAGTGTACTGTATGTATAAAGAAAGAAAAAGCAATAGGGAAAAGACTTATCTCCAACTTAAGGACATCGTGAAAGCCTTCAGACTGTATCAGAGTGAGTTAATACTTTCCAGAAAGACTAGACCCCTATGGGCTATAATCAAGCTTGTTAATTAATATTGCTGCTATCTCTAAGCCACAGTTGCTCTATCTACAGAGCACCCCATCCTCTCATCACTCCAGTTCGAGGTCTCACAGTCGATCCTACCCCTTTCTAAGAAGACACATCTGCTGAACCCTTTTTTCCTCCCAGCACCCAAAATGGCTTACTATTGAATTCTCTCCTTCTGATGAAGATGGATTGACATTTTGGATACCCCATTGCTTCACGGATAAATCTCTCATGGGGAATGAAAAGGGTCAGATGGGCAGTAAGCTCCAGCTGTGGGTCAGGAAAGCCTTTTGGGGCAGGCCTGAAGGGAATAGGGTCCATTCCTGGATGTGCTGGGTCTGGTCAAGCAGGAGAAGATATACTCTCGGCTGAATGGGCCACAAGGGATGTGGTCGGTGTATAAAAGCACTACGCAACTGTCGCCCGTTATTAGATATACACTGACCTTACACAGAGATCACCAGCACTAGCCGCGGGGCCCGCAAATGACCTCGAGGCAATTGGATTTAGCGAAGCATTAGGCTTTGTTCTACAGTGCCCTCACCCCCTGAATCTCCTGCTAACTCAATAAGAGCTGCCTGAGTATACATGCTGGTTTGTCACCCTGCCTGGTTTTAGCTAGAGGGCAAGAAGCATCTAAACAGCACGATCAGAGACAGCAAAGAGCTGCGGACTTCCACTGACCACATAGCGCAAAAACATACAGTACAGTAAATACACAAAGATATAGATGAGATTACTTATCGTTTCAGTCAGTTATATAGATACATCTACATTAGCATCAACATCTAAAGCTTATTTTTAATTACAATCTTTCTCTCATTCCTCTGTTCACATATTCTGCATAATAAGGCGCTTAGATGAAAGATGGATGCTACACCACTGCACAGCCCATCGCTTAAAATTCAACAGTTAAATCAATAATTCATAAAATGACAAACACCCTGCGTGTCTTTGATGAATGCTGCGTCTTCTTGCCTGCACTAACAAAGTTAGCGAATGAAGTAGTGTCATTAAGCTGTGATCTCATCGTTTACTGAAATCAGTCTGATGAAAGAGAAAGCTAATGCAATAAACACTGCACCTTCTACTGTTCAAAGAAAACTCTGAAAGCGATACCCTTTTCCTCACGCTTACTCTTTCGCTCCACTCTTGGGAAGGAAACCTCCTGGTTGCGAAATCAAATTGAATCTAACGTCAGGCATTCTGTCACGCTAATGTTCCCCAGACATGATAGAGATGTTTGATTAAATCCTTTCCATTGCTTCCCCTAACAACCGGTGGCCCCAATTACTGTAATGTACACGGCTCTGTTTATCTACAAAGCGTTGCTACTTATATGAAAACGCTTTATTTAAGAAGGCGCCAAGCCTGCTAAAGCTGTGTTTAATCATTCTTCTGCACTGGATATCGATGGAATGGAGCCTAACATACTGTTTAAATCAACATAGCTGTTAAAAAGCAGTCAGGTTTCATCTGTACCCAGATCAATAATCGCCTCAGCATAGAGGAGCCACAGTACATACTACAGAAGGAAGAGAGAGAGCGAGAGAGAGAGAGAGCGAGAGAGAGAGCGAGAGAGAAGATTGGGAGGGAGGGGTGAGAAAGAGCTGTGAGGTCCCCCGGCTCTTAGCACAGATAACGACTCTCTGGTAAGTGGTAAGTATCTGTGTACGAACATGTATTACATCACAGAACTGTTGAATTCTGCATTCTGGTTGGTTAGAAGGTGTGGATTCTTTTTCAGTGCCGCAACTCTCACAATCATCACTCATATCAAATTATACTGGATGAATGCATTAATTCTAATATGTTACAGTTTCCATACTAACAAATTCCACTGGGACATTTATACCTATAAGTTGATACAGCTGATATATATCAGGTGATGTTTAGTTGCTATTTTTGTAAGGAGTCTCTAGTGTCAGTGATTTGTAACAGATCAGAGCTATTAATTTAACGGTGACCTAATTGCTAAAGTCATTTTTAGACATCCTCAACAGTCTCCAGTGCTTACCAAAAATTTTTTTTTCCTTTTTCCCTTTTTTAACTGGCCAGGGTTTAAACAATAATATGACCTCATATAAGGACATCCCTTACCCCAGCCTGCTCAGCTCTGTTGTTCTCTGATGGGGGTGTGGCTCAGCAATAACTCATTTACATAGACAATGAAATGGTGCGTTAAGAGGACGAGTGAATAAAATGGACATTGAGGTATTAAAAAAACATGATCTGAAAGATATTTCATCTGGAGCATTATCACACATTTTTGGCAGTTTCGAGATCTCTTAACTTGTTACAGAAATATGAAAATATGGGACCTTTAGGTTTTCTTCAAAAAAGAAAACTTTCTAGGTATCATGCTGTTTATTTTTCCCTTGACAATTCAAGAATTGACCGGTTTGCACGAATGGAATAAATGTTTATTAGTTACCAGAATTTACTTAATATTGGATGTAATATTAATATAACCGTGTGAATAGCTTGCCATTTTACTGAATTTAAATTAATTATTAATTGCCATGTTTAAAAAATAATAAAATGTAAAAAAAACAATAAACTATTTTTGGATTATTGGAAAACAATAAACTCCAGGCTATAACAGTGGCAACATCTCATCACTACATTGTGGATTGTTTTGCTACAGTATAAAAGCATGCCCCGTTGAGTTCTATTCCCTATATACAGTAGTACACTACATGGCCAAAAATGTGGGCATGTGAATATATGACCATCCATTTCTGGTACTTCTCCAAATTGTTGGCACAACATTTCAAAGTGTTTTTGTATGCTATAGAATTAAAGAAGACTTATATAATATATGCAAACTCACTATGTATTAATTTCTAGACATTCAGATGATTCTCCTCATGCACTGCTTATTGTTCTTTTTCCATTTTTGTATTAGCCAGGGCTCAAACAAGCCAATTAGTTTTTCCCCCTAATGTGACCTCATATAAGAAGATCCCCTTCCCGTGGATTAGCAGTGCAGAAGTTCATTTACATAGACACTAAAATGGCACATTTAGAAGAGGACCAAAATTAAAGGAGTGTAAAAAATTTCTTTTTAAAAAATGCAGTATTAGAGTGATATTTCAGCTCTAGCATTAACACACGCATACTTTGGGGGAGCCCTGAAAAATGTGTTAATTTGGGAAAGTAATAGTAAAATGTGGGACCTTTAAGATTTCCCCTTTCACTAGAACTTAATAGTCTAAACCCTTTCCACCATGACAGTGCTGTTGTCTGTAAAGCAAGGTCGATAAAGAAATGATTTGCCAAGGTTGATGTGGAACTCCACAAGAACTCCAGCAGTAGAACCCTGATCTTAACTCGGTAAATTGGCAAAACACCCGGCAGCCACACTTTAAAATCCAGTGGTAAGCATTCTCAGAACTTTGGAGGAGGGAATTATAACTGCCAAGTGTTATCAAACTGATATGAACCTGTTGGTCACAGAGTGCATGAACAGTATGATGTATATGTTGGCATTTGATAAAAAGAGGCATCCGAGAGGAGGGGAACAGATAGATAGATAGAGGGTTTTATTCATCACCAAGAAAAAATTTAAAAATCCCTAAGGGAAACAGGAACATAAATATCGCCTTAACAAGTTCAAGATTAAAATTCAGTTAAAGCTGGACTATTGACAATTCTCGACTTGTTTCCTGTTGAATTTTCTGCTGGCCATGGTGATGAGGGAGGATGTATACTTATCAAGAACAGACAACAGTACATTTCAAGCTTTTTCAATCCACAAATGATTCCTGACAGCCCTTGTGAGAAAGTATTCACACCTATCTGGTCTAAGACACACACAGTCGTTCCACGAATTAACAGAACTCCTGATACCTACTGTTTAATATAAAAGGTGTCAATTTCATGAGTGTGTAATTTTTTAATAGAGGTGTGAAGTTTGTTTTTAAACTGCATTTAGCAGCAAAGAAAATTGCAAGCAGCGAGAGGACTAGGTATTCGGTTACACCAAAACAGGTTGCGGTTAAAATTAATGAGGCTGCTGGATATTTACACAGCGTTTTATTTCTGTTTTGCATATTAGGACCTTTACAGCAGCTGACAGAAGGTATGTTCTTGCAGCATGGCATTATAGCCTGCTGTTGGATGTCCTAAAGTAAAAAAAAATTATATAAAATAGTGTGAGTAACGGAAAAAAAAAAATCATGTGCATGACAAATAGTGCCTTTGTGAGAGCCGAGTCTTTCGGAGCCACGAGAAAGAGGTATTTAGCTATCAGAGTAAAGAATTTAATCTGCACCTCAGGCCTGTTTAAGTCCATTACTGTCCTTTCAGCCTGCATACTTAGGGTATATCTCGACATGAGTGCTATCTATTAAGTCTTACATTAAAAAGCATGCAAGATGAAGTAGAAGCTGGTCTCTACAGCTCTAAAGTTCAAAGACAAGGAAAGGAAGGGAGTGTAGTACTAAAGTTTGAGCTTATTTATGGTTGGCAAAAGTGCAGAGAAGCGATAAGCATGGGGAGGAAAAGAAAATGAAAAAGTTTTTGGGACCCCATAACTTCCCCTGTCTAGTAGGAAAGGACAAAAGGTAGTATACGAAAGAATAACACAGAGATTAGCGAGTGGCATAGATCCTCCGGATGGAAAGTCTGGAATAGAAAAGCTTTGGAGAGCGTTTTTGTTGAACTAATTGGTCTGTAAAGAGGCAATAAACTAGAACTGGTGAGAAAAGAGAGAGCATACTGTCAGAAAATACAGCAATAATAAGAGAGAAAAGACTGCTAGGTTACTAGTAATGTGAAAAACCCATAAAAAGCCCTGCTTTAATGAACCAATTTCCTTCCAAAGAAATTACACACGCACATTACCATTATTGTGAGCCGGAGCAAACCAGGATCTATTTCCAAACTTTGAAACAGTGGGGTGCACTATGAGTTGTATGAGGAAACGCTAAAAGAAGCACAGCACTATAATATGACACATAAAACGAATAACATGATATACTCCTATTAATCAGGGAGAATAATGAAAATTAGTTATGCCGGTGCAGCATTATGTCCTATAGCATAGGCTGTTAATTTGTGCTTTAACTAAAGCTGTTATACAGGAGGAGCAGGATGATTGGGTGTCCCTGGACTACATGAGGGCATTTATTAAACAAATAGTTTTGCCGCTAAAGGCGTAGCTAGGGAGAAAGATAACATCGAGCTCTATAACCTAATTGCTTTCCCTCTCACCTCCAAAACAGGCATATTACAACTGCATGGGCATTGATCAGGTGGAAGAAGTTATCCTGTGCCGGTCCAGTGGGAGCTGAGTAGAGGCTTTGCACCATGCATATTTCATGACTAAGAGATGGCAGCGTGAGTGAGAGTATCTTGAAAGGCGCTTATTAGAGAGAGGCACGTGCTGATCCTTTAGTGCTCGAGTCAAAGGAATGCATGCTCATTATGGCCTGATTCTCGCAGCGTCAACTCGATCATCTTCCCAAATTAATCCATCTGGTGATCTTTCTCGTCAGAGTCAGCAGTTTGAGATTTCAGATGGCTGGCTTTGGAAAAACTTATTTTTTTCTAACCAGGGCTCTTATCAATAATGAAAATGGTATGCGTGATGAAAAAGTGAGCAGCGGCCACACAGGTGCTGCAAGCAGCTGCTCTGGACTGATGATCCCCTCTTTGGCCAACACCAAATTATCCATTGTGCTTTCAATGGGCAGAAAGGGCCATTACCAGAAGACGGCAGACTGGAGACGGCAATTAACGGCAGGCTTGCTCGAAGTTGACGCCTACAGATCTTTTATGTGCTCTGGACAGGTCCAGATTTTATTCAGCTCTTGGGGCTCTGTTGTTCAGAGCTGCTGAGATGTCCAGTCATGTATAATCTATGCCAGTGTGTTGCATAGCAACTTCCTTTCATGTCACTGTCTTACTGCATCCATCTCAACCTGGAGAATTTACTTTCAGCCAGGAAAGCTGACACGTTGTCAACATAAAAGGTCTCACACTTGCTCTTGTACATTTATTGTCTGCCTTTTGGAATATTATCATACTTGTCCCAATAATGTCATTGAATTTGAGCTAAGCTGATTCCCTTACCTGGGTTGCCATCTATTTCCCATGTCCTTCATGTCAGCTCCACACACAGCAGGCCTTTATATCCCGACTCAGACAAAGGTCAATACTCAAAGATAAAGTCCCATCTGAATTTACTCCCTAAACCATCCACTTAGAGGTTCTTCTGCTTATAGACCGCTTACTTAACAATGAGACATGGAGAATTCTTACTGGAGTATTACATCGATGCATTAAGCAAGCTCCTGGCAAGGCTGGTTAGGAGGAAGCTAACATGACAGCTCCTGGATTTAAAAACACTAGCGGGACTCTCAACTGTATGAAGTATGCCATCTGAGAAAGGGAAAGAATAGAGTAGAAAATTATGAGGAGGTTTTAAATTAGGGATGCATAATGAATAGCAATACTCATTCAGTATTGGTCCTAAACTACAATAATTTACTCATACTTGAAAAATAATGCTCCAATACCTAGCCGGCAATATCATAATGACATTCTGTAACGTCAGCTTGGACAGACTATTTAAGCCAAAATTATGAGTGGAAATTTCTTCATGGATCATTCTTAAACACTGGTTATGTCCAGGAAATGTAAAAGGGGAAAGAAGTGCTCTGATCAACCAATCCCTTCTGAGAACTGGTGCCAGATTGTCTGATTAAAAATGACCTGTAGTACCTCAGGCCAAGCCACATAAGCATCTTCATATAAGAAAATCTATCAACAGGATTATTTCCAGTGTGCTAGATGTCTTTCAATGTGCGCTCTACCTCATAAGCATGATCAGTGGATTCTACAGCGCCAAAAATAAAGGTCACTATAAGAATGAGAAAAAAAAAAGCTTCCCAATCTCTTTCAGCTCCTGCCTCTGTTCAGCCTTTTCTCCTCCAAGCACTGCTCTCTGACCATCAATCACACCAAGCCCCGCCCCCTGCCACCAGACTGGAGGCTTCTGAATAGCAAGCATGATCTTCTGTCTCCTGTAAAATCACAGCATCACTGAGTTTGTTCTCGTCCATGCTCAGCAGGGCTTCACACTCTAAATATTAAACATTAAATATTCATGCAGAATACTTCATCACAAATATTATACCTGTATCTGCTCTAATTTTAAAGAAGCAGTTTGTCTTTTTTACAGCCCTCTGCTGTGAATGAGATGAACTGCAAGTCAAAGGGAATCCCTGACAAACTCATACTGCTTAAATGAGCTTCATCTGCTCTTGAGCTGTAGGTCTGCTTGAAGGTGTAAAAAGGTCTTACTGTAAAAAATTAACTGCACGGAAATATTGTGATTTTTTTTTATTTATGATGTTTGTATAATTGTAAATTCTGAGGGCTGAATAGCATACTTAAATATAATGAGAGCAGCCAAAAGAAGAAGAACAGAAATGCTATTTTAGGTTTGGCTCAAACATATAGGGATTATTATATATTTTATTTTAACATCTTTTCTTTTCCTACGAAAAAACAAACCTGCCTCACTGCATCAATAGCTATGTTGTACCTTATATAAACATTTCTTCAACCCAGTTGAAATTATTCTGATTAAAGACTTCAGCCTAATTGTTTACATGGACACTGATCTCATAAGATGTGCATTTACACGCACAAAGCATTCAATCAGTTCTGCCCACGTTGAAGTGTTCACTCAGTGGGAAATATATTTTTTTCTTCCACACTGAGGTTAGGTTAGAATACACCATCTTTTCTGATAAATCCCACCTTGTACGTTATGACTGCTTACAAGAATTCAGTCTCATCTCTCAATTGGTTAGACCCTCAACAACAGGTAAAATGATGAGTCCAGATCAGGTCAGACTGTTCAGACTAAGGTGCTTCCATGATGCAGTTATACATGTATTCCTATTGGAATTCTTAATATTCATATTATTCCCATTATTAATGGAATATTAGGGGCACGACAGACACACCCCATGATGGTTTTACCACAGAATATACATTTCACAGATGCTATGAGCTTACTCTAGCTCCTCCAAACACAATCCTATGTAGTAATGTCAAGTGTGGGTCTAATGACATCTGGTGTAGTTCAGGTGCTGTGTTTTGTAAAATGTTCTCAGGCAGAGCTTTAATACTGTTTAATGTCCTGAAAGTGGTGGATAAAAATAGATTTTCAAACATGATAACTACAAGTGTGCAATTCTAAATCTGTCACCTTAAAGCCCCTTTGTATCTCCTTCACCTCCTTATTCACTATGAAGGAGATGGCAATGAACTCAAGGCTTGTGTTTTTGGCAAATTTCCAAAGGTTGCAGACAGATTGTGTGATTTTTATGCAATTATATTTTTCATATATATAACAAATTATATACAAAAAAATTCAGATATACTGTGGAAAAATACAGGATATCTCCATGACCTGATTTGTGCAGGTCCACGGCCATCTGTCTCTTGAAAGGGCTTTGCTTTTTCCTCGAGGTAATAAGTGATTTTACATGTGTGAAACCTCATATTCATAACCCAAAGGAACAGGACATGATCAAAAGCAACAAAAGTGCTGAGAGCAAATGGAAAAAGAATACGTCGTCTTTTATTTTACATATTCACATATGCACATTCTCTATTAGGACCAGAATAATGTATTAGTGGACACCTGACCATCGGACCCATATGTACTTCTTCTTCAAACATACAGTACCATTCGAGATCAAATCCTATGTTTGCTATTTTAATAACCTCCATTCTTCTGGGAAGGCTTTTCACAGGATTTTGGGGCATAGCTGTGGGGATTTGTTCATTCAGAGCATTAGTGCTGCACTTTTTCATGTCATGTGAGGAGGCCTGGGATGCAGTTGGAGTTCCAGTTCACCCCAAAGGTGTTCATTATGATTGAGGTCAGGGTATTGTGTCCACAAAAAAAAAAAATAAAAAAATAAAAATAAACCTGTCCAGCGGTACAGGATAGAACAAATACCCACACTGTTAATGCATCTGCAATATTATCAGCCAGCTATTATTTTGTAATGAAATCTTAAGGCGATGTTTAATTTTTACTTCAATTTAAATTTTAACTTCCAACAGCAATCGTCTACCTTACACCTACTATTACCATTTAACTACCCACTGGCCTTTGCATCATCGCTACACAAAAAGAGTGACAGAGAAGAACATTAGTCATTTAATCTGTTCAGCTCTCTCACGTCCTCATCTGTACACTCTGTCCAAACAGATCAGCTTCCAAAGCTTCAACATTTATGCTAATATTGCTGTTATCACTACTGTACCTGACCTGTCATCATGTAGATTGCCAATTAGCCACGCTGAGCTGGTTTCCAGACACGCCCTCTAACTTAGCGGAGATCAGCTACGCAGTGATCTTGTGCTATGTTTAGAATTATTTTAATATCAAAACATTACGAGTGAGAAAAAAACACAAATGTAACTTGTAACTGCACTAGTGAGAATAACAAAAACACAGAATCAACCAACAAATTAACACCAGAATCGCTAAACACATCACAGACTTCTTCACTGTACCAATTATCAGCATAATTCCAGTTCAAACGCAGCTCGCCTTGATGTAACACTGGTGTAAAAACAAAACGCAGAGCAGAAGAAGAGGATGAAAGGAGGGTCTACTGCACTGTTTGAAGTCTGCTGCCATGGCATACATGGACACACACTCGCACAATCTTGCTTCTCCTGAGATGGAGCCTAAGGGGAAAGCACAGCTGTGAACTTGATGATCAGCATCAATCAGTGCTGTTCTGCCAAGCAGCGCTTTTATCATACGCATGCAAGCATGCGCATGACACAGCACACACAAACACAAATACACACACACTCCTGTTCCTATAGCTGAGACGGTACACATCCGTTGTTGTACACATTATGAAAAATATTCTGGAAACACAGAACAGTTCATAGACTCATTTTAAACCTACAAAAACTATGCAACTTTTCAAGATTTTTATTTATTTTTTTGCTTGTTAGATAGAAACTAATTGCTCCCAAATGCATTGTGGGACAAAGCTCAGGAATGCAACAGGGTGTAGCTGTGTGCCAGAAATTGCCCGAAAAGATCTGCTGTTCTATTATCTGTAGATTTCTCACACATAAAAGCATGGCAGCAGGGAGGATCTGTGGAGCTGACTTTCAGCCTTACACCTCTGGTTTTGTATAGACGTCTTAGTGCACTTGAGAGCGAAAAGAGGATTCTTAGAAAAGCTGTAATGACAGCATGCCCTCCTACCTTTATCGCGCACAAAGAAAGAATGAGACATCCCATCATCTTTGAAAGTAAGCATTATCTGATATAGGAACTTCATGTCTCTGTATAGCATCGTTACCGATCGGCATTCTGGGGGCAAGACACGGTACATTGTCAGTTACAGAATTTAGGTTAAATTAAAGAGTTGCTGATCTTTCTCTTTTTTTTTCCACACACTCTGTATGGTCCTCCAGGGACCCTGCTGATGGATTAGAGCCATCTGCCAAGACAAGTGCTTCCAGGTTTTGGGGAGCTCTTACTCTACGTCTCATCTTACTCTCGCTCTGATATTTTCTATTCCTGGGGTTCAACCACCATGTCTATAAATGCCCACATTTTCCTTCCTCTGTGTCATCAGAACATGTCTTTAATTTGACTAAAAATGCATTTTAAGCTGCAAAACAGGAAAAAAATTCTGAGGTGAACAAACTGTACTTACAATCCGGGACAGACTTTGCAAAAAAGTCTGGGACAAAGTACAAACGGATTTTCTTTGAATCCCTTCCTTTAAAGCACAAATTGAGGTGACAATCATAAGGATTTGATCCATCACTGATGCATGTGGAGTCAGTGCCAGCTTTAGTGCATGCACAAGTTGGGAACACCAATTTCTGCAATTCACATAAGGTTCTATTTTTCGCTCAAGATGTTACTGCATTTTTCTCAGACTTTTGGACCCTGTTGCATACCTATGTTTCCGTTCAGTTTTTCTCTAGATTCCCTAGAATTCAGTGCACACAAATAATCTCACTGATATTTACAGAAATGTGTTTGGTGAGCGTGAATAAGCAGTGTATGCGAGGTAGCCTACATGTACAGTTCTCGACTAAAATAAACAGCTCACAGCAGACAGCGAGTCTCTACAACTGGGCTCTAATTGGACAGATAAGGCCACCCGTCTATGCTGGCAAAGTCCTTTATGGATCAGGCTCACAGGCTTGACATCTGGCCTTCCAGCAGCGCCCTCTCTTGCAAGCTTGATCTTCAGCACTGTGGCTTGATTGGGCAGAACCGCTTTACCCATTGTGGAGCTAAGCCCTTTTCGAGCAAGGCTGATAGGGCAGTGTTTGCCATAGAAGAAATCATTTCTATTATTGATCGTGTGTCTTAAGTGACAGAAGCACAAGGCTGTGTCTTTGACTGGGGGAGCCAAGCAGTGCCCAAACCACAAGCCACAAACCTCCTCAATAGCAGAGTGGCTGTGAGAAATACAGATCAACAAGAGAAGGAATATAGTAGCTTGTGTGCTTTAAAAAATCTATCTATTCAGCTAGCACTTCTACATTCAGCACAAAAAACAGAATCATGGTTCAACTGTCATATCTCAGGGCCGGCTACAGAGACACAAAGGGCATCAAGGGCAGCTGCATGACAGCTTCTGTGTTCAAATATTCTGACAAGTAAATCTGGGCTGTCCATCACTGGCTGGTCCTTGGGAGAAAAAGTACACTATCCATACTAATAATATTGGTTGAAAGTAAAGCTATAAAGCTAAAAAAAATACAATCTTCAGTGGCATGACACGGTGTCATGCATGGTATTAAAATATACAAATAACTCAAATATATATATTTATACATATCTGTATTATTATTATTATTTTAAAAAATGCCAAATATAACTTGATACAGGACTAATGACAAAGAAAAAAAAATACATCATTAAACCTTGACAGCTGCTCTATTTGATGCAAGCATGAAGTGTTCAAGGGAGACCCGTATGCACCCTCTCTGGCCTAAAGACGAAAAAGGAGGATCAAAAGTAGTTAACCATACACAACATAAAATAGCAGAGACAACTTTTTTTTTTTACTGAACCCGATAAGACATATCACATTACAGAAAGGAGAAAGGGAAAAAAGACCTAGTGTGTTGCCATGGCAACACTCAGGCCTATCACCCACAGTCTTGGCTAGAGAAGAACTGGCGTGAGACTCGTGAACCTTTCTTTAATTGTGATGTGATTTCCGATATTACTTTAGATAGCAGGAGATAAAGGCCGGACATATAAGATACGAGCTGTAGAGTTATTATGCAGTCACTGGAAATGGAAAGCAAGATCTTTTTGAGCAATGTGCCAATTAATATGATGAAAAGCCGAGGTCAGATTTGTTACCTACGAGTTCTGCCACTGCTGCAGATATGCTGTGTACAGTATTTCTACGTTCGGCCGTGATCTAGAATGTGATAAACGGACCGAGAGTCATAGTCATACAGCACATCAGTGTTTACTGGCTTTTAACATACAGACTCTTTATATCAGTATTTTCTACTTGTTATATTATTCTATTTTGGGCATTATAACAGCATTTATTATGATTGCAGTACCGTCTTAAATTCACACACATTTATTGCCTGTTTATGATACTGTATAATTAACTTTTAGGTGAATAATACATGTTTTGTAGCATTTTCTTGATATGAATACTTACAGTACAACACTTATGTACTGCCTCAGTATGGAACTATTATTTTTCACCTTAAAATTTACTTTCCACCATAGAAACATTGTTTTTAGAAATCTAAGAGAAAATGTGATTTAAAACAATAAACCAGGTTTAAACCCTTTACAGGGCAAACAATGAAATAAACGGAAATTAAACATTTTTAAATCTAATGACTTTTTCCAATTACTTGTATGATTAAAAAAATATTGTTGTGATTTTTGTTACAAATCAAAGTCAGTAAAGTTACCATATATGGTTCCTTCCCCCAAAAGAATCTACATATAAAAAAGTTAAACATAGAAAATAATTATCTTTTGGTATTTCAGCATATTTTTATTAACTACTAAATGTGCTTTTTCACTGATTACGGGTTAAAGCTTGTGTTTACATTCTCCATGTACTTTAGAAAGTTAAAATTGTACGTAGTGCTGAGTCACAGTGAGGAAGTGATTCGAGGAAGAGCCTTACACTATGCCAAAAAATCATGTCATTCTAAGCAATTTAAAAAATTGTTTCCTCGAGTTGCACAGATAAAGAATTCACTAATTCACCTGATCACCAGGAGATTGAGTTTAAAGTCGATTCATGCTACATCGGATTCATCCCTGGCCAGGTGTCTAAGGACCCTTCTTTCTGTGTATGTCGTGGGGCAGATAACAAGTGTTAGCTTTCACCAGTTGTTAACTGGCGTATAAAAAATGTTGAAAAGTCAGTTTGGGGGAAAAAAAATTCCAAAGTTTTCAATGTGCTCAAATATTCAAGTTTGATATTTTAATATTACATTTCACTTCACAGAACATTGAGCCTTATTTGACAAACTGGACACATTAATTTATGAATTTATTTTGTGACTTTAAATGAATAAATTTCTACATTTATTTTGTCAACACTGTATTGTATCCACACAATACAAAAGTGGTGTTTTTTTATTAAAGCAATTTTATATACAATTTAATGCATGAGGTTTGCTTCTTTATTTTAATTGCACAATATAGTTGCATGCAACGATGATTGGGTTCAAGCACCCTGCTCATTGCTACCCGGGCACACCAAAAAGATGTATGATGTCGCACAGGAAGTTATTAACCACTTTTTGGCATAAGTTTAAGGCTTCATCGCAGCAGACCCGTTTGAGATATAAAAAATCCCTTTGCAATTTTCCATCCTCAATGTCTTGACATCACATAGGAATGGTTTGGTGGCAATCGTATAAATCCCCTAGAAGGAGTATACCAAATTCCACTGACTTTACATTTACATTTAGGTGTCTTATCCAGAGCGACTTACAAAAAGTGCTTTAAAGTTTAAATCACTGGATAGATTATTTTTTTTTGTTTTTTTGTGGGGGATTAGTCCAAGTATTGGAGAAACAGATACATCTTAACTGACTTCATATTGAGTAGGGCCCATGACATGCAATGCGAAAGTTGTTCAGTGTGAATCAATGTACCCATTATACCTGGTGGTCATTGTACAAGCCTCTGGAGGCAGTGTTCTGATCTACTCTTGCACCAGCTGGTCAGGTTTAGACTTAGCAACGTTATGTGGCAATAAAATAAAGTCAGCCGTTAACCTGAATGCAGAGAATGACCTGGTTATCACATCAAAGGATTTTTTTAAATTCTAGGAGCATGAGGAATGATTTTCACACATGAATTAGCCACCACATTGCAAAGCTAAGCATGGTCAAACGAAATAGTAACATATGCAATATTTCTTTTGCCCAGGCAGTATATATAGCCAGCACTGTACTGTACATTGTATAAATAAATCATGGTTTGGGAAAGCAACATATTCAGTAAATACATTTTAATACTTAAAATACAGATTTGACATAAAAAGACCTAATCTGGGACACGGATTCCATGCTTTAATGGCTTGCTTGTTGTATGAGGTAGTTAATGTTTGCAGAGAGCACTCCACATCTTTTTCAAAAGGCCAAAAATGGGGTTTAGAGAGCTGTGTTTACACTCTTTCACTGTTTAGTTGTCATTTTCCTCTCTCTGTGAGCTCTTTTGCCTTTGATGTGGGCATCACTAAATGCAACTCAGCTGTGCTGTGAAAACGCTCGCTAATTTATGGCCGATTGGCATTTATCAACATACGCACAAGAGTACAAATAAAATCAGTGTTACTGAAACTTGTAAATCTGGTGGGGTATTTTTAGTTCACTTTAGCCTAGGGAAACATTTCCACACAACTTTGGAGAAAGATTGATAAATGAGGCCCAATGATGGTGGAAAGAAACTAAGAATGCAATTATTTAGCTATGTAAATGTTTGCAAAAAGTTAAAAGGTCACAGAAGTCATTTTTATAACAATATTTACTAGGTTGCAACTCGTAGATCATCTACTAGAAAGTATTTTATAGTATCAAATCTAAGTTAGAGTTTATCTTGATAGCATTACTCCTTATGACTTTTCTTTTTAACGTCCCTCTTAGTTCAATACAGGTTTACAGGGCTCTAAAGTAGCTATAATAATTAAAAGCTTAAGCCCTAAATGGATGTCCATACCGTTTAACATAACTGACATTCTTCCCAGAGTTTGTTAAGCCAATTACAACAAGCAGGATAAGAATTAACAAAGCTTCTGGGGGAAAATGATTAATATACAGTCCACAAATCTCAATAATCTACATACATCCCACAAAAGCTCTATTAAACTTGTAAATGGTGAAACCTTTATTTCATTTAAAGAAATTTTTTTTTTTTTTTTTGGTCACAGTGTGATAAAATTGAAAAAGAAAATGCAGTACAAAATGAAAGGCCCAGGGAAAAGTCATTAAACGGCTAGAATGGCTAGAAGCTCAAGACTGTTGGTGTTCATGCTAGTGATAGCAAGTGCACTCGGACGCATTTATCAAAGAGTGAGTCATATCTCAATACTAGTTATTATACAGTCTAAGAGCAGTGTTTTAACCAACACTCAATCTCTGAGCTGAATTGACTGTGTGTCTCATCAAGTTACCTAGACCTGTGCTGCAAGAACAGACGTTTAAGAACTAGAATAACCCAATATCTCAAGCTATTAAATGTTCATTAGGCTGTTAGGTTTGTAATAAATCTGGATGTCTGCCATCTGGCCATCTGTTACATCAGTTTCCAATCATACCGGTGGCATGGTGCAGCATAGGAATGGTGTAGAAAAGCAAGCATCATTTGCATTCGAGATTTTCTTTTCTTTTTTCTTGATCAGACGGACTGTCAGTACTGTGTTTGTTAATATAGAATCTCAGTTGTCTTTTGAAAAAATACATCCAGGAAAAAAAAAATAAGACTTTTGATTTTCAAAACATAATTCCACTTCAAATGCACAGCTTTTTGACTTCTTGTAATTAATTTGATTAGTATACCTGAAATACACACTTCAAGCAGGAAGAAAACTATTAAAATTGAGAGCTAAAAATTGAGAGTAAAAAAGTACTATTTCAGAAATTTGGCCATACGATGACCCTGACCCTGTTTGGATTAATTCCAATAGCTAATCAGTTCACATCTGCTGATTAAGTATTGGTATTATTACTATTAATTAGAAGTACGCATACACATATGCATATACCGTACACCGGTGGTTCAAAGGTTAAATATTGTACATACTTTAATCAAACATGAATATGATTTGTTTGCTAATCTTTTTGCCTCTCATGAAGACCTTCCCAGAAAGACAAGCCCAAAACGTACCTCTGCTGCAGAGGAGAAGTTCAATTAGAGTCACCAGCCTCAACCTCAGATTAAAGACGTTATGAAGGCTTTGCAGATTTTGAGTAACAGACATATCTCAATATATTTCATATTAATATTGCACATTTTGTACACCTTCAGCATTGCTTTACAATGTAGAAATAAATACCCTGCATACATTAAACTGTGCTACAAATTATTGAGTTTTTTTCCTATTAAAGATGTATGTTGAGTAATTATTCTGCCAAAGAAAGATCTCTGGTGAAAAAAATAATTAAAAGCATGACATTGCCATGATATCCATGTTCATGATGAATGTATGCATTCTCTTAACCGTTGATGACATTCATACTTTTTAGCCTAATTTAACTTTAAAGAGACATCTTTAGCACTGAAATGAGCTCATGTTAACACATCTGCTATTATGCATGGACTTTTGAAATGTTTGTGAGACATTTTGCTTAAAATGTGTTAATTTTCCATATCTTTGGAGCCTGTGTGTGTGTGTGTGTGTGTGTGTGTGTGTGTGTGTGTGTGTGTGTGTGTGAGAGAGAGATCTAATACAAGTTCGGATATAACTGCTCTGAAACCAAATTTCTCATACAAATTGCACTTGGGGCGCTGTAATGGCAAAGTTACTAAATAAAACTCCAATGGAAAAGCTACAGACCCATTAAAAAGACCTTAATCATTCCTGTCAGCACAAGTCATTCTATAATATGCAAGTGGAAAGTTCATGGACCCACAACTAATTGTCCTTGAACAGGTAAGGCATGCAAGATTTCACAACGGGATCTCAGTCTAATAAGGAAGGTCAGTGAGACAAATTAGAACTTATCATGGCAAAAAAATAACACTCGGTTCTTCATGTCTGAAGACAAACGTTCTGCATGTATGATACTGAGGACACCATAGGCACAGGGAGGGAGCATCCAGGGCGGCAAGCTGTACTAACGTATTACACATCAAAGAAACCTTAAATGGATTTGATCTCATTGGCCAAAACGGAGACAGGAAGACAACATCCCCAAACACCTTGCGAATTTCTGCCATAAAGACATAAAATTTTTTAAGAAATTTGCCTGGCCGTATAAAGCATTTCTGTCATATGAGCGATATAGTCAGTTGCGTTTACTTCCACTTCGATCTGCTCAAAACCTGTTTGTGACGGTAGAAAGCCAAGAAAAATAAGTTGAAATATTTTTTCTATTTTTTTTTTTTTGCATTCCGTGCAAGACATGGCACCATGGGTCCCACGAAAGTTATTGAAGTTTTATTTTTAGCAGCCGATGCCAGGAGAAATACTAAATTAAGGTTAAGTGAGGTTTATTGGATATTTATATCATATTTTACTTCATTTACATGTATTTTTTATGCAAAAATATAACACATTTAAATTTAATAAAAAATGGACAAAGGTAATATTTTGGGTGGTTGGAAGGGATTATCTGCATTTACATTATTTCCTATGCGTTAATGCGTTTCGCATTAAAAAATTTCGCCTTAAGATCTCGACTCCTGAGTCGTATTTTTTAGGCCAAGGCAGCACTGTAACTTAAGAAAAAGAAGATGAAGGATCTTTAGTGGGTCAAATTGAACAAATGTCTAATCCTAATCAATTTTTATTGTCTTAAACTTAAATGAGATGCATGCCATCCAAGTTTACTATGACATTTGTTATTTTTTCTGATTCCAATTTCCCCTTTCTACATTTACCTAGATACATACTGGCACAGATTTGATCCCCTGAACAACAACGAGCACAAAAATAGTGAGAAATAATTGAAAAAAAAGGGGCTCGATTAAACACACAAGAGGATCATTAAGCGACTGTAGGATAGTGGAAAACAAGTTGGTAAGTAGGACAAGAGTCAAACTTTATAAGTGCTCCATTTATTGAAGTCTCCGTGCGGTAAAATATTTTTGAATGAGCTTTCCACTATGAATTACGGCACAGTTATTTTCTGTAAGTGCTGGACTTTCAGAGGATAATGTATTCAGTAAAACTCTTCCAATACTTTCTTATACTGTATGTGATGAGTAGAACTGAAACTACCGCATGTGAGAGTTCACGCCATCTAAACTGGCCATGAATGTAGCAACTATGAATTTTAACAGGAGAATACTTGCACTTGCAATAGCGATAAAATATTCCTCTTAATGCTTGTGCACAAGTGACAGTGCTGTAAATAATATTTATTAGCAAGAACCTTTTTAAGCCCATTGCTCAGATACTGTATCTGGTGAAACACAGCAGGTTTGTCTATTGGGATTGGATGGCTTGCTATTTGTCTTTTTTGTTTAGTACTTAATTATTTGAAGGATTTATTATTTTATTTGATATCAACTAAATCTCATTAAGTTCTGGAAGTGTCATAATTTTTGCAGCTCAACAATGATAATTCCATCCTATAGGGAATGCAAAGCAGAGAAATTATGTGCCGGTTTATTTATAATCTCTAATTGCAAAATCTAAAAACTTTCACAGAATCCTGTATCTTTCACAAAACCTACAGGAAATAAAGGAAAAAGAAAAAGACGCAAATTACTCTTACTCACTCATTCTCCATACCACTTATCCTGTGCAGGATGACTGGAGTTTGTCCTAGGGAACTCGGGGCATTAGGCAGACAACGCCCTGGACAGGGTGCTAATCCACACCCACACACATTCACAAATACACTACAGGCAATTCGCAAATGCCAATTAGCCTAATCTGCATGTCTTTGGACTGTGGGAAGAAACCAAGCATGCAGGCAAGAACTTTATGCTTACCGTGAACAATAGATCCAAGATTTCGACATGTTTGGCCCATTAGAGGAGTTCGTGGGAGGCCAGTGTTTCAGAGCTGAAGCTGCCAGTCCAACCATGGCTCCAGAGAAAACTTTATACCTTGATGTTCTCTAAACAATAGTGGAACACTGGGCTGATGCATTAGTGCAGCAGGGGATTATTTAGAGATTTAAAGAGAGCTTCTACTCTCACAATTGTGTTCTATTATTCTGCATAATCTGCAAAGTCCCAGTTTGACTTGAACTCCAAACATGCCTTTTGAAATCAACTCATCTGGATTAATGTGATACTGTTTTATTTCATGTTCAAAGAGGTCCATCACAAAACATTCTGTTACACTATGCTGCATCCTAGTTCAAACCTGCTGGCCTGGGTCTGGAAGATCACTGATGAGGCCCATGGGATCCACTAAAATGTGAAATGGGCCTGTTTGTTCAAAATATGTTGGCTAAAGATACAGGTTTGTCCCAAGAAAACTGGCTAAAGAGTGGTGAAAAAGTCTTCTGTTATTATGACCCAATACTCTGGACTTCTTTTCCTTATGACCCGAGAGCTCTTGGCAATCTGGTTACATTTAACCAGCGACTGATAAGCTTTTCATTAAATTTCAGTCTGCTTAGCTTTTCAATAATTTGACTCTAGCTGATTTTCTGTTACCTAATTTACACATTGTATCATTGTTACCTAATTTAGCCATGTATCGTACTGGATTCTTCTACTTTTGGCTACACAGTACTGTATGCCCTGACTTAATTTTATTGTACTCTCCCTGTTTTAATTTGATTCATTATGTTACGCTCTCCAAAGCACTTTGTAAACTTTGCTTTAATAAGGACTTTATTTCAACACAGGCTATTATTAAATAATGGTTGTACTGAGCATGTTCCTAACTATGTACAGTGGTTATATAAATGTATCCCCCTTTAAAATAATCACATTTTGTTGCTTTTTAGCCTGAAATGAAGACAGACATTTTGTTTTATCCAGCTGTATTTATTCAGTGCAACTTTTAACATCCAAGTAAAAGATACAACATCATCATGTCAGGAAAAAAATACTTTGATAAAAGGTCACCCTTCCTAAAAATTACTTGTACACTCGATCAGGGCAGCACGGTGGGTTAGTGGTTAGGACCATCACCATGCACCTCCAGGTCCTGGGTTTGATTTCCACGTCAGGTCTTGTGTGCATGGGTTTCCGCTCACAGTGTAAAGACATGGAGATTAGGCTAATTGATGTTTCCAAATTGCCCATAGATGGTCCTCTGGAGAGGGAAATGGCAACCTGCTCCAGTATCCTTGCCAAGAAAACATCTTGTCTATGGTACATGAGGTCACAAAGAGTCAACACAACTGAACAACTAAACAAAAACTCCATCAGGTGAAGCTAATCAAACTCTCGATAACACATGAAGCCATCTGACGTTCAACTGTGATCAAGTTAGGAGATTAAAAAGATTCAAAGACTTTAATCGCTGACTAGAAGCACAGTGAAGTTTATTATTACAAAGTGCAAGGTATTTGGTACAACACAGACCCTTTCTGGATCAGGACGTCACTCCAAACCGGATGAGAGAGACAGGAGAGAACTGGTCAAAGAGACTACCAAGAGGCCTACAGCAACTCTGAAGCAGTTGCAGGAATTTATAATGGAGAGTGGTTATTGTGTGCATGTGACAACAATATCACAAATTCTCCAGTAATGTGCTAATGGTTGTAAGAAAAAAAAAACACCCAAAAGGCCACATGCAATCATGACTGAGCTTTGCTAAAACGCATGTGAGACAATGAGACAAAAATTTTTATATTTGGCCACAACGCCAAACATTATGTCTGGTGGAAATTCAAGACCGCTCACCACCCAAATAACACCATTCTTACAGTAAAGCATGGAGTCCGTTATGATGTGTTTCTCTGCAGCACTGTAGCACTCGTCAGGATAGATGGAAAATGGATGGAGCAAAATACTGTCAAATTCATGAGGAAAATTTGCTGCCCTCTGCCAGAACGTTATCAATGGGAAGAAGGTTTACCAAAGCAAAAACAAACAGCAAAATTGACCACACAGTGGTTGAAGGAGAAAAAATTCATGTCCCTGCATGGCCTAGAAATCAGTGGAATGACTTGAAAACTGCAGTCCACAAATTATCCCAAATTTAGCTCAACTTGAGCAGTTCTGCAAAGAGGAGTGGACAAATATTGCACAGTTTATATGTGCAAAGTTTTATGTGCCATTGAGAAGGTGATTAGCTTCACCTGATAGTTTTTTTTTTTACAAGGGGTGTTATCCTTTTCCAAATCAGTGATTCAGTTTTTCACTATGTTCTGTTCTTTTAGTGTTATACAGTACCTTTCACTTGAAAGTTAAAAATTTAACTAAGCAAATACGGTTAAACAGAATAAATAAACAAATATGCTTATATTAACAGGACTGATTCTTTTGCTCAACCCACTGTATGTAGGTTGTTCATAATATTATGTAACACAAGATGTTGTGAGCATAAATACTGAATAGGGAGCCTAATAGATAATTAGGTGGCCTAAGAAATCCAGTAAATTAACGAATGATATCCAGTAATTTTGGATATTTAAAAAAATAAATTCTGTGGTTAATACAAATGTATTGCACAGAACATGACTTGCTCAGTTATACTGTGGAAGACATGTGATTATCAAAACATCATTTGGGAAACTGTTTTTGGAATGGTGAATTTGGCGAGCCAAACGCTTGCAAAATTCAAGTCTCCTAACAAGTAATTTCTTAAATAACCCAGACAACCAAAGACCCATATTATAACTTGAAAAGTAAAGATAGAAATTAACTTTTTGTGCTTGAAGAAACAACAGGTGACATACAATAGTACCCATGCTGCTGATTTCACCTGTAAACCTGAGTTTTGCATACAATAGAGAAGGTCAAAGAAAGACCTTAAGTCAACAATATCTCAGCATTTAACCAGAAATGATGCACAACGTCAAACTGCACATCACAACCCACACAAACACACACACGTCCATTAATAATGCAGCACTGAGGTTATTTGTTTATGCTTGTGGCTGCTGCTACTTCATTGTTTTTTCATAAAGGCTGTTAACTGCATATTTATTGCGAATAAGCACACCACCAACATTGAGGCATGAAAATGCGAATGAAGAAAGTGTGCAACTAAAGTGCATGCGGAAAGAGAGAGGGAGAGGGCGAGAGAGACAAAGAGAGAAGGGGGCTCTGACAAGAGGTGGCACAAATAGCTGAGTGTGTGCTGAATGCCTGATTGACAATTCCATCCGTTCCACTCCAAAAAGCAATAGATCTGTTTCTTTCTCAGAAATATTGAGTGGTCCCTGTTCGCACCTCTGTGCTTTCATCTTACACAACAAACAGGAAAAAAACTTGACTGTAGTGTTTCATTTGGGTCAAGAGGTTAGCCAGAAGTGAAGTGGAATTTGGGGAGGAAAATTCAGACGTTGTGTAATTCAGTTTACTTGTTATAAGAAATAGGGATGAGGCAGTACAGGTTGCATAGGCTAATGTTTTTTTATTTGCAATTATAATTTATTTAAAGTGCACAAAAACAGAAGCCTGGAAAAAGGTTATGACCCAGTACATCACACTGTGACATCATACCATCATGTGTTCTTACAAACCAAAACACTGTTTTACCTACTGTATCTGCAAATCAACACTGAAAATATTTTTGAGCATCTTCATCCTGGAAGAGATAGGGGAGAGTATAACCTGATTAATGTAAAAAGAATCCGGAGTATAGATAAGTTATCTTTTTTTCTGAAGTGATTTTTAATTCGTAAAGTAAAAAAAAAAAAACTGTTAACAAGTGTGTGATGCTAAGAAATCCCACCTCCTGCATTATGATTGGTTACAAGAAATTAGTCTGGTCTATGATTGGTTGGAAGCTCAGACCACAAAGCCAGAATTCGTTGTGTTTTCTGTTTTCAATTATGCACAATATTTGTTAATTATTAAATCTCGGTGTAAGTCTAAACCACTAAATATACATTCACCTTATACATTATGTGACCGTGACCATACCTAACCGTTATCTCTCCTCTTCTGCTCTCCCTCCCTCTCTCTCTTCCCTCTCTCTCTTGAGCTACACATGTCGTTCCTGAGCTGCTATTGATCCAGACTCCTTCTGCCTTCTGGACCTGCCTGACTCATCCTGGTGCCCCGCTTCTGGTTGGAGATCCCGTCACATGGATGTCCCGTGTGTCTCTTTGAGATGCGTCCGATGTCTGGGGACGGGTTCACTCTACTATGAAGACGGTTCTGGCCTCGACTGATGTTGACAGCTGTTTCTCTGAGGACTTGGCTGCAGTTGCTCGATAGTTCAGGACTGGAATTTCCTACAAGTCTACCCGAGCCGCCAATAACTACCTGGACTCCATATTAACATCAATTAACAACTATTATGCTTAACTGCCTGCCACCCAACACACAGTATGAATGCAGATCAATTCCTGCTTTCTGTTTCACCCAAATGAGGATGAGTTCCCTGTTGAATCCGGTTCCTCTCAAGGTTTGTTCCTGCTGCCATCTCAGGGAGTTTTTCCTTGCCACCATCACCCTCGGCTTGCTCATCAGGGACTATCTGACCATTTTGATTCATACACATTTCATACAAACTTAAATAATTCTTTTGATTGTGTAAAGCTGCTGTGCAACGATGACAATTGATAAAAGCGCCATACAAATAAAATTGAATTGAATTGATTTATATACGTTTGTGATGATTTTAAATAATAAAATTTTGCAAAACTCCGGCTTTACGAGACATTGCAATGAAAACGAAACAAGTTTTTTTATTTCTGAATTTTAAGAATAAATTTTCATGTCCCTTTAGGAGCTTCTTAGGAAGAACTTTTTCAAAAGGTGACCAGCCTGTCTGGCACCAACAACCACATCACAAAGATCACACATTTTCACATTTAAAATATACAATAAGCATTCAAGTCAAACCGGGACCTTTTACTGTGCAGAATAACTTTTTTTTTTTTTACAGTTATGCGAGTAAAAACTACCCACATATTTCTCTACACAGTCCCCTGCAACACATTAAATAGTACTTGTATCCCATCAAGGTAAGATGTTAAAATGTTCTTTTAAATGTTTGCACTATTCAAATGTTTTCCTGCGATGTGTCTCATCACCGTACTGTGCTTGAAGTTTTCTACAAATGTCAGTGTTGCGCCTTCATTCACGAGACATTTCAACACAAGTCCTGGTTTGACTTGAACGTCCCTTGTACAAACAGTCTAAAGCATGTGTGGTTTCACATTTAGACCTGCCTATTTATCTTCGAGAGCTAAGGGTCACCCTGGTCACGTCTCCATTTACTCCCCATCAGCCTGGTCCATGCCGCCAGAGGCCTGACATCATTACTCTCCATTTCACCACATCAGGGATAACATGCATTGTGATTGAATGCTTATTGGCAGCAAGGTTGTTTAACACCAAGACAGTGATGGATTGGATGCCCAGTGGCAGGTGCGCGTATGTGTGCGCATGTTTGTGTGTGTGTGTGCACCTATATGTAACTGTTTATATTTGCCTCTGTGCATTCTCTGTGTAGTCCTATAAAACTATTTTTCCACAACTAATTTCCCTTGCTCCCAATAATGCATCCACAGGAGATCAGCATTTTTTTTCCTGCACATCTAGAGCCATCTCACAAACTTAGCATAATCAACATCATATGTAATATACACAGTTATATAACCTGTAGCAAATCTAATTTAAACAGAACACCATACAAATACAATATAAGCAAATATTGCTTCTGTAAACTATAATCCAAAAACAAAGTTGCTTCAGAATGAGTTTTAATAGACAGTAACATATGAAAATTGTGTTTTGTGTTGTGGACAGACGAGCTGAAATACAGATTATAGCATGCAACTGGAGGGCAATGCGGCTGGGCTGATACAGTTTGCAACCACTCAGGATTTGTATTGTGTTTTTTCCTTTCAAGTGCAAATTTACAAGCCGCATATTAAATGTAAACAAGTCATCTGAAATTATAGAAGAAATAAACTTCGGACTTGGACAACATTAAAAAGCCCCAAACCGGGAACCGAATGGCCATC
This sequence comes from Clarias magur, assembly GCA_013621035.1. NCBI lineage: Eukaryota > Metazoa > Chordata > Actinopteri > Siluriformes > Clariidae > Clarias > Clarias magur. The sequence continues at coordinate 823,457 of QNUK01000027.1, read as the reverse complement.
ATTAAATCCACTAAGTATATTCTAGAGCCTCCAAATATTGACCAGATACAGAATTCTGAAGCCATGCGCCTCCTTGTGACTGTAATCCTGACCACATCAAGTCATAATGAAAATATTTTTTATAGAATTAAATAAACTCAACATTGGGTGGACAAATTAATCCCAACCTCGGATAAGTGAGTATGGATGCACCGAGAAGATCATCTGGTGTAAAAACCTGTGCCAAATCAAATGTGCGGAGCGGATGATCTGCTGTGACAACCCCTAATGGTAGGAGCTGAAAAAGAACAACAAGCTAATCCAATTTATCTCGTAAAAAATGACTGCATTCATTCATACATCTTCAGCAACCACTTTACTGCAGTCAGTACTGCCACTTTACTAGCTCTGGAGATTCATTGCTTCATACGCACCCAGACAGACACATACATTTGCACACTTATTAACACCTAGGGGTAATTTAGGGTAGCCAATCCACTTACTGGCATGTATTTTGGACAGTGAGAAGTAACAGAGTATATTGGGAGAATATGTTAAACACGATACAGCAACACGAGTTCACGATCAGATCTACGGCCCTGGAGCTATGAAGCAATAACATTAACCCCGAGACTCCATGCCACCCTGAGTAATTTCATCTTCTGTGCAAATCCATTGATGCTTGGCTTTGTTGTAACTATTCACATTTTAACTAGCTTGTTACAAACAGCCAAACTTCTTAGGATGTCTAAAGTCCAACCTAAGCTCCTTAATATTTCTCTCTTTTTTTCTTTTTTTTTTTTTTTACAGTGACACTGGGAATACCTACAAATCCATACCACAGCCACAAATCAAATCATTCAAAAGACACCAGGTCAGATAACAGAGCAACTTCAAGTATGTGGGGATTAAGTGACCTCTGAACTGGCTCACAAAGATCGCTTTAATGTCTGCCACATCCCTCCACTGCTTCTACAGGATCACTACTGAAAGTATACTACAGTACCATCAGTATCAGTCTTGCAGAGCAACTGTGCCATATCAGACTAGAAAGCCCCCAGGGGGAGGAGAAACCAGCCCCAGGCATCAGCTATTTTTCCCCTCATACCGAGTATGTACAAAAATGGCACAGCTGAGACCTCTTCAGTTTGTCGCCAGCCGGAAAAATGTGAAACCAAAGCATCTGGACAAGTACCAGCGTAAAAAGAGAAGGAGCATAACACCAAGCCATCGGGCTTTTAAACCAGGACTTGAGCATTTCACACATCTGCGAGTGAAAATTGCTGCGTGCGAATGTGAAAAACTATTTAAGTAACTGGTGTGAGTGACAAGCTGACACCCAATTAAATCTCATGAACTACTACTACTACACCATAAGCTTAACTATAGCTCTAACGTTTGTATTTGATCGCCTGCTTGTCCTCTTGGTCCTCTTTTTAAAGAGAATGGTCTAAAATATCCAGCGAGTTGCAACTGTCTGGGCAAAAACGTCTGGTTGATGCCAGAGGTCAGAGGAGAATAGTCAGACTGGTGCAAGCTTATAGAAAGAAAACAGTAACTCAAATAATCTCTCATTACAACTAAAGTATGCCAAAGAGCATCACTGAATGGGCAGCATGTCAAATCTTGAAGCAGATGGCCTACAGCAGCAGAAGACCACGCCAGGTGCCACTCCTGTCAGCTAAGAACAGAAAACTATTCACATGAGCTCACAAACAGAAGATTGGGGAAAAAAAACGTTGCCTGGTCTGATGGGTCCCGATTTCTGCTGTGACATTCAACATTCAAGAAAAAATGTGTCAGAATTTGGTGTAAACAACATGAAAGCATGGCTCCATCCTGCCTTGTATCAAGGTTAAGGCTGCTACAGTACAGTACATAATGGTGTGATACTGTGATATTTTCTTGGCACACTTTGGGCTCCTTAGTACCAGGTAAGCATCGTTTAAATGCACAGTCTACCTGAGTGTTGGTGCTGACCGTGTCCATCTATTTATGACCACAGGATATCACACCATGTCAGAAATTTAAAATCATCTCAAACTTTTTTTTTTTTACATGACAATGAGTACTGTACTCAAATGGCCTCCACAGTCACCAGATCTCAATCCAAAAGATTTTAAGACCTTTGGGATGTGGTGGAACAGGAGATTTACATCATGTATGTGCAGCTGACAAATCTGTAGCACTTGCATGATGCCATCATGTGATTATATGGATCAAAATCTCTCAGGAATGTTTCCACTACCTTGCTTAATCTATATATATATAAGGAACAATATATATAAGGAACAAAGATAGTTCTGAAGGCAAAAGGGGATCCAACCTGAGCAAGCGGCATCTAATGAAGTGGTTGGTAAATGTAAATGTAATGTCTAATGAAATGAGACTGAAAGTAGTAGAGATAATTAATATAGGAAATAAAGTTTTGCAATCTGAATGATATCTTATTGGATCAGACCTGAAGCAAAATCATCACAGTGTCGAAATAAATACCCCTATACATTATAATGCATCCTGATGACGTTCACAATAAAGCAGTGCGTTTTTGCAACCTAAAGATCTCTGAGCAATATTTCTACATCTGCTCATTCAAGAAATCACCTTGAGGTGTGGTTGAAAGTATCAGTATTGTTACTATGTATGGATTGTAGATCAATTTATTTAGTTTTCGTGCCTGTATTTGAGGCCAGTCAGCTAACTGTGATTTAAAGACTCTTTACATTTCAACGTCAATGTCAATTCACTAGATGGCCACTCCATTTTATTTATTCAGTTGAGTGCTTGTTCTTTCATTACCTAGAAGAGGATATGCCCTTAGATAATAAGGTCATTCCAGAGTATATGAGACCAGCTGTTTTTTAGTAATAAATAACTAGCAAATGAGTGCATTTGGGGTTTGCGATTTCGGGAATGCAGGAACTGAAGTCATTTATTTTACTTTTTTTTTTTTTCCACTCAAAAACCCCTCATACCCCTGTCTGAATTTGAAGAGTCTGGCTTTTCCTGAAGGCATCTGAACGATGTGTATGGCAGTTATGAGAGCTATGACTTTGAAATGTATGCTGTGAGAGGTGAATGGCAGACACGCAGGGTGAAGGACATTCAGCTTGGAGAGATTGGAGCGAAGGTTCGAGGTGGTCCGCAGCTTCATGTTATTAAATGACTTTTGCATGGAAGGCTGCTGGAAACGTACTCGATAAGGTGTGCAGTGTGATAACATTTACTACGAGACACATCGTGTCCTGACTGAAAATGGATGTAGGGCCAACATTTGCAGCAAGTAATCAAATCTACGAGACTGATTTAGATACAGCAGGGGAACGTCACGATGATAACCCATAACTGCAGTCTTCAGCTAAACTGCAGACCGACAGTGGGCGACCATTATAGGCTGTCTTTTTCAAACTGACTTTGCTGCCGCGTCTACTGTTGGTTCATTCTTCTCCCCTTCCGATGCTTTAAGACCCTTGAACATGGTCCTTCCTGGATGTAAAATTAAAAAAAGGCAGCAAACCATTTAGATTTTTTCTAAGTCCTTTAAAAATCCATCTGGTGGCCCGATTAGAGCAATTAAGGCCTTTAATCGGTGGGAGAAGTGGGGACTGAAGACAGGACATTGCATACTGGGCTCCCAGCACCCCTCTCTGCACACTGATTATAGACTGCACACACACAGCCTCATAAAAGGTTCGCAGCACAAAGCTGAGTTGCAGGCACTTTCCTTATTCGCTATTCTCTAAATTTAACACTTCAAGTACACCCGCACTTGCGCATGCTGTTTTCCTCCTGCTGCCGTTTCTTCCTTTTTCAGTGTCGATCAGTGCCAAGTAATACTCTATTTCCACGGCTCCTTATTTCGCTTGGATTGTAACACAGGGAATTTGTGTTTTATGCTTGCCATCACACTGCCACAGTCTGATTAGAAATTTAATAAGCAAGCCAGAGAGATGTTTCCCCCCTCTCTCTCTCTCTCTCCCCATTCTCAATCTCTCTGAGGTCTATAAAAACAAGCATTTCACTATGTATTGGTAAATTAAAGTGCCTCAGTGCAAGATTCCTATTCCTAGGCGACACAGGAGGAAAAGGAATAGCCGGCCCTTGAATCAATGACCTCATTATGGGTCTGCATTAAGTCCAAATATATCGCTCCACAGAAAAGAAATGATGGTAGGAATTTGTTGGGTTCCTCTTCATTTAGCTAACCCCCTCCCAGCCTCTGTACAATATTGGTTTAAATTATTAACTGCATTCCTTTATGAGTGTGTGCACGCCCCGCATGGGCAAGAGACTCTCTCTCTGGAGGTGGCTGCCTCCATAAAACATGTTCTCCGTGTTATTTAATACGGCAGCCGAGAGCCGTGCCACACAAACTGACTACCCCTAAATCAACTGCCAGCTCCACTGTGAACGTGTGATTGCATGCCTATCTTTATTAATGAGATGAAAGCAGGAGATTACGCTCCCGTAGTGCTAAAGAGTCAAACTACAAAGATTACTAGGCACAAGAATTTTAAAAGATTTGAAATTAAAATCATACATTAGCAACAATATGATGATTTTTAATGTAATGATATCATACATGTAATGCAATATCATTTAGGAAAATACACGTTAAAAGGCTGACAACAGAGGAACAGATTCTTAAACAGTAAACTCAAAACAGAAGGACTTGTTGCAAAATTCTAATTGTTTAACTCGTTTTCCGAGCGTTTTATAGCATTTCGCAGCGCACAGTGAGGTATGTGTGCCGAGCTATTTCTAATCCCCAACATAGTCATATTTGCTGACGTATCGCCACATTTGAGACAGAGACCCTGCAGGGCTGTGTGATGAACTACTACCTTATTGCCAGCTAGCTCCTTTCCGCAGCAACAAATCACACCCCAGTGTGGCCCTGAAATCTTACACACCCTATTTGATCATGCAGGCAAGGCTATACCACAAACACAAAAGCACAATGTGTTTTTGTGCTGAGAGTTTATTTAGGTATGGCTATACCATGAGATATTCACATGCAATGCATGCACTGTAAAAGTAAACCTACATCGGGGCCATACTGTAGCTCCCATCAGAATACATTAAGTAATTAGCCGTACGCAATTATGAATTTCAATGAACACAACACAATAAGGAAAATGTAGAGGTGCCACTTAAGAGGTTGTAAAGAGGGCCGAGGGACAAGGATGTTAAAACACACACGGAGAGGAAACCTCCATCTGGGGTTCCATTTGTAACGCACCTGGGGGGGTGATCCTGCCAACAGATGGATCCGCTGTCAGAGAGACGTTACGCTCTCGTTTTGACAGCCGTCCCAGCCGTCCCAGCCGTCCGCTCTACCACCCAATGGGCCAAAGGAGCTCATGCGCATCCAGAGCCAGCCCTGCCTAGTCGACTGGGTTTCTGGGATTTACTTTTCTGACCCAGACTAGCCATGCTGGACAGGCGGAACTATTAAACAGGGTCATCTGTTCCGTCTGCATGGCCATGTGTTAGAGGAGGTCACCAGTCAGCCCAATTATGATGAGGAAGGAACCAGACCAGTGGGTTGGCAATGCACCGACATGACACTTTTATTTTACTTTAGTTTAGTTGTGATGTTAAAGGGTTTTTTTTGGTTCTTTATAGAATATCTTAATGTCAGAAAAAGACTTCTTATTCAATTTTAACTATATAATGTACATATACATAACTGTATATACACATAACTGTATAATGTAATATAGTATAACTATAATACAAAACGATACTGCAGTTATTTCCTTGTGCAAAGACTTCCCTTATGCGCTGTGACTTGATGTTATTGTATGAAACATTCTTCTTTTATTATGTCTTCTTCAGACATTCTGTTTGTTCTGTCTTGATCGCTTTATTCAGCCAACTAGATCACTGTATGATAAAACATTGTTATGACTGAATGTTAAAGCTTTTACTAGACCAATGGCTTAGCTAAAATACAGTAATGAATAAAATGATTTGTCCACACCCTATGGTGGTTATCTTAACGAGTACTAGAATGGTACAGTACATGTGCCCGTTCAATGGTGATTACGTTTTTAATTGGAGCTTCTAAAATATCAGACATGAATGAAACACTGGTGCAAAACATATAAAAATATCCTTTTTTTTTGGAGAACTAAATAAATGACATTTTCAAGCATATCACATCTCCTATTAACATTGATACTAAAATACCAGTTAATGATATCAGTGAACTGATATATATATTTAGCTCATTTACCACTTTACCTCACGGGGAAGGTGTCATGGCACAGAGCACAGCGGCAGCACAGAGCTGCCATTACCCACTAATGCCCTTCACCCTCCCCTTCCCATAAAGAGCCCTCATTGTGTTTTGCCAGCACAATCCATCATAGCAGGTCTAACGCACATGCAGTTAGGATAGTATCGTTCCATTGCAAGCCAGCTCTGGTATAAGAAAGAAAAAAGAAAAAAAAAAAGGTCCAGTCTTATCCTGCCGCAGTGACTGCAGAGTCACGACATGCAGAACCCTTAACACATGGAAAACACCCTCTGAAAATGACTGGCTTTGTGCACCACCAACTAGGAGCTGTCAACCCAAACAATAGCAGCAGACACAAATCAATGGGCCCCGAGTCAAACTGAGGACGAGGGGAAAGGATCCAGAAAGAAAAGCCTGGAGAAAGAGACAAACTGCGTTAATTAATTTTGCACTGGGCGTGTGCTAAAGCATCAGAGCCAAGACGAATGATCTCATTTGCGGTGAAAACTCAAGAGGCAGAGGCAAACAAACCTAAACACTTACACAAAGGTTTCATCCTGGGATTTATCAAGGTACAACAGACAATAGGATCAGGAGCTATACAAATGTGACTGCAACTGAAACAAAGCCTGTACATGGCCTTACTTGTTTCAAACATATGATGTCTCTATACATATCACATATAACAGATTCTGTAAAAGAATACTGTACTTATACACTGTACCTATAATCACTGGCTACATTATCAGGTAAATGAGGTAATCGTAACTTTGCACGTATATAATTACTGACTCTGTCTCTTCTGTTGCTCTACACAATTTGTCTGCACCCCCAATACCCCATTGATCAATGAAAGCTTAGGGCCACGCTTGACCAGATGTGTTATGAATGGAGGACCAATCTCAACACATCAATGATGCTGACAAAGTGACAGGAGAGTGAGCTTTAGTTGTTGCACAAGCCAATCCTTTCTTTGTTTGCATTTTGATTAAATTATATTAGGATAACGTTATACAAATTACCACAAAATATTAATTGCAATTACAACTTCATTACAACATTTACAGTATGCTATCCACCATCCGTTCACTCAACGCTCGACTGCTCATTCATCTGAGGCCTTTTAAGTTTATAACAGAGTTCAGGTATCTCGATCTTGCGCACAAAGTGCTCGGACATCTCTTGAATGCTGTAGCATTATGCTGTATCTCTGTTTAATTTTCTTTTGTAAATATTACTGTGAAATGTATTGTGGCTCCCGAATGCCGCAAGAACCGATGCTGATAATATCAGTCGTCTACTTTTTTTTGACCTGGAGGAGGTATTTTTTTTGGCACTTGTTGTTTGACAAAGCAATATATGTGCATTTACTAGCATCAGCCACACGTTCCCTCAGGGCCTCGGCTTGGAAAGGAAAGGAGAGAAAAGGCAATATGAGCTCTTCATGGATGTATTTCAGTTGAGAGATAAAAATAAATGCCATTATTAAATATTGCTTTGAAATCACATTTGCTACACTGCATTGTATTGGGTTTATACATTGTCTCTGCAACGTTGCCAGATTAACATTACAAGAATGTTTTGAAAACCAAAAATTCCTCCTGGGTTTGTATTACTGTAGGTATAAGATGTGTTTTTTCTTTTTAAATTCTGGGAAACATAGGCTAATTGTCGGCACAATGCAAACTAACTAGTAAAGGACTAAATGTTTGGCTGTAAAAAGGATTTGATGGTTTTCCGACCTCGATCTTGACTCACTATTGATTTTGTCTCAGTCTCGTTTTCATCTGGACTCAATCTTCACTTGCCCTCAACCTTCTGAAGACATGGTCTTGACTTGATCTTGGCTTTGCAATAGCAGTCTTAACTAGTGTCATAGTATCATCCTTATATAAGCAATATATATTTATAAAAAGATCTATGAGTACTTTTCACTTTTCTAGAGGAAACCAGGAAGTAATGCAGCTGTTGTGATGCCTGGATTGTGAAGGGAAATTTTATTAATGAGATAATAATGAGACTAAATCTTAGATATTTAAATATCAAGAACTTGTCCAAAGAAGTCGTGCTTTTTTTCTACACCATACTGAATTATGACACTTTCTCATGAAGACAAAAGCACGCTGTGATTTCATATCCATAAACAATAAATCTCATTCCAGCGAGCTGCGAGTCTGAAAAACAAAATGCTCATGTCGTAGTCATTAGGACGATAAGATGCGCATCACAGCAGAGAGGCTCTACAGGTCCATTTAATACATTTTATGTATATGCCACAAACCTAATTTACATACTGTGAGTAATGAGATGAGGAACAAACAAATAACATGCTGTGCTTGAATTTATCAAAATGGTGCATGATCCCGGTGGACACTCCATCTGCGCCAGTTTAATGGGCACTCATTGCCAAAGAAGCATCAAACACAAAAATAACCCATCTATGACTTTACCACTAATCAAGCACATGATTGTAGCAGCGATGTAAATAGCAGGACAGCTTGAAAACTGGTGGCTTTTACCAGAATCTACTATAGATACAATCCGGAAGCACGGGATTAATGCTGGTAACATTAGAATATCATGTTTGACAGATTCAGAGCAAAACTATTGGAGTAAAAAGGAAATGTCAACAACAGCCAGTTAGGGAATGCTTAGCAGTGGGAGAAGGAGTTGTACTCGCAAGAACTTGTCAAGCATGGACAACTTAGTGCACTTTACATCCGAGTAGCTGACCTTCATACTGGAGTCCGGCATTGCACTTTTATCTCATTTATCAGCTGAGCATGTGAGTTCATCACTGTCACCATGTGTGGGTGTGCGAGTGTATGTGTGTATGTGCTGTGTGTGACAGAGAAAGCGGCAAGCTCTGCACAGTTGGTTAGCGGACGCTAGCTCCCAGAGCCAGCTGCTGGGGAAGAGTGGGCTTGCTAAAGGCATCTGTTCTGTGTGCTTCCGTAGGGCACGATCCACGTCCAAGAACACTGCCTCGCTGAAAACTGAAGCCAAGGCATCATTATTGACACCTGTTATTTGAATTATTAACGCTTGCAAAGGCCATCCAGACTGGGTGTGTGTACACGGATGAAAAATTAGGAATTTGATTAAAATTTGAAATTATCAAAACAAACTCAAACGGCATTGTTAGAGCTTTCATTTGTTCACATACTTATGGACAAAAGATACGTTGTACATTTAAGTTCCTTGTAAAATGCATCAAATAAATAGTTAGATTTTATAAAGAAAATAAAATGTAAAAATCTGTGTCCATCATGACCAGAAATTCAAACGCTTTTGGACAATGAGGTCCATAATACAGCCTCCTTGCATTTCCGGAAAATCCAGCTGCTGCCAAACTCATTGAATGATCCGACCACTTATTGTGCATTTCCCTGGAATACCAGCAGCAGAAGTGGAAGCATTTTCAGTATATAATTTTCTGAAATGATGTCAGTGGACCAGTCTGTCTTGTTATGGCTTTGTCCTTTCAGACCTCGGAATCTGTTCCATACACATGCATATTTTCACTCTGATACAGTAGATAGCAGTACACAGCTAGGTGCCATTAAACATAAGGGAAGAGGAGAATGAGGAACTCAACCTTTGCGCTATGCATAATGTTATTAATATTTTTGGGGAAAAAATGTCATGTCGTCCTACTTTTAGCACTTTTGTGGCTGTGAAGGTCACAGGATAAGGATGAGGTACATGGAGATTTTGGAGGAGACAGATTGTGCCGATGAGCACGTTGCATACAGCATTCCACTTCTGTGTTCAGGTACGAAGGACTTCCATATCTGATTCAATCCTTGACCAAGTATGCCATACCTTGATCGAGACCACCATTTCCAGCAGACTCGGGCACGTTTCCTGAGCACAGAACCAGACTTTGGGGTCAAGTGTACTCAGAAACTATTCCAGATCCCTAATGTGGAAACGCCCTCACACTTATCACATTAAACAGATGAGCAGTTGAGGATTAAGGGCCCAACAGCAGCAGCTTGTTCGTATCTTTCTTTTATTTATATAGATAATAAAATTCTGTTGTAATATATATTTTTATATATATATTTTTTATAGTGATTATGTAGGGGAGGGGGGCATTTTAGTGCGTTTACCTGCGTTATCTCATAGCGGCGCTTTACATTACTGGTTGTTGTTAGCGTGACTGTTTCAGAACATGAGAAACTGGTTTTAAACTTCCCGCAGAAAGAATAAACATACACTGATCTGTCCATTTACTCATGAAGGTCCAATTTCCATAGTCTACTTGCCTTTTTTTTTGGCGTAAGCCATACTGTGTTGCACGTTCGTTTGTATTTCATGAGAATGTTCTGGCTTGTAGGTGGATTACCGTCATGTCTGTGTCATTCGCATACTCTGCCTATACACACTGTATAAACTACTGTGTCATGTTGATTGGCTCTGTTGACGCTTATAGTGAAGTTTACAGCCATGTCCACCTTGAGGCAAAAAGCGCTAAACAGCAAACAATAGATGATGTGACATAATCTGGCACATAACTGCTGATATGTTCACTTCTACATTTGGATTCATTTGTGGAGCAGGTTTAACTTGGCAAATAGAAAAGTACTGCCAAGTACAGCCAGTTTTGTGTGATGCTGTGACAAAATTTGGCCAGACAGACAGACACACATACACACACACGTTGAAAGGGTGAATTCTGACCAATGTACCGACAGTACCTTTCTTTTATTTAAATAGATTTATGTACCAAGAGCACCTTGTTTTTTAAAAATATATAAATTAAACTATAAATTGGCTTCACATGCTATATAGTTACAATATTTTGTCTAAATAAGCTCAACAGCAGTAGTAGAATATGTATTTATATACCGAAAAAAACGGGTTTTTTTTTTAGAATTTTTTTTTTTTTTTTACGAACTGATGAGTGAGAGACAACCTGGTAAAAAGACACAGGGAACTTCTCTGTTCTTAAAACTTGCTTTAAATGTCATTATATGCGGCATAATCTCCACTACACTGTATGTATATGTCATTGACCTTCCAGTACTGCTTTTACTCAGCGATACTGCAGCATCTGGATCTCTGCTGCAATAGGCAGAGCAGTGTGTATGACCTTCAGACATTCCCCTGGCTCCTCGGTGAAGGGGGCTTTGCATATTTACCTAATGCGCTTGCCATGAAAGTGCCGAACAAAAATGAGAGGAAAACCATTTAATCCAACTTTGCTTGTAGACTTGGGCAAATCTAATTATTCTTCGCTTTCTAGAATTGTAATATTTATCTTGCCATAAGTGCAATGCATATGGAAAAGAACCTCTCTGGTGTGTGTGTGCTACGCATTATTTGAGCACTTGACTGAAGGGCTTGGTTTTAAAAACATGCAAATCAGTACCAAACAAGGTTGAGATTTGATTTTGATCAGAGGGTTTGGACTCTTACAGATTTTATCCCTGCCACTAGAAGATGTGTAATATCGTTGGCAGTTGCACTGCCCTGAATGTCTGGCCTGATACTGACCCTTTATTATTTCTGACTCAGGATGAGAAATATGCAATCTACAATCCTTCTAACAGAAGGAAGGAAATGGTAAAACCTACGACGGAGGCAAAGATATGGTATAATCCCTGGTCGGTACCTGAGGTTAAGAGCAGTGTTAGACTGGATGGCTCTAGACTCACACCCCTAATATCTGAAAGGATTATCAGCTAACAGCAGTGGCTCAGTTCCAATGATGTGCTACAGACGGACAATGAGGTCTGATACTGTAGACAGCAGTAGATCGCCTGGGGGGAGAGGAATCAATACCAGCTGGAGGTTGATAACATGGTGCCATTGACTACGGCTTATCACCCACAGCTCGACCACAACACTGACGAGCTTAATTCCTCTTACACGCACATACATGCCCACATGCACACCTCCACACATCATTATCTGTTTGTTTGCTTTGGTCAGACCCCCAACTGTAAGGCTCAGAGATTTAGTAAGGGCTTAGTACTTTGTGGGGGAAAGTAGTCAGACAGAGATACATCGAAACATGCCTGCATTCAGGGTAATCTCAGAGCCTCACATTTCCATCACACTCTGGTATAATGGAAACTACTAGCTTAGAGGCTTTATTATACTATAACTATTTTTATGAAGAAAAAAAAAAAGAAAAAAATGATAAAATGTCTATATTTGGAGTGCAGTTCAAGTGCTGATGAAGCTCAGTGTGTTTTCTTATCAGATCATTACAAGTGCAACATCTCTAGAGCCATCATTTAAGCAATAGACCATAAGAGAACATGTACCACTGCTGCCTTTATGACTTTGTGACTTTGATTTGCTAAAGCTATATCTCTCGTTCCATCTGACCGGTCTTTCAGGAGCAAGAGCCTGAAAGTCTGTCAGCCTTGTGCACCACTGACTGTCAGAGTAATGGCTGGTGTGTGAAATAACCCAGAGATCCGCACAGGCACCTCGGCCTTCGCTTGTCAAGTCAAGTTCCACGTGTTGAACGGTATATTAATGCCGAAGGAGACAAATCTGCCTGCGCAGTCATCTTGTGCGGTGATGAGGACAGTCCATCAGTTCTTCTTTCTTGTGTTATCTGCCTGTGGGATGAATCATGATTATACACTTCTTCATTTATATTTATATATATATATATATATATATATATATATATATATATATATTTTTTTTTTTTTTTTATGCATGAAAAGCCAGTGGCGTGGTTCCGAGTGGAATAAGAAAGAGAAGAATCATTTGACTGCAGTGGCTGATTTGTACCTCTGGGCCAGGAACGTGATACAGCGATGATGTTTTCATAGTGCTAATGATAGAGAGGACTGTAATGGTGTGGTGATGGTGGTGGTGGTGATTGCAGCAATGATGATCATGATGTTCAAGTTGATGATGATGACGACAACGATCAGAAATGAGTGTTTTAGGACTTGTGAGAAGCCAATTACACTGGAAATGACAGACACATGAGACATTGCTGTGTGCAGGAAGAGGAGCCACATATTCAAAAATGTACAGTACATTTCACTCTCTTCAACAACTTTGGCATTTTTTCAGATTCTGCAGTGGCAAGGAAGCCATTACAGGACACTTCTTTAACACCAGAGAATGGAGGACATTCCTTTCTCATGCTTTTTACCGCCAGAAGAAGAATGCGATGATAGAATTGGGTGAACATGTGAGAAAAGGCACACCGATCAATACTGGCACCAGCTGGAAGAGGGAGAGCTGTAGCTCTGTGAGCATCAACACAACCCAGAACATCTGCCACATCAGCATTCTGCTCTACAGCTACTAAAACACCTCTCACTCTGGGAGTATCGCTCTGCAGAACTGTCTGACGTGAGAACACATATTAATATCATATCGAAGCCAATTATGTAAGCGCAATTAGCACAATCATCTTTCTGAATGTTTTCACATATTTAGCCTCATTCTGGAGTAAAAAACATCAAATAAAATATATATCGAGCCAAACTTTGTGCAACCTACTGTGAAAACTACTCGCTAGGCTTAATCTGTGAATGGAAAAACACTAAACATTGCATTTTTCAAATGCCATGTGTGGTTTCTTAAAAGGTCAACGAGAGACCAAGATGTGGTTTTGGGTGAACAAAAGTCGAGGGCGAATAGTCGTGTAGCCATGCCTTGGATATAATTGTCCCTTTATAACCTCAACTGTGAGTGAAGTATGGTATCAGGCATTTCCTCTACATGCTGTACTACTTCTTCTTACTGTTTCTTCTGGGAGGGGGTGGAATTCAGGGAGGTGGGGGGGGGGGGCGTCAAGGAAACTAGGACACGGTCCAGGCTAATATCTGAATGTAGGTTAAGTAATTAGTTGGACTGAAGCCTGCATGGCTTGCAAAGATGCCGGATAAATTCTCGGTACTTTAATCTAAACATTCCACGGGTCTTCTGTCTTGGGACAAAAGCTGTTCACATACCATCATTTTAGAGCTTCGGTCAAATATCAGCTGCATTAAACATCAAGCAGTATTATTCATCGATTGATCCATAAAACTGCTCAAGCAGTGCAGGGAGCTCATCCGAGCCCAAACCGTCAAACGTTATCTGTCTGTTGAGTAAGGACACCGGGTGGACAGATAACAGGAAACAATTGAGATTGTCAGAATGGTCTCCTCTGATTAATACCAGCATGGCCTCTTGACCTCAAGCCAGAGTCAGTAGCCCCGCTGACCCTGATGACCTGTATTGATGAGACTGTAAAGGAGAAGGTGTGGGAGTCAGAAGCTTCTTGATAATATTGACAAAAGACAACAGCATTGATTCCAATATGGCTCTCCCCAGACCCATTCATGGAACTGATGGGAAGCTGAACATAGCAGAAGGGGGTGGGTATTAAACAGATGCACAGCTACAAGACAGAGTTGAACGCAGTATGCAGCATTCCCATAAAAGAGCTGAAGTGAGCATTTTCCACCTTTTATTGTGGTGTTTGAAACGTTTTGAGCATTTGACCCACAGGTGCTGTACAAAAACAAAGCACTTGTCCCAGAAACAAGGTTGGATGATCTTGATTTTTATGACAGAGGCTGTCAAATTGTTGAGCTCTGCAGCACACCCTAGGGAGAACCAGAGAGAAGAGGGGAGAGTCTTTGCCATATGTCATTAGGAGCTTCATATAAGCAGGCCATGAGATGAAAGCAGATTAAACAAGAGAAACACTGCATGCTAGTAAAATTAGTCTGATCTTCTAATGAATCTTGAATCAATAACACTCCAATAATAGGACAGCCACACACCCAAACACACACAGCCAGTGTCGTATGGTTTAGTGTCTAAAATTCAACCAGTTCAGCAGAACGCCTACTGACAGCAAGATCAATTTCATGAAGAAGATTAATCAGGCATCAGTCATTCCTGCATAAAAACATACTTCTTACATCTTATCTACAAGGCTTATTTGTCACTTTGGAAGCCATCAAAGTTCATGAAAGTCACAGGCAGGTCCAAAAAAAAAAAAAAAAAAAAATGCTAAAACATTTTTTTTCCCCTCGAGCCCTACTGAAAATCACCTGGTCGTTAAACAGGGTTTTGATCGATAGCTGGAAAATAACGCCTGCGAGTCGCGCAATAAATTTTCTTGACTCCTCATTCGATCTGAAAGCTGTGGGTAAAGGGCAGCAGATCCAGGCTTTCATCAGTGGAAGGTGACAGGTGAAACTCTTACAACCAAAAGAGCAAAGCTTCACTTCCAGACAAGCAGTCTTTCAGATGTTTAAACGCAACAGTGCTTGCCTAAACACTGACAAACCACAAAGTGAAAGGAGAGAATTTCAGAATGTAGCAGGATGCTCATACTGTACAACTCTTTTTTGTTTTTTTCTCCAGGATGTGAACTAAAATAATGGCTAAATAAAGAAGCTTTACAAAAACAAAAACCCTGTGAATGTTAAGTGAAAATGAATTACTTTACAATAATGTTAAATGTGAGTTATGTCATACCAAGGATGTTTACATGGACAATTACTATTGGGAATAATAGTCCAATCTGCAGGCGGCACGGTGGTGTAGTAGTTTGCACCTTCAGGGTCTTGGTTCGATTCCTGTCTGTGTGTGCATGGAGTTTATATGTTCTCCCTGTGCTTGGAGGGTTTCCTCTGGGTACTCCAGTTTTCTCTTACAGTCCAATGACTTCCAGATTAGGCTAATTGGCGTTCCCAAATTGCCCGTAGTGTGTAAATGGGTGTGTGTGTGCGCCCTGCGATGGATTGGCACCCTGACTTGACTTTCAAGGAGGAAATTTTGTTCTCATTCCTGATCAGTTTTACTTTGGACTTTCGTCTCATGGGTCTCTGGCTAAGGAAGGATTACATGAATTTAGAATCATCTAATCTATTAGATCAGACTGCATTCTTGTAAACAATCAATGTAGAAGATGAGATTTATCAGAAAAGATATTCCGTGAAAGAAAATCATCTGTTTCATCTTGTTTTATTTCCCGCAAAATAAACACCTCACAGCAGTCAGAAGCATTTTGTGCATGTAGAAAAAAAGTTACATTCTGATTAAAAGCTTTGAGCACATAAACACACAACTTATCAGATCAGCAGCCAGTTAGTTGGAAGTTGGAATTTCTAATCGTAAAAATTTTAATCTGTTTTTTTTTTTTACTGATTACAATCTTCAATTCCAAATCTGTGTATTACTTCATTTTTAAAAGTAACTGAATCCCTCTCCCTCTATTCACATCCTCTCTCACAATACACCTCATCTTCTCGCCTTCCTAAAGACATAATACAGGGCTATATCAATATAAATCTAATAACAGAGGATTTGGTTTGAGGAAGCACGGCAGACTGCAGAACAGAAGGTTAAAACTTCAGAACCTCATAGCCGAGGTTTTAAAGACATACCAGTGCTACTGCGACACCCTAGATATTATAATATACTGAATGTGTGATTGTCATCATAAGTGGCAGTTTAAACCATTTAAATAATGCCACAGATTAACCAACGTCATCCTTTACCATGGCATTATATGCGAGGCGCTGTATTCCAGTCAGCCATATTAGCATGGTCAGGTTTGACTATGTTTTTAACACAGACATGGTTTTCACAAACAGTGAGAACTGCAGCAAGAGCTCATGCGAATGTCATCAGCAAGACTTGAAGAGTGGAAAAGCAGAAGTGCGAGAGGAGGAGAGGATATCCAATGCCCTTAGGCATCAAAAAGGGGGGAAAAAGCAGCCCTTGCAGTGATGAGGAGATAAGGGTCTTCATTGTGGCCAAGACTGCTTCTGCTTTCACACTCATCAGAGATTTTAGGGGCAGCAGGTCAGCTGCCATAATACAACTGCCAGTTTCACAGAGCAAATGGAGCAGTCGGGAACATTATATTATTCTCAAGCACAACTACAGGATCACTTTGAAATCTCAGTGGTGTGTGTACACACTGACACATGACTGTAAAATAAAGCATCATGAAGCAATTAAATGTGCAGGATAAAGCATAACAGCTAACATAACATGTCTTGCATCTCCCAATAAAGCGAGTCAGTTAAAAAGCAGCCTTGATTTCAGGCTTTAAAAAAAAAACAGAAAGTTCTGTAGACTGAAATTTCCTCTCCTGAACCCCTTCAAGCAATCAATTATTGAGTTACTACAGCAAGGGGCTGAAGATCAAGTGAGCCTGAACTCCAGACTAATTACTTAAAGTAAGCATTTGACTTAAAGGAAACTGAAATGCCCACAGCAGCTGCTCCCTTTTCACTGCTCACAACACAGCTGGAAAGGGAACGGCCAAAGACCTGGACGTGAACAGAGAAGGGAAATGTCTGTGGAACAGAGCAAAACACACACCTGCACACATACACTCACAACCTCACATCTCTCTCTCTCTCTCTCTCTCACACACACACACACACACACACACAACCTCCCTGTATGAGGGCCCCAGGATTTGCAGGCCACCTCTATGAAAGACAGATCATTTCATGCCTCTTTTTCTCACAACCAAAGGCAACCTCGGATTCCTTCCCTCTCAGTAGCCTGTAATTACAAATCTTTTATTTGATTGTTCATTAAGTTGAACCCTCCTCTGGAAATTGCGACGCACACCCCGTTATTAGTGGTTCCAGACATTTCCCCTCCTGTGTGTCTGTGTTTTCTCCTTCGAATGTGCTCCTCTGCATTAAAAAAAAAAAAAAGGAAAAAAATAGACGGCCCATGAGATGACAGAGCGGCGAGATGGCGACGACTTTGCTTTAATGGTTGTCCTGGCAGTAGCACAGACAAAAAAAAAAAAACTTACCACCGATCAGAAAGGAAGTTATGTCAGTACTGGCAAGGCAAGGGCCACTATTATTATCACATTATTCCTGATAATTATTATTCTCGCTAACATGATATGATGGTACCCATGCTCGCTTTGAATATCAATGTAAAAACAGAGACGGCAAAGAAAAAAAGAAAAAAAAAAGAGAGAGACAGAAAGAGACGAAGACAGATACAGGACACCCAACTTTCTCACTCGCCTTCTTCCTTTCTTTCAACAAGCCAATTCAATTCCTCCAAAAATAACCTTGAGGTTTAAAGTTATTCAGATTCACCAAGCCCTACCCACTGATGGGTATTTCCTATTCTGTCCTTACGAGCATCAAGAATGTCTCCGAACCAGCAGAGCACTTGCAAGCACTGGGAAACTCCCAACAAACTTGATCTCAGAAGGCCCATCAACAGGCATTAGGATCAAGCGGAGGAACAAAGAGAAAGGGCTGGGTTTTGGAGACGCTTCACAAGGAGTGTCTCAAGTGTCTCCAGAACAGGGCCATGTGTGAGAGACGGAGAGAAAGAGATGGAGCTTGTGTATAAAACCATCCAGAAAAACAATGCCTATCTGGGATCAGTTTTTGCCTTGCATACTTAATACATAATAAAGGCAGTGATTAAAAAGGGGAGGAGTTAAACTTAGATTGGATTTCTCAGGCAGTGTGCATGAGGCACCTCTTTGCTCTAAGGTCTCACCACAATAATGACGGGGTGCTGCTCAAAAACCACGCTTGGCCTTGACTACAGCTGCAGCTCCCTCCCGTGCCTCAGCCATGGCCACAACCGCCTCACACACAGGCCACGGTATAAGGGATGCTTGAGTAACTCGATAGCTTTCACTTGCTTGCTTGGTTTGCATCACATTCAGTATGAATTATTACACCACTGTCGCCTAAATGAGTGACTTCCTACAACAACTGTCGCTCGTTTTTTTACCTGGAACAGCAGCAGCTATGATCGGACATGGTACCCAGCTATATATAAAAGTACCAGTTCTCACCAGGATAAAATAGTTTTAATGTTTTCTGCTTTGCCAAAATTTGAAGGCGGCACCCCATGCATTCATCCTGGCAGTGGTGATTCCATAAACCTCATCACCAAATGAGAGTTAGAGAAACATCACAGGCAGAACAGTCACTTCCCAATGTTGTATTCTCACAGCAGATTAGTCTAGTTTAGAGGGTGTTGTCTAGTTTTATTTATCACCAGTTCTAATACTAGCACCAGTTTTAAAGGGATAGTTCAGACTTTTTTCAAATCCGTCTTAAATCTAAATTAAGGTAAATACTGTAACATACTGTACATTACAACTTGTGTTAACCATCTTTCAAAGCAAATGTTTATAGCATATAAAGCTTACTTTTTCTTTCACATACAGCTAGTTCTAGTTACCCAATTGGCTTCTTCCAGTGCAAGAAGAGTTACTGTACATTTATATTCAGTACTTATTCATTCATTTATTTTCTATTCGCTTATCCTGTGTACAGGGTCACGGGGTCCTGGATCATATCCCCTGGGACTTAGAGCAGTCCATCATAGGGCAGACACACATGCACTATGGCCAATTTGGAATTGACAGTTAACCTAACCTAATCTGTACTATAGGAGGAAACCCAGAAAGCATGGGCAGAACATGCAAACTCCATGCACGCAGACCCAGGCAGGAATCTAATCCTCAACAATGGAGGTGCGAGGATACAGTGCTAACCACTACACCACCATGCTGTGCTATGGTAGCAATATACACCTCAATTTCCATTTAAGACAGAGATGGAAAAGAAGCCGAACCAACATTTTAATTCAAATCTAAGGTTTATATGAGTAAATTGTTATGCACTATTATATGAGTATTATATGAGTTATGCGCTCCTACTATCCTAATCTAATAATTACCAAATGTAATTTTTTTTTTTATTAACATGGTAAAGCTTTATGTTAGAAGATGTAGCTTTAACATTTATATAAAAGACCAGTATCAGGTCTCAGCTCTTTTAAAACTCAGCTTTTTGGCTTTGGAGAGTCATCAGGAAGAGGACTTTTCAGATTTCTCACAAATATGACAAGCTATAACTAGACAACCCAAAAATAAATGATGGTAAGGAAACTACTGTATCTACTGTTAAGTAAGTGATAATTGGAACTAATGTGTTTTATTACACGAATGCATTTCCTTACATTAATGGTAACAATAAACAGTTAAACTTCTGATAAGTCATTCATTAATACATTTGCATTACATCACACATTACATAAGTGAGCAGGCTTTAAAAAAAATTTTTTTTATTTATTTATTATTTTTTTTTTTTAGCATTTTTTAAATGGGTTCCTTAAGGATAACTACACTGCTATTGGCTAAAGCTATATGGAATATAGTCCAGATTAAACCTTTTCCAGAGCAATGGATTGTCCGGATAATTTAAGATTTCAATGTCAAGTTCAAGAGTTTTATTGTCTCATGTGCTAGTACAATGAAATTCTTACGTCGTTTACTCCTCTCGAGAATAATATGGTGAAGGGGGGGAGGGGGTACACATGCATAATTTACAATATAAAGTATGTTACAAATATAATATGTACAGTAAAGTGTAATAAAACTTTAGTTTAATAAAGGAAGCACATGAAGTGATGCACCCATCATGCATAGCGGCCACTCTACAAGCCTCTGAAGGCGGCATCATGATCTGGGTTTGCTTCCGTTCCTCAGGTCTACTGCAGGTTCAACAATGACATGTGGCAAATGAAAATAAAATGAAGTCAGCCGATGACCTCAACTTACTAAGTGACCAAGTTGTCTCATCTATGGATTTTTTTTTTCGTATCATGATGGCCTCAAGCACACTACAGGATGTAAATTATGAAAGTGTGTTTCTGGGAGTATGAGGAATGAGTTTTGGCCGGTTTGAATAGGTCATGTGTGAAAATCAAGTACAAGTCTTTGGGAAGACAAGTACAAGTCTTTGGGAACGTTGACAAGACGTTGATGAGTGGTTCAACTATCCCATCACCAACAGAAGATCTTGGCAAAAAATAAACAATGCTCTCTGAGTAGATTAATGCTCTCTGGACAAACACAAATATTGTGATGTTGTATAAGTTTTTGGGAACAGTGCCATGAAAAATGTGCGCCGGAGTCAAAGGTAAAAGCTGTTCAATTAAATATCAGTGCGTGACCTTTTTTGGCCATGCAGTGCTGTTAAATGTATTACTTAACTCAACAGGTAACTCGGATAACTTGCTAGACAGCATATGTTACAATCTAGTTTCCCTACTTCTTCATGCAAGTCTTTATTTAGTCATTAGTCAAAGCTGAAAAACTAGAAAACAACTAGGAGTAATTAAAAGGTAATTCCCAACGCACAATATTAAATAATCCAATGAAACACACATATTGAAAAAATCCATAAACTAACAGAAAAGCTAACATAAAAATAAAGCAAAAAAGGGATTTCCTTGGATATGTCCATTTAATAATAGAGTTCATGTACAAATTTTACACTCATGCTTTCACTGCTGTTTATTTAAAACCTGTAAAACATGTGTAAACAGCAGGAGGTGAGAAGAGTTGTGTGTGGTACTGGTGAGATGACGCAGTGGGATTTAGTCACCTCTTCTGGCGTGGAGAGGATGAGCTGCTCCTACAGCGCTCTACCGCTGAGGCGGCACTGTGATCTGCCTCAGAACAGATGTTCTTGTGAGTAGCATAAGCAGCTGCGCTACTTCCACCCACCTACACACCAGTATTCACGCACATACACACAATCCTGTGCATTTCGGCACTCATCTTCACGGATAACACACCTTCATCTCTCGCTTCAAGCCAATTAGGGCTGCTCTGACGCCAGCCAGTGTGGCGTCAATTAAAGAAGGAAACAGACAACAAGAGGTGTGAGAGAAGGAGGGGAAAAAATGTGCCTTTTTTTGAAAGCTAGTGCAGACAGCTATGAACAAAACAACTAACTGATATCAGGTACTTGTTCCACATAAACAGTTATTAGACCCGTTTGTTTGTCCTTCAGTTGTCACAGAGAGATTGATTTATACAAGACAGACTGGCATGTTTGGTCCGGAAATGTATGATTTGTGCTGCTCTTGTCTGTCAAAATGAAATTTGCATCCTGACCCTTCACCCTGGAGAGGAAAGGATGCCGTCTAATGCCATATACATGTCAAAACACAAAAGAGACTATTGATAAGAAGCACTCTCCAGAAAGATAATCCATCAATTTCCTCTGGCTGTCATGGACAGATTGGATCGTTTACTCCAAAGGTGTTTAAGCAGTGTTGCGGCTGATGAAATTTACAACCTCTGTAATACGACTCCGCCAGTCAAATGTGCGCAAACTGCTTTTTATTCCTTACCATTTCAGCAGTCACTTGGGTTTCACTTTCTACCCATGGCATGTTTGTCATGTCGGAGTAATAGTGAACTGTGACCTTTTAAGATTTTACACTGCTTGAATGCAAAATGTACTCGAGCAACTGAGGATTTTGCTCCTGGGTGCGAGGTGCATCGTCGCATGTATACAGTATATGTAGGCTTTATTTTGAACAGAAAAGAACTTCCTACAGTATGTCGCTCACCTCATTTGTGAAAAGCAGAAAGAGAGAAATCTCCATGTGATCCGGCTGCTGCTTAGAAAAAAAGAAAAGGCTCTTTGATTTCATGTGACCAAATCTTAGATCAGCACCCACCCACCTCCAGTCCTTCTTAAGTACACCAACAGGACATTCTGGGTCAGCTCTGACAGAGACGTTTGATCTTCCAAGTTAAGACTAAACAGTGCTGTGAAGTGTATACAAGGCAGGCAGATCCTTCAAAGTTTTACACTTATCCGTCATTAATGTGGTTAGACCTTTATTGTCCAATTAGCGAATGGTATAGATGGTTTAATGTAAAATTTATACTAGCACATGTGAAAGGTGATTAGTGGTCTGCTTTAAAGCAACCTGACACTTAATTATTAACAGAAGCATGTGTGGGTGAGTGTGCATGTGACTATGCGTTTGAAGTGGGAAAGTGAGAAAGGGGAAGAAGGACAGAGAGAGAGCGAGAGAGAGAGAGAGAGAGAGAGAGAGAGAGAGGGAAGAAAAAAAGAAGGAGAGGGATTAAGGGATTGCTGTTAAAAAGACAATGTGATGAAATCTGGAACAATAAGGAATTCATTTTATGGATATTATCGTGTTCTCATACACCACAGACTGTCTGTTTTTTTTTTTTTAGAGTCACAAGGAAACACTGATAATAAAGTATGATTCAATGGTTCCCCCTGGTGTTAGGCTTCTGTAGTACAGCATCATGTGCATCTTGTTTTTGTTTTAAAGTGGCCGCTAGGGGTGTGAAAATTTTAACTCGCCACTTTAACCATTACCATCAAATTAATAAAAGCTTTCATCACCATTAACTGACATCAATCCCTCTCTTTCTGCAAAACATGAATTTGCATTCATGCAAGTCTTTGGCACATACGTGTGTGTTGAATGTGCTACTATTTCCTCTCTCATATCAGTCCTGGGGAAGAGGACACTCTTAAGCTAAAACCCTTTTTTATATATAAAATCAAGCTGTGTACCCAATACTGAATCCCACTGGAGCTTTACAGCTCTAAGCATCTGCTTCCATCAAAACAACTCTTGTAATCTGATCATTTAGAACAAAAAGAACTCCAATTCTGCTGCAAGTTTAATTCGATTTTATATTAGTATCCAATGTTAACATTTAACCCTGTTCTCACATGGTATTGTAATGCCTTTATCATCTCTTACAGTGTCCGTTTGTTGACATGATACTGATGTCAAAACCTGACACACTTGTACTGCTGTAAATCCGCTAAAGACTTGCCCTTCCTAAGAACTCTTGCTGAAAAGACAAACATTATCCTGGGCTGATCCCACACCTCATATTCACAGCATGATCATTCTGTATCGTTTTAACACACGGACGCATTTCTCTGTACATCTGTATGCAGTGATGTTAAACATGATCACGATGTCACCCAGTGTTCACAGGTTTCCATATGAAATGATACGAGCAAACCTGCATCTGAATAATGCAAACTGCAAAACAGGCAGAGATTTGAGAACATACGAGGAATCTCATTTGAGACTTTACAGATTTCCCACTTTTATCTCATCTAAATGTCATACATACAGCATGCTCAAATTTCCCCTCATGCACATCTAATTTACACACAACACATCTAATTTACGCAGGTGTTATGACAGCGAGTCAATGGGGAAAAGTATTTAGCAAGCTTTCAACATGCAAGAAAGGTTCAAGAAAATACATAAATGAAGAAAGAAAAAAAATAAGTAAAGATAAATTTGAGATGCCAGATTTACCTGCCAAGCAAAAAATATAGCTATACTGTGTGTGTGTGTGTGTGTGTGTGTGTGTGTGTGTGAGAGAGAGAGTGTGTACGTATGCGTATATACACACAGACACACACTGTTTATATACATACACACATACATATACAGTATATACAGATTATATATAAAGCCTCGAACACCAGATACATAAGACAAATAAATATAGTACTTGTAACGCATCACATAATGCTGCGTTTACATTTAAACTACAAGCCACATTGTTTGACCAATTTCTGGTGGGATTGGATTTGTATGTCATGATTATTCGCATTCAGAATTACTAGTAACTCTTATCTGACTCTAATGTGGACGTGTCTGTCCGCATGAAATGCACACGCACATCGATACGTCTTGGCTCAAGGTATCGGGGTTAAAACGTTATATTTGAGAGCAACCACTCATTCAGTTCAAACAATGGATGAGATTTTAGCTAAACTATACTAGAGATTTTGCTCTGGAGGACGGCAAACAGTTAGTCGGCTATATTTGTTGAGATCCAGAGGGGAAAAAGCCAGACACTTTGCTTAAGGTAGTATTTTTAGCAGCTCTTACAAAAATTACTATAAAATCCTCACACTGCCAGTGCTGACTGATGATGTCAGCACCCTATACAGTACATGATCGTCCTCATTCAAGTCACATCTCTATGTATCAATTATATATCCAATGTAGGACCGCATACAAAAGTTACTCAGATCTGATCTGGGAAAAAAATTATAATAATAATTTGTCTGTTCAGACAGCCTTAAAATTCATTTGTGACACCTAAAGGTAAAACATATCAGATTTAAGTCACTTCACGCTGGTAATGTGAACATGGTCATCATGTCCAGTTCACTTCGATATTAATATAATTAATAATTAGACCTTTCTTTTACTACATGAGCCTTATTTTACTCCATGACCGCCACTTCCACCTGCATGAAAGTAAACCCACACTCTCCCACCACTTTGTTGGGTTCTCACTTATACACATGGTACACATATACACATGGTACACATATCTTGTATAAAAATGCACCTCTTACTCAACTGAACGACCAATGAGCTTATCTAAGCTTTCTATGGTTTATGGCCTGGTTTATAGTTTATGGGTATTCCTTATTGTTTGTTGTGTCAACTTTAAGACCAAAACCAGCTTCACATAGCTTTAGGATCAGCAAGACTTACAATCTTTTCCAGAAGCACAATTACGTACAGTGGATATAAAATGTCTACTTCCCCCAATAAAAATAGCATGTGTTGAAAAGTCATGTCAGATTTTTACCACATTTACTATGACATAATAACCATTCCACAGGTTTTGGATAAGATTCTGATGTTGGCTATAACTATGCTATTCCAAAACGGTCATCTTTTCTGAAGCCATTTAATTTGCTGACTTGGATTTGTGGTTTGTGTTATCATGCTGGAAGGTGAACATTTTCTTGATCTCCATCTGTCAGACGCCAACAGGCGCCAGCAGGTTGTCTGCCAACATAGATTGGCATTCTGAGCCATCCATGATTCTTGTCTATCTTGACTGGCGCCCATATCCCAGAAAAGCAGCCGCATAGCATGATGCTGCTACCACAAAACAGGCAGAGATTTGAGAACAAACAAGGAATCTCATTTGTATGTACCAAACTTGTCAATTACAAATATGGCATAATATTCTACAATGATCTCATTAGACCATTACATATTTTGTCAAAAAAGTTATGAAGATGTTTGTTTTTACTGAAAAAGGGCTTCCATCTAACCACCATAACCTTACAGACCAGATATTGTGAAGAACATGGAAATATTGTTGCTACAATCAGGGGATTGTCCAGTATTTAATAGATATTCCTGCAAGTCATCAGTTTGTGTTCCGTCATGTCCTGTTTGTGATGTCCTGTCTTTATTAATGTCACTTTCATGCTCCATTTTCTGCACTGGTTGATGATGGACTTGATGGTGTCCCATGTTACTGTACGTCTAATGTTTTGGAATTCTCTTTGAACCCCTTTTGTGATACAGTATATAACTTTTGATGGTGAGATTCCATACGTGCTACAGTATGTGTGATCATCGACATCATGGTTTCAGTAGTGAAATGAAACTTAGATGATGATCCAAGCATATCTTCACGGGTTAAGAAGCACTTGGACACAAGTTTAAATGTGAATGATTCATTCTAAGCATGCCCCATTACAAATGGGTGTACATAATTTAGCAACCAATTTATTGTGGGAAAAAAAAAAAAAAAAAAAATGTCCTAATCATTTTTCAATAGGTTACCACCAAACTCCTTTATATCAACTCACATTTTCAGTGTAAATATTTTCTTTGTCTCACAGTTTTACTACTGGTATTTGGACTTGCCGTGTCTCAAAAACATCACACACAGTAAGACCTGCAAGCTCTGCCAGGAACACAAGTCAACATATTTTCAGCAGTAAATATAGCTTTTTGTCCAAAGCTTCCAGGGAGTTTTCTCCTCAGAGCTGATAGGGCGAAGGGGGTGGAGGCAGGAAACAAGCTGCCAAGAGATTCTTACATGTCGAGGCCACAGTGTCGAGCACCATGCACACTGCCAGGACTGGAAGGCTTTCATTCTGCTGTGTGACCATGCATGTCAATAACAACAGACGCACAAAGAGGAGGGAAAGAAACAAAGTGTAACAATGCATAGTATGAATTCTTGTTTTAGCTTTTTTCCTTTCAATGACCTTGTGTCTTATATTCCTGATTAATTATTTAATTAAATAATATTTTTTTCTATTTCAGATGTCAGCAAAATAAATATCTGAATATGCATAAGATTATTTCTAAGATATGTTAAACTTTATCTGCTTCAAATTTCAGTATTTTTGCAGCCAAAAACAGTTTTTGGAACTCGTGTGTGGTGAATCATCAAGCAGATATTCAGACTGAACCTCCTCGTATCATATCGCCCTGTGCATATGAGCATGTTGTGGCTGCATTATTGCTTTATAAAAGCAGGGTGTCTTAAATGCTGAGGATCATCCAGTAGCTAAATCCTCAATGTGCACCATGGGAAAAGAGCCTTGTGGCATCCTGCTGTGCCATATACTGTACTGTAGAGAGAAGGCACTGAAAAGTTTTCCAGTATTCGGTTACACCAGAGATTATTATGAGTCAACTTCTTATAAGATGCTCCTTTTACCCAAAGAACAACAAAATACATACGAGGCCCGTTCAAGTCAATCCAGGACTTGTGATGAACGTGAATGAGGGCGTAAAACCGATTGTCCTTTACAGAAGACTTCGTACTGTCCTGACCTCCATAAGTTTGGGTCAATACAGGAGTTCTAGACATAAAGCGGGAAGTCCAATCATGGCTCTGACATACTGAGAAAACATTTTAACTTGATGGTATTCAAGCACGAGTGTAAAAACTGGAATAAGTGCATGAGTGTAGCAGGTAATTATTTAGAGAAATATAGCATTTTTACTCTCATAACGGTGTTCTGTTATTCGGCATAATCAAAAGATTTTTTTTTCAGACAAAGAGAGTATCTTTTAATTATAGCAAGCTACTGTAGATCTGCTTGCTGAATAGACTGTTGTTGGTCTATTATAGGAACAATAATATAATACACCAATTATGACCATATAATTTTTTTTTTCAGATTTTGCAGTTCAGATTTTACAGTTCTAAACAAACTTCCGAAATAATTTGCTCCTACCACAGAGGGCGCTGTGCTGCCAGTCTAAGTCCAAACCATTTTAGAAATAGTGTGGCGATACGTAACTGAAACTGAATACATTTGTCTCCATCTCTAGTATATAACTACACTGTTATGTATACTGTAGTTGTATGCATGTATGTCTATATGCCTGTATGCATGTATGTCTGTATGTCTATTCATTCCTTGAACCTTTTGAGATTTTGTTGTGTTACAGCCTGGGACTGAAATGGGATTCATTAATAAAAAAAAAATCAGAAATAAATGGTTGAAAGGAGTCAGTCTGTATGCAAGTTTCACAGGAAGGCTCCAGAGATTCTCAAAGAACATTCATAAACATGAAATCCTGAATAAACTTATGCTTATAATCATAACTCAACTGCAGACTGCAACAAAAAAAATTATACAAGGTGAGGTACAAGCGGTTTCATTTATTTGTCAGGTCAAATTCTTGTCAAATTTCACTTTCTGACTGTCATGTGTACAATTGACAGTGAACAGTTATTAGACACTAATTTCTACATCCTCTTCATGTCCCATGAAAGAACACTTGGAATCAAATTAGTTTACTAAAGTAATATATTTAATTCATAGCTCAGCTTGTTGCACTACATTTGTTTTTAGTTCCAAAACTCCAAAGAGTTCCATAGCATTATTTAGATTTGAGTAGTTTTACCTACTGTAGGAATGCGTGTTCATTTAGTTATTAGTGCACTATATGTGGGATTTTAGTCTTAACCGAATCAGACATGTCTATTTTTTACATACTGTACTTGACACATATGCCCCCAACCGTGTAAAAAACAAAATTCTATATATTTTACTCTAACTTCTAAGTAATGATCAGTAAAACAATCCCAGGAGATATAAATCTCAACTGGACTGACATCTTGCTTAAGATTTCCTTTATATATGACGGGAGTCTCTGGACTTTTTCTTCAGGAAAAGGAGACACTTCAGGAAGATCTCACTCTTTCCCATCATTTCCTGACAAACTCAAAGCAAAACCAAGTTCTGGCCAACTTTACAGCAAAGAACAATAGAATATACACACTGAACAGCCTGTGAAAATGTAGGGGGAAAAAACTGACAAGTAAAGTCTACCTACTGTACATGGTTGTATCAAATACTAATGATCTAGTCTAACTTGATTCATAAATCAATTGCTCATACAAATAATACATAAGTATTATATACTGTATGACAGCATACAAAACTGACACATCAATAAGCAGGGTAGTACAACAGGTAAAGTATCGAAACAGGATTTATTTATTTATTTTTATTGTCAAATGTCAGGGTGGCTGTATTCACACTCATGTAATGTCTAGAACGTCATAGAATGTGTCTCAGTCCACCTGGTGTAGTCTGAATTTAAACCTAAATTCACGGTCAATACATTTTGACCATAGTTTTAACCATATTTTTATATCAATCATTTTAATTCAGATAGTCAAGTCACATAAAATGCCAGATGCAAATACTGCCTTCATTCAAACGTTCACTAAAAACTAAAACAACTTTTAAGTCAGCTCTATATTTAATCTAAAATCACATCAACTGTGTTCACGTTTAATAAACTGAAGTAAGAGATAAAGATTTAATTATGGACACTAAAAACACTGTGCATTATCCGACGATGAAGCGCTTTGACGTGCATTGCCTGTTTAACAAAAACGTATAATGAAAACCTTTCCGCGATCATTGCACACCCCACCTGCAGTCCTGTGGGCTTGACAACCATAACCTAGCAACTGCGTGGACCCCGTAAGCACTGAAGGATGGCAATTATTGTGGCTCCCTTTCAGAAACGTAATGTATAGAAAGCAAGGACGAAAAAAAAGCCAGACCGTAGAAAAAAGGCGATGAACTCAGTGTCTTTCACCCATGAAATGTTTGATCTGAATAAGAAAGAGCTCTTGTGTTTTAGCAGATGGGCATTGAAAGGATAAGGAAGGAAAACTCCCCATCAGAAAAATTCCACACACGCACACACACACACACACACACACACACTTCTTCTGCAAACGTCCAGATCTTTTCAAGACCTTTTGTGCTTCTTGTGTTCTTTCCTTCTACTGAAGAGGCTGTTGTGCCAACAGCAGAGTCTGAGAAGAAGGAGCAATAAAGTGGAGGAAAGCATGAGATTCCCCAGCTGATTTGGGAACCCAAGCAGAAGTAAATGGCCTGCTCAGAGTGCACTCTCTCGTTTGGGACTTAATTAAAGTTGAACTTGACCAGTGACCCCACAGTAAGGAGCAGTGGGTCACTGCTATAACACCAGTGCGCTTGTCCCCTCACTCTGCTACACTTGACTAACCTTTCATAGACAACTACTGACACATACATAAGCTTTAATAGAAGCACTATGAGGGTCAACAAATTCTGTTTTAATGTACACTTTGAAATTACAGAATGCTGAAAGACCAGACTGGAAGGTAACATGTTTCATGCTTCAAGTCTCATATTCACAAATGTATCATCACCGTCAGATTATATGTGAATGCCGTTTCAACACTCTGGTCCAATTTCACATATGCACTATAGTTTGTTAATCCTAGTTTGTTGAATTTGTTGTTCTTATCTATTCCTATCTTAGCCCTCCTGATAAACTACACGATTTTGGATGAAGCAATCTCCATTTCCATAAACCTCTAAACAAAGAAAAGAAGAAAAAAAAAAAACAGTTCAATATTATAACCATCTTATCTGTGTCTAATCTGTGTAGCAGCATTTAATTTGCTACCAGGCTCTCAGATTGAATAGAGTAAACAGACTGCAGCATAATAAAAAGTAGGTTATATATAAAATACTGCTAAGTAAGCAATATTTCAATAAGAGGGAGTACCGCTGTAATGAATATCCCCATTTACGATCAACAGATTATGATTTGTTTGCTTATTTAAGCAGTTTTTTTACTCCACCAACACATATCCTGTAGCAAATAACAGTTGTAGTGAACAGGGTAAATTCCTACCAGTATTTTCTAGCCAAAAGGCAGGGAGAATAAATCATAGAGGTGGTGGACAGCCACCTCTATGGTTTATTCTCTCTTTAGGTCTCCATTTCTTTTGCTGTAGAAGAGCCTCAGCTAAACTAACTACTTTTGGAGTTGACTCCCAATTAGCATAAAATTGTATGTAGGATCCATCACTCATTCCACACACCAAGTAGGGTCCATCAGGTGTTAGTGATTATTAAACAACCGAGCAGTCTGATTGGACCAGAATCATTCCTCGGGTGAAAATAAACAGTAACAGCACTTTTAACAGACATTTAACTATATATACTGCATCACTCTGCGTCCCAGGTCTTCTACAATCTTTAATGACACTAACTGTCAGTTGCAGGCTGGGTGAAAGTGGGTGAAAAGGAAATGTGGCACTGAGGAGTACTTCCAAAATGCACATTCAAAACCAGTCTATTTTAGCACATAGTTATGTTATTCGTGGACTTTCGTATTTGCTTCTAAGTTAAGAATTTCATCCTTGGAGTTTTATTTGTTGTTTTTGTTTACGCATAAGCCAGGCTAGAAAGCTAATTAGCTAACTAACACAAGGCTAAATCACAAATCCCTCTTAAACCTCAAATCAAGCGCATTAGTTTTCCATTTAACACTATTTGGGAAAGGTAACATAGCTGATATATGGTGTAGTGGTTAGCACGGTTGCCTTGAACCTCCAAGGTCCAGGTTCGATTCCCGTCGCTGTGTGCATGGAGTTTGCATGTTCTCCCCGTGCTTGGTGGGGGGTTTCCTCTGGGTACTCTGGTTTCCTCCCACAGTCCAAAGACATGTAGTTTAGATTAATTGGCGTTCCCAAATTGCACGTAGTGTGTAAATGGTGTGTAAATGGTTCAGATCCCTTGCGCCTAAAGCACTGATTGTTAATGAAATTATCTCAGATTGCTGCCTTGACGCACTCTGCCTTACTGAAACCTGGCTCAGACCAAATGAATATATTGGTTTAAATGAGTCTACTCCGTCAGGATATTTCTATAAGCACGAACCCCGTCAAACTGGTCGTGGTGGTGGTGTCGCAACTATCTACAGTGATGTTCTCACTGTTACCCAGAAAACAAGGCCCAAGTTCAACTCGTTTGAAGTGCTTATCATTAATGTTGCACTCAGCGAAATACATAATAAACCCTTGCAACACTTCGTTCTGGCCACCGTGTACAGACCCCCAGGGCCATATGTCGATTTTCTTAAAGAGTTTGGACATCTGCTATCAGACCTATTGGTTAACTCTGACAAAGTGCTGATAGTAGGAGACTTTAACATTCATGTAGACGATGCTAACAACACTTCAGCACTCGCATTTATAGATTTGCTAAATTCCTTTGG
This sequence comes from Clarias magur, assembly GCA_013621035.1. Taxonomy (NCBI): domain Eukaryota; kingdom Metazoa; phylum Chordata; class Actinopteri; order Siluriformes; family Clariidae; genus Clarias; species Clarias magur. Next base: position 791,059 of record QNUK01000027.1, on the reverse strand, counting down.
GGTTAAACAAAATATAAATAGACCAACTCATCGCTTTAATCATACGCTAGATTTAATTATATCCCATGGTATAGATGTCTCTAATATAGACATTCTACCTCAAAGTGATGATATCACAGATCATCATCTCTTAGTATATACTCTACCTGTAGAACAACGTAGCTGTGCCTCCCCACATTATCAATTCAGTAGAAATATTAATCCGACTACTAAAGACAAATTCACAGGTAATCTGCCGGATCTGTCCCAATTTCTTATCAGACCCCTAAGTGCAGACGATCTAGATGAAGTGACTAGCAGCATGGGCACTATTTTTACCAGTACATTAGACACTGTTGCTCCCATCAGATTAAAAAAAGTCAGAGATAAAACACTTGCACCATGGTACAACAGTCATACTCGCGCCCTAAAGAGAGCAACCCGTAACCACGAGCGAAAATGGAGAAAAACTAAATTAGAAGTTTTTAGAATCGCGTATAAAGGTAGTATGTACAGCTATAGACGGGCTCTAAAAGCGGCTAGGGCCGAGCATCTGAGCCAACTCATAGCAAGAAACCAAAACAATCCCAGGTTCCTATTTAGTACAGTGGCTAGCCTAACAAATCCTAAGATGCCTGCAGGGAGTATCCCATCACAGCTTAGAAGTGAAGACTTCATGAACTTCTTCAATGAAAAGATTGATAGTATCAGGAAGAAAATAATGGAAATTCAACCTCTAACATCTCATGATCCAGTCCAGTCTAAAGCTTCACAATTTGATTTTCAGAGCTTTACAGGTGTAGGACAGGAAGAGCTGTACAAACTTATCACCTCGGCTAAATCAACAACATGCTTGTTGGATCCAATCCCAACTAGACTTTTAAAAGAAGTGATAAGTATAGCCGGAGCGCCACTTCTAAATATTATCAACTCTTCATTATGTCTAGGTCATGTCCCTAAACCTTTCAAGTTGGCAGTTATTAAGCCTCTTCTTAAAAAATCTAATTTAGACCCAAATGATATAATAAATTACAGACCGATTTCAAACCTTCCGTTTATATCAAAGATATTAGAAAAGATAGTATCAGCCCAAATATGCACATTCTTGCAGGAAAACGATATCCTCGAGGAATTTCAGTCAGGTTTCAGGCCCCATCATAGTACAGAAACTGCACTAGTTAAAATTGCAAATGACTTGTTTTTAGCTTCAGACCAAGGCTGCATCTCAATTCTTGTCTTACTAGATCTTAGTGCTGCATTCGACACTATAGATCATGATATTCTAATAGATCGCTTACAAAATCACATTGGTATTCAGGGACAGGCATTAAAATGGTTTAGATCCTACCTGTCTGATCGATTCCATTTTGTAGATCTGAATGGAGAACAGTCTGGTGTAATGCCAGTGAAATATGGGGTGCCACAAGGGTCAGTTTTAGGACCTCTGTTGTTCTCAGTATACATGCTTCCCTTGGGTAACATCATCAGAAGACATGGGATTAGTTTCCATTGTTATGCTGATGATACTCAGTTATACATTTCCACAAAACCAGATGAAATACCCAAATTGTCTAGACTAACTGAGTGTATTCAAGATATAAAAGACTGGATGACCGATAATTTTCTTCTACTAAATTCAGATAAGACAGAGATATTACTTATTGGCCCAAAAACCAGTACACACCAGCTCTCACAATTCAGCCTGCGTTTAGAAGGATGTTCTGTTACCACCAGCTCGACAGTGAAAGACCTGGGTGTGATATTAGACAGTAACTTATCCTTTGAAAATCATATCTCCAACATCACAAAAACAGCCTTTTTCCACCTTAGAAATATTGCCAAGCTTAGGAACCTTTTATCTGTATCTGATGCAGAAAAGCTGGTTCATGCATTCATGACCTCCAGACTGGACTACTGTAATGCATTACTGGGTGGCTGTCCTGCATCCTCAATTAACAAGCTACAGTTAGTCCAAAATGCAGCCGCCAGGGTTCTCACTAGATCCAGAAAATATGATCATATAACCCCAATATTATCATCCTTGCACTGGCTACCTGTTCAGTTTAGAATTAATTACAAAATAGCATTACTTACGTACAAGGCTCTAAACGGTCTAGCTCCCACATACCTAACCAGTCTTCTGATACGTTACAATCCAGGACGCTCCTTAAGATCAGAAAACTCCGGACTACTGGTAGTTCCCAGAATATCAAAATCTACAAAAGGAGGTAGGGCTTTTTCATATTTAGCTCCAAAACTTTGGAATAGCCTTCCTGACAGTGTTCGGGGCTCAGACACAGTTTCCCAATTTCAAAGTAGACTCAAGACGCATCTCTTTAATCTGGCGTACACATAATTAATTTCTTTACCTGATACTCCAGTACATCTATCCTGAATGGCAACCACGCTAATTCTTTTCACCTGCTCTTTATTTTTCCACCCATCCCGAGGCATCTGGAGATCGTGCCAGCTTCAGTAGACAGAGGCCGACCCTGCTTTGACCCAGAGGCATCCAGAGAAGGACCAACTCCAGCTGGATTCTTCTTCATTTTGGTTTGGATCTACACATGCTGCTCCTGAGCTCCCAGTGATCCAGACCCCCATCTGCCCTCTGCACCTGCTGACTCATCCCTGTGCTGAACTGGACTTTGTGTTAATTTAAATTAACTTCTGTTTATGGAACTTTCATCTGCATAACACACATGATGTTATACAATTTCTGTTATCTGCTATCACCCAGATGAGGATGGGTTCCCTGTTGAGTCTGGTTCCTCTCAAGGTTTCTTCCTGTTGCCATCTCGGGGAGTTTTTCCTTGCCACTGTCGCCGTCACCCTTGGCTTGCTCATCAGGGACAATCTCATTATCTAGTCACATTTTTCTTACACATATATACATTTCCATAAGTCTTCTTTTCATTTCTGTGAAGCTGCTTTGAGACAATGACCATTGTTAAAAGCGCTATAGAAATAAAATTGAATTGAATTGAATTGAATATATGTGTTCCCTGTGATGGATTGGCACCCTGTCCAGGGTATACCCTGCCTTGTGCCTCAAGTCTCCTGAGATAGGCTCCAGGCCCCCCATGACCTTGAATACAGGATAAGAGTGAGTGAGGGAACATAGCTGATATGTTGGTTGCTAACTCTGCCAGTCACGGTTAGTTCTGGCAGTCATGAAAGTATCTCTGTTGGTGAAGCAAAATAACTGGTTAATTAAACAAACAAATCATAATCATACCAGCACAAGAATACGATATATTCGAGTCATTCCGTGAGTGCTTGTATAGAAGATAAGAGCACTGGGACATTTAACTACAGTACATGTACCACTCCGCTTCATATGTGAGGCGGTGATGCCCTCAACACCAGGCTGCACCCTCGTGCCTACAACCACATTAATCCCATGCCAAACAGCACCCTCTCTCATGTAATATTGCTTAATTAGAACACATAGGAAGCAGAGTGACACATACAGTTAATGCTCTGTATCAGCACTCTTGAAAACTACTTGGTTAGAACCAACAATCACTTAAGCTGTTTAAGTGTTTAAGCCCACACTTCCTGGAAAAAAAATCCATCCAGATCAAGAGAGGCTCCTCATTAGCACAGTTTTTCATCATCTACTATATGACTGCACATATTTCAAATCATTATAAAACATAATCACAACAATTGTGTTCGATGGATCAAAAGTACTGTGTTCAACATATAGTACTGAACTGAATTCAAATTTTGTGCATAATTACATATCTATTAATATTAGTTAGTTCCTTCTATAATCTTAATTCCAAACCATGTAACGTTAATTTGAAAAAAAACAGATCATGTTTAGACTACGATCTACTTTGAACTGGATTGATTCCACATTTATAACTTGCTATCTATGAGTATGTAATTAGTCAGAGAACAGTTGTGACTTTTTAGGGCTTTCAGTGTTGAAATATCAGCCCAGTCTAGCACTTCATTTGTCTGTGATTTGTGCAGCCATGCCAGAGAAACTGCATTATTCATACTGACTGCTCCCAAGATAGTTCTGTCTGCTTGACATCACTTAGGGATTGACAACCATTATTGACAGAGACTGTACAAAAACCAATGAAATAATCGTTTTTCCATGTGAATTTTTAAAAACAAGACTATTTGGCAAATGCATTGTGTCACTATACGTTTTTATAGCCAAATTCAACACACACAAATCCTCAAGCTGATTTGTGCATGCTGATGAACTCAAACTTGTTTGAATGCATACTGATTTGCATTCTTTCTGCATCCACAGAAAGCCACATAACCTCTCTTTTGAAAGGCTGAAAAGTGTCTGCATGAGTGACAGTGAGGCAGGGAACAGCAACAAACCAAAAAAAGAAAAAAAAATGCAAGGACACAGCTTTGCTATAACGTCTTCTAATCTAAGCTCACAGCCTGAGTAAAAGAATGCATTTAAAATATTTTTAAGGAATATACATCATACATAGTTAGTTACTGTGATGTTTATACCATGAGGTACTTATAAAATAATTATGTATAATCTATCAACAACTGAGACGTTCCATTTTAAACATTTAACTTGAAGAGTGAAAAAATAAATAAATAAATAAAATCACATGGAAGGACACTTTGTGAAATGTGTTGTGAAATGTGTTAAGCAACAACTCAAAACCTCTTAAAAGGCAGTAAAAGGCATAGGAATGTCCCCCTATTATTGTCCTTGTGCTAGTTTGCTGGAAAGCTTGTCTATTTTTTTGGACAACAACATTGCAGTCGCTGCCCCACACCCTCCACTTCCTCCCATTCTACTTCTAAAGGAAGTCCGATACTGGAAGCAGACTCCATGCAGACTGTGACATCTCTGACTATAAGCCCTATTACTGCTGTTCTGTTCACTATAACATCCAATTCAACTCCATTCAAGTCCATTAGTTTTATTAGTAGGGATTTTTTTTGCCAAAGCACATGAATGACAAATTATCCCAGATTTACAAATGTGATATATAATTTTAAATATCTTCATTAAACAGAAGTGAGCACCCAAAAAAAAAAAAAATGACTTTAATCTCACCCTGCTTTTCAGAGCACAATATAACCTAAAACTGAATAGAATTCTCATGGCTCAGGCCAGCTCCTGGGGGAGTAAAAGTCTTCAAATTCATTGAACATACATGTGAATTAAGAGGTTTGGTATCTACGAACTTAGATGTTTACACTCTTGGCAACATATTAAATCAACATTAAGGGGAACAAAGCTACACCACAGCCACACAAAACAGATGTTTGGAATAATTAAGTTGCCACAAACCACAATCCCATTTCATTCGATAATCCAGTACTACCATATGATTAGTGCCCTTTTCTTTTACGATTGTGAGATTTATATTAGACCTTGTTGAGTTTGTTTGCTGGCACAGACTGCACAGGAAAGTCATTCTTAAAGGTAAAAGATTAAAGAATAATAATAATAAATTAATGTCTTCACTGTATTTATCATGTACGTCCACAAGCAACTCAGATTGGTTTAATATGCATAAGAATTAACCTTATTCCTGGACAAATAAAGTGGTTCTAATGAACTGGAGAAATTATTCAAATAAGGACAAACCTTATGTATATATATAAGTGGAATCTTTAAACTAGGTCAGACAAAATATTGCTCACATGCACGCACACACACACACACACACACAGGTCTGGTGACTTACAAGTGTAGAATGCAAGAACAAATGAAATGGGCGTGCTCATGAGTTGCAAGATGGTTGTATAAGGCCAGTGTATATTAGTAGTGTGTCATCCTCTTCCCTGTCAAAATGTGATTGTAGGCAGACATAAACCAGATAATGTTAACCTAATAAGGGAACACAAGCAATTACCAGCCGGTGCCAAGGCTTACCAGTCATTTCAAGGGTCCTTACTAGGAAAACATAAATTATACAGATCAGATTATATGTGACTCAAATATACACGATTTCTTTTTCTATGTGTGAAATCGTGGGTACAAACATGGAAGAAAAATACCAAGGAAAAATAAGGAAGCCTTGTTTTTATCCGGGGTTTATAAAACCATAGTTACACACTAGTATTCTGTTTCGGCATTCTCCTAAAGGCAGTGTCAATCATCAATTTATGAACAATCATAAAATGTCACTTTAGGACCATGTGGAAGGTTTCAGAAATGATACTTGAAATGAACTTGACCAATAGCAATAACTTTGTAGAACCTGCTGAAAGTGCATTGTGATACCCCTGCAACCATAACTTTTCAGAGCGTTTTTTTTTTTTTTAAGTGGCTATGTTAGGTAAAGACTGAGAACCCAACCTGCCTATAAGCTGTTGTCATGAGTTTCACCAACATTTACTCTGAAATGAACAGATGACCTTGGAATGAGAACTGATGTAACATATTTGGTAATATGACCTTGGGCAGACATCACACAAGTCTGACAGCAAATCATGCAAAGCAAAGTATGCAGTGACCCACATTTCAATCTGGCACACCTGCATAGCCTTTTAAGGATAGCCCTAAAGAGACTCCAAAACAAGAGAAAGGTTTTACACCAGGCTCCTAAAATATTGCAGCAAATGGAGGTGCCTTGATACTTTTAGAAATAAGTAATTTTACTGGGCCTAAAAAAAAATAAAAAGAGGTCATACATGGTACTCCAGAACCTTTTGGCCTAGTTACTGATGAGTGACAGGTAAGATGAGGTAGAGAAAATGCATAAAGTAGATGGTGAGTCCAGATGCAAATCAATGCATCATGTACTTGGTTATCTGTGATTGTCAGTGAGAAAAAAAGGAAAAAGAAAAAAAAAAAAAAACACCAGTGTGTTTCTTTGGCTTTTGTAGCCCACCTGTATCTCATGACCTGTGGATCCTATCAATATCAGTCGTAGCATACTCAACAAAGTTTAGTACTGTACATGTGAACATGGCTGAATCTGACCTGCGTAATGTCTGTCACATGTCATGGCAAGACAGCTATTTAGCATAACGAAAGCCGTAATGCGTCTGACAGATTGTGACAACATCCTTAAACTATCCATCAATAAAGAAATGTTTGCTTACATTTCAAAAATTATAAGGATCCTAGAGAAAGATTAAAATGTTGAATTGGAATGCCGATCCTCATTGAGCAAGCCTTAAAAAGAGTCAGTTATTGACTTTTAGTTACTGACTTTGAGTTCTAGGTCAGTGGGGAAGTTAAAAATAAGCATTATGCAGGGGGTTGCTCAAACTCTTATATATTCTGGGTCACTTACTGACCCAGAATATATCAGACTTATAATATAAGCTGACTGATTCAACATAAATTTGTCTAGTTACAGTATGGCTCTCTAGCATTCAGTGACTAAATAGACAAGTTTTGGAAAGAGACCAAACCAGACCTGCTAAGGCCAGAGTTGTATGGTGATTTAACTGCTAGGTCATTATTAGCTTTAAGAAATCACACACAGCTGGAAACACAGCAATCCTGTGCTACTTCACGGAGGAGGGAAATTAAATAGGTAAATCCAATGCAAAAGTAAAAAAAAAAAAAAAACACAGGGTCCATTGTGTATAAAAGTCTCTGCGTGCAAGTGCACATGCACAAGAAGGTATCCAGTAACTCTCACCATCCCAGGGAGTCAGGTGTAAAACAGAAATATAGTTTATATAGGCATTTGAATACAAATATGGTCAAATGCATTTAAACATAAAAATATTATCAGTTTTACAAAAGGTATACTTGTATACACTATATGGTCAAAAGTATAAGACGACACCTCACCATAACATCAATACAATAGGAGGTTCGGTCATCAAACTGAACCACAAATTATTAAACGCATAGTTATTTAGTTATTTATATTTGTAAGCTGAATTATGCAGTATTATTAAGATCTCCCTTCACTTGGAACTAAGAGGCCCAGACATGTTCCAGCATGGCACTGCCCTTAAGCATAAACTTAGGTCAACTCAAACACTTTAGTGACCAGTGCTGAACCTTGACCTTAACCTCACTGTACACACAACCTCCGGTGTGAACTGGAAAGGCACATTCTAGAAGGGAAAAATGTGATTTGTGTGTGAAACAAATCAACATTATTACCAACTGTTTTTCAAAAGGGGATCATAAATAATGTACCTAGGTGTACACATACTTTTGCCCATATAGGGTAAATGCAAAGAGCTGCATAGAGCTAAATGTTTATTCAGATTGTCAAGACAGTCTTGATATCTATAAATCAACATAAAAAATAATCAGCATAAAATACGCAGGTTAACAACTAATCCCATCTATCGAACTATCCAAACTAACCAATTCCACTTACCTTAGGCCACTTGGGGTTGAGCATGCGGGCCTTGACTGCATCATCTAGTGCTGTGTGGTACTGACCAAGCTTGAGGCGGGCGGCAGAGCGGTTGCTGTAGAGGATGCAGTTCTGTGGGTCAGCACACAAAGCCTCACTGTACAGCTCCACAGCCGTGCTGAAGTCACCCAGCTGACACGCCTCATTACTGCGCCGAACCTTCTCCATGAACTCAGCTTTGCTCATGACCGGTGCCTCCGCCCCAGCAGGTGCTGTCCTGAACAGAGCCCGAGATCCAGCTCCGGTAATCTGCAAACATATGAGGATGAGTGGTGCCTGGTGCCGATTATACAGCTTTCAATAAATCAGATTTAAAAGTCACTTATTGGGAATTTTTCTTCATTTCTTGTATTTTGTAAATGGGTACAGCCTGGAAAAGTATGAAGCATGCTTTGATGTTGGCTGTAAAAAAAGTACACCAAGCTCTCTTTTTAACTCCCATCTTCTGAGGTAGTGAAGAAACAATAGTTATCATTTAATTACAGTGGAAATGGTCTGACAATTATCGTCAAAGTTATACGCGTATGTGTTATTTCACACACAGTACTTTAGACTGCTTGCTTTATAAGACAATTTTTATTTACACTAGTAGAGAAGATGAGAAGATCTATACCCACTGTCTATGACTCAGCTTCATCCTAAAGATGTGAGTGTTGTTCATTTTAAAATTACTTAATGTTTAGAATGTTAAATTTGTTAAGCTAATGTTGCGAACAGTGTTGCAATAGCTTGTATTGCAGACCAAAACAAAACAAAATGTTCAGGCTAGTAATTTTGAGGAACAGTCAGAAAGTAGCAGAGAATCTGTGCGAAACAGTGTAAGCTGATTTCATTAGCTTTTATTAGCAACAGATCCTATATGCGTGGATATGAGCGTTGTTGTATGATTTAAAAATAATAAAATTCAACCTGTTTAGCAATATAACATTTAAACATGAGGGCTAAAACTCCTGTATGCCTGTTTTCAAAGCACAAAAAATTTATAATTTAGCTATTAACCTAGTAGTTGAATTTTATATCGCTAAATGCTGTTGAATGTCATTGCAAATTTAAACTCTTCCATGTTTTTTGCTCTTAATTGTCAGAGTCAAAAATGCAGGTTGGAAAAGCCTCAAAACTATTTAAAAAAATGTGCCTGATGAGATCGCAAACCTAAGTGGGTTTTAAAAAAATGGGTGTTTTGTTCTGGTTGTTTGCGTTCACAGTATTGTGGTGTTGGATGGGAAAATGCATTTCTGCAAAAGGGGGATTCAGGGTCAATTCATTTAAAGCTACAGACAATAAAACAGCATTGTTTGGAAAAGGAGTGAAACTAAAAGTCAGATTTTTCAGCTGAACAATTAAGAGACATTTTGGAGAAACCCAAGACTTACGTTGCAACAATGACGATTATTAAAAGCGCTATACAAATAAAATTGAATTGAATTGAATATTGACTCGTTTGAAAACAAGTACAATATTTGAGCTTTAGGCTTGCACAGATGGTTTGATGGAATTTGCTTTGGGGATCTGGAAATACTAAGTGACAAAATTGCTGTGTTGCTAAAACAACTTAAGAAACTTAAGTTTTTGTTAAATACAGTGACATGATTTAATTGTTTATGAATTTAATCAATCTTTAGTTGGTTGACTCAAGTATTTGAGTCCTTGGGTTAGTTTTCAAATAAAATCTTTTTTTTTCTTTTCATTATTTAATTAAACTTAAAAATGTAGTAAAAATAAGTAGTAAAAAGACATGACAGCTTTCACAGAAAATAGAAACACCCAAACGGCACTTGCATTTTGTGCAAATACTCGACTTTTGCGCGTATCAAATCTTCTTCTTTTGAGTTTACAGGCCGTTGGTGCGTTACCACCACCTACTGGACTGGAGTGAGACAAATTGTAAAACATATGAGGTAAACGTCTGAGCAAAGTGTACGATCCTTTAACTATGAAAGAATTTTAAATCAAATATACAACAAACATGTACAATCAAGAAACAAAAAAGTCAAAAAACAAAAAACAAAAAAGTTCCAGTTTGCTTCGGTAATGACAATAGATAAAAGATGCAAAAATATTTTATGATGGGTTTAGTTGTATAGAATGTACATGAGAACTATGTGTGTGGAAATATTGAAATTTGACGCAGAGAGGACAAAAGGAGATGGAACTGTATGCGAAATACCCAGTCCTGATGAGGAGGAAACTTTGTAAGCTAGTGGAGCTAATGTGTCTAAGAAACGTGAAAATGCTTTTCAGATATTTTAGCATGGGTCTGAGTGAAAAGCCAAGATCACCACATTGTCCATCCTAATCCCAGTTATACTGAATATACAGATTTGCATAAAGCGATTCTCCACATCTTGGCCCAAATACATTTACACGCATCTTGGCAGCAATATAAATCTCTCACGAGAGAAAATCTCTTAAATCCATTAAACTGTTTTAGCAGTGTCTGCACCAAACAAGTGATCCCTGCCGATTTGTTTAACGTCCTCCTTCTTCGAAATCTAAAGTTGTAAGCAGATACTGCAATGTAATGAGGCACTAGAACAGGGTTTTGTAGGCGTCTATTATAGTTATTGTAGCAGACTATTGTAGCTTCTGTGTTGTGGACTATTGTGAGTTATTTTGCCAAAGGTAAATTAAGGGAGCTGCTGCAGGAAGTAGGAAAAACATGGACAATGCAGCTGGAAGGCTTTGCACTACGCTTTCGCCTGAAAGGAACACAGTGGTGGCTGCTGCTGACTTAAGAGTATGCAAGAAATTTATGGCTAGCCACCTCTGAGCTTCACATCTGGAGTATCCCCAGGAGCAAGGAGGAACGGACAAAGAGGGGAGACCGAGGACGCCTGGGGAGGGAGAAGGAGGGCAGAAGCAGGGATCTCTGGCACAGGCCACACCTCTCGTCTAACGGAACTCTGGGATAGCGCGGTAATTACTTCCAGAGAGAGAAGAAAAAAGAGGAAGGTCATAAGAGGCAAAAGCTACAGCTACAGGACGAGTACGAGAAAGTAAAAACTCACAGGAGGGAATTCATGAGTCAAAATAAAGTCGAGGAGGCAGAATGTTTGTGAATCTAAGTGAAAAAGGTTGATTGGAGGATAGGATAAGTGCAGTCTGAGGACAGAGTCTGGGTTACTGTGTGGAACAGACGAGCATGAGAATAAAGGTGCATGAAACAGAAATAAATAAATAAATCCTGTCTAGGCACTGAGGAGAGAGACGGACTGAAACTGAGGTCAAGAAGCAAGAGTGAAAAAAAAAAAAAAAACACACACACACACACACACACACACACACACACACACACACACACACACACACACACACACACAATGTGTTTTAAGCAATTATACCTCTCTTTTAAACAAGAGCAAGACACAACAAAATGGAAGGCATGTCATACATTAGTGGGCTGTATTGTTTTAGATATAAATGCATGCCTACCTGCAAGCGATTACTGTACGTGAAATAGTTTATCTCCTCAGGCATATGAGGTCTAGTGAGGTCGAAACCATTCTGTGTTTGTGTGTACAGACGGTCTGCCCGAGAGTAAGACTGCCGTGAGTATTATCCAGGCCAGACACAGATAACAGTGTTGGGTGCGTTTATGTTGGCTCTTGACCACGTGGACACGCAACAAGACTTAATGAGAGCCTTGGCAGTGGTAATTCTGCACAGACATATTTGGGTACCAAAATTCTGGGAGTTCAGAGAGGGTGAGACTCAGGCTTCAGCTGAAGCAACAAAGTCCAGCACTCAAAATGAACCAGAAGAACACACACACACACACACACACATTTCTCTAACTATCCTTGATTTAAATATTATTGCAGCTAATTAATGCTATCCCTACTACATTTAACCATGTTTTTACTTCAGTAGCTAAAAGGAAACTTTTCGCCTCCTTAAAACCAAGGTCAGATATTCCTGTCTTTATGGGGACATTTCATTTACAGCAAGATATAAAAACATGCCCACACACACACCAGGAGCACATAAAACGTACATCACAGTGGACGTGTTCAGACCCACCACATGCACAAACATGCCACACGTGTAGAACCCAAACCATTCAGCAGTCCAAACATAACAGCTGTAAACTTTCTACAGACACAACAGCTTACAAATGAAATGCAGCACAATTAAAATCTCTCCATGATGCTTAAAACAGTTTACATAGAGATCTGTCAGACAACCTTTAATAAATCATGTCATAAATATTTTTTGCTATCCCAAACAATTTCCCCAAACAGGAGAGCCAGCACAACACTATTCTACTGTTCTTTTTCCGAAGGAGATCTTATAAAGTTTTAAACAGAATGATTTTTAAGTAAAACTTTAGTAAGACAGTTTCAATCTGTTCAAACACCCCAAAACTTAGATTTCCTGCTGAGCTTGGATATTAGAGCAGTGACATTTCTGTTACAGCTTGTTGGAGATGCTGCTTTATTTTCCCCCCTTTTTGCTGTTCTTCCTCACACCAAATAGCCTTAGTGAGGCTCTAAGTCAAACTGCAGACTCTTTCCAATAATAGTCCGGGCCTCAACTCATAAAGAAGGAATTTTCAACCTGCTCCTTGGGCCCCGGCTCAGCAGAAGAAACAAAGTTCCGCCGCACTTGCTGTTTCGGTCGAGACCCGCTCGACATGAAACAGTCAAAACACTGACATGATCGGTTCTAAGTGAGCAGTAGCTCCACCTGTATGGCGCAGCCTCTGGCAGTGGGCTTTATTTCTGCTTCTCTGCTCACAAGGTCACAAGGCCGAAGCGCATTCTTGGGAAAATACAAAAACAAGGAGAACTGGGTGCCCGGTGTCATTCGAAGCGCTGCTCTTCAACACCGCATGATGTAGATGTGGAACAGCTGTTCCTATCAAAAACATCCAAATCTCCAAACATGGAATAGATCTGAGAAGTTATCCTAAGTGGCCAAAACAGCACAAATGAAGAGTGAATGGTAGATTGTTACGAGTTGTCATGATACCACACAAGAGGAAAAGATTCATTAGGAATTACATGTGTTTGCATTTACCCTGGCTCTTATATTTGTCATGGGAAAGCATGCAAGCATGCTTGAGAAAGAAATTTGACAAACAAAACCAGAGCAGAATATTTTAGGATCCACTTCATACAATCAGTGTATGTTAGGGGCATTAAGATAGGCACCTTTTGGTTGGGTAAATACACTAGCTTTAACTAGTGTTGTGCAATTTTCTCCGTTCAGTTATCTCTGTATGTTGATAGGTAAAGCTAATACTTATATGTACAGTATAACTTATTAAAAAGTAAGTTTTACTTAGAGTATTTCCAATGCTGTGCTCAGGCACGTTGAATTGACATCACTCCGTAAACAGGGAATAAATGTTGATTTCGGTTGCAATGGCATTTTTTTTTTAGATCTGTTGAGAAAGAAAGATGTTTGCAAATACAATCACCAGTAGAAAATAGAGAAAAACATGCTTCAAAATTATTCCCTAAATATCTGTTATTTAAAAGAACGATAGTTTGCACTACTTGCTATAGATAATGCTGTTCCTAAAAACAACTTGGCACCTACATACCTAGATGTACATATGTTTCGAGTTTGGGATGTTTGTTTTATGTCTAGTCTGCCACTGTTTACAAGTTTATACGTTTAGAATGAAGCAAACTTCATTTTTCTCCACTGCAACCCTGCATAACCAAAGTAAACGAAAGTATCTAGGTAACTGAATGACTTATAATAAATATCTATAAATACAAATATTTATTGTCCATTGTCCAATAAAATGAATTTCTCTGCCTTCACAGATTGAATATATGCTAAATAAACATCTCCAAAAAATAAATAAATAAATCACAACATCAACAAACACTGTACACATGTATAATCCATACAAGCCTGCTGTCCAAGTTGTTACTATGGAAACTATAAACATTGAACGGTATTGTATAAACCACTGTATGAAAGTGTGAGTTCTTATTATAAGCATGTGATTCTCCTTACAGCCAGAACTACTGCTTTAAGAAAACCCAGTCTGAGTGAAAAAACTGTTCAGTCAGAATCCTCCTCCTGTTGCAACACCTGTTATGTAAACACTGGAGTGCTGGAGTGCATACTGTTGCGCAGTGAGCACTGAGGCGATGCTTCTACAGCTGAGGTGTACAACAACCAAACCAGTGGGGGGTGATTTCGGGGGATTTTCCTGTTCTATCACTTCTACAAAAAATGTGTCATGTGTAGTCTTGTGTACTTAGTTATTCTGTACATTGAGATAGATCATTAGTCAATATTAGTGTACGTGAAATTTTTTATTTTTTTTTACCTGGGACAACTTTAACTGTATAAGAAGAAGAACAAGAATAACTACTGTCCAGATTTCAACACTGCTGGGAGTCCAAAGAGAGATAAACTGGCTGTGTTTCCTGGGTGGGTGAGATGGCATTCTTTACTCTCCACGGTCAATCACGACCAATTGGGGGCACCTGTTGGTCTGCTAGCTGCTGTATGGTAGTTGAGAGTGTGGCAATTGGGTGAGAGTTAGACAAGACCAAATTAGGGATTATAAATGTTATTTTATCCCAGGGGAATCTGGGCATGAGGTCGATCGCAAGGGCCACAATGCTAACCACAACGCCACCATGCTGCCAACATTTGACACATTGCTTGTAAACATGCCTACTTATCTCACACATAGTATAGTCTCAAGATTTCCCATTTGTATTTTTCTTCCTGATCCATTTTAAACATGGTGGTTAATTTTGAAAGACTGCCATCGTTTTAGACAATTTGCATGTGTGTGTGTTCGGGGTGCGGGAATTTTGTCACAGGTACTGTACATCTGGAAATACTGCTATCAAATTACTAAATTATAATGGAGAGGCTGGATTGCTTTGGCGCAGACGCTACTTGTCAGATGCAGATTTGTTTTATTTATGATTGCAGAACTGAAGTACGTGGAAGGAGGACTGTGACGGAAAAAAAAAAGTGCTGGAGAGCTGAAAATTCTGAGAGTCAATCTTAGGGGTCATTTTTCTATGGCATGTTAATATCCTTTCTGTTTTTCCTCACTATATTGTCAAAAGGTTACTGTCTTGAATAAAAGAATATTTTTAAATATTTCTATTCACATGCTGTGCACTCCACTGGCATTTCTCATTCTTCATATTCGAGGTATATTTTAGCATTAATATGCATCGTCACTATTTGCATGATGTGTCTGCATCATTCATTTACTCAAAACCACACAGGAGCTTACAAGGCTTTTGGATTTAGGTTCTTGGATCAGAGATTTAGATGACCAAAACAGGACATTAATAATATCATCACGTGGTGGAGATTGCAGGTCTCTGCTGAATTCCAGGTCGCTGTTGAATTCTCTAATCTGTTTGGACAGAAGCTGTTAATTCGTTTTTCTACAACAGCAGGTCTTGCAAGAGCGCTGGGTGCTTGGCAATGCATGCACTTTTTCTAATTTCATTTCTCCCTGGCTGAAAGTATTTCTCATTCGCAAATGAGGTCCAGTTCTCATTTTCAGGATTTTTGCTGATCGGTACAGGTTTAAAATCATGGCTTGCTGTGGCTTTGACACCCTCTGATGTCATTAGCTGTGGCATAGCCATGGGCCGGTGGTGTTATATAAAGCACAAAGCAGCAAACAATTTGGTATGGTAAGGCCACAGATAGCACAGATTTATTAAAAATGACTACAGTGCAAGGCAAAGGTCTACAGTTCCCTGTGGCGAAACCTGATGCAGTTCTACAGGTGGTATTTTATACACCGAGTCATAACACTACTGACAGGTGAACTGCACAACATTAATGACCAACAAACTGCTGAAACAATCATAGGCACCCGAGGCTCACCCATGCCTGTGGGGACCAAAAGTCAACCCGTCCAGTCCGATCCCACAGTAAAGCCTATGCAGCACAAATCGCCCTAAAAAGAAAAAGTCAGTACTGGCAAGGATAAAAAGGCACCAGAACACCCAGTGCACACACCGCCTACTCGACCACCAAACTCTCCAGATCCCAATCCGAGCACCCATGGGATGCGCCAGACAAACAAGTCAGATACATGGAGGCGCCACCCTAGAGGACCCAAAACATCTGATGCCAACATCATGGTGCCAGGCACCACAGCACATCCCACATTAGGGATCAGACTGAATACAGAAGCAGCAACTGGTCACTGACAGACTTATGGGAACTCAAGAGAGAGACTTCACCAACCTACAGGACATAATCAATATCTCTCCTACAAACCTTTTGAGTATGTTCAAAGAATTTATATCCCAATGCTGGCAAGCTGTGGATCACTACATTTTCCCAAAACACTCAGGCAAACATCATATCGTACCAAAGGCTCATCAAAATTTTTGGTGATATGGAGCAGAAATCGCTTACATGCCAGATTAAGCCTTTTTTAAGGCTTAAACTTTAAAACAAATAAAGGGTGGGGATAAAGTTAAAGACTTTTCAGAATAAGATGTTTTAGTAGAAACTAATAAGGATGAAATGAGCCAGTTGATCCCGAACACGCGCACACACACCTACACCTTACTGTCTTCATGAGGACCTTCAACTGACATGATTATTTATGCACCTAATTAAATGTGATTTATTAGAACTTAATCTAACAAAGTTAATTTTGACCTCAATCACCAACAGGTATTGACTTTTTTTTCCCCCAGTGTGTGAGAGAGAGGTGGGAAAGCACTTACCTTCAATTAAACAACCCTACACAGATAGTGGGGACATTTGGTCTCGCTCGCTCTCTCTCTCTCTCTCTCTCTCTCTCTCACACACACACACACACAGTCAAAACAGAGAGGATTTTTGTTTGTTTGTTTGTTTGTTTGTTTTTGTTTTTACAGAAACAGTTAAATCAGGTTAAATCAAGGGAAGGAATGATTGTAGTTGGAGCGATGTCTTTACTAATACTTATCTGTTCACAGCAAGGCCAGTACAAACACAGGGAGCTGGGATTCAACAGTTAATAAATGAAATAGATTATTTTCCTTGGTGATATGAGCTCTGAAATGCAATCTGAAAGTTGTGTTATGACTATCACTTTTATTCCAATAAGATGACTTTAGCAGATCTTTTCTTCTTCTTCTTTTCTTAAAAAGACATTCAACGGTGCAGCTTTGTAACATTAAGCTCCCAGGCTAACAACTAAACCCAAACCCTGCAGTACTACAGAAACCTGGGGGGGGGGAATGAAGGAAGAAAGAAAGGAAAAAAGGAAAGACAGACAGTAAACAGTAGCTTGCTTTTGGTGTTAAACCTGTTGTCCTGAACTCTTGTCATATCTTACAGAGGTAAACTTGGCACGAATGACCCCAAACACAAATACGGGGAGGGGAGGGGAGGGGAGGGGGGCAACAAAGTGTCTCCATCCGTCAGAGACATAACCGTTAGCTAAACCGGCTCGTATTTCACCCTCCGACCGTTTTACCTTCTCTCGTCTCGGTCCTTGTTTCTCCATCCCGTCCCGCTTAGTTTTCCACCAACAGCAGCAGCAGCAATGTGAAACTTTCAGCCCATGATAGGTCCGAGTCCGAGCCGAGGGGAAAAGGGCCGCTCGCGGGCAAGTCGCGTGAAGGAGCGAGATAAAACGCGCAAACCGCCGAGCCGCGCGAGCGAATCCAGGAAACAAAGTAACAAACAGCGGCACGCGCGGAGTTTCAGCTCGAGCCCCGTCAGCAGCTCCGAGTGAGAAAGTTATTCCTGGGAAAGTGCGCCATGTTGTCAAATCCGCTTTTCTTGCGGATTTTTTTCCCCCTCCTGGTAGAGGCGGTTCAGAATGGCATGGTTGCAGCGGTGAGGGCTCAATTAACCATTCGTGACATCAGGCGGGAGTTGAGTTACCTCCTTCATCACGGCATGCAAAGTTTAAAAGGCAAAGGTGCACAGGTATATTCTGTATGCATGGTCACATTGACAGCTGATTGTGTTTGTGTTGTCAAATGGTGCAAGAAAAAAAGATTGCATGACGTTTTTCAAGTCAAAAACAAGTTTTATTTACAATATTGAATGATTTTCATTTTGTTGAAGCAGCAAGGGGGCACTTAGTCTTGCCCACGTTTTCTTTTTTTTCATTTTTGTTTAATAAATAATTACATTGTGAAAAAAAAACGTTATATGTTGTTCTGAGGTTGTATTTGCCTAATGAGACCCACTATGATGACTCACTCATTCATTCACTCACTCATCGTCGTCTTATACCACTTTATCCTATATACAGGGTTGTGGGGGCCCTGGAGCCTATCCCAGAAGATTTAGCACACAAAGCATGGTGCTAATACATCAAATGGCACACACATACACACAATCCGGGCAGTTTGGGAACGCCAAATAACCTAAAACTTTGGACTCTGGGCGGAAACCAGAGTACCCGGAGGAAACCAACTAATCGCAGGTAGAACATTCAAACTCCATGCACACAGACCCCGCGGCAGGAATCGAACCCAGACCCTGGTGGTGCAAGGCAACAGTGCTAAGCCACTGTACTACCATTTACAACAATCTGGTTCACATAATATTTACATGATGCATTCACATTAATACTTCACAGTATCCAAGTTACGACAAGGACATGCATAGAAGCCTTGCACTCATTTATTATACAGTCACTCCAGGGTATGTTTTTTTCTTAAGTTTTGTTGGTGTTGATTGATGGAGCCTGGAGTGCATCCTCAAACACTTTTTGTGCAATCTGATTGGAGAGTCTTTCCTCTTGGACCTTTTGGTGTTGACTCGCTTGGATTTGCGCCTCGGAGCCGCTAGATGTCGCCAAACCGCCGCGCCGTGGCTCCAGCGCTCGATGAGAGGCGCGTCATCATTATGAGAAGAGGTGGAGCAACTGTTCAAGAAAGAGAGAGAGGATTGAGTTTTAAAATGGCACCCTGGCCATTCTTCAGCATTAACACCACTTTTGTAAACTATCCCAGTGATTAAAGGAATGGGATTTGTATCTTCAAGTGCACTACATCACATGCTTTCATCATTTATATGAAAGGAAACATTTATAGATTGTGTAGCCGCTCTGACTAAACGTTAAAAAAAAAAAAGGCATACACACTTGACGTGGTCACTTTTGTGACAAGTACTTGTATTGTAACAATCCAGGGATTAAAAATATTAATGCATAAATAAAGGACATGCCATTCTTTTAAACCGTTTGTAGTAACATTTAATGTAGTGGAACATCCACAAGACAAATTGTTTGCCGCTTATGACTTATGTTATAGCAGCTATAAACAGTCATTCCTACACCGGCCTTTCCACAGCGTGTGCTGAAGACTTTCCCATTGTAGAAAACTTGCAAAATACAGACTATAGAACTCCTTCAATCATTTATTCAATAAAGACTTCACTCACTTATCATCTATACCACTTTATCCTGTATACAGGGTCGCAGGGGGCCTGGAGCCTGTCCCAGGAGCAATTTAGGACCACCAATTATCCTAATGTGCATTTCTTTGGACTGTGGGAAGAAACCCAACAGGCAAACCCCATGCACACAGTGCTCGAGGCGGGAATCGAACCCAGACTCTGGAGGCGCCGCCAAAAAAAAAAAAAAACTTTAGTAAAAAAAAAAAAATAGTAGAAAATGTCTCTTTCCATAACAACAATTAACATAAAGAAGTTTTTTTATGTTCGTTAGATAAGAAAGCAGGTTCTTGTTACTATGGAAACGATAACATATTACAGCACTTCAAAAAGAGATGCTGTTCTAGAAATTACTCAACATCTAGATGCGAACTCCAAAGCAACACCTTCTCTTTTTACAAAAAATATGCTTTACACAGAACAGTGAATTATACTTATTCTGTGTACTATACTTATTCTATATATATATATATATATATATATATATATATATATATACACATATATATATAGTTTATACTATATATATGCTTGTGTGTTGTCATGTTTTGTGAGGCTACATATTCTAGGATTGAACAGTTGAACATCTAAGAAAATCTGTCATTTTTTTCCTTTCATAGCTCTTGACACTCGGCCTGCATTATTACCCAGGAATATTAACCAGCAAATGTCATGATTAACCTATTCACAATTTGTGTACTTAGATGAACAAACCTTTCACTCCCAGTGCAGTTCTTTGGCAGAAAGAAACAGAATGAGGACACAAAGTCCAGCAGCCAGAAATGGACCTTATCAACTTCGTCCTCTTCAGCAAGCTCTCTGGCAAGTCTGTTGGACAAACACCAAGCTTCAGTTTTTCCGTATATGTGTGTGTGTCAGCTCCTTTTCAGTTCCTGGCTTTAAAATGCAGAATGCAGTATGTGCCTACCTGGCTGTACAGTTGCAGTGGTACAAGGGGGTGTGTTCAGAATTGCGCACGCCATATTTCTCTCGCAGTGCTGGTATCTGATAGCGGCATGAGTCCAGGTCTTTATAACCCTCGCATGTGTCCGGTTTACCTACAAAGCACAAAGTCGGGAGTTACACGGAATGTTGTGCCAATAAATGCAGGAGAAAATTCATTTAAGAGACATCAGTTGTACCTTTTTGTCTGGTTTCCATCTCAGGATGGCTCTTTGCTGAGCTTGTTGTTTGTGGTGTTGTCGAGTCCGTTGTTTCTCTTGTTTGTGGAGTTGATGAGTCTTTTAACTTTATCTGTGTTGAGGCTGTTGTTTCTGATTTTGTTGAGTCTGTTATATTGGTTTGTGGTCTCTTTGTGTATCTTGTCTGTGTCTTTGGCGAGACTGTTGTTTTTATTATTGGTGAGTCGGTTGTTTGTGGCATTGAGGAGTCCAGTGTTAGTGTTTTTGTTGAGTCTGGAATTAGTGTTTTTGTTGTGTCTGTTGTTTCCATTTTTGGTGAATCTGTTGTTTCTGTCTTTGGCCCATCTGTTGTTTGTTCCTTTGATGTGTCTGTTGTTGAGACTCTTGTTTGTCTGCGCTCTGAGTCCGTTATTATGTCTGGTGAGTCTGTTGTATTTGTCTTTAGTGATTCTATTGTTTTTCCATAAAGTTCAGTCTCCTGAGATGTATTAACTGTAAGAGTATTTTGCGGAACAGACAATGATGAATGCTTGTCATTGGTATCTTCAGGGACAACGTCAGATGACATTATCAAGTCGTTAGTAACAGTAAGATCCCCAAAAGAGACTGTCTGATGGATGCTTAGATCCAGTTTATCATCTTCTAATATTGGGAACGTGGAATTGTAATCGTTTGCATCCCTCACCAGAGCATATGTGGACATCCGAGAGTGTTTACACCTGTTAAAAAAAAAAAAAGGAACAAAGATTACTGTATTTTGTGTCATACAGTATATCAGCACTGTTTACGTTACATTTTATGACAATGAGCATTTCACACTGCAACAGTACTAATATTTGCTAAAAGCGAAGTGTATGTTGTACAAATTTTAATTACTGATTACACACTATATATACAGTTAAAATGTCTCACACGTTTCCTTATATTACAGTATATGCCACTGAAGAGCAGTTCAAACTGCATATCATAGATTTGCTTTGATATTTTAATTGACATGATATCAAGGTATCAAGGGGATAGCTTACATGCCCCACCATGTCCTTTCTGCACACTCCATTCTCTGTGAAAATTCAAAGCACTGCATCTTGAGGAGGTTGAAGTAGCCATAACCTACCATGTCAGACATCTTATTATTGGTGTTATGAAGGCAGTGGCGAAATCTGAAACAAAATCACAGGGACGGATTGCATTAGGATAACATAATAATGGTTTCAGTAAATTAAAAGTCCATGGTAGTGGCTTACAAATCATGTCTTGTCACTTTCTTCCAAAGGCTATGTAATAAATACCTATTTGCCGACATTGGCATGTCGTGAAAAGCAGTATGGAAGCTTGTTGTTGGTAATATAATAAGACTTACTTGATATCGCAGTCACAGTGTGATAAAGTGAAGAAATTAGTGTTGAAAATGCCGTAGCCAAACTCAAAGGAAGCAATGGTTTGGTCACAGTGGTCGTGCTCCCTACAGCACTTATCAGTCTCCTCAAATAAACCTAGGATACAAGAGGACAGGTTTAATAAGATACCTGTCACTGACCGTCCTGCAAAGCAAACACAATATCAAAATCGATATATTTGACTGACCTAAGTCTGAAAAAGCAGATGCCTTGTTCCCAGAGCCACACCACAGAGTCCCTGGCATCATCCATGCTCGCTTTGAACGCTTCAGCTTTTGGGAACTGTCTCCACTGTTCTGGTGAATAGATTGATAGTCCAGACTTTCAAGGTCTCTGGTCGTACGCAGGGGCTTTATCAGTTCTGGCGGATGGCCCACAGCTACACAAGGGCCATCAGGTTCAACCAACATACTGATGTTAAAGCGTCCATCCGGGTTGGCTGAGAAAAGCCTGTCCCTGGCTTTCCAGCACTTCCATGAAAAGCCTTTAATTGCAGCACTGTTGTGGCTTGTAATACACTCCACCAGGTTGTTTTCCTCGTTCCAGATGCTGTCAAATAAGGTAATAGATCTCTCTTTGCCCGCTGTAGTCTGATGAAGGAACATATGATGTGTGCGTCCATTTGAACTTGACCTAGTCCAGAAGCAAAAACTGCGGCTACTTGCAGACGTCCGAAAATGACCTGCAGCTGAGAAATCAAGCAAAACCGACACAAGGCATACCGTAACCAGAAAATAGCAGCGGCCATACATTTTATATTTAGTTCCAGTAAATAAAACAGCAGCGTTTATAAGGGTTTACTTGAAAATGGTCAGTGTGGTTATTTTTAAATTGCAATTCAGAAATTTGCATAAGAAAGCTCTAGATTGTGTCTAATACATCTGCTTTAGCTATCAGACAGAGCATAACACGCTGGGCTTTTATATGTTGGTCAGAAAGCATAACTTTCCTCCTGTACTGGTCTTACGTCAGCATCAGAGGGAGTGTCAATGAACTGGCTTTTAGTTAATGGACTTTTTTTTATGTAGGACCAGTTATGATAGGACACACATGCTTGCTTCTGGCCTTGTGGATATTGACAGAGAGTTGTATACACACACACATACACACACAAAGCATGAGGCATCATCCATTTTATTGTGGTTTATCAGCAAATCTTTCATCTTTTATCATTAACAACAATAACATGTTATCTTTCCGGATGACGTACCATTTAACAACATGACAACAAGACAGAATTCAAATTCCAGGGGGAACAAATCACATCTGCTGCAGCTGTTGAGAAGCCTAAATTATGTCAGCATCAAGCAGTTTAAATCTAAAACTGCTTATTAATATTCTCGGCATGTTTTCAATAGCGACTTTATAGTGACATTGATATTGACTTTACAATATGTTCAAAAGTCGGTAGTATTCTATGCGTTTTTGTGTGAAAACATGATAAAAATCATCTGACTGTAGCAGGTCTTAGTATATATGGTACTATATAGTATTATATATATTAGACATATAACTTTTTTTTCACAGTGACATTATTTATTTAACAAAAATGCCCCCCAGAAATAGCTAATATGCTGTATACTAATAGCTTGTAGAGACACCTTTAGCAGCAATATCTTGAAGGAATCATTTCCTGTATGACTTTTTCTTTTTTTTTTTTTTTTTGGCCATTTGTTCATGCACAGCTCTGTTAAGATCCCTCGACAGCATTTTAGTTGGGTTGAGGTTGGACTGAGGTCCAAAAATCATTCTAAAACCTTCATTCTTTTCTTTTTTTCAGTCATTCTGATGTAGATTTACTGGTGTGCTTACTGACCCAATTTCGCCCAAGCTTTAGCTGTCAGACATTTGGCTTTATATTTGCCTCTAAGAATACTCTGATACACTGAAGTTAATGGTCAACTCGATGCCTGTGCCCAGGTCCTGCAAAACAAGATCCAAATCATCACCTCTCTCCTTCTGTGCTTGACTGTGTGTATGTGGTGTTTCTGCTGCAATGCTGTTTGGTTTTCCCCAAACAACTCTCTTTGAGTCCACTTCTCTCTTGGACACTCTTCTGTCTATTGAACATCATCCCAGAAGACTTGTGGCAGTTGGGTGAATCTCAGTTGTGCCTGCATGTTCATTGTGGACAGAAGAAGGCTTGGACAATGGAAGATGATTGAGGTTTGCAAAACTACACCTGTCATGGATTTTAACATTCAACATGATCGGTGAGACCCAAAGGGTCTGACATCAAGCTCTTAGGATTTTCTTTTTTCTTTTTTTCGTAATTCTCTGACCTTGAGCTGAATGTGCTGGGACGTCCACTCCTGGGGAGGAATTCTCCCCACTTGAGAATAAAACTCCAGTTAGTATGGAAATGGTTTTATCATTATTAGCAACAATTGTTTCTCTAAGTCAATTGCTTATGTCTTTCCCTTTTGGCATTGTGTTAACACACACCCGAATGCTCCAAACCAGCAAACCGCCAAAACCTCTGCTTTATAATTGGTCTGCATCTGCACACCTACTGATGATCAATAAAGGGTTTAGCAGCACCTGGCTGAAACCTACAGTACCCTCTGAAATCTTGTAGAACCAGTTGATATAAACCAGTTTTTTATATCTTTTTCTTTAAACATTGTAAAGCAATGCTAAATACATCCAAAATATGCAATAATCTCATTTGAACTGTAAATCCTATATAACGGCTCTAATCTGAGGTGCTGTTTGTTAATTGGTGATCTCTGAGGCTGGTGACTCTAAATGAACGTCTCCTCTGCAGCAGATGTAAGTTTTGGTCTTGCATTCCTGGGATGGTCTTTGTTAGAGCCAGTTTCATCATCATAGTGCTTGATGGGTTTTGCAAATGCGCTTGACAATACTGTCCTAAGAACCATTCCAGAACGGCTGACCTTTGTGTCTTATATGAAACCACTGACTGTTATTGATGTTATTGTAGTTGTCGTTGTTGCTGTTGTTCTTGGTAATTCCATATAATTGATATTTCATAGGGTTGAAATCTCTCGTATTCTTCTAGACTGTAGAAAAAGAAATCCATACTTGTGTGGTACTATAAATAAACACATCATGTAGTGTGTCAGATCTTAAAATCTGCGATGTAATGCTATTCTGGAAATGGACTGTAAAGATAAGGTGCAAAAGCGTGGTACATTTAGAGAAGGCGGCAAAGTTTACATAGCAAAGCAAAGGTCACGTTGGCTCCTCTTGCGTGTCTGGCTGCAGGGACTGGTCAAACCCTCACCTGATTTTGGCATGAACTTTTCTGTCCTATCACCACTAAAGGAAAGTTAATGATTAGCAGTGCTTCCCTGTTAATGTAACTGCCTCTTCGAATCTAATTCTATTGACTATGAAACATGATATTTATAAAATAAAAAAAAGGAGAATATTTAGCTCTAAATAGTCACTGGATTGTTCTTTTAGAGAAGGTGCTTATGTACACATTTTCTACATGTGCATGCATTTATGATGACATAACAGGTTAGTTTTTTTTTTTTTTTTTTGTGCCTAATTTTCTTATTTCATTATTTTCAAGTTGTAAAACTATGCTAGCAGAAAATTGGTTCAACAGTTCCTGAAAGTTCCTTTTTATGTTTGCTTCAAGGGTTTTATGTAGTGTTCTAAGCTACACTAAGGGAAAGGGATAACATGTTTTATAGACTATGTGTGTGTGTTTGTGTGTGTGTGTGTGTGTGCTGTATGTATGCACATTTTATTGATCCTTGAAAACCGTGACCTTTACATACACCCTGTGTAAATATGGACAAGTCATATATATATAAGCCAATATTGTTCCCCATTATTGATTATGTTTTTTTTTTTTCTTTTACCACCTATTATGTTAAAAATGCAATCTGCCCCCCAACTGCTCTTTTGAGTGTTTTAAAAAGTGCAGCGTCGGGACAACATTATATCTGAAACCCCTGCCAAGCTAAATAATGTGGTGCTACAGTACCACATCCTGCTTTGTCAGCAATGCCTTACACCACTCAAGTGGATCATAATGACATGTCATGATCCTGTAGTGATTAAATAAAACGCACATCCTAGGCTGGGTTGCAAACAATATCCCCCAAGCATCGGATCAAAATGAGAAAAGAAAAAAAGAAAAAAGATCCCATAGCAGACCCGCTTCCATATTATGTAATAAGGGGGCGGGGTCTGCTATGGGATCTTTTTTTTTGTGGATGCACACACATTTCTTCATTGTTTTTCCTAAGGTCAGATTTTCTGAATACTTTCCGTGTAAAATATACAGCCAGGTACTGTACACACAGTCAGCTTTGCCGCTGTACACCACCACAGTGGGTTCAATCAACATGTGATTAAAGTGTAGACCTTCAGCTTTCAGTTCAAGCGTTGAATGAAAATTGCACATTTACCATTTAGAAATAACAGGATTTTTTTCCCCCCCTCTCTATTACTTTCACAGGCTCAGTAGAAATTGGACAACTGAACGATAGGCAGGTTGATGGCCAGTGAACGAGATAAAAGCGCTGACATTGATCGCATGTGTTGCATTTGTATTAGGTAGATGGCAACTCTCAATGTGCAGTTTGAAACAGTGCTTCTACAGGTGACGTGGGAATATTGTTCATCACAAAATGATGACATAAAAACAGATCTATCGAAAAAAAAAGGCGGCCACAATCAAGAGACCGCTTGAGAACCCAAATATAATATTTGTACTGGGATTATCATGTACCAGAATGATGACCTAAGGTTTCAAAGCATGCCACATCACCTGCCATGGTGGAGGCAGAGTTACGGCATGGGCATGTACGGTTGTCACTGACAGAATTAGTTTTTTTAGAAGTAGTTTTTTTTTTGTTTTTTTTGCTTAAATTGCAATAGCCCCATATGAGGATTCATTTACTGAAGACAAAACTGAATGTCGCTGCCATAAAGGCTTGGCAGAGCAGCTCAGAGGAGGAAACCCAGTATTTGCTGAAGTCTGTAGGGTTTCAGCAATACGAGCATCCAAGACTTTAAAATGATGCAATAATGAAGGAACCGCATAAACAATGCTGTCTTTCCTAAATGGTTAATACGATCATTTTGTTCAATTAAAGCTGAATATCTACACTTTAATCAGATCTCAGTTGAATCCATTGTGGTGCGGCGCAGAGGGAAAATGAAACGGGTTGTTCCAGTGTCCAAATACTTACAGTACAGTATAAACCTGTTTATTATTTATTTATAATAATAATTTATTTATTACTATTTATTACAGTTCACTGGACCCACTGACATGATTTTCCAGCTCTCAAAGAAAACTGTATGAGTATAAATATAGTTTCTTTATGACAGTAGATTGCATCTTACACTATAATGTACTGTATAGGTAACCCAAGTGCCCAGGTGCTGTAGTTTCATTTCTATGGTGACTGTAGATTTTTTGTTTTGCCTGAACATACTGTGAGTGTGAGTCGAAAAAGAATTGTAATAATAATAATCATCATAAATCATCCCACTGACAAGGGGAAATCAGAACGAAGTCCTCCCCCACAATGGAAAATGAGATTATGTCACACACTGTCAAACCCATCACTTGACCTTTGTGCCAGATCTGCAGAGACGTCTGAAGGTGAAGACAGAATCACAACGATCACCCCAGTACTGCAGGAGGTGTGTCCCGGCCAGGTTCCAACATATCGTCACTCATTATGATGCCGTTTATTATTAATGAATTTATTGGCTACCTCAGGATAATACAAGTGTATACACTGAAAATACACTAAAGATGTAACAAATATATTAAATAATCTTGAAGTATCAGTCGCAATATAACAAGGGCATATTTAAGAAAGTGTCCATGCACTAGTAACATTTCCTTAATACTGAATAAGCAAGCATTTAGTCTGCATATCACTCTCGGGTACAGTATGTCCACAAGGATTACTCTGTTTCGTTGTCTTTTGTTTCTACAATGTAAAATACTATTTTGTTCCTGGACAAATTTGAAAAATATATGGGAACATCAATATACAACAACCTGTATACAAGATGCACTGTAGCTTGATATGCTGTACCACGTACTGTGCGGATTTTATTCGAGCAGTCGTTTCATCACATTAAAGTCAGAATTATTTAGGGGAAGATGCTCATGATTCAAATACTGCAATTACATCACATTCGAAGTCACGTTTATCTAAGTTTTTTTCTTCTTCTTCTTCTTCTTCTTTTTCTTATCGTCCTTTAGTGGATTAGTTTCAATACAGGTAGACAGTCAGAGATGATCTAGACCACTAATTACGTACTGTAAGAGCTCGTCGTAAGAGCATGAAGCAAGAAGTGCACTATCGTACAGGAAGTCAGGCTAATTAGCACAGTAGGAGCAGTCTATAGAGAGGGATGAAAATGAATGGCGGAAGACAGGATCGTACAGAGTCGCAAAGTACGATCTTTTTTAGAACGTGGTCGTAGATCGGCGCGTTTCAGTCATCAGCCTCGACGTTGTTTTGATTGAACAGCACGTGCCAGCGTTCGATCTTCTTATCTTTGTTCTTCAGGCACTCGTACCAATGCTTCAGGCATTCCCCTTTGGCTGTGATACCAAGCTGGCAGCCTCCTGTATTTCATGCAACAGATATTTCATAGATTTTTATCTGCTACGCATCGGGGTCATATGGAGAAGAATCCACGTTCCATTGAAAAGCAATCATTCACGCGGACGAGCATGAAAGCCGTTACGGTGACATTTGGAATATGTGAGGAATTAAGAAACGGACCTTTATTACACCGTTTTTTCTGAGGCTCAAAACCCAATGCCGTGGATTTGCATTCAAAGAAGGTGAGCGAATTAAATGCATTTATCTCTTACGCAACTCGGAGCAGTTAAACACAACAGCATGAAATATTAAACTCGATGTGAATGTTCTCATTGTATTCAAAGCTATAAATCAGGAGCGTTGAAGTGTTTTCATATTTTGCGTGCCAATTTCCAGACAATCACAATTTTGAATAATTATGGCACGTTTTCTGCGTTTACCGCTACACTTAATGTGGTGGACCGTCAGTGGACCAAGTCAGTTCCTGTTATTACGGATTATGTTAAAGCTATCAAACATTCCGCACCGACACCCGCGTCCGAAAATGTGGTGTTAAAATGTTAAAAAGTTCAAATTTGACCTTTACCTCTAAATGAACCTCATCCGTCAGAAACCTTCATATGACTTCATGTACGCTTAGCCATATCAAGTAAACATTTTAATCATTTTTGTGTTCACCCTGATTAAATTGTTGTTATAAACATCCTGACGTATATATCATAAAAGCTCCTGAGCAATCAGAACTGAGCAATTAGAAGTGTTGTGGTATAAATTGGTATAAAACGGTTCAATCAGATGTTCTTTAATAAAAGGAGAAACAATAGTTTGGGCTGATGAGGTGCCACAGATTTGTCAATCTGTGACAAATATTTTGCAGTAAAAGCGAAATGGGGAATAGGTTGATACTTTCAATGAGTTATTACATGTGATGTCTGCAAACCCGTGTTAGCAAACATAACATTTTTGAGAAGGTTCGTGCTAACATTAGTTGTAGTAGTAATACTGGTGATAATAATACAAAGGGTGTTCAAGTCAAACTGGGACTTTTGATTGTGCAGAACACGGTTACGAGAGTAAAAACTCTCCCTCCCTTTTTGTTCGGACTGTCTGCTTCATGTCACCACTGCTGTAACGCTGGCTTCCCTGAAACAGCCTGGTGTTTGATCAGCAAAGGTGTTCTGTTTTTGGAGAATGCACATACCTCATGCACACACCTTACAGTATACTGCACCACTGCACCACTTGCATCTTACAGGAACTTGACTGGGAGTTATTGCCAGTAACATCGCCGTACAGCCCTGACCTTGCTCCAAGCCATTTCTACAGGTTTGGCCCATTAAAGGAGTTCCTGGGAGGCCATGGCAGTATTTCATCTATGAAGCAGGCAGTTTGATCATGGCTCTGGTCTACTGAGAAAACGTTCTACCTTGATGGTGTCCACATACTAGTAAAACGCTGGGATAAGTGCGTTAATGTAGCAGGGTATTACACAGTATGGAGAAATAAAGGTGGTTTAAAATTCTCATAACTCAAGTTGTTATTCTGCGCAATGAAAAGTCCCAGTTTGACTTGAACGACCAATGTACTGTACATGTTTCAAACAATGTGGATTGGAATTGCAGATATGGAAAGCATGGCGTTATTTCATTATTGAAAGGCAAATCCACACATTCGGTAAATGATGTATAATGAAGATTTTCATGTAACGAGAAGTGTGCTGGTTGCCGGTCCCTTTACTCTAGTGTAATGATTGCATTTTTAATGTGACAAGAATTTCTTTCCATATTCATCAAGGTCATGGCCTTCATTATTATGACTTGGCCTGTGGAATATTGCATGCATATTCCAATACATCAAAGTTCTGGTGAACAACATTTAGAATAATATGTATCTGTCGTTATTATTATAAGAGTAATAATTATTATTATTATTATACAATACCTATGAAATCATTGGATTTTCCCATGTCATAATCCCAGACAGAGATATCCAAACTCTTCTTTGCCAGTTCACTGTGTTTGATCTCGTAGGTGAATTCCTGCAATAAGACAAGAAGAAAGAAAGAAAGAAAGAAACAACCCCAGTCAAGCGTGTGTGAAAGTGTCAGCGGCGGAACCCATTTCATGTGACGTGATCGGAATAAAGCACCTTCATTGTTCGAAACTGACAGAGCTCATAAATGTTCCCTCAAGGTGTCATGTCAATGGGTGCTTATTAATAAAACAGAAGGGTATTAGGGAGACAGACGGCGAGAGCAAACCTCATTAAATTCAGGGTTGAGGGTCTTCTTCTTGATCTGCGTTTTATTCTTCGCTTTCTTCCCCATGTCAGGTTTCAGAGAGCTACAAAAGCAGCGTGGAAACAATAAACCAGACAATGCACAGTTCAATTATGAGCTACGCTGGAGCCTAATTAGGTTTTTAAAAAAAAATTCATCTATCAAATAAACGCTAGCTAGCATGCCCGATAATGAATGTCATTTAATATGACTTCATTTGCATAATGACAGATGGTGGCAGGATTTTATCCGATCGGAAATGACGTCCTCGTGTCGCTCAGCTGCACAAAGTATGTGTTATGAGACTAAGAGTTCGATATGGATGCTTTAAAGGCTGTAGGTGTTTGCAATGTCATAGCGTTTTTTTTAATACCCACATTTTGACATAAGGGTCAGAGTAGCCGTTGGAGTCCATGGAAGCCAGATGAACGCAGCGGACGATACCGACAACGAGTTGACTCTGCTGGCTGTTGTAGGTAAGAGACACGAGTATACGTCCTCTCTCCTCTGTATCGTCACCTTCGTTTATCTACAGACACAACCGGGCAGGTCGGACACCACTGCTGTAAACACCATCCGTTTCAATTCATCACATGGATATGAACATCGAAGGTGTAGGAAAGGTTAGCGTCGTTTGAAAAGGCTAAACTTAAACGAATGCAGTCTCTACACACAATAGTTCATACTTTATCACTTTAAATTCAATTAAGTTTCACGGATAATCCCAGGTAATAACGGTTGACATATTTATAGTACAAAAAGAGTAAAAAGTCTAAATTATGCATTATACAGTAGTGCTGTCTATTATGTAAGTGCTGTACCAAAAGTAATGCCAAAATCCACTAACTGACACAGAATATTCAAAATGCACATGATGGTAGGATAACTTTTCCTCCATAGTAACTCCAGGGTGTCCGACATCCACTGAGGACTACAGGACGTTTACATGCGTTGCCACCATTGACAAGAACGATGTGCACAGATGGATGAGGGAGATTTAAAGGAGAGGAAAGCAGCACTGATAACAAACCACACGGTAGGAATCTATCAACTGTGACAAGGGAGATTTTCATAAAGGATTCGAGAGTCGAGTTCGACGATGGAGCAAATGCATCACTTGTGACGAAGACTATGTTGTAGACTATGTAGCACCAGTTCCTTTGAAGACTTAGAAGAACAGTTACCATACACAGTACAACACAGGCATTCGATTTAAACAATCAGTGTACGTTAATAATAAAAAAAAAATTTTAACATTATACCCACTTTTGCGTTAATTTTGGTACAGCAATTAGTTCCGGCTCACTAATTTGATTGATCGAGCGACATTTCAAGAGTGTGTATATTTCCTCTAACTGCACTGGAGTGTCACTACAGTATCTCTCCGTTCATCTTTGTTCCCAATGTAGCTTTCTAGTTAAAAAGGTTACTACAGGAGTGTTAGTGGCATCACTGGAAACCATGGCAAAGGATTTTTTTTTTCCAGGAATATAATTTTTGACCTAAAATATGAAAGCTCATCAGGTGAAGATGAAAAGGAACCAGGGATGAATTTACCGGACATACAAATCAATGTGAGCTAGCTAACCCGTGTTCATCTTCGGGATCTAGTTCCACTAGAGCGTTGCGTATTGCATAACAGCAATACAGAAGTTATACTGGATATCAGCTAGAATTTAGTATTCCTGCAGTTGTGTTTGCGTGGTAGTGCTTAAAATACTCCTGTGCCTTATAATGCATCGCCATTTCATCTATCCTTTATGTATAATTTAGTTACCTCCTCCTCATACAGTGCCATACCACGTACTGCACCTCCAGCAGATGTTCGCTTCACCTACATGTAGGAGGACCAAACACAGACCCAGTGAAACCCAAGAACAAGGATATCTGTAATCTAATAACATCAGTCAGTGATTCAGCTTACCGGAATGACTCTCTCCAAACACACATTGAAGTTCTTCTTCTGGTTCGCCTTCAGCTTCTTCAGCACCACGCGGGTTTCCCCGATGAACTCGTTATGCCCGAACTTGTCTTCGTCGCTCACCGAGAGTCTGACGAGGAACAACGCGGAAGCCGAAGCTTAACAATCTGACGCCTTTAATTAATTGGTGAGCTCTATGAACAATACGAATCAGTAAGCATCATCAGTCCTTGTTTCTGCAAATCAAGTGGACGCAATGAATCGAAATGAATACGCCATCAGATTCCATCCTCGAAACGGCGGATTATTTTCGTAACCGAAACGGATTAGCTAATGAGTACTCGAATGTCAGTCAATACTGTATTTACAGCAGTCAATAAAGAATATGATATCTCTAAACATCAGCTCTGTTGCTGTTTCCAGATCGAGAACGATGTTAACTCTTGCCTTACATTTAAGGATCAAATTTTGCTACAGAAAGAAATTGGACCAACTGAGCCTCGGAACATCATCGATAGACGGACTTTTGGGAAGTGATTATTACAGGTGACATGTAATGTAAGATGTGATCAGGTGGGCTCTTGTCACCTCCCTTAGAAAAAGACCTGATTTATATATGAAATGTTATGGAAATGGCCATGAAATCCATCCCATACATAATATTCCTAAATCTACTTTTCATTCGTCTCATTTACATCCTTGGTGCATTAATAAGACAAGATTCCTTCCCTTGTAATAATGAATTGTATTTTGATTAGCTGATAAGACACAGGCCTCCCAGCTCATGTATTATGCTGTGCATAATGTAGCACTTCTTTAAAAATTGACCTATTTGCCGGATAATGAGAAACCATTTCAAGTCCTTGACATATTTCCAGATTAAACAAGTAACACCCTCTTTTCATACATAAATGTATTTGCTTATTATATCTGCTCATGGCCTTTGCTATTCGATCAAACAGCCTCATACTGCTCTCTTTCTTTGACAATTAACCTTGTCTTTTACATTTGGTATAGAACAAAGCCCTAAATATAAGCCAATTATCACATTACCTGAGGGTTTTTCTCTGCATGTCCTCATTGGTGATGCCGTGGTACACCAGCGTCTCATTCCAAACTGGATTCAGCGTGTTGCGCAGAGTCTTTGTGCGCAGCTTGTTAGACTAGCAGCAAAACAAAAAGACTTTTAGTGTTTACTTTTCTTGAATGTTTTTTTTTTTTTTTCATGAATATGTGTGCCCTACATAACACTTAAAGTGTTCCTAAGTGTGCATCGCGATAAAGATTCTGGATGCATTCATTTTAAATGAGGAACCTGTTTGCTTTTTGTGTTCTGTACGCCTGTGCCAATGTAATCATACATTATTTAAACTATACGAGAGCCTGTAGTATTCTGACACCATTTTTGCCAAATAATTGTGTCCTTTTTGTGCCAGTGTCTAATAAAAAAAAAGTTCAAAAAAAGAAAGAAAAAAGTTTACCCACACACACTAGACTTGAGTCTTATTAGAGGAAATGTTTACTTAATGTAAAGTTAATGAGAGTAAATAAACATTAAGTTCCAATTAGTACCATTACAAGATGATTACTAGAAAACACTCACTCGCTCACCATTCAGACAGCTTTATCCTGTATTCAGGGTTGTGGGGGCCTGGAGCCTATCCCAGGAGACTTGAGGCGGGGTACACCATGGACAGGGTGTCAAACCATTGCAGGATACACACTCATGCACTACAGGCAATTTTTGGGAATGCCATTTATCCTAATCTGCATGTCTTTGGGAGAAAACCCACCCAGCACAGGGAGAACATGCAAACTCATGCACACGGGAGACAGGAATCGAACCCGGACCCTGGTGGTTCAAGGAGACAGTGCGAACCACTACACCACCATGCCACCTACAGTACTAGTAAACAATTTTTATAGTATGATTATTTATTAGCATAAATTCCTGCATCAATATGGCATGGCATGAAGGCGATCAACCTGTGGCACTGTTGAGGCATTATAGAAGACAGGTTGCTTTGATAGAAGCCTTCAGTTCATGTGTATTGTTGAAAAAGAACTTTTTAATGATATGATTTTTTTCAAGATGCACTGTGGCCTTGAACCTCCAGGGCTGAGGGTTTGATTCCCACCTCAGGCCTGTGTGCATGGAGTTGGATTGATGGGTTTCCTCCGGGTACTCTGGTTACCTCCCATTTTTCAAAGGCATGCAGATTAGGCTAATTGCTGTCCCCAAATTGCCCGTTTTCTATATGTGTGCGTGCGTGTGTGTCTTATCTGTGATGGTTTTGCACCCTGTTCAGTGCACAAAGTCTCCTGGGATAGGCTCCAGGCCCCCTGCAACCATGTAACAGGATAAGCGGTATAGAGGATGCATGAATGTGTGCGTGTGTGCATGTGTGTGTGTGTACAAATGGGAGGAAAAAATATTTTCCTACTTACCTTGCTAGCACCTGGAAGCAAATGCAGTTTGACATATGGATCAGCAAGACCATTGGAGTCCATTGGCTTGAGGCCCTTTAACCAAAGAGATGAGAATAAATATTTTACACTCCATTTTAACATTTTGAAATATTTACATAAGTTTATGCAAAGGCTTATGATCCAGGTTAGATCAAATTCATTGGAGTGACGACTGTACACTCGTTTCAAAAGGACAGCTAAGAACATGAGGAAAATCTGAATATTTGTACAAAGCAGTTGACATGGTCAATATCACTATTACACCATTACATTTAAATAGGGACCTAGAGATTTTACAGAAAATTAATTCAAGATATCAAGATGTTCGCTTGATAAAAATGGAGGGACTTTGTAATAAAAACATAAATAAATAAATAAACAAACAGACAATAAATAAATAAGACAGTGGCTGTAATTCCTAAATGATTAATGCACTATTTTTGACATATTTAACATTTTGGACACGGCTTCTAATTCCATGCTTTTCCGTATTTTTATTTCTTTCTACAGTGTAAATCAACGCTAAATGCATCCAGAATATGCAATAATCTCTTTTGAACAGTTGATATCGAGATGTGTCCGCTACGCGTGCTCCATGAGGCCTTCATAATCTGAGGTTCATGGCTATGAAATAGCAACTAGCTGTTATTGTTGTTGTAACTGAATTACCTAATGCTATATGTCTTATTTCATCCAATATTATCCTACAATGTAAAAAAAACTTGTGTCCAAAAACTTTTGACTGGTAATGTATGTACGAGATATCAAAAACTTTGTTTTGTCTCATACGGAAATGGACTTTAAAAGAGCTTCTTGCTTAATGCAATTTTGGCCTGCTCGCAGATTGAAATATGATACCTTGGCTCTGATGATATTGCAGTGCAGAGTATTGTTTTCCTCCTCATAGAGCAGACTAAACTCCAACATCCCCAGTGTGGCTAAAACAGGGCAAAAAATAGCAGCAATGGGAAACTGAACCTGAAAACAAATTCCGAACTACAAAATGAAGCTCCTGGCCTCCACCCAAGATGGAGGAGCATCACTACACGATTGCATGGTGAGGAGCTTCACTGTGAGTGGGGTGTATTCAAGTCTTACTGGCATCGTCCGAGTCGTAGTCCTCTACATCCTCGGCAGAGGCCGGAGCGTAGGTGCTGTTTGAAACGGGAGGCTGCATAGTAGGTAGCGTCCTACTTTCCATCTGAGGGACTCCTTTCTCAAGAACATTTATAGAAACACATTGTGTGATCTATCTGATATGATCATCATGTGCAATTCACTCCAAACACAACTCAAAGCTATAGCACTGATGCAAGGAGGCAGAGAGAAGACAAGGTTTCCTCTCGAAATGAGAAGTACTGTTACCTTCCAGGTTTTTTTTTTTTTCTCTCCCTTTACCTTTCTGCATTTGTGAGCTCAGATAAGACGGCTGCAAAGGACTGGCACTCTTGACAGATTCTTCTTTTTTCCATGTTGTCAGATTAGACTGTCTCTCTGCACCCGATTGAGTCTGACTGATCTGAGCACTGACAGGCGGCACGTCTTGCACAGGGGGCTTCATTTCTGTTGAGTTCAAGCAGTCAGGAAAGTGATTTTACAATTCTTAAATTCCTTGATACGTTTCAGGCTCGATATGAAATCTTTTTGCAATCTACAAACAAAAGACTCTGACATTCTGGGTGTTGTCTAAACTTGAAGAAACGCTGTAATAGTAGGTTAAATGTACTGTACTTATTTTGCTTGTTACTATGTAGAGCACGCATTCAGACTTCAAGGTAATGTATTCTTAATTCATTGTTAACATTAGAATTGAACTTGACATTACAATAGCATGTACTGTAAGCCAGCCTCTTAACCTCGAAGAACCTGTCGGTAAGTCCAGGCCCGCCAGTGTTCCTCGCGTCAGTATCTTTATACCATTGTTATTATTTTCACTGCTGAATAATTTATAGCTTCTACTGGAAGACAACTAATTGAAGAAGAGTTTTAGAGGCTAACCTCCATTCTGTGTGTTGACGTATGAATGAGCAGTTGCGCTCTGTTGGGATGACGGTTCAGATGGAGCAGGTTTGTCAGCAGAACTACTGAACTGTTTCGGCTTCGAAATGGGTAAAGGTGAAGGCAAAACCTGCTGTGGCAACCCCTTGAAGAACCAGGCACCAGACTGCTTCAACATCTTGAAAAAAAGAGAGAGTTTTAAAATGTCATATATGATAAGTTGTTGAAAGTCCTAACTTGCACTTGGATTACTTAAACAGTTTGCTGTTTAAGCATTAAGTCAGTGAAATAAATAATTTCTGCACAAGAAAGAAAATGTACAGTCTTTAACAAATCTGTTTTAACATTGACATTTATTTTTGTTTTACTCAAAAGTTATGCAAGTTAATTTTTTTTTATGAAATTTTGTTTCTTGATATGACAGATATCCTTTGTGTAGTGGACGAAAGGAAAAAAAGAAAAAAAATAGAGGACTTGAAAGGGTTGATACTATTTTTAATTAATAGCGACATGTGTTTGGATTTAATATTGGCCTCGGATGGCATACCATGTTTTTTTGTTTGTTTTTTTTTAAGCTGATTCAAAATTATGTAATCATCCCGAATGAACTGACTGATCTGGACTTCTTAACCAGTAGACCTCAGTCTGTTAGGTTGGGCAATCACATGTTCTCCACATCCTGAACACTGGCATCCCACAGGGTTGTGTGCTGAGTCTGCTGTTCTACCACCTGGTCACCCATAACTGTATCCCTCGGTTCAGCTTCAGCACCATCATCAGTTATCAGCCTTAACTTTAGAATTGGAGGTTTTGGGTCCCACTTGTGCCACCGGGGTGGCTCTGGCCCCTTGGGGAGTGGTTCCGCAGGTCTTCTGGTAGTATGCTGAAGTGTCTGGCACCAGGATGCTGCATTTTTTCTCATGGCCATCATTGACTTTGCTTGGTAATTTGTGCAGCATTGTCTGTTCTGTGGGATGAGACAAGACAGGCTGGCATTTGTTCCCATGGGCATGGGTGAGCCTTGTATGTTTATGATCTTTTCACTATAACTCTGTGTGTACAGTATATATATATATATATATATATATATATATATATATATATATATATATATATATCCAATATTAATTCCAAACACATGTCGCTGTTAATTAAAAATAGTATCAACCCTTTCAAGTCCTCTATTTTTGCCTCTTTTTTTTTGTCTCCTACGCTCAGGACATCTGTCATATCAAGAACCAAAATTTCTATAGATAATTAAGGTATAGTAAGGTGTAAATACAGTACATATTCAACCTGCACTTTGAATATATAATGTTATAATTTGCAGAGTGCTACTACTTGCTGATAGCTTCTAAATTGCATTACATTGCAAAGTATGTGTACTACACTGTGCAATGACAATATCTATCTATCTATCCAACTAACAAACAGTTTTCCCTCCAAGTGTGCCTTTAGGCTCATTTAGTGAGGTCCCATTAGGATCCGGCCATGAGCAGTGTAATAAGTTCCACAAAGATTTAGGCTTCCTTATTTAATTCTGTATCATTACTATTCTGTGTTATTACAGTGTTAGATTTATAGTACAATTATGGCAAAAAATAATCTGACGTTAAACATTTTTTACCAGGAAGAATGTGACTCTATTGTTTTGAAAAAAATGTTATTAATGAAAATGACAAAAACAATGTAGTGATTTTTCCTGGTCTTCTAATCTAGGAAATAGTGGGAGGTGAACCGTTTCAAACATTTGCACAGCGCCTGATTTGCATTTAAACAAAAACAAAAACATTAAAAAAAAAAAAAAAAAACAGTGTTTTAGCTATAACTTTGGATCGCTGAAAAATACAGGCAATTTTAAGGCCTTTGTATTATTTGCTTATGAGAGTACACTAAATTAGGGACAAGTAAAATATTGGAGCATCTGCATGATCATGTCGTATTGTGGGATGCTGTTTGCATGCTGCTTTGTGACAGCAGTGACTCATCAAAAGCATGAATCACCTCATTATTGTGAAAGAGCCTCCTAAAGTCAAAGGTGCTGAACCGATCAAGAAGAGGAACAAAAAAGACAACCATCTCTGCACCGCTCTCTGTTTCGGTGTGTTAAACTAATACATCAGCAAAGCCCCTCGAAAAATTCAGTGACACTATATTTAATGGAGATCTACACATAGATGGAACTGAACATGAAAAAAGAATCAGAGTGAACAGATAAAGTACAGTCTGTGAACGATTTCAGCGTTGTTCGCAGGGCATTGGTTGAGATGTCTTGAGAGGTACAGTATGGATCAGCACCGCAAGCAAGTCAGTAGTCCTACAGTATATAAAGCTTACATGTTAAGGACCCAAGAACATGAGATGCCGCAATATGCATTTACAGCATTCATGTATTTATGCTCAGTAACTGGATAGTGAAGGTCACAGTAGTTTAAATTAGGCTGCTAGTTTGGTGCAAAGTTTTTGCAGGTACAGTAGGCACAAAAAAAAATGAATAAACTGAATTAATAACGTCCTTCATGTTGAGATCAATAGCTGCGGTTGAGGACAGGACTTGCTTTTTTCCTTATTTTTCAAGGGCAGCATGGTGGTGTGGTATATTAAAAAAGAAAAAAAGAAAAAAAAACTGGTTTAAATAAAAATCCAGACCTCCGAATACGAGGGGTGTTCAAGTCAAAACTGAGACTTTTGATTGTGCAGAATAACAGAACACAGATATGAGAGTAAAAACTCCTGCTATTGCTCTATACAGTATAATCTCCTGCTACACTAATGCACTTATCCCAATGTTTCATATTCTAGTGCTTAGATATCATCAAAGTAGAACGTTTTCTCAGTACACCGGCACCATGATCCGACTGCTTGCTTCACGGCTGAAACACTGGCCTCCCAGGAACTCCTTTAAAAAGGGCCAAAAGGGTAAAATGCTTGGAGGCAAATCATTTCCAGACAAGTTCCTGCAATGAGCAAAATGTATTGAATCACCTCATTATAGTGTTCTAGTGTATACCGTTCCCACAGGCACATGCGCCTCTTCCACAAGTTGGTGATTTTCAAGGATCAGGCATTCCACTCTGGAACGACTGCAGTGGCCGGGAATGTCATTCATGGATGTGACACCTTCTTTAAAACATTTGCACCAGAAAATGTTTTATTCTTCGACTGTGCCTGAAATCTTCTGAAATTTTGACTACAAATCCTGGTTTGACTTGAAAGCCCGTTATATACAGGGTCCATAAGCATATTCATATTAATGATGCATATTTGTATATTTTGATAAAGTGCTGCAGAATTTATAAACTGCTATGTAAAAAACTCTATAGGTGGCATTACAGCAGTTGTAATTCTTGGTCAGATGATTGCATCTGACATTTTATTTCTGCTTATTTTGCAAATCTGTTTTTAAAAAACACACATATACTGTATGACACTGTAAGGAAACTCTAGGAGGTATAAATAGTGTTATGAATGCAGGGTATTTAATAGCTGTACTGTATATGGACTCTGGAAAAGTGTTTGTTTATTTCTAATGATCCTGTTTGCTTTTGAATGCAAATCCTTTCTGTTGTGGGGCGTTCAGTCCCATGTTTCTATTCAAATTAGATACGACAAATTCATCTCACAAAAGGTCATGACAGCTGGACGTGAATTAGAACTCGTACATATCCGTACACAAACCTTCCATTACTGCTTTAATACTCTACATTTGCTTGAAGCTGCTGCTCCAGTGACACACACGGTCTGATGATGTGGATAATCCCCCATGGATACCATAAGAATGTGCACTTCTCAAATAAGAGTGTATGTTTAAGTCTCAGCCTTTGTTCAGTTATTAATCATAACTACACATTGTGCATTCGCTTCTGTATCCAAAGACTGTTTCTACGGCTAAGAAGAAGACTAATGATTTAAAATCCCACTTGCTGGTGTCACCATGAAGAGCGCAGATCCCCTTTTGATTCTGATTCCTTTCAAGGTCTCTTATTCATGTTTCATGTCTCTGGGGGTCTTCTCCTTCCCATTCCCAGCCTCTTACTTGCTGATTAGGAATCTAAAACTACACTTGGATTGCTGTAGCTGCTCTGTGACAGCATCTACTGTTAAAAACCTCTACCCCCGAAAGATTATACTAATTGCACGATATATAAGATACAATATGAAAGCCCAAACACAGGTCAAAGAAACTGCTGCCATAATTTCACATATGCTCTGTCAGCTCTGGCGGCTGTCATGAAATTAAGGACACATATTGCAGAAGGACATGATGACATGATGTAATTGAATGATTTCTAACCTCCTTGTGTTCGCTGCATATCTTGCACAGCCATGCAGGGCAGGAGCGACTATTACTGCGAATGCCACACTTGGTGCATATGTGCTGTGGTAGGTGAGAAAAACACACACACACACACACACACACACACACACACACATGTTGGCCTCGAGAGACTGTACAGGTGCAAACACATTCAGCCACATAGCATCATCCTTCAGTGCATTTCCACAACATCTGACATCACTACAGATGGGCTTTAGTGCTAATAAAGGATTATAAAGACTCTTAACGGGATGTGTGCAGCAGCTGCACCTGTGTCATATTACCGACCATTTGTTCACTAGCGTGCTATTTTACAGTACAGAAAGTGTATTACAGTACAGTAAGAGTAGTTAATAGACGGATAGTAAATGCTTCCCATTATTGGATGTTACAGCACATAATAAACTACCCAGGTTGTATAAGAGAACATGGTGCCACAAAGCAATCATTTCAGAGCTTAGCAAATTATACTGCAGCATTTATACGTATTATTTGGATTTAGTGTGCATAAAAAAGTATGGTGAGAATTGTCTCATTTGAGCATTTTTAATGTGTGAATAACACAAAAGCGGTCGGGCCCGTGAGGATGGGAATATTAGAATAGAATATGTGAGTTGGTATAGGTAACAATTGTGTCAAGACATTATATAAATAAATAAATGTTGTGGGTTTTTATTTATTTAATGTGTTATGTTTTGCTATATCACTTTGAATTTTGTGTGATTTTGCAACTCCTTTTTTTCATTTAGATTTTATATTTAGACATTTGTCAGGTGCACTTATACAGAGCGAATTACAAAAACCCAACAACACGACACTTGATCTCAATCTAAATATGGATGTTAATCTGCCGTGTACAAATTATATTTGATAAAGTGATACTTGTTGATCCTAAAAATAATGATGATGATGATGATGATGTTAGCACTGTCGCCTTGCACCACCAGAGTCCGGGTTCGATCCCCGTCTCTGTGTGCATGGAGTTTGCATGTTCTCCCCGTGCTTGGTGGGTTTCCTCCAGGTACTCTGGTTTCCTCCCACAGTCCAAAGACATGTAGGTTAGGTTAATTGCCGTTCCCAAATTGGCCGTAGTGTGTGAATGAGTGTGTGTGTGTGTGTGTGTGTGTGTGTGTGTGTGTGTGTGCCCTGTGATGAATTGGCCCC
This sequence comes from Clarias magur, assembly GCA_013621035.1. Classification (NCBI taxonomy): domain Eukaryota; kingdom Metazoa; phylum Chordata; class Actinopteri; order Siluriformes; family Clariidae; genus Clarias; species Clarias magur. Next base: position 748,130 of record QNUK01000027.1, on the reverse strand, counting down.
CTGACCCTGAATACAGAATAAAGTGGTATAGAAGATTAGTGAGTGAATGATGATGATGATGATTATTATTATTATTATTACTAACCTGCACTAAGTATCACTTTCATGTGGTATATATTCAATCATGTCTAAATAAATATTTTACTGCAGCACATTGCACTGCTGTATGCGCCTTCTTTTTGTTATAGGTTATTATATTATATTATTATTCCAATCAGCACTTTTTAATACTATATATCAGCATATAAATATTGTGTTACCCTTTAATTTTTACAATCATATACTAAAAATTATTATTATTAAAAAATGTTGTAGGTGATTTAGAGCAATTGTTTATTATTACCGTACATAAAGGCCACATAGTGTATATTTGAATGCAGCTGTAGATGTTGTGTAAAGGCTCTAAGAGATCCCCTGTATACCTTCTTGCACTCCTCACACATGACTGTGCTGACTCCCGTCATGCCGAACTGCTGGCCGCAGAGCAGGCATTGCGAGTGGCCGTCCCCGCACGCCGTCCTCTTTATCGTGTCCAGTCGATTGACCAAACGGCTGCAGGACACAACAGCGTTAAGCTCATTACACAGTCCTTCGACTACCACCTTAAAGCTGTTAAACACTCCTGCCTTAAATTCTGCTGATAGCAGCAAACAAGAGGTCACTTTGCAAATGAAGTGTACTGTATGAGGACAGGAGGTTGTGTGGAATGCATCAGCAGATGAAATAGAGACCAAGGGCTAAGCGAAAAAGCTTGATACAAAGCTGTAGTTGAACATTCACTATTTATGACTCGCCGTACAATCCAAGCAATGGTTGTAATGGAACCAAAAAGGCGGTCCTGGAATGCTGAGACAGATGTGTTTTTGCTGAATCATTCCGTTTTTAATGAGTCCATTTTCCACCAACATATCTCTGTCTTTCCATCAAGATCAAGTAGAAGTGGATTTACTTTTGCTTCAGTTATCCCCAGTGGAACAAACAGTCTTTTCGCATTATCCAGCCAGGAAGCAGGCTGAGATCTGCACACAGGGTCAGTTATGATCCAGCATTTTTAGGTTAGCTGAGGTTTATGTTTGCTCAAAGAGATTTGAAATGAAGGTGTGCACAGCCGTGGCCTAAATTTTATCCCACGCCCACCATCTCCTGAAGAATTCTGCCCAATCCTGTCCACTCCCATTAAAATATTCATCAATCTTTAATAATGATAACTATTTATAACACCATATAGAGTACAGTACCCTGTCTTGTGTCCAAAAACATTCAAATGACTGGAATTGGGTCAAGAACTTCCCAGTGCATTATTAAAACCCTGGAAGGACAGTGTTGTCTACTTTACAGAGGACATATGGTCAGAAAAAAAATATATAATGACCATGCTCAAACACTTGGTGATGTTGCATCATAAAAATCTACAGAGGAAACTGCAGCTGTGCTTAATATAAGTTCTGTAGTAAATGTAAGAGCATTTATATACCTAATGCAAGTGAGGTTAGTGACGTTAATCAGAAAAAGAGGCTTTGATTTTCTATGGAGCATAAAGATTGGTCCTTAGAAAGGAAAAATGTCATGAGGTCAGATGAGTTCAGACTGACCCTATTCCAGAGCGATTAGGGTGAGAAGGGAAGTGATGCACCCATCATGCACTGTACAGGCATCTGGAGGTTGTAGGTTGTGGCAATAAAATGAAGTCAGCTGATGACCTGAATGTACCGAATGACCAGGTTATCACAGATTTGGGGCTTTTCTTTCCTGGTGTATCATAGGCATATTCCAGGACTCATATGAGTCCTGGAATATGTGTCAGACTCTACTTAGTAGCGGTACTCACCCAATCCGCTCCTGCTCCATGGCCTCAATCATCTCGGCCCGGGCCAGCACGCTGTTGATGATTTCCTTCTCCTCATCCGTCAGCTCCTCAGCTCTAGTAAACTCCATCTGGCCAGTGTATAGCTGTCAGTCTCTCCTACATCACCGAGAAGAGAGCAGAAGGTTCCCACATGCACACTTGCATGTAATCACGCTCGATACAGCAGCAAACACATTCACTAGGAGCCAACTATGCTGAGAAAAGAATGCTATTGGCTAGCTATGGCTTATCTTTGGCACGTAGAAATATGAATCATAATCATAATAGCGATTGTTAAAAAGCAGACGAAGACATTTGTCAGTCCCTATTATATTAGGACCCACCCAAGACACATTACTGATCCGTTGTCAACGTGGTCTTCCCAGATGATCTCCCAGTACATTGACAACGGCTCTTAACTAGCCGGCATCTTCACATACAGTACGATACAATGGCACATCTCTGCTTGACTGTAGAATATTGAATGTCAAACAAGCAAATAAGTCTACTAAAACAAATTATTAGCTCATAAAACAAGCTGAAGGTTCTGGACTTGGTCGTTTTTATAGCTATGACAGATTGTTGCAGCATGTTCAAGTTACAGTTATATGTTTGTATCCCTGTAGGCTTGAATAAAACCTAATAGCCTTACATCAAGTATATTTATATGGTCATTTCAACAGTTGTATAAAAGTTTGGGCACACCATCTAATGCAATAGTCTTTCCTGATTTTTTATTTCTTTCTACATTATAAAGCAATGCTGAAGGCATTTGAAATATGCTATAATCTCCTATAAACAGTAGATATGGAGATGTGTCTGTTAACGGCTTCATAACGGCTCTAATCTGAGCTGCTGTTAATCGGTGATTTCAGGTAAGTTTTGGTCCTGCTTTCCTGGGTTGGTCTTCGTTAAAACCAGTTACATCATGGTGCTTTATGGGTTTTGCAAATGCTCTTGACACAATACTGTTCTTGCAAGAACTGTTCCAGTACAGCTGACCTTGTTATCTTAAAATAACAATGGACTCTTGTTGTTGGTGGTGTTATTACTAAATTATCTAATTGCATATGTGTTATTTCATAGTTTTAAACGAAATAAATAAATAGTACTGTACATATGAATTTATGTAATTAAATAACAAATGGCCAATAGAGCAGTGGAGACGTGTTCTCTGAACTGACGAATCACACTTCTCTGATGTTGGGATGATGTTGGGATGTTTTTCAGGAGTTGGGCTCAGGATTTAGGCTTGTTTCACCTTCATGCTCCCAACTTTGTTGGAACAGTTTAAGAATGGCCCCTTCCAGTTGCAACATGACTGCGCACCTGTGCACAAAGCAAGGTCCATAAGGATATGGATGAGCGAGTTTAGTGTAGAAGAGTCCTGATCTTAACCCGACACAACATCTTCAAGATGAATTAGAGCGGTGACTGCGAGCCAGACCTTCTCGTCCGCCATCCTTGTCTGACCTCATACAGTAAATGCGCTTCTTGAAGAATGGTCAGAAATTCCCATAAACACACTCCTAAACATTGTGGAAACCCTTCCCAGAAAAGTTGAAGCTGTTATAGCTGCAAAGGCTGCGCCAACGACATACTGAACCCTATGGATTAAGACGTGGATGTTACTCATGTGCATGTGGCAGGGCTGGTGAGCGAAAACCTTTGTATTTTTGGCAATTTTATAAACATATCAACATTGGCCAGTTCAGCACCTACTTCCCCAAAAGCATCATGAAGTTAATCTCATCTTCACTGGGAGATCGAGTGCTCAATTTGACGCGCACGCTACCATTTAACAAATAGCTATGTGCCGCAATGCTTATGAGAAACTCCATAGAACTGTATGAGGGTCAGCAGGGTGACTTCCTCAGGTTGTTCTGCCAGATGGCAGAATGATCAAAAGCCCATTAGATGGGTGGAAGTGGTAATCTACAATGCTAGTAGCCTCGCAAATGTGTTTATAGTTTAAGTCTTTACTGTAGAAAAGAGAGAGTGAGAGCGAGAGAGAGAGACCCTTGATAAAACTATTATAACTGTACCTGTTTCAAAATCAGGCTCCCTCTTGAGCCTTATCCTTACTGTAAATAAGATCCAGTGTGCTTAACCCAAGACTTGCAAAGTCATCGCGTTGGTAGAATTTAAATTTTGGCCTGAAGCTTATTAAATATGTTTATACTGAAATATTTTGCGATGTGCTTAGTGATTCTCTTGCTAATTTGTTGGCCGGCGCTGTGCTTTTGTTATTCTCATGAGAAGTCATTGGTTGTTTACTCGCAGCACCTTCTATGTCATGAATATCAACATTCTGTTACAAGCCTGTGATGCATACTAATGTTTCCAATATTCTCCCAAATGTTCTACATAATGTAACCACACCCACCTCTCCCTAACAACACATACTGGAATAAAGCAATTATAACAGGGTGAATCTGAATTGTTTATGAACAGTGGATTACTATTTACTTCACTTTGTTGATTTTACTTTACTCTTTACCACATCTCTTGTCATACACTCTCCAGCTATAATTCCACTTTGGAATAAAACCTTGAAAATATAATGGGGGTATCTTTTTATATGAGGTCACATTAGGGGGAAATCTCTTTGGCTTGTTTAAATGATGGCCATACAAAAAGAGAATAAGGACAAAAAGCATGGAATGTTTTTTTGTATATACACACACATACACACACACACACACCCATTGGAGACCCATCTGAATGCTTAAAAATGACTAAAAATGCATTCTGTATAATAGACGCTCTTTAAGAAAAGCACTAAAAAGGGTTTTTGATGTTGTTGTTGTTGTTGTTGTTTTAAAGTCAGCTCACTTATCTGGAGGAGGAACAGCTGCTTAGTCGAGCGCTATAGCAGGAGCATTTCCCACACACATACTGCTGGGATTTTTTTTTTTTTTTGAGTTAATACCACACACATTGCTGTCTTTATTTAGTTTGTCAAAAAATATAATCCTCTAGAGAACAGATGTTTGATCTGTCCGTTTAAATTGAAAGTGCATCAGCCCGTATTTTGGACGTTGTTTTTTTTTAATCAGACGGAAAACAGACATTTCTCTTTCCACCATCATTTTGGAAGGAATTAAATGAAAACACAAGTACAGATGTTTGAATTATCTGCAGAGATGGCGAAGTCAAACTACTCTGTTACTGTACTTGTGTGTTTTTCTTCCATGTGGCTGTACAGTATTTTACTGACGCATTTTCCATATGTAATACGTTTTACTTCTACTCACTACACTGCTCGATGAAAACCTTGTACTTTTACTTCCTACATTATAAACAGAAACTTGTTACCCTTCAGCTGATGAAGAGTGCATTGATTTTCTAATGTAAACATAAGCATTTATGCTGAGACTGAGCTCCACCCCACATGGGAAGTACAGAAAGAAAAAAAATCCACCAGTCCAAGCAGTCCAAGTTTACAGAAATGACTGGCAGGACATTATGAAAGCGCGAACTGCTTAGCAAACCAAAGTGATCGATGGTTGCCAAGGCAACGGATCCTGCCCACTTGGTCTCTGGGCTGTGGATTCTTCTGGCTCCATTTACAAGCATCTTGAATTGGCACAATTGTCAAAGTAAGATTAGCTAACTAGCTAACATACTGAGCCAAAAAGTTGTGAACTCTTACTCGTTTGGTTTGTATTTATGCTAGAAACAATGCTGTTTTTTAGAACAAGCTTATAATTATAATGTCCTTTACCTTTAGCTTGTTCTGTACGCTTGCAATAGCCATAATAACTTGCATTATACAGGGTAGCAACAAGCTACTGATGAAATGACAGAGACTTTTAATTAATGTCATTTCAATGACATTAGCATCATCTTCATTTGTGGTTAAAATAATTAAAATGCCGTTTATCACTAGCTCAGTTGGATAGATACCGGGAAAAATCAGTTTCTTTTCTCTTTTGTACTTAAAGTACATTATCGAGCATGTACGTTCTTTCGGCATGTACTTGTACTTTTACTGGGGTATTGAGTTTGTGTACATTCTATGTCCCCAACCATAATCAAATCAATACACAAAAACAACTTGCATTAGCAAGACCTCTTACCTTCTTTGGTAATTAAGGCCTATTGAACTGTGGGTATGGCTACGACAATGTGTGCTAGGAGTATATTGAACTACTATGCTGTTAAGGAAATAGTTTTCAGAGAATTTACACTGCCACCATCTTCAGCTGTGCACTTTCACAACCCCTCAGACATAATTTAGAGTACGCCATTACGTCATTCGTTAATCTTTATTAACTGCCTAATCCCGGTTAGTGGATCCTGAGTCGATCCTTATGATGGAAAACCCAAAGGAAAAGGTCAGGTCTTGTACAGGAACAAGGTTGGAAGAATGTAGCATGTACTGTATGCTAGAACTGGCCAGTGGTTTGTCAGGTGTGAAGAAGTGAAATCAAATTACTGCTTCGTGTTAGGAAGGCACTCCAATCCAATTGGTGTTTCACTGGCCCTTATGTAACTTCATTATAATACACTCATACAGCAACCTACTCTGTAATGCCAAGATTCTGGCCTGTGTGCAAGTCTGTGAATTAGTGCAACGGGATCCAGCTATAAGAGTGAACTTCAAATTCATTGACCCTTCATTACGTTTGTAACCAGAGAGCAGAGCTTGATACTTTTCAGTCAGGATCATTACACACTTTACAGGATCATGGGGCAGCATACTGTATACTGTACATTCACACACTCATTCATATATTTCAGCATCGCCAATCCACCTAGTAGTTTTCTTGAACCTTGAGAATTTTGCTCCAGACATTAGGGTTAATAGCACCATGAAGTGCCTTTGGTGTCCTCATCAGAATCAGCCAGTTATCATGCAAAATATTGAAGTTTTATTATAAATGTCCAACATTTACACACAAATCAAGTCTCTTGAAATGTGTTTTCTTCACTTTATACCATTTGCTTGATTGAGTGGATGTGATTTTGCCATGTCCCACATGCTGCTCTGCTAGTTTCAGTGAGTGCAATAAGTGGTTAAATGACACACACCTAAAATACTGTTTATGCGATCTTATTGTTCTTATTGTATAAAACAAGTAATTTTGATTTTTTTTATATTCCGTTTCATAATAATAATAATAATAATAATAGTAATCATAAACATTTTGGGTCATCATCGCTGTCATTTTGGGGTAACTGTCCTTTGGGGAAACTACAGTAACTGACGTCTTTGACTGAGGTCATTCTTCAATGGAGGATGAAACAACTGCTGTACATAAAGTACATGAAGTATTTGCACTTATATTTCCAATATCATATATTTTCATCATGGAGTTTGATGTTGTCAAGCTTAACATGTCTGCCCTGTCATAGTGAAATATTAATAAACTTTTTTTTATCAGAAATTTTAAATATACAGTACAGACCAAAAGTTTGGACACACCGTCTCATTCAGCGTGTTTTCTTTATTGTGTTCTTTAGCCCAAACGCGTCTCTTCTGCTTGTTGCCTGTCCTTAGCAGTGGTTTCCTAGCAGATATTCTACCATGAAGGCCTGATTCACACAGTCTCCTCTTAACAGTTGTTCTAAAGATGTGTCTGCTGCTAGAACTCTGTGTGGCATTGTCCTGCTCTCTGAGCTGAGCTGCTGCGATTTCTGAGGCTGGTGACTCGGATGAACTTATCCTCCGCAGCAGAGGCGACTCTTGGTCTTCCTTTCCTGGGGTTTCTTTGTAGCGCTTGATGGTTTTTGTGACTGCGCTTGGGGACACTTTCAAAGTTTTTTCCAATTTTTCAGACTGACTGACCTTCATTTCTTAAAGTAATGATGGCCGCTCGTTTTTCTTTACTTAGCTGCTTTTTTCTTGCCATAATACAAATTCTAACTCTTTGAATGAGAAGGTGTGTCCAAACTTTTGGTCTGTACTGTATGTACTGTATATATGTATACAGTAGTGTACACATAGACCTTCAACATGGAATCATGTTGCTAAGTAAATGTCCACCATGTGCTCATTAATTGCAAACTTAAACAAAAAAATGTCTATCCTGTCATCAGTCCTTCAATGTCAGGGTGGACATGTGAGCATAGGTTTTTATTTATTTATTTATTTCCTTTTTGGCCTCTTTTTGGATTGATTTTATTTTTATACTTATACTTTTGCCATGAACTAAAATATACTGCTGAGACGGGGCAAATATATCTTTTTGAAAATGTGCCTATATATTTTGCGACTTGCTGATTCATCAATCTGCATGCAGTTCATTTATTAAAAGTGCAGGAGCTGGACCAACATGTATTTCTAACAGCCTAATAAAGTCTATTTACTGAAGCTAGCCTGACATTAAATAGAAAATCTCAGATGTTATGTGGTAATCATTTTCACACACAAAAAAAATTTTTTTTTTTTTTACTTTTTTACTTAGCAATAAATACATTCTTACTGTGTACATCTATTACAACTCCCCTGAAATGGCTGTGCCTGGAGCTAAGAAAAAAATCCAGTTTTATTGTTTGAAAATCTTGACATGCATTGCCACCTCTGCAGCACACTCTCCTACACAGCTGCAGCGAGATAAAATTAAAACGTCTGTGTTGTGCCTTTTGACATTACAGTATGCCGTATCATCAATGAGTCAGTTTGCTGATCTTTCTAGCTCAACCGCTTTAGTCAGATTCAGCTTTCGCCCCATAGAGGCATTTCGAAGCACTGATTGAAATGTCGACGAGGGAGTGCTGACAGTGAGGGAGACCTGGCAGAAGACGTGACTGATTGCTGTCTGGGGGTGGAGGGCAGGGAGACGCGGGGAGGGAGTAAGGGAAGGAAGGAAGGAGGGAAGGAGGGAAGCTTGGAGAGTGTAAAGAAGGGAGAGACGCAAATGAACGGAAACTGCACCGCATTCAGCATCATTGTCACTATTCATCTCATCAGTGCTTTTCCAAGCCTGCAAATCAAAACGAGCTGGGATCCGTGCCCTTAGCTAATAGTTCAACATTCAATTGAAGCAAAAAAAAAAAAGGCACATTTTCTGGCTTTTTTCAGCTTTTTTTATTAAACGTTACGGTTCAGCGCTCTCTCTCAGTGTCACGAGGGGGGAACAGAACATGCTGGAAATGTTTCATGCTGGAAATTTGAACACACAATTCGTTTCGGATATGAGAAAAGTGCGCCAGGCACACTGATCTATATCTATAGAGCTATATATGGTGTGTCTGGATGTTATATAATAACACAAATCTGCTTGAGCGTGTGGCACAAAAAAACGCAAGAGTTCATTACCTACAAAATTGCCCAAATTGTTGCTTTTTTGTTTCGTTTAGTTTCGTTTTTTTTTTTACAGACTCCTAAATCCTCCATGTGCGCTCTTCACTCTTGCCCAGTTAAAATGCCCTGTCACACATGTAATTGAATTCGGGTCCTTGCACTTGCTGTGGAACCTCTGGACCAGTCAAAAGGACAGTAATTCACATTCATCCTATAAATGTCATTTACTATTAAAGGACTTTCAGGACGCTGATCGGATTACAACCGTATTCGCCGCACCTTATTCAATATCATCACGTCGGTAGGTGCGAAGGAAGGTGCTGTACTAATTATTTACAGGTAATGAGCTTCAGGGCAGGCTGAGCAATCGCAGTCATGCCAAGCGCATCAATATGAGTTAGCTTAGTAAGGTAAGCCATAATGGAGGTGGAATTTCTAGCCATTATCCGGCTGCAGGAGTAAGAATTACAGATTTCCAATGAACTATTGCCGTGGTAACATATGCCACAGGCAGAGAAATAAATCATAATAAGTGAGAGAAGATTGTAAGGTCATGTATATTTTTAGCATGAGTTTGTACGGAAAAATATTACATTTCATTAGAAGATTTATGAAGTGCAACCTGGAACATGACAGTATGCATGCATAGTAAAGTAACGAAAAAAAGAAAATACCAACTCGGATTCGGTTCAATTTCTTGCTGTTTCTGGTGATACCTGCACTAAAGGTCTTTTGTTTACACGCAGTGATCCCGTACACAAATGGAGAGGACCGTGCCCATTTCAAGATGATTTCACACAGTGGGACCTTCCTGCCAAAACATTGTGCTATGAGCGCTAGCAAAACAAAACGCTTTGAAAAGTGATGACATGGTACACTCATACTAAACTGTAGCTATAGAGTCAACGATCCAACCATTGTCCGTCTCTAAAGATACATTTGGCAAATGTATGTGTTTGTTGACACTTGAGTGACTCCAGTGCCAATCTTTCAACCTCTCTCATCCTCAGCTGTTCCAGCAAGCTCCGTCTTATTCGGTTTTATTTGAGGGCCCTGATGGTGCGAAGTGCTGACAAAACCTCCCCCCAGGCAACCAGACAGTGTCTGGTCCCCTTTAACTCCAACACCTGCTCTTCACATCCTTCCAAACCTCAGGCCTCCTGTTGGTATTTTTCCAGGCTTCTTCGCAAGCAAAAAAGGACAGAAATCAAAACCCTACATGACGGAAAACTTGATGCATGTGGCGTGCATGGGAAATAGGTTAATGAAATTCATAGATCAAAAGCGAGACATGGAGATTTCATTTGGAATCTTACTCAGGGAATGGGAGGGGAACAACGGCGAGATGAAGACTGTTCTAAATTCAGTAACGTTGCGCAAACACGTCGGCGTGAAACAAAGTTTCAGAGAAAAGGATTACATCATACATTATACTGCATATATAAATACAATACATTATACTGCATATTATTATAGCATTCAAAAAATAATTGTCACGGTTTCTCTCTTTGCGTTTGTTATTATGTATCCATGATGATACATAATATGTGCTAGTGTTTGTTTTTTAGGTTTGCGTTTTACTTAAAACCCAAGCAGAACAGATATAACCCGATGAAAATGCGGGCTTATGTGGGAGCCTTGCTTAACGAGGAGGCTTTAAACTTTAAACTGTGTATTTGGGTTTTCAGTTACAGTAAATGTATATAATGTAGAACTGACAAAATAAGTATATTTTTGGTATTTAAAAAAAAACTACTTTAAAAACATGTGATCCTGTGTAACGGTGCTATTTGACCCATTTTTTTTATATATATATTTTGCTGAGTCATGTTTGTATAGTTGGTTAAAATTCTATACTTCATAATCCTGTGTATATGTTTATTAGTCCCTATACATGCTTATTAACAAAACAAAACAAAAATCTCTGTCTATGGCTCGTCTTCAGCTTGTTCACTGTCACCCTGGTTTGGTTCCCAAATATGTGCACCTGTTCTAGTGTTCAGCCACGTTAAGCACGACGCCAAACCGTAGGGAGTGAAACTGCTCGATAAAAAGGAAACTGTGGCGGGAACATGTGAACAGTGGTTCATCATTCTGCCAGATGTGGACATGTGCACATTTTCCCCACCAGTCATTGCACATTGCTGGAATGCAGAAAATTCCAGCTTGGAAAGGGATGCACTGTATATATGTATTATCATTATTATCGAGGATGACGTAATAATAATGTGACACAATAGGAATTTGTAATTAATTCATTATTTAAATGTAATTTAAAAAACCTATTTACTTAATAAATCATTATTATTACATAGGCTTAGTATTACAAAGCCAGTAATCCTTTAAATAAATTTTTTTTAAAACTACACTATAAAAAATTTCTGCAATAAATTTCAATAAATATTCAATGTTTCATTCAGTAGTGTGAATTTTTCACAGTAGCAGCAACAGGTATCCGAGGCGCTTATGTTACCAGGGTAACAATGATGTGGCTGCTTTGATGATGTCACAGGGTGTTCCGAATGGAAGGCTTTTGTTAATTGAAGTTCTCTTACATGACATGAGCACTCTTTAAAAAACACTGTGGAATGAAACACAGCCTACGTCTTATCCTGAGTCAGCGTACTGACTGGTTTTGACCTTTGCCTGTTTTCTGCCGATTATGGATTGTCGTAATAAAATACACTCCACTTGTGTCCTGCCTCATTTGCCTGCATGCTGCAATAATCACTTTCATTTTTCTTCACACTGAAATCCAAATCATTTACAGGCAAAGTACGGGGAAAATGGTTTGATGCAATTTGTTCCTTTAAATTTGTAAATAAATGTAATACAACTTTTTCTCGTGCTGAAAATTCAAAGCCCAATCTTTTAAACATGTACACTCACTGGCCACTTCATTAGGTACAGTACCCCTTACTGGCACTGGCTTAGACACGCTTTTGCCTTCACAACTGCTTCATTCTTGGCATAGATTCAAATAAAGTACTGGAAACATTTCTCAGATATTGTGATCCATATTGAGTATCCAATCAGGCAAGATTTATCTTCTGTGGGTTCAAATTTGGTAAGCCTGTGCAAATTGTAGCCTCTTCTTAACTTGCTGCTTTAAAGGTTCGACACGTCTTGTGTTCAGAGATGCTCTTCTGCATACCCGAGTTATAACAAGATGATATTTAAGTTACTATTGCCTTCCTATCAGCTCACACCAGTCTGTCTATTCTCCTATGACCTCAAGCATCAACAAGGCATTTTCACCCAGGGACCTACAGTACATCTCACTAGATAAGTAAAAAAAAAAAAAAAAAAAATTTTAAACTAGAAAAAGAACCCTTTCGTGTAAAACCTAGAGATGGGTTTTGCATGAAAATCCCAGCAGATCAGTTTTTTGAAAATCTCAGGCCAGAGGATCATCTTGTCCATGTCTACACATGAATTGAGCTGCTACCATGTGATTGGTTGATCTGATACTCGCGTTAACAAGCAGTTGAACAGGTGTACCTGGTGGAAAGTGCGTGTAAATCTTAACCTCTCTAATTATGTGTTAGACATCACAATAAATAATTAAACCAATATACCTCCATGTTCATTGCCACTTCCCACCCACTACATTAATTTGCCTGTATTGCGCAGTAGCTATCATTAAAAAACGTCACAGGTTAACACTTTTCCACTGCAACAAATTAACCCACCATAACTTTATTTAAGCTTTATTTAAGCTTCAAGAAAGCTTTAAGAAATTCGAACAGTGTAGCCAGGGAATTTTAATCAGAATGTACAGGAAGACGCATCAATCAGTTGTACGTATAAATGTCTTGAAAGATGAGCGTTGGACTTGATTAGAAAAACTGTTCATTTGTGTCAACAGAAAATAATGGCCCAGGTTGCTGAAAAGTGAGAAGAATGGTTCAGGAGGGAGAATGAAAACACGAGGGTATAATAAAATAATGCAGTCCACTTCCCACCCACTACATTAATTTGCCTGTATTGCGCAGTAGCTATCATTAAAAAACGTCACAGGTTAACACTTTTCCACTGCAACAAATTAACCCACCATAACTTTATTTAAGCTTTATTTAAGCTTCAAGAAAGCTTTAAGAAATTCGAACAGTGTAGCCAGGGAATTTTAATCAGAATGTACAGGAAGACGCATCAATCAGTTGTACGTATAAATGTCTTGAAAGATGAGCGTTGGACTTGATTAGAAAAACTGTTCATTTGTGTCAACAGAAAATAATGGCCCAGGTTGCTGCAGTTTCCCAGTGAAAAGCTTCCGCTCGGGGGATTTATTTCCTTGCAGCCACAAGAGCATTAGTGAAGTCAGGCACTCGCATTGGTCACACTGGGTGTTTTAAATTTGCCTTGCAAATGACCCATCAAGCTCATCCTAAAGATGTTGATGGGGTTGAGGTCAGGGCCTGGTGCAGACAAGTCACGTTCTTCCAATCTGCTTTTAACACCTGATTTCTGATAGTACCTTGTGTGTGTGTGTGTGTTTTTCTATATACATACTGAGACAGGAAACTAGCCACAAAGTGGGAAGTTGAGTGTTGTCTAGACTTGTACGCTGTAGCGCTCAGGACCATGAAAACCTGCCCAAGCCCATTATTCTTCTACCATCATACTGTATAGTTTGCATTATGCATTGAAACAGGTAATGTTCTCCAAGCATCTACTTCCAGGCAGTGATGTGTGACTCATCACTCCAGAAAAAGTATCTCCTTCTACAGAGTCCGATGATGATGATGATGATGATGATGATAACTTTACATCACTCCCGCTGTGCAACTCCGGCATTGCATTCGGTGCTTCAAGGCTTCCTGTATATATGGTTGCTTAACCATGCGGCGCAACGTCATTAAGCTCATTCTTTTGATTAAGCTTGTTAACTGTAGTCTGAAAAGTCAGCATTCTGTGATTATATTGTAGCAGAGTGGATGGCCTGAAAATTTATGGCTATGCCGGTCTTACTAGGCATTTTCACTTCGCATTAACTTCACTTAAGCAGACAAGGTGTAGGGCAGGAATTTGTGCCAGTGCCAATCAATGATGGTTTTTCCACTAATGCACAGTTTTTCTATTACGAGATCACCGTTACGGATACAGTACCAAAGGCATAACCAGCCAGCAAAGAAGGAGAGCAAATGCAGCAGCACAGGAACTCATATATATATAACTGATAAATAAGACAGCATCTGTTAAGGGATGCACAAAAAGATGATAAAACTGTAATGCAATTCTATTCCTGATGAAAGAAGAGCCAAAATGTTGCATGTGGGCAAGGGTGCTCCAGGTAGAGGTAGCACGAGGCATCGATGTCCCAAGGTGGAGATGCTAGGGATGGAAAAGAGACCCAGGATACTGTAAACCAGGTAAGAAAGACCGAAGTGCAAGTCTTATTTTGTACACTTATACTGTAACACAGGCTTTCAAGTCATTCGACTGAATTACTCTCAACAATAAGTGCACTAACTCCAAATTCCCCACTGTTTTTTGGAAGTTAATATTAAACAAGATCTGCATAAGCCGATTATTGGACTGAAAACCAGGTGCCTGCTTTGGTAACCCGGTAACAGCTTTAATCTCTTTTCCTCAGGGTATGCGGTTTTCCATGTTCAGTGGAATGGTAACTACTCATATTATTGGTGTGCATGGAAACCCACTGAGTGTAAGCCTTAGAAAAGGCAAAAATAACAAACAGATGTGACTGTTTCCAGCTAAATCAGGCCGGACTCGAAAATCTCACAAATCCTTGACATTAATTATAGCGATTAAATAGCGAAGAGTGAAGAGAAATGAAAAGTCACGCACACACCCTGCCAGTATGATGCAGAGAAATGGCATGATCAGTGTTGACATAGCAACCAATAATGGGTAAAGACTGCTTGATGACGAGTACGGCAGAGAACGAGAAGAAGAGAGAGACGTAGAGAAGATAATATCACACCCAAAACTGTAACTGTAGTATCGGTTCTGTCATCTGTCTCTGAAATTTCATTTGGCAAATCTGTGCTCGTTCACACTTGAGTAACTGCAGTATCAATGTTTTACCTCCAGTCCTCAGCTGTTTCAGGTAGACTTGTATTATTGTCTGGCTTTATTGAGGAACCTGATGTGTGTTAAAAAAAAAAAAGAAAGAAAAAAAAAAACCCCTGCGGGGCATCCAGACAATGTCTGGTCTCCTCAAACTCCAACACCTGCCCCTCATTGATTTCACGGAACCACAAAAGCACACCAAATCCATACCAGGTAGTAACCTAGGGAACATTGTGCTAGATTTATATGAACAACAAAACTCTGCATGATGGTTGGAAAAAGAACAAGAGATTAAGAAACTATTAAAAAGCCCTTGGGCTTGCTGTAGAGGGGAGGTGTCAGGATCGCAGTACAGGAGGGAGGAAGAGAAGTGGGGTTATGCCTCAGGCACCATCACTATTTATATGGGACACAACAAGCAGGAAGAGCAGAAATAGGATGCGATGATGAAGTACGATGTTGGATCGAATGGGGAAGGATGTGATATATGATGAAAAGTGAGAAGAATGGTTCAGGAGGGAGAATGAAAACACGAGGGTATAATAAAATAATGCAGTCCCATGTAAAGAGAGATATAATAAGGTAAAGACATTGGTGGGAAGAATGTGGGCAATTAGGTAGCTATTCCAGACAGCTATTCTCAAAAGCTGAGCCTTAATAGGAGACGTGAGTAAAACCTGATTTGCTCCATACTTCAATTATTAAGTACGTCCTATTGTTCTTTATTTATTCCATCCTTGGGTTCTATCATTTATTTAAATATGACACTATAGAGAAAGAGGAATAAACAACTGTGGCGAGCAGAAAAGCTTCTCAGAATGCATAAGGCGTGCGAGAGCAGAAGCCCACGTCGGGTTCAGACTCCCGTCAGGCAGAACAGAGTGCACTCAAACTGGAAAAGCCTAGCCGGTGCTTTTCCCGGTCTTCAGCTCTGACGTTTAAATGAGCCTGTGCCCACTGCAGCCTCAGATCGCTGTTCTTGATTGACAGGCGTGGTCTTCGACTGCTGTAGCCCATGGACTCCAAAGATTTGATGTATCCTGAGATGCTTTTCTGCGTACCACATTTGTCAAGAGTGGTCATTTGAGTTCCCACAGACTTCTTATCTTCCCCTTAGCCATTGCTGCTGCTTCCTGAATTTTTCATGTGTCACCTCTAGAGATCTGCGGCTGAAAATACAAAGGGATCACTGGTATCAGAAATACTCAAACAACCATGCCACTGTGTGGGTTTTTTTTTTTTTTCTATTGTTCTGCTGGCATCTGATTGGCTGATAGGATAAATGCGTGAGTAAGCAGAGCAGGTGTTCCTATTAAAGTGGCTGCTGAATCTACACCATAACATTAAACTTATACACATAGGCTATACACATAAACCACCTAGGCTTTAGGCTCCTTTCGTGTCAACGGGGCAGCTCTGGTCTCCTCAAGACCTCTGCGGATGTGCTGTGGTTTGTTCCTCCATGGATTGGATTTGGATTGTCCGGCGTATCCCACGGGTGCTAGTTCGGATTTAGATCTGGGGAGATTAAAGGACAAGTGGTCTTGGGTCAGTGGCCTTGGGCTCTTTGCCTTCCGGGTCACATGTGCGGTCTGCTGTGGTGCACTGGATGCCCTTGTGTTCTTTCTATCCTCACAAGCATTTAAAAAAAAAAAATTGTGCTAGATTGTCTTTTTTGTGCTATCTGACTGGAAAGGTTGGCCTTCAGTTCCCCCGGGCATGGGTGAGCCATGGGTGCCCATGATCCTGTCAGCAGTGTGCCGGTGTATACAGTAGTTGGTGATCAGTGTTGATCGACATGGGTGGACAGATTCTCGTTAGCTTTTATTTAGTAATAATAAAAGTTTCAAAATCACTCCAAAAAATATGAAAAGCCTGTGAATTCAATCTCTTCAAACAAGAAATGTTACTTACTACAATTTCCCACACCACATTAGTTATGCTTACAGAGAGGATGTCTAAATAATTTATGGTCCAACCCTTTTATAATGATCTCAATACACTGTTCAAAAAAGGTCTAAGTCTAGTTTTAAGTTTTTAAGTCTCTGAGAGGAATTCTAGGTTCTAAGTAGTATCCTATGGCTGTTTGTTTTTCCATCAACAGCTCCAAGAGACGATACATTACATGCATGTCGGTGGCACGGTGGCTGAGTGGTTAGCACTGTCGTCTTGCACCTCCAGAGTCTGGGTTCGATTCTCGCCTGAGTCTGTTCTCCTCATGCTTGGTGCAGGTTTTGGTTTCAGACCAAAAGACATACAGATTAGGGTCTACCCCGACTTGTGCCCCAAGTCTCCTGAGTGAACCTTTACGCATACTGTATATCAAAGCGTAGCTGAGACCTGATACTAAAATCATCACAATCTAGAGAAATGGCTTTACACTGGTGAATCTAGAGATCCCTGGCATGCATGCCGTGAAGTGGGCCTACTCCCTCGCAGGGAGGGTGCCCGTCCATCACAGCGCTCCATGCAAACACACATAGACACACATATTCCTAAGGAGATTTATTTTTTGGTAGCAAATATCCTCCTACTGACTGAGAACAGTGGACTAATTTCTTTGTTCGTACTTTATACTTCTATGGTCTAATACAGTATGTGACACACGGAAACCACTACTGTGCTGAATATGAGCTCAGGGGATGTTGTAATAGACAGAATAATGATTTTTTTTTTCTTTTCGTTTGGTGTGTGTGTATGGGTTTTAGAAGTACAGTGATGTGTATTGCTGGGAGAAAGCCCCTGTCACTTAGCATCCACTGCTTGTTGTGTTACAGGCGAACTGTCACTCGCCCAGGGATGGGAATGGCAAATTGACATGAGGAGTTTAAAAAAAAAAAAAAGGATATGGTTGTGTGGGATGGCTCTTGGCTGAAGGGTCTTCCTTCTGAGTGTGTGTGTGTGTGTGTGTGTGTGTGTGTGTGTGTGTGTGTGTGTGTGTGTGTGTGTGTGTGTGTATGTGAATGCCTCTCTAGAGGGAAGCGTCTACTTGCTTGGAAAGATCAGTGGTTTACGCTTACGAAGGACTGTATTGAATGAATTGAAACGTTGAAGCATGAACTATAAAAGATTCCAACGTGTTTAATATGCATCGACACGCACACTCGCAAACATCTGTATTAACACGTTACAGAGCAACCACCCACCCGGTGTCACTCAGAGCGTGAAGCTTACCGTCTTATTAACAACCTCAGCTAGTTCCACTCGTCAGACTTCTTCTTCATCTCAAGAGATGCTCTTAAACCTCATGCTATTGAACGACACAGCTACATCGCAGGATGTAAAATTAAACACAGCGAGGCATGTGCTTGACCATCTGTCCGAGCTGAAGGAACACACACCTCTGACTGTAGAGTGTTTATTAACGTCATCGCTGCCATGCCTCTGTGCCAGAGATTCCCTCCGGGAATTTGAAAGGAAAAAAAAAAAAGGCACCGCTCCAGAACCAACAGGCGACAACAGATTTGTTCGAAAGCGCAAACAGAAACATTCCTCATGTCTTTCTTTGTCTGTTCATTTCAGTCAGTTTTAATGACTCATTACAGCATCCTCGGTGTTAGGGAAGCCCTCCTACGACACGTCAACACAATGTGCCCGTGCTTGTGATGTGACACGGGGTACAGAGGGAGCGCTTAAGCAGCTGTTCAGTCTCAGCTCCCTATTAGCAGACAAAAGGCTTTAAGCGCCTGTTTTTTTTTTTTTCTGTTTTTCTGTTTTTTCTTCTACTAGACCACATTTCATCTCCTTTTGCTCTGATTGTAATGCTTCATGCAAGACACCAAATAAAAGAAAGGAAGAAATTCTGACATGCTGACTGGAAGTCTTTCAGTATTGCTGTAAAGCTTGCATTGGTAATATTGAATCACTGCACTTGAATCCAGTGCATCATACACCAATCAGCTGTAACGTTACGACTAATGACAGGTGAATTGAACAAAACATTGATCAGCAGTTATACACAGGATTACGGGCACGCAAGGCTTACCCATGCACACGGGGACTGAAGCCAAGCCTGGTACGTCTGATCACATAGAAAAGCCAATGCAGCACAAATTGCAGAAGAAGAAAAAAGTCAATTCTGGCCAAGATACTATAGAAAGACACAGTGCACTCGGCAGGCAACAAGTTCAACACCAACGGGATGCGCCAGACAAACAAGCCTGATCCACGGAGGTCCCATCTCACCACCCTGACGACCCCAAAGGATCCGCTGCCAACATCCTGGTGCCAGACACCATGGCACACCCCCCAGATGGCCTGCGGTGCCACCCCAAAGGAGCCAGAGTCACCTTGGTGGTTATAAGTGTAATGATCGGTGTATATCTGACTTAAGACAGTCCATAAAAGATTAGATAAGTTTTGGGGTAGAGTTTAAAAAGGAAACCATGACCAAACTGAAAACGACCCAAATCATTTCTTTTTCGAATCAACTTCATCAATTCGTAGCGCATTAGCTCACTCCAGTGTTTGACATCAGGTCCATCATTAATATGCATGAAGCCTAATGCGCATTTTCGATCTCCAAGCCACACATACCCACAATACTTCTCCTGAGAAGCCTGATGTAAAATGCCACATAAGAGTTCACCAAGTGAGACTTTAACCAAGCGTGCGACTTCATACTTAACACTCTGACTCTCATACACGAAATCTCCCCTGTATTCTTTAGTTTGTGTGACAAAGAACCCAACAGCTAAAAGATATTAAGGGGGCAAAAAAAAATAAATTCTTTTAGCCTAATGAATAATACAGTGCATTTGAAATCTTGTCTGTGAAAGAGCAATCAGTTTTTATTGCTTTTTGATACCATCAGACTCACGGTCTAAAAGCTCACAGCCTCTGAAGAGTCATCTCTCCTTATTTAATACACCGATCATGAGTCTCTTGAAGGTGTGTGCAAATCCCCATAGTCCTGCTCCAAATTACTATTGTCGAGACGCTCTGCAAGGCGCACAAAAAGTCCTGTATGGTCACACTCCGGGAATGAACAATGAGACCCGGGAGTGTTTTGAAACAATTTCATGTATATATATATTCTTTTTTCCCCCCATGCATATAGAATGATATATATATATATATATATATATATATATATATATATATATATATATATATGATAAACTATATTTGATTGAAAATTCTTTTTAAACCACTTGCCAGCTCAGATCAACTCCAGCACATGAGGGCTAATTGTTGCAAATTAATTAATGCTTGCAGATAATTGCTTCAAATGAAAAACGCCTTGCACATAATTGGTCCACATTAATTAATACTTGCAAGTCATTGTCACATAGAAACAACTACTTCCTGAACAGTGATCATGACTGAAATACTTGTAAATGTCATTCTTGTCTAATCTGTACCATGCCGTTCCGCTGTTATTCCTACACCATACCTACAGCCTCTCCATTTATACAACATCCATACAGTATTGTATCGTTTCATCATTTCGGTGTTATGTAACTACAATCAGCACAGTCCCATCCCCAAAAATTCACGCTTCAAGGAATTCCATAATCCATTGATGTTTGGGCATTTTTAAGTGCCCCAGGTCTAGATCGAAAGAAGAAGAAGAAGAAGAAGAAGAAGAAGAAGAAGAAGAAGAAGAAGAAAAACTCCAACTCTACTAAATGATAATGTCACTAGAACTTGGTGGACATTGTGATGAAAACTTACCTTACGAAGGTCTTGAAGAAGGTTTGAAGATCTGTGCTGCGTTCCGATGCTGGAGGAGGGAAGAGGAGAGAGAGGAGAAGAGAGGAGCGAGATCACTCTGCCTGATTCAGCTGGAGCTAAACGCCTATCTGTGTCTCCTGCACACACTGCCTTCTCAATGTACTGCTGCTCATAGAGAAAGAGAGAGAGAGAGAGAGAGAGAGAAAGAGAGAGAGAGAGAGAAACCTCCACCCCCTCCTCAGCCGCCTGCATTAAATCACAGAGTTGCTGAGCACAAAAGCTCCTACATACCATGCATGAAAAGCCTTTTCTCCCTGATACATGATTTACTGTGAATAATACTGCTCTTCGTTCCTATTAGTAGAAGATTCCCAACGTAATTGTCTTTTTTTTTTAGTACTGCTACGACTCCTCTATGCAAAAATCCCTGAGAAATGCAATAGTAATTAATATGCAGATATACGTAGATGTCGTCCCACTCCCACTGCACCTGTTTAACACCACACCTTACTTACAGACTTACTGTTTGTACTCATCTGGCTGATTTCTGTTTAAGACAAGAAACAAGCAAGCACTTGAAGGGTTACAAGTCTTGCTCAAGGACCTGAACGTGGCAGCTCGGCAATGCTAGGATTTAACCTCACAGCCTTTTAATCAGTAGCCCTGAGCTTTAAGCACTCAGCCAGCATTCTTTTGGAAAACAAATGCACTTCTATTTTTTTTTCTTTCCTTAAACGCTTCACTTTCATGCACTGATTCTCTACACCGCTTGTTCTGTACAGGGTCGCAGGAGCCTATCCCAGGGGACTCTAGGTGGACTAGGCGGAGTACACTGTGGATGTATGATAAGGCACCGGCGCATACACACACACTCACACAGACAGACGCACTACAGGCAATTTGGAAACACCAGTTAGATTAATCAGTCTGTCTTTGTATTGTGGAATGAAACCAGAGTACCCAGAGGAAACCCACCATCCAACCCACCAATCAATCCAACCCAACAATCATTACGCCCCTTAAATGCCTCTTGGGGTGAACAAATGCTCCATGTATGTGTTTATCCAAGGCAAGTTGCAATTTGCGAAACTCAGTATTGACGTTAAGATCTTATTGCGTCAATCTTTCCCTCTCAACCTTCCTATCAGTACCCCGAAGCCACTGCTGCCCTCAAAAGTATCTGGACACCTGATCCTCACACTCATATCTGGCTCTCTCTCAATGGTTGCAGAAACCAGAACGTATTGTCTAGAATGTCTTTGCATGTTTTGCCGCTTTACAGCAGAACTAATACCGCCCCAGCGTGCATGCACTGTGTGCTCCATAGAGACATCGTCTGCATGTGGAGGAACTCGAGTGGCCAGCGACTTGAGTGACTCAACCTCGGTGTAATTTGGAATGCCGACTGCATGCCAGGTCTCCTTACTCAACATCATTACCCGACCTCATTAATCTTCTTGTAGCCGAACGAGCAGAAATCCCCAAAGCTGCAAAAATCTAGCTGAAAACCTTCCTAGTATCGAGGAGGTTATTGTAAAATCAATAGGAGGAGAACATCTGCAATGGTGTCCAACAAGCTTATACTGTATGGATGTGCCGGTCAGGTGTCTTGCGTATTTTTACTACCAAAGAGAATGTTCACTTACTGGAATTATGATATGATTAAAATGAGTGTAATATCCAGATCCCTACTGATGTTTGCTCCAGTAAGTAAGCAAAAAAGAAGAAGAAGAAGAAGAAGAAGAAGAAGAAGAAGAAAAAAAGGATGTATTTTGTTGAGGCAGGAAAAGTTCAGTCAGACCTTTTCAAACCCAAAAGCAATTTGGGCTGAGTAGCCGGGTCGATACTTAACAAGATCAGGAAAGCAGCGTGCACACAAAGCTGTGGAAGGATATAAAGTAAATAAGATAAATTGTTTATGGATACAGTTATAAGCAACAGCCATAATTCAGTAGTGCAGTGGAAGAAACAAAGACGTTAGAAAAGAGTGGAAAGGAAAATAACGGACAAAAGAGCGAATCACGAAAACAGCCAGAATCAAAACTGAAAAGTGAAATAAGAGCTGGCAGTTATGTCATATTCAGGAATATCATTATCCCCGTTACATGCACTTTTGTTACTTGCACTTGGAACATCTTCATCCTTTGAATGTAAGATTATACAATCGTGCACAAAGTGTAGCTCTTAGGAACATAAAAAAAAAACCTGTGAAATACACTCAAACCTCAGAAGCCTATAAAAACAAGAGGAATATGACATCCTTTTCAACATCCGGTAAAACGTAAAATAGATTAAATGTGAAAGGTATTCTAGTGAACTTGCCTAAAAGTAACTCGATTTCACCTAACATCACACACGTCTTATCCCTATACACCTGCATCGATTCGAGGTTCTAGCACGAGTCCTGTGTAATTGCTGCCCTGAAGATTTCCCTACATCCTCACCCGGGTCTGAAGATGTCAGCACAGTTTTGATCATTATCCCAGCAGATTCAATCAGGCCTTGCTAATGAGCTAAAGTGCTGGGTCAGGTGTATTTGCAGGGAATTACTAGACCTAGCTATAAATACTTCCGATTTTCCCCCCCACTCACTATCCGGTAGTCTCATTTAAAACTGGAGTCAAAGGCTGTAATAATGCATCACGACTTTATTGCCACCTTGTGGCTATTGTTCATTGGAATAGTAAACCCTGGTATAATGAAGTCTGGAGGTGTCCAGGAAATACTGCATTTTCAATAAATCCCTGTATGGAGTGTGTTTTCTGAAGTAATTTTCTTGGTATATTCCCAGAACAAACCCAAACTGTATAGAATTATGAATCAGATGACGCAAAGTATTTGGTGGTTCTCCAAATTTTTCAGGTTCAGTTTCCCTGAACCCTTCCCGTCTTTCATTTGCTTTAACACTTTGTGTAGGACTTGGGGGCTGTAACTGCTCCGAGTTTAATAAGTGGAATGCTGGAGGAGTGGAGCCCAGAATGAAGAAGGACGTTATATATCCTGAGGTATCGCCTTAATGCACACTGCCACCAGCACCCTGCCACCAGCACCCTGCAGCTAATTTTCATTTATTTTAGAGCACGGATCTTCAATCTCTCTGCTGGGGCCACTGCATTGCAGAGTTGTTGTGGGTTTTTGTTCTGCATGGTTCACTCTCACTCGTTCTCTATACCGCTTATCCTGTAGAGCCTGTAGCGTATCCCAGGGGATTCGAGAAACTAAGTGGGGTACACCCTGGACACGGGTGCAATCCATCTCAGGGCACGAGAACACACACACACACACACACACACACACACACACACACACACACACACACACACACACACACACTTACTCACAATGGATAATTTGGAAACAACAAACCGGAGGAACCCAATAAAGCACGGTGGAAACTCCAAACAAAAATTGAACCCTCGACTCTGGATGGGCGTGGCCCCAGTGCCTCCCACGATGCCAGTTTTGTGTGGTTGTTGTTTATCTAAATCTTAATTAAATTTTTCTAATTTTCATATTTTCTTAATTTGGTGCTCAGACTTTCCCTGACGTCGGTTACGTCCCGGGTAAAAGAACCTTGGTTTACCTGCTGAGAAGCCTTTGAAGTGCCTGGGATTCACAAACTCATCATATTTTCCCTGGAAGCGGCAAACACGCCTCTTACCACTTCAGCAGCGCTGCACAGTTGATTAGGGCGTTGTGTCTGAAGCATCCTGTTTCTCTGGATTCCTCGTGCACTATTAGGAACTGATTTTTGCCCCCTGACAAAAGGCAGGCTACACAGAAAGCGGCATGGGGCGATCAACAGAAACGTCAGGCCTGCTCGTTAATTAGATCAGACCCTCAAACACATCAGGGATGTCATAGCCCATTAGCTTGGTGGTCCTGGTGGTGGTATGGAGGATGCCCAGCAGGGTGATGTTAGCCAGTCATTGGAGCTTGAGAATGCCAGCTTGCATAAAGGGCAAGTTTGATTTTAATAATCATACCAGGCCATACATTTGTAATGACAATCCCGGAGCCTTGAAAATCGAAGGATAGCTTGTTGCCAACTTGCAGAAGAGAAGCATCTGTCTTCGGGAACTGTACACACAATCAGTCACGAACACAAATGTTTGGGCCATGGTTCCTGCGTTCAAAAACATGAACCAGACAGTCTGATCATGACTGAGAGAACGTTCTGTCTTGATGGGATCCGATCACTAGTGAAACACTGGGATAAGACAGATTAGCCGGGGATCATAGAGAGAAATAAAGGAAATAACGTTTTTACTCTCATAACTGTGTTCTGTTATTCTGCACAAGCAAAAGTTCCGGTTTGACCAGAACGCCTAACTGAATGTTGTAACTCAAAGTCCTGGAATGAGTACAGGCTTTGTTGGGGAGACAAAATGAAAAACATGTATAGTATGTAGTACTCTACGTTCTCTGCCGTAGCCCTGTAACAGCAGATGAGAGTTAATAAAGCACAGCTATCCTGTAAGCAGTCTTGAAAAAAAAAACCCTGAAAACTAGATCCGAAGAATAAGGTTATTGGAAAAAAGAAGACATTTTTCTCATGCAGTGCAAATGCATTTCTGACATTATCACCCTCCCGTCAATATATTATAATTCAATTCATATTACAATGCAAATTGCTGTGCATGGTATAAATGCACACTTCTTGCATTAATACTGTTATTGATCCTAAAGGAAACTGGAGAACTAACCTAGATCCTAAATCAATCTTACTTGGCAACCCTGGCATTTGGTTGCTGTTCCTCTGACCAGCACAAGGCAGCAAAGTTCTTGCCCCAGTGGGCCGCTTTTGAACTTTAGTTGCAATAGGCTCTATACAGAGCAGGAACTATGCTACCATCACATCAGAAAGGCTAGAAAAAAATGCCTCGCCTCGCACCTCCATGGTTGAGGGGTTCAATTCCTGCCTCAGGTCTACGTGCATGGAGTTTGCATGTTCTCCCCATGCTTGGTGGGTTTCCTCCAGGTACATTCGGTCTCCCCACCCCCCACCCCCAACAGTCCAAAGACACGCAGATTAGGCTAATTGATGGTTCCAGATTTCCATAGTGTGTGAATGAGGGTGTACCCCATGTCATGCTCCAGGTCTCCTCAAAGCCTGTACAGGATAAACAGTATAGAGAACGAGTGAGTGTGAGAGTGAATATCTGATCTATGGTCCATCTGCTTCTGTAGACAAGCCACCACCGATGGCCAATTAACCCAACGTGCTGTTAGAAAGGTGTCTAAGGTGGTGCAGAGGTCTTCTCACCAACCATGGCACGCTTTTCTTCTCCTCTAGAGAAAGAGTTGTTGACCTGAGCTTTTGAAGACCATTCAAGATAAACCGTCCAAGAAAGTCATCAGTATCCCTGGCTTTCATTATGCACTCGAAGATTTGCGAAACTACAAGTCATTCCGAGGTCATTAGAAGATCGCTCATGGGGCAGGAGATTGAAGTGTCACTTGCTATTATTAGGAGCTTGTGTTTATAGTAGGATTAGTCTTTTTCCACTTTGTGAAGACAGCAGTCAGTGAAGTCGGCTGGTTCTCCTGGGAAACTTCTCTTCCTCAGCCCCGATAGTCTGATCACCAATCGACTAACGCTGAAGGAACGAACGAACGCTGAAGCACAATCACTATCGTATGATGAATGCTAATTTCTAAGCAAATGAATCATGAAAATTCCCTGTGAAATATTAGCTTTCATAGCACTTCCTTTGAAGACGCTGGCGGAAAAACAGAGAACATAGTCATACATTATTGAAGTACTCTGACAGTAGCACTGGGTCACTCAGAGGAAAAGTGCTGAGCGTGTTCAAATACTGATGTTCTGTGCTCTCAGAAGTGTATTCAGTTATAGTTACATGTGCCTTAATCAATGCCATACCCAGGCTTTCCAGAAGCGCTTTCCAATCGAGAAGCATGGCCAGGCCGAGTCTGGATTCCAGAAGTGTCTGTTTCGGTTACTTTCACTACATAAAAGTATCAACTACAGTAAATCAGACCGTATTTTATATCTATTTTTTTTCACAGCAGTCGGTTGCATGTGGTGAAATTAGCATATTCAACTTATAAAATATTCAAAACCGTTCAAGTTATGTCGACTTCAGCATTGCATTGGGTTTATGCCCGGCAGTGTAAAAAAAAACACAACCCCAGGTTCCAGCACAGATTTGTGACGTGCTACAAACTGATGTCTTGATTTAGGTCCTGTGTGCTATTACTTCATTAGAGCCCATAAGGCAGTGCAGGAGCACAGCTGGCTTTCCTTCTTACATGCACACTGAACATGCTCCCACAGTGCTTACCCAGCTGCAAAGTACAAAATTATCACCCAACACAACACATCCACCCACCCCCAATGATATCTTTACTTCCCACCTAAAAATGTATTACAAGGGCCGTTCAAGTCAAAGCGGGACTTTTGATTGCGCAGAATAACAGAAGACGGATATGAGAGTAATTAATTTGATTTCTCTGTATTATCCCCTGCGTGTCACTAGTGCTTGGAAACCATCAAGGTAGAAAGTCTTCTCAGTACTCCGGAGCCATGATCAGATTGCCTGCTTCACATCTGAAACGCTGGCCTCCCAGGAACTCCTTTAAGAGCCCAAACATGTGGAAGTGGCTTGAAGCGAGGTCAGGATTGCACAGGGGGTGACGGAATAACTCCCACAGTTCCTGTAATATGCAAGTGGTGTCGATGAATGATTGTGCGTACAGTTCCACACAGACAGATGCATCTCCTCAGACGTTCAGACGTTTCACTCACTGCATGCTGAGATCATCATTCATGGACATATGACCTTCTTTAAAAAACGTTTGCACTATTCAAATGTTTAACTGCAACTAAGAGGCTCCACACTGTACTGGGATTGAAGTCTTTTCTAAATGTCAATCGGTTTTACGCCTTCGTTCATGCAAAATTTCATCACAATTCCCGTTTGACTTTGAACGCCCCGCATATTTGGCAGATGTTATTCAAACTGACCTTCTAGTCTAAGAGCTCAGTACAAGCTAAGCAGTTTAAGCCCTCAATCAAAGTCTGGCATTTGATGTCACAACCTTCCCGACACCACAGGATATTAATCTCTGAGCCGCCACTGTTCGTGATATTACAGTGATCGAGTGCCTTACAAGACGTGCATAACGACGTAACTTAAAGCACAACATGTGATTCAGGTTTGGGTATGTGAGAGAGAAAAAAACGAAGATCCAACCAGCAGTAGAACACAGCCCACCACTCTGATAAGCAGTTTGCGCTTAATGCTTTCCTCCTCCGCTGCTTCCAGAGGTAAACCCCTCATTTAATTCTAGAGCATGTGCTTGCAGCCCAGTAAGGCTTGCTGGATAAAAAAATCCCAAGGATTACCCTTGCTAGAGAGATTGCCACACAAAATTATTTCAACCTGTTGTTTTTCCAGAAAACACAGTTTCAGCATTTTTAGTGACTGACCAATAATAACCTTCTCAAAAGGTTGGTTGGGAACCGAAGGTCAAAGACTTCTTGCACTGTAGTTTAGTCAGAATATAATACTAATTCAAAATGAAGCATCAGGAAGAAATGTAGATATGTAGAGAGCACAAACTTGAAATTTCCAATAATAGCAAGTACATAAACCATTTTACATTGTACATGATTACATTGTAGTGGGCATGTCATGTGTGAAGAGGATTCCTCATGCTCTCAGAAACACTCTTTCACATCGTGTCCTGAAATATGCCCAGGTCATCAAGAAAGGAAAAACCTGCTCATTCGTTACATTCAGGTCATCAGCTGACTTCATTTTATTGCCCCCTAACGTTGCTGAGTCTTGACCTGACCGACTGAAGCAACCGCAGATCATAACACTGCCTCCTGAGGATTGTACAGTAGCTGCCATACATGATTGGTGCATCACTTCATGTGCTTGCCTTCTGATGAGTCCCATCACTCTGGACTCATCAAACCACATGACCATTTTCTTCCTGAGCTCCAAAATCTAGTCATCATTCCCCCTAGGGAACTGAAGCCTCTCTTAATTCTCCTTAACAAGTGTCTTTCTCATGGTCACACAGCTGTTTTTGTCCCAATCCTCAGAGTTCTTATCAAACTGTGTTTTGAAATGCTGCCAATTTCACTGTTAAACTATTGTAACGTCTACCATCAGTTTTGATCTCCATTCACATGATTATTTTTTTTGTCCAGTTCACATTTCATTCATAAAGCCGCCAGTTAAGCACAACTCTTATTATAACTCTTTCCGGGTTATAATAATGTGTTGGGACGATAATTAACCCATCTGTATCAAGTCAGGGGCCCTGCTGCATTCCAATCTGAATAAAAGGAAGACGATTAAGACAAAAAGCAAGATATGAGCTTGTTGTTTATTGTTATAGACAAACTGATAAATGGTTAATTGCATCGATAGCCGGACAACACAATAACCTCCATTAGCTTCGGCAGGGCTCATATTTTGCCATGAGAAAAGTTGCTGGGTTAAACATACAGTATAGTTTATTGGCATTTAGATATGTTCCATAAGTACATTCTCCTCTACAAGATTCATGTACAGTATACAAGTTCAAAAATATAGTTTGTTTGCATTGAAGTCATTTCCCATTTACTGTCTTTAGGGTGACAAAAATTCACATTAGCACGTTCTGGGGCTAGGAGTCAGACTTTCCATGTTGGTGAATCTAAAAAGTTCTGAAACTACATGGTGACAGTTTCTCAAAAATGTGTGTGCGTGTGTGTGTGTACTCAAAGACATTAGTAAGTGCACTGATGAAACCTAATGAAAGACCACAAAAGTGTGCATGGGCCCAATTTTTTTTTTCCTTTTTTAATTTTTAAAAATAAAGAGTTAAAAAAATTAGGCATCAAGGAGCTGAAAGCTTGTCAGCAGTTTCTCCGAAAACACATGATCCTATCACACTTACATACGACACCGTAAGCGGACACAAAGTAAGACACGTGCATGCGTGCGCACGCGCTACAGTACAATAAATGGACGCGGTACAGTTTACTGATTAAGAGCCCTGAACATCCTCAACTGTGAGAAAACAGAATCGAACACTCAGCTTCCTATAAGGCCATATAAAGGTATTAATAGAAAAGATTAGTATTGTAAAATGTGAATATAACTCGAATGGCAGAATCACATTCATAAGTGTCTGAAGAGAAATACACAAGTGTTTAAGGGGGTGTTTAAGTCACATCAAAATTGTGAAATGATAAGGCAGAAAAATAAAGTAAACTCTGTGTGGAATAATACATTAAATAACCAAAAGAAACAAGAAATACTGTTGAGGATGTCTAAAATCTGACAGACTGGAGAAGATTTTGGTCTAGACAAAGAAGTCAAGACGGTAGCAGTAAAGAAGGTCTGCTAGAACTGAAACAGAAATACGTGAGAGAAAGGACTCAGGAATTAATTTCTTATGGTGCTCAGACATACGTACGTACATAACAGGACATAAAAAAAAACGCAAACAAAAAAAAGGCACATTTAAAAAAAAAAAAAAAAGGTACAAAATAAATTGTGGAAAAAAAAAAAAAAACTAAAAAGTAGACAAACGATTCAGTAACGCAGACACAACCAGGATGGTGCTATTTAAAAATATCTGATCCTAGAAATCCATGATTCATGGGACCAATGAGATTTGGATCAAGTCTCCCAAAAGAGTAGGCTTTGCCTCTTTTCCCCCTTAAAAGCAAGCGAGCACTATGCTTTAAGTAGGACGAATTGAAGTGGGACACCGCTATACCTTTGATTGGGGAGTGAGGTGGATAAGCATGTGACCAGTTAGGGCTCTGAGGAGGAATTTCCCTTTCAATCTTTTACCCCGTGCTTAAATCTCAATGAGAATAAACAGACTAGTCGAGGCTGTGTGTCAAACCACATGCCTCTTCACGTCCTTACAGAATACCATAGTTCTCTGAATAATTCTAATATAATCTTGCTTTGGTAATAGAAACAAATAAGCAAAAATGAAATACGAAAAAGAAAAAAAAAATACAAGGACACGACAGCAAAAGCTCTTTTCTACACTTTGCTAATTGCAGCCTGAAAGGATTGCGGAGAACTCCACAGCGAATCAGTTCGTTTACGCAGGGGCTCTCTCTCTCCCTCTCTCTCTCGTCTCCGTCGTCACAAGTAAGGCTTCATGATGTTCACAGTGGTTTCTTAGCATGGGGGAGGGGAAAAAGGCTGCTTTGCAGGAAGGATTTACTCCATCCACATCTCTCCCTCACAGACTGGTCTCCTTTTGCTTTCTTCTTTTTTTTTTTATTCATTTTTCATACATTTTATTTTCGTCTTTCCGTGTAGCGGTGATCACATTTCAGGCATTCGGGTGCGGCTGGCGATAAGGAAAAAAACGGGTGCTGCGAAAAGAGAAACCAGAGTTTAGATCAGACTAGAGTCAAACAAAGACCATACAAAGTGGGGAAAAAAAGAAAAAAGAAAAAAGATCTTCAATAAAAAAATCTTCATAGTTTACAGTCACAAATAAAGAAAACGATTTCACTGTTTTTTCATATTAGACACATAATCCCAGGCTAAATGGTTACCTGAAGTCTTGCTCGAGGTTCGACAATTCATAAATCTATTAGGCATCCTCACGGGGCAACCGAGTGCTTGTCATGTGCTCGTCAGTGCGATGTTTCGGGTTGCCCGGATACTTAATTGACTACGCTAAATATGTTAGCTGAGATTTTATAGTAGTGTAGAGACTAGGTCAGCTAATTAAGTGCAGTAATAAACACACAACACAGAATGACTTCGAGAGGCGTGAGTGGATGCATATTTTTACATAACTTTTTTGCTGCTATATATTTTTTACAAATGTATTATTGTTCCTAATTTCTAAAAAAAAAAAAAAAAAAAGCCTGTACAGTACTCTGTTTGCCCATGCTGCACTTTCAGAGGCATGCGACACTTCATCCAAAGTCACTACTTAAGAATTTTCTTCCTTTTTGGTTATTTAAGACAAAGAATTTTTTTTAAATAGATTTGTAGTTACTAATATTAAAACGTGGCGGTGCGATGGATTACAACCCTCAAGGCTCAGTTGGGCTCACAAATTTTAAGTCACACACCAGATCGGCAAAGTAAAAGAAGACAAAATTTGTTTACATTTTTACCTACAGAACATAAGGAGCACTTACAGCCAGCAACTCTTTCCCATGGTCTTAAAAGAAAATTATTTTCAAGATAAAAATAAACTCATTTAAAACTCAATTAGTAAATTAGTAAAGTGCTAAAACACTGAACACTGACCCTACTTTCTGTCAAACATGCGATGCGAGTCTTCCAATGTAGACATGTGTTGCCTGCCCAAATATTCATAATGTTGTAAAGGGGGAAAAGTGATTTTATTAGAAAGTAAAATAGCTCATGTACAGTATGCCTATGCTTCCTGATAAGTGTGATAATGACGAACGCTGCCAATGCAAGACGACCGATAGTGACCCTTATGCGTCACCTATGCTTCTCAGGAAGGAGACACAAATTGTGAATGAAAAATAGCCTGGATCAACAACAAAATTTTTAAAAAAATAAATAAATACGTTATAGAACAAATAAAATGAAATGAAATACCACAAGTCAGTGGTAGGGTGGTAGCCAGTTTTCTGGTAATTGGGATACTTTTTGTCATCTGGAGATTTAAAAATGCGTCTTCTGTGGCTTAAAAAATATTTGATTCTTTAGTGAAACAAAGTATATGTGTTTATAACTGAGCTACAGTATGAGTCATAGTACTGATATTATTTGAGCTCTTTTTTTTTAACCGAGAGTGGGTAGGTTTTCTACACTGCATGGATGAATTGTGTCAGCGTGATCTGGCAACCCTGGTGGATTTTTTTCCCCTATCAATTTCCACTCAGTAATGATGCCCAAAAACATAATGATATATAATGCCAATTAAACTATATTCCACAATATATAATGGTTAAAGCTTACAAGTGATCCATTGTTGACATTTCATTTATATTAGTCAATAAGAATTTGCATATTTATTTATATTTATGCAGGAACTAAGGGGTGCACAATGAAGAGTCTTACCTGTGAGTTGGACAGTGCTGTAGTCAGAGCCTCATCTGTGACTCTTCTGCTGCTGCATCAGACCCACATTTTCATACACTCTGGAACTGTCCTCCCGCATACTACACATACACACACAGACTTCATTTAAAGACAGCTACTACCTATTAGACACTTAGTATTTTATCTAAACTCTAAAAATACATTGTTGTAATACGCACGCACACATACACTGATCAGCCATAACATTAAAACCATTAGCCTAATATTGTGTAGTTCCCCCCTTGGGTCCCCGAAACAGCTCTGACCCCTTGAGGCATGGACACCACAAAACCTCTGAAGGTGCAGCAAGTCCTGCAAGGTACGAGTTCGGGCCTCCATGGAGCTGACATTTATTTCCAGAACATCAGACAGATGCTCGATCAGATAGAGATGTGGAAAATTTGGAGCCCAAATCAACACCTTTTGAGTGCATTATTCTGTTAAAAGAGGCCATTAAATAATACCATTAATAAGAAACGATGTTAAAAAAATGTTTATGATTTAGATTAAGATTCAGTTATTTGTCACATGGACCTCAAAGCACAGTGAATATTTTATTTTTTTTCTCACATATCTCAGTTAGGAAGCTGGGGTCAGAGTGCAAGGTCAGGCAGGATACAGCTCCCCTGCAGCAGATACGGTTAAGTGGCAACATGATGGTTCTGGGCCTTGAACCCATCACCTTCAAATCAGGATCTCATAGCCTTAACCGTTTGAACAACCACTGCCTCTGCCAGCTTGCTTTTTTCTTATAATGTATCCTGGTGCAATCTCTTTCCCAGATAAGTGACAACACAATCACATGGCCATCCACATGAGGTAAGAGAAAATGTGATTCATCAGACGAGGGCTCCTTCTTCCCCTGCCCCGTAGACCAGTTCTGATGCTCACATGCCCATTGTAGGGGTTTTCGGTGATAGACACAGGTCAACACGGTCACCCTGTGCCTACACAGCCGCATACGCAAAAAACGTGATTCCCTGTGTGTTGACACATTCCTAACACAGCTGGAAGGAACTTTTGGAGCAATTTGTGCTACAGCAGCTTTCAGTGGGATTAGTGCATCAACGGCCCCTCTGGGCACTCATGAGCTCTTCATTGTTTCATTAGTTGACATTCCCTGGACCACATTTGTTTAGGTATTAGTACCAGAATCACGCCTCCTGTTTGGGAGCAATCCTGACCCAGATATCTAGTCTAGTCTGAGTCTATATCTAGACCCAGTCCTGTCTCATGGTATCACTCGGCTGACCTACTGCTATTCCTTGACAGGTGACACCGTAAGATTATATTATCCCGTTTATAAAATCACCCGTCAGTGGTTTAAATGTTATGGCTAAGAGTAATTAAGCAACACATTAATCTGCAATGATCTTTTGTAAAGTTGTTTTCGATATTAACCAACACCTCCTTCACTCTCTCACTCACTGTGTGGACTGTGCGGTACTGCAAAAGCAAATAAATGTCCAGCATCTGAATGAGTTTTTATAAATGCCATCATAAAAATCAAACAATTTTATGATTAGCTATATTATGCACTCCTGTACTATCCTGAATGCTGAAATGTCTTTTTTTAGATTATTTTCTTTCCCCCATATGTAAAATTCCATGCACAATTTGCTTCTTCATACATCTACAAATTGCACTACATGATCTGTTTTTACACAGCATGTTGACAAAAGTTAGAATTTTGGCTAACTTTGTGCCAACTGATACTTACAATTAAAAGCCGACATCACTTAAAGTGAACAAAAGAAGTGATGCAAACTAATAAAAAATGTGGTACAGATGCATGTAGCTTGAGTGTTATTGTATTAAACTCTGAAACCAGAGAATAAATTTAGACAGAAATGTTGTAGTGTTGCTTAAACGCCCGCTGAATGTGCTGACTAGACAGATCTCAGAACTGTCTGGGTGTGGCTGTAAACCCGCAGTACGGGCTCGAATGATAACAGTCTGCGCCCAAGATACCCAGCTTGCTACAACACACAACTTTGCAATGATTGTTAAACTTTCCGTGCATACTGAATTACAGATTTATCATCAGGCTCTGACAGCCTTCTCAAGCAAATAATACGGCAATGAGGGAGGCACGAGTAACACCAGGCGTTCGGTTAGTGATGAGTGAGACTTTCCTCAAGCTGGGCGACACGCTAGGAAAAAAAAATAATTCACACCAGTGAAACACAAACAGTATTGCTTTTCATTAGTGACATGCCCAAACTACAAAAACACCACCAAGCCCGCTTTGAACTGCAGTTGGATCGCTTAATCTCTTCAGTGAACAAGAATCAGCAGTGGTTTGTTTTGTTTTAAGAAGAAAAATCATTTTCTGCAGCATTGCATTTCACTTTCATCACGCTGCATGATTGCGAGGAACACTGAACATTGAAATCGTAGCCCTGAGCTTTACTCAGGGGGCGTGAATGTAATCAGACAAGGGGTACAGCAAGATCTAGGAGTGATTAAACTTCCACCAGTGTGAAGGAATTCATCAGTGATTTAGGACACCGTGCGCCACACAATGAGAGTTTTGCGGAAAAGCAACACCGTCTGTATATTGTATTTTAGTATAAGGTTTTTTCTTTATAGAGCAAGCCCACCTACATTAGTCAGGGTCTCTGTAGTGCTCGAAAGACTAATATCAACATAGTTATTAAAATAGATTCCTTCAAGTATACAGAACACATAAAGAAACCTCTTTTTGGTGCAACATTGTTCTTTACTACTTACTCAGCACAGGTTGGCGTAGGGGTGCAGGGAGGAAGTGGGCTCTGGTCCCCTGCGCTCAGATCCGTCAGCGAGTACTTAATATTGGTGTACTCTCGTCCTTTGATTTTACTTTTCTGTAAAGAAAAAGCACAACGATCAAAACAACAACACATTAAAGAGCAGACAGAGGTTTCAATGTGGCAAGCTGAAAATGAAATCTATTTCACACTACGGGTCTAGAAGGCGGCGAGCATACCTGCTCCTCCTCTATGCGGCGCTGCAGTGTCTCTATGTAATGCTGAACCGCCATGTAGATGAAGCGGTACTGGGCCTCGGTCTGCACCATTCCTGAGCGCTGTGAGCGTACCATCTGGATCGTCTTGGGCACATCGATATCGCAGTCCACTCCTAAACATAGACAAACTTTTGAGTTTTAACCTTTTAAAACGGTCACAGAGACACATCATTCCACTTTAAGGTTTTCTGTCATGCGATTCTGACTGTACCTTTTTCTCTGATGATGTCTATTAAGATGTCAATTACAATAAAGGTCCCGGTTCGTCCAATCCCAGCACTATTGAAAAAAAAAAAAAAGAATTATTTTAAACGTCACATCTGGGCATGAATGCATTATATAAGTACAAACATTACCTAAGAAAAATTTCTGGGAAATAAAACTAGCTTTGTATTCGTTTATACTTGTATTGCATGGGTGTTACATAAGGCATATTAAGAAAATTTGGACTTTTTGGTGATATGAAAAACAAAAAAACGCATGTTAAAGCTTTCAGGTTTTCATTTTGCTTTACCTGCAGTGCACGACGATAGGGCCGGCCTCCAGAATGCCCTCTTGCTTCAGTTTGACCTCCTCTAGGAAGTCTAGCACACCACCGGGATCGCTGGGGACGCCGTGATCGGGCCAGGCACGGAAATGGTACTGCCATACAGTGCGCTCTGTGTTTCCCTGTGCAACACGAGTAATGCAATATAAGAGAAACACAATGCTTCTCAATCCAAAAACAAAACAAAACAAATCAAATCAATAAATAAATATCTAAATATTTATCTAAATAAATGCCTAAAATGACATGCCTTTAGGTGACATGATCAGCGCACACAGGCACAAAAAGGAGAGAAAGAGCAAGAGAGAGGAGGGGGGGAAACCACACACGCGCACATACATGATGCAACACAAAGCAATAATGATAATAATTTATCCAACAACTATCTCTGTTATGCTACATGGCAGCATTTGACTTCTTGATCAACAAAATGGTGTTTAAACCTAAAGGAGATACATTTCAACATAATTTTTCTCCTGAACTGCTGAATTTGTTCTGGGTTTGAGTTAACAGCGCTTCATGGTTTACGGCGTTCTTTCGATCACCTGTCCGACTTTAGAAAGCTTCAGCTCTCGCAGGATGTAATCGTGTGCTGAAGTCTCCTTGACGTTGCGTACGCGCATGGCACCGTATTCTTTCAGCGCCGACACGTCCGGCCAGTACTTCACACACTTACTCTGCAATGATACAAAGTGTGATATTAGGTCTTCCAGTTCTGCCTTATAATCCTGCTGATCTGCCTCGGGGTCGAAATGTACTTTTATACATTGATAGATTTCCGAGACAGAAACTGAATTTTCTGTAAGAGTTGCTTAAAAGTTGTCACTGTCTTGCCGAAAGCCGAAAAAATTCATGCTTACAAAAGCACGACTTACACCTTCTAACAGAGTGGATAATATATAAAATAGAGTGATTATTATTATTCAAATTAGAAAATCACTTTAAGGATAAAAAAAAAAATTCACACTTTTGGAGGATCTAAACACTCAAAGTAAAAGAACGAACCTTGCTCCTCTCGACCTCTTTAGTCGTCATGACAATGACACGCGAGTTTTCCTGAAATACCATCCTCCAGAAGTCGCTTATTGTGTTCTGCAGGCAGCCCTGCGTAGCGATGTAGCTTTTCTTTAATCTGGCGTTGTTGCTCTTTGACTCTAACTCCGGCTGCATGAGGAGAACAGCGGTAAGTGAAACAAACTGAGCGCACACAGTGCCCTAGAGACACTAAAAGATTGCATTAGCTTTGTGCTGGAACTGCCATAAACTCTTGGCTTATTCTGATCCTGTTGTTAAAATCTAATTTAATCAAATGCTATCTATGCTCATAAGATATAAGAATTAGTTCCCATTCAAAAACTAGAATATTAAATGGTCAAACATTTGTACTGATCAGTGCATCATATCATTATTACCATGATGATGTTAGCGTTGATGTAATCGGAGCCTGGCTCGTTCGTGTCTCCGTCGTTGAGGACTACTCGCGTGTGGTCGACTAGGAAGAGGAAGTCGAGGCAGCCATTTTTACTCACATGCTGAACGCAAGGCTCTCTGTCTACATCATTTCTTGAACACTTCTACATGCCTCTGCTTAAAGTAGAGGAAAAAAGAAAGCAAATATACGCACAGGGTAGGATGTTTTTGTATCTGTTCTTGTTCTTGTTCTCAGCGCGCTGGCCCTC
Source organism: Clarias magur (assembly GCA_013621035.1). Lineage (NCBI taxonomy): Eukaryota > Metazoa > Chordata > Actinopteri > Siluriformes > Clariidae > Clarias > Clarias magur. The sequence goes on along the minus strand of QNUK01000027.1, from coordinate 710,019 downwards.
TTTGCGACTGTACAGCAGCTTGCACTCCTGCTGTTGAAGCGTCTATACACAGTGGGCGAAAAGTGCAGAAATGGGAATCATACGTCTCGGCATCGCTGAGCGAGTGCAGGGTAATGTAATAATGCACTTAAGTATGTTAACTGAAGCGTGGATGATGGCTCTCACCTCGAACTCTTCCCAGAAGCCCTGTTTGACCTTATCCGTGGCCTCGGCCGGCTTGCTGAGCTCCCGCACTCTACTCTCGATCTCAGCTGCATTAATGCGTGTTGTGTTGAGAGGCTTTAAATACAACAGGCGTGACGTTTACAACAAGTCAACGTCTAACTTATTAGTACAAAACAGCTCTAAATTAAAAAAAAATTAATTACATAAAAATAATAACTCAACAGTTCTGCGTCAAGGATATAGAACATTACATTTTTATTTTTAAAAAGACTAAATATGAACAAATATTTCTGGACTGTACATCCATAGCTTTAGGCTTTTAACACAGGGGAAGAAGAAAATTATACTAAATTTGGACATTTTATGTTTTCACAAAGTTGTGTTTTTTGTTAATTTATTAAAAATATTTTGGCGCATCCTACATCCGACAAAGATATTTTTAAAAACAAATAAGAAAAAAAGTTTTTTTAAAATACCCGGCTACGTGTGGACATGGCCTTAGATAGGGTTTATATTTCATCTCCATCCTCAGATGCCTTTAGAAATTTTGTTACTTGACATACAACACATACTATAACTCTAGTCTATGGTAAGGAATATTGTAGAAAAAGTTTTTTTCCCCCCTATGTTCAAGACCACTGATTCATTTTTGTGACATTAAGTAATACAATACTTATTAACGATATAAATAATATAACTGATAATGAAATTCACGGTCATCTATTCGACTTTATCGGTTAGTATTTGCAGTCCTAGGCTGAACAAAAACTCTGCACACCATTATTAAACTTCATACATGAACAGATATAAACTTTTCCTTTAATGTCAAGATAAAATTCCTTGATGTGTGCAGTCACTCTGCCTAATATCCCACCTGTTTGAGCTGAAGCACAGTGCCCAATGTTTCCACCATGGGGTTTTTCTTGTAGTGTTCCACCAGGTCTGTTAGGGAGTCAAACCTCTCCCCTCCACCAACGTCATACTTCATGTCATGCTGCAAAACAAAAACAGTTTATATACAACCTAATATCAATCTCTTGATACAAACAAAGCAAAAAAAAACAAAAAAAAAAGAAAGAAAGAAAATAAAGTACCTGGCAGCGAATCATGACATGAGTGACTTTGGGTTTGCTGTCGGTGCTGTCTGTTTTGTCATCTCCGGTCCGTACAGAAAGCACAAAATCCCCAGGATGACTCTGGCTCTCTCGGACCAGGAAGCTGCCGTTCTTGCCTTTCTCTGTCAGCAGTTTCTCAGCTTCACGGCCTGAGAGGTGACCATGAAACCACCTTGGAGGGTGAAATGTCAGGACACAACAACAGCATTGATATATTTTCAGATACTTCAAAAGAAAGTGCAGTTTTTCTATAGATAAAATGTGGTAAAACAAAAAATAGACAGAAAAAGGAAGGTTGAGAGATGTGATTGTAGGACCACCTCTCTGATGTCGGGTCAGCGCAGTTGAGTGGGTACTTCAGCTCGATCACATCACCATTCTTCTCCTTTAGCTGCCCATGGTGCTCCATGTAAAACTGCACCAGCTCAGCCAATGTGGCGAATTTCTCTCCTCCGTACAGGTCGTAGTAGTCACCCGTGTTCTGGATCTTAATGTGGGTGACTGCTCCATTTCGCCTAAATATAAAAAGATAAGCTTCTAAATTCCTGCCTGCAACATTAATTCCACCGAGACTCTGCAAGCTCACGGAATTGTGTGGGCCTGTATTCGTTTCTTTCACCGACGTAAAGTTTTAGGGTTAGAAACCGTGCATATGACTAAGGCATAATCTAACTTTAGAGACATATTTTCAACATATTAACCAGCAGAAAATGTTCTGTTCCGCTTAACGATCTGGTCCAAATTGAAACATCACTTAAAACGTGACTTGGCTTCAAATCAAGCCGATCTTCTACGATAACTTTAGGACTTTACCCTTTACTCACTGCGAGAGCAAAATATATGCAGAAAAATAATTGTGTTACACCTTAGCTAGATATCCCAATTCGTCACCTACAATGAGAGAAACATGGACATTACTCACAATAATCATAGCTGAAATTCAACTATTCAAGATTCGTGGATGTCTAATCCCCAATCAATTTAATTCCCAAGGACTGGTATATTTACTGTACACGTCCTCAGAAATAAAACAAAAATATTTCAACACGTCCACAAACGACAAAAACTAGAGTTGTGGCTCAAACCACATACAGTACTGAAATGTTGCTATACTACACAGTTATTGAAAACAAACTCAATTCATGTATTGCCACACTAACTTTTAATACATTTTTAATTTATACATACAGTATATACACTAATGTTTATTTATGAGTGGAATAATTTTGTTGTTCCTCTATGATCCTACAGGTCGTGCACTCTAAACTATTGCAGAATAGCATTCTGTCTAGTAGAAAATAATTTGGCCATTTTATTTATTCAACATGCCTAGTGTATACGCGAGCATGCAATACTGTGCACATGTGCATATACTACCATACACAAGCGTATACTATTGTGCATGTGAGCGTTCGTGTACGTGTGAAATATATATATTTTTTCCTTTATACATGCTTGTTCACCAAAGCAAAAAATAATAGAATGTGTGCAAGCATTTTACAGCGTTATGAGAAAGTCTTGCCCCAGAACGAATGTCAGGAATAAAAGTCCTTCCAGTTCCCGCAAGAGCATGTGACCATCATTATGAGCAGCAGATTTACAATAAAAGGAAGTTTCTTTTCTTTGATATAAAGGAACCAAGTTTTGGGAGTATGCAATAAAATGCCGAAACAGAGGTTTAAAAAAATTTATAAAAAGGGAACTCATTTGCAAATTAGATCTCAGAGCTTCAAAGTGTGATTAAGGTAGATTTGTGGTCCTTTATCACATAACATACATAACATTCTCCAGCAGTTGGGGAGGAGGGGGGGGGGGAGAGGCTTGATTATAAAAGACTGATGTTATGAATAAAGCATTTACAGATGCTATGACAAGCCATTGTGGTTTATATTGTGCAGCACATCAAGGAGTCAGGTTCAGCAGCAGTTACACAGGGCTAGGCTTAAACTGACACTTAACATTTCTGAATTATAGCAGGGCAAATTCCTAAATCCCTGTGGTTCCTTTTTCTCATTAAAAACAAAAACAAAAAAAAAACTATGAGACGTTTAAAGCAGCCGTCTACCATGAAATAGTTTCATAGATGTGATGTCATATTCTGTGTTGACATATTTCTGACCAGAAACGGTGAAAAAACAGCCATCATGTAGTGTATCACTTTTTGTTTTGTTTAATTATACACAGTGTTAAAGTAATCCAAACAACAACAAAAAAACAAATTCTGCTCTGATATGGTGAATAGGTGCTTATTAATAAAATACAAATTATACGGGTATATATTACCCTTTTAGTGTGATGATAAAAAAAGAACAAAATGTTCTGGAGAAATTAGCATTTTCTATTTATAGTTCATTGATTTTAGAGACAACTCATTTTGCCATTTTTTCTTCATTACTAGCTACAACTTTCTCATACTTAAATAAAACTCTCTCAAAAACCATATACCCCGCCCCCTGAGACCGGTCTTGCTCTGGAGTAGTACCTGCTCAGTCATGAACATGGCTAGAACATGGTTTGTCACATACTAATTCCTTAGTTGAAGGGAAAAAATTAAGCTAAAAGTATTAAATTGGAACAGGCACTTCTCAAACAATTTTCATTAGGTTGCTAAAAAGGCAAAAACCAAATGTGATTCTGTTCCAAGAGTAAGAATGAGACCCTATTTAATGTTCATCAGTTTAGGCTTGTTTTCTCTCCAATATGCCATCAGCTGAAGAGTTCAATAAGACATGACTCCGACTGCCTGTTTCAAAAGGAAATCATTTACCATACCGAGTCAAATCACAGCTAAGAAGCTATTACATGGGGAGTTTTTTGAAAGATTGCTTTAAACTGGAAAGAATATCTCGTAGCCAAATTTCCCAGTGTGTCTTTTCTGTTTGGTATTCTCGCGGAGAGGTTTCCGACCACCGCCCCCTCTCCCCCTGTGGTAAGCCTGTGGAGAACTATAAGCCTCACCACAGGAAAGAAAAAAAATGCCTGCCTTTTAAAATGAAGCGGAGAAATAAAACTGCGAAACCTGAGAAAGCAGATTTCTAGAAACCTCGCTTAGAGAGAGACACAAGGATGAAGCACAAATGCATTCTCGAAAGTACCTGTTCATATACAAATCACTATCAAGTACAAGATGAGTCAGCATTTTTTTCCCCCTGGGAAATATGAACTAAATTTAGATTAAGAAAATGTACAGAACACATTTTCCTTCAGTTTGTTAAATAGCAAAATGTCTTCTACTCATACATGAGGGGAGTTTGAGTCAAACAGGACTTATGATGGGAATTTCATGTGATTGCAAACTTGTGGCCAATTTGCACAAGAGACACATCTGTCTGTGGGAACGGTACACACAATCATTCACAAACAGGAACTCGGCTGGTAGTTTTTGCCACATCCCCCGTACAGTCCTGACCGCAATTCAAGCCATTTCCACATGTTTGGCCTTAAAGCCGTTCCTGGGAGGCCAGCGTTTCAGAGGTGAACCACACAGTCCAATCATGGCTCCAGCGTACTGAGAAAAATTTCTACCTTGATGGTATTCCAAGCATTTGTGAAACACTAGGATTAGTGCACTAGTGTAGTAGGAGATTATATAAAGAAATATAGGTAGTTTTTAACAATCATAACATGATCATTTTATTAATCCGCAAAAGTCCCAGTTTGACTTGAACGAGGGTCAAACTACATGCGGACATCAAGAAAGAAACAAAGAAATAAACAAACAAACAAAAATTAACTCTGGGAATAGGTTCCAGATGGGGAATAAAAACAGAAACTGAAACTAGAAATTTTGCTTAAAAGTAAAACCTAAAATATATCATCATTTGCCTAATGTAAGATTATGTTAATTTATAAAATGTGTTTACAAGATGTAATCCTGAGCAGGCATAAATTTTCCGCATTTGCAACAACTACTATTTTATTTATTGTTCTTATTTTCCCAGAACAACATTGTTCATCCTAATAGTGTGGTGCAGTATGTAAACTAAAAACAAAGGGAACACGCAGAGCCTTTCACTTAAAAAGCGTGTTTTGAATAAATGTTTCAGGCCAGATGTAACAGGACGCTTAGTTGATGGCAAGACTTTCTAAAACATTGAGTACGGGATTGGAACGTGATGTTTATTTGATGGCCAAGGCATTACGTTTTTTTTACTTTATAAAGAATTATTTATTTTCAAACTGTAAGGGAGTATGCCCACACACAAATACACACATTTCTATCTCAGTTAGCCTTCTCCAAATGTATTTTATCACCTTTCTAATGCGTGTTTCGTCTTTAGCTTTACTAACCATCATCTCTCTCTCTCTCTCTCTCTCTCTCTCAGAGGGCAGTGGATTCTCACCTGACAGAGAGGGTGAAATCTCCAGGATTGCTCTTGCTCGGTCGGGCCAGAAAGCTTCCGTCCACGCCACGCGTCAGCAAAAGATTCTCAGCCTCCACGCCGGTGATGTTGGGGTGAAACCACCTGTCAATACAAATCACACTGACTCCCATTGGCACAAAAAGTCACACACTGAACATGACCCTCATGCACAGACGGTTTAAAACGTGATCACGTGATGAGTCACTGGATGTGACTCCATGTGAAAAAAAAAAAAGAGGCATCATCATCTGAGCACATCTGACTAGCTAGCTGTGAAGAAATTATTTCTCTGGATGTTTACACAAGCATGACATCAGGTGTATGATGTCATGCTTGTGTGTCTTAAATATTCTCGAACGTTTTAAACATTTGGGTTAACACTTATTATAGGAGTTGTTTGCATAAGTTGTCCTTCTTGTCACGGGGAGGTTTAAAAGCACGGCTAGCAAAGCTGCTAATATTAAACCCGTGACGTGTCCAGTAGCACTGAGGATATAAAACAGTAAGGTTAGAGTCAGTGCGCAGGCTATCACTCGGCTAGCTGAGACACACACAACATGGTTTGTGTTTGTGAACTGTATTATGGACAGTTAGCCAGCTAGCCACCTCACTCGGCTGGACTAACACCGTTAGCTAACTAGCCTACAGACTGGAGCACAGACCTGCTAGCATGCTAACACAAGCAACTTAGAAACACTGGAGTTCAGGACCAATTAAAACTTTCTGCTTTTGTTCGACTTCTAGCCCAACATGGAAGCGCTGTCCAGACAGATTAGCATAAGAGAAAGAACGCTGCTGCTCGGCTCGACAGCTTAACCCCAGTACAAACGGTTTGTTTTTCATTTCCCACAGCTCTCACCTCCGAGATGTCATCTTCACAAGCCTGGACTCCTCACTCCGGATCCTCGCCTCAGATTTTACTTACTTTCAAAGCCAAAGCAAGCGACTGCGCCGAAAACCCCGCTGCTTTTCCCTGGCAAAAAAACGTCATAAGGAAAAGAAGCGCTCAAAACGGGTTTAAATAAATGAAGAGGTAAAAATATTTACAGTCGGAGGAACAAAACTCAGTAGCTAGGCCTCAGCATCGGAGACCTTTCGAGTCAGTTGTAAAACGTCACCAAACATGCGACAAAAGCAGGATGGCGTAAAACACCTGCGCCCTCTAGCGCTGGCTCGCTCTCTTCACCAGGCCTGACCAGGAGCTGTGTATACACATTCACTCACTGCTCCCCCCCTCCCCCCCCTTCTCCCCGTCTATGCACGTAGTTTGGAGACTTTTGCCATTTTATTGATATGTAGCTATAACAGGCTTTCACTTCCTCTTTTATACTCTCAAGGTTTCTTCCTATTGCCATCTCAGGGAGTTTTTCCTTGCCACTGTCGCCGTCACCCTTGGCTTGCTCATCAGGGACAATCTCATTATCTAGACACATTTTTCTTACACATATTTTTCTTACATTTCCATAAGTCTTCTTTTCATTTTCTTTTCATTTCTGTGAAGCTGCTTTGAGACAATGACCATTGTTAAAAGCGCTATAGAAATAAAATTGAATTGAATTGAAAAATTTTATACTGCTTTATCCTGCATACTGTAGGGTCCCTGTAGGGGCATGGGGCCTATCAAAGGAGACTTAGGGTACACCCTGGATGGGGTGCCAAACCATCACACACATTCACACGCACACCACAGGACAATTTGGCCACACCAATTAGCCTAATTGGCTTTGAAGTGTGGGAGGAAACTGGAGGAAACCCCCCAAGCAAAACATGCAACACACAGCATACAGAGGGAATCAAACCTTCGGCCCTAGAGGTGCAAGGCAACCTTGCTAAACACTAAGCCAATGTGCCACCTAACGAGATTACATTCCTAACATTAACTCTTGTTTTTAGCCGTCCATCAGATTATTTATGATTATTTATATTTGTTAACAAATATATTTCAGTTGATTACTTGATTTTTTTATTTATTTTAGATTCATTTGATCAATAAAAAAATAATATAAAGAAGTGATACTTTTGCTGATTTCGTTCTAGCCTAGAATTAAGATTCATGCAGCCTATCAGTGATCATAAGTGGCCCATTATTTTTATTCAACCCATATTGCATTGGTGGTGTCTGTAATGAAAACATGCAAGGTAGATTATTTATTCAATTGTTGTTGTTTTGTTGTTGTTGTTGTTTGTTTATTTTGTTTTTGGTTCCAAAATGTATTTTCACAAACTGTATTCCATCAAGGAAGGAGATAACATGCAATGCTCAGGCACATGGAGATGCAAGGAAACAGTGCTATCGACCACGCCACCAAGCTCCTGCTAACTTCATATGACAATATTTCTAAACATTTACGGATATTTATGACAATATACAGGTTTCCGCAAACTATCTTCAAAACAGTACATGTGCATTTAAAAAATAGCTTTTAAACATTTTATTTAGTACTTTTATGTATTTTCAGTGGAGCACAATGACGTAGTGGTTCGCACTGTGGCCTCACACCACCAGGTTTGAGCGTTCGACTCCTACCTTGGGTTTGTGTGTGTGGAAGTTTCATGTTCTCTCCGTGCTTGCTGTGTTTCCTCCTGGTACTCTGAACCCCCGCAGTGCATAAACATGCAGATTAGGCTAATTTATTTGCCCATGTGTGTGTGTGCCCTGTGATGGATTGGTACCCTGTCCGGTGTACTCCGCCTTGTGCCCAAAGTTTCCTGGGATAGCCTCCTTTTAAAAAGAAAAAATTGCTATACTTAAAAAATAAAGCACTTAAAAATCCAGGAAAACAGCAGCAGTTGCAGACATCATGAAAAAAAAAATTATGTACAATATATATATTAACGTAAACAAGCTGCAAGATACTCAACCTTACAAAATTTTATTTCTTCGTATTAATAAGTTAGATAGAGACTTCTGCAGTACAGAAAGACAGGCAGACATGTATGTGGGCTTCAACCTGAAATAATAACATCACTGATTACATTAAAACTGATCAGCTTATTTTTAGCTTTAATCTTTTAAATATTTCTACAAAAAATTCCGTGCTAGTATAGTGTGTGCAAGTGAACTGTAAATCTAATACATTTGACTTGCATTGCTTGTCACTAATGTGAGCCTCGTCTTCTTGTTCAGATTTTTATTTTTTGCTTTCGCGTTTCGTCTCGTCTAGTTTGGCCCCCAGCGCGACCCGTCATAAGCTTTACGTGGCAGTACTAGCAGTGAAGCTCCGTGTTCAAGTTATAAACCGCCGCCACCTAGCCTAGCTACCTTTCCGCTAATGAAAAGGGAGTCTGTTTAGCATCGATACACAGACTCTTGATGGTGCTGGGGGATTTTTTATCGCTTAATATATTTAGGTCGAAACGAGAATGTTGACGTTTTCTGAGCTCGTCGTGCTGCTCGGGGTTTTGTGCGCTACAGCGAGCGGCTACTTCGTTAGCATCGATGCTCACGCGGAAGAGTGCTTCTTCGAGCGCGTGAACTCGGGTACTAAGATGAGCCTCATGTTCGAGGTGGCAGAGGGGGGATTTCTGGACATCGACGTTGAGGTGAGGGGTCGAGTCTCAGTGGTGCAGAGCATGCAGGGGTTTGTGATTTTTGTTGTTTTGTTTTAGCAGGAAGTCGCTTGCTAACGCGCTACCTGTCTGCTGTGCTAACATATGTCACTAGCTGAACGATGAGTCCCGGGGATGGCGTGGTGTGTTAATTATAATCCACTAGATTTGGGTAGATTAGGATTAATTAACGTCATGCGCATGAAGGTAGTGTGTGTCAATGCTAAGCTTTTATTTACAGATAGATGTACCTTACTAGCAGCAGATTGCACAAACGGTAGTAGAGGAAAGAAAGGAAAAAACAACATAGAATGTAATTAAGTAATTGTAATTTATATCAATGAATACAATTTGTTACTGCAAAAAAACAGCGTGCATACTGGCAATTCAAAAAGTAATAATGTGCAAATTGTCTGTATGTTTGTGTGTAAAGTGACAGTGAATAATGGGATATGGGTGTATAAATTACTATCATCATCTGTTACATAGAGGTAAGTCATTGTACAGTGCAATGGCAAACGGTGTGAATGATTGATTGATTTCCTGAACCATTCTTTGTGACAGCAAAGCTGAATCAATCTGTTAGAGAATGCACTCTTCTGCCTCTGTATGGGATCCTGTAGTAGGTGGAAGACTTTCCATCAAGTTTTTTCAGTGACCTGTTGTCCCTCACTGTCTCCATCCTGTCCAGTTTGTGTTAGATTATTTTGGAATAGGAATAAGTTGGTTTATACTTGTTCACTGGTGATGACATGTGGTCATTTAATTCCTGTTTCTTGTAGATAACTGGACCAGATGGTAAACAGATTTATAAAGGAGATCGTGAGTCCAGTGGGAAGTACTCCGTGGCTGCCCATATGGATGGAACATATAAATTTTGCTTTAGCAACAAGATGTCCACCATGACTCCTAAAATTGTGATGTTCACCATCGACATCGGTGAAGCTCCCAAGGGCCAAGACATGGAGACTGAGGGTAATGATATGACGCCTGTTTTACTTCCATCAGTGTCTTCGGGTCATAGTAATGCAGCTTACAGAATCCAGAGTTTTCCCTTTCAGGTATCAGATGTTTACTGATCATTACGCGTCGACACGCTCATAAGCTGCATTATAAAGTATGCGATTATCAGCCTGGATGTGCGAGAGAAAAAATGTACATCGGGTGAAGAAAAAAAGTATTTGTTTGTAGGTCGAGCTGTGGCAGTATGGGATTCATGGGTATTTAAGGACCATATTGACTTCTTGTCCATAATGAGGTTGCATAAAAATGTTTTTTTTTACCTTGTTTTTCACTTTATATCTGGATTGCAGTTTGCTTAATGTGGTCATTATAAACACAAGTACACACAGTATTTTAACCCACTATTTTGGGTTATGGTATGTGTAAAATGTCACAGGTGCGACTGTTTCAGACGCCATTAGTCTGTTTTGCTGAAATTTTGAAGTAAACTTTCACCAACCATTTCTATGAGAGCCTTAAGTATAACAATGACTATGTGAATACATTTATAATATGTTATAATGCTTTTAAATTGAATTACGTGCATTGCTTTAAGAATTACAGCTTGTGTATTTATACACGTACACATTAAATAGTGTTTATGACACTTGCAAGTGGAAACATCAAAGTTGTTGTAGATTTGTCATTAAGGTTTCTGGTGTATATATGAAGAATCAAGACTGGTCTCAAAATACATTTTAGCTGTCAGAGTAAATTCTAACACAATATTAATGCACTCATGGTTCATTATTAATATAAACATCATAGAAAGTGTCAGTTTCTCTCTTTCCACTGTATAAGATTTGTGTTTTTATTCAGCCCTAACTGTTGACCTGCTCTTTTTCTCAGGCGGCGGTGACAGCTGGGATGGTAGGCACAGGCAGCATAAGCAAAAATGCTTTAATATGGATATTTTAATGTGTCAAACATGCTGCTTTAACACTAACATTTGCCCTGGTGTGGTGTTCTCTGAAAGCCCGTGTTGCATTGTGCTTCTAATAAGAGGCTGAGACTTATCAGTGTGTAACAGTAGTACTGGTTATTTAATGGTTGTAGAAAGTAGATAAGTCAGCATTGTGTGTATGTTGTGCACCATAAACCTGAACCTGAGAACAAAATGAGGGCAAAGCACTTTGTTGGGGATTTCTGATGCATGTTCTGTCAATTGTTGTATTTAGATTATTAGCATACAATTTAACCAGAAAAGAAACCTGCAATATATTTTACATGTTGTCGCTCAACATTTTATTTTTATTTTTTAATTTTTTTTCAGCTCACCAGAACAAGCTGGAAGAGATGATTAACGAATTGGCCGTGGCCATGACTGCTGTCAAGCACGAGCAGGAGTATATGGAGGTTCGGGAAAGGATACACAGAGCAAGTAAGTGACCTCACGTGCATGTTCTATGACGTGCTAATGTTTCTTTGTTCAATGTACATACTCGCAATACTGACTTATCCTTTATTTATTTATTTTATTTTTTCCCTCCCACAGTTAATGACAACACCAACAGCAGAGTGGTGCTGTGGTCGTTCTTTGAAGCTCTGGTGCTTGTCGCCATGACCCTTGGACAAATTTACTACCTGAAGAGATTTTTTGAAGTACGACGAGTCGTGTAAAAAAAAAAAAATAGTTAAAACAACATGCTTCCTCTCTACTATCAAGACAGTCATTCACTACTCCAAGGATTGGCTATCCTGCCTCAACACCTTTCAGAAGAGTACTTCTTGTCTGTCATTCGGTTTTTCTTTATTGTCTGTGTGGGTTTAGGTTTCATTTTTTCAGTTTTGGGGAGCTGTGTTCTTTCAAACAAATCTTCTGTGTTCACTTTTAATTTTTTTTAAACCCCAGTTCTTACTAAGCTGTTTTAATTTATGGAGCTTCTTTCTTTTTTTGCTAAAAAAAACAGTGACATAGGGGGAGGGTGTGTGGGACTGCTGCTTAGAGACTGCTACAAGCGCTGCATGGTGTAACTTTTACGATATTGTCTAACGTTTTCAACGATTGATCCCATCGTTAACTTGGTGATTTGACTTTTGATGCGCACCGTTATTAGGATTTTCAGCTTTTTATGGAACTTGCGTGGCACATAATTAATGTGTAATAGCCAACCTATGGAATATGACTGTTTACGTATTAAAATGGCTTTATGGTATTTTCAGATGTTTAAGTATAATTTCCATTTTGCTGAGATTTTGTTCCTGTTCACTGGGGAGGGGAGTAATTTATGTACTTTTTTACTGTTACATGTCTGTATGGACATTTAATTCTTTAACATTTGCTATACAGAATGGGAATTGGCCATGACTACTGCAGAATTGATGGTAAAACTGTACAATATTGTAAAGTAGAATGTTCAAGTGAATCGAATATGAACTTGATTTAATAAAACATGTTTAAAAATGTTGTATTGTTTTTAAACTTCTTTTTTTTGTGAGCAATTTGCATATTCAACCTTATCATTATCATTACTATTTTGAGAATCTTAGGTAAATTCTAAAACTACAATTCTTAGTTTACAATAATTCTTCGCGTCATCTCTACTTGGAGAGTCATGCAGCACCATTTTAGTAGTCTGATCTGTTCAGTTCTCTCACCTTCTCATCTTTTCCAAAGCTTAAACTTTAATGCAAATGCTTTCAACATTATCACACACGTAGTTCATCGACTATCCAAACAGAAGTCTCTTCTGTCATACCACACAACCGTGCATTTCATTCTGAAACTTTGAATCCAGTGTTTGCTCTTCACTAACTTTGGATTTTCCATTAAAGGGAAATGCAGAGTGACATGGAAAAAAAGCTTTCTGCTTAATCAGAGCTCCCAGTAAAACCTGATTGTCCTTTATCAGGGGTGTCGAACCATATATAATTCCCTACTACACTAATGCACTTATCCCAGCATTTCATTAGTGCTTGGATACCACCAGGGTGGAAAGGTTTCCCAGCACACCGGAGCCATGCTCGGACTGCCTGCTTCATGTCTGAAACGCTGGCATCCCAGGGAACACTTTTAACAAACCTGTGGAAATGGCTTGGAGCGAGGTCAGGACTGTACGGGGTATGTGACAATAACTCTGAGCCGAGTTCCTGTAATGTGCACATGATGTGCATGACGATTGTGTGTACACGTCCCACAGATGAATGTGTCTTTTGCAAGCTGGCAACAAGTTCTGGTGATTTTCAAGGGACAGCAGTTTCACTTCCTCAGTGTTTTTTTTTTTTTAAGATTAAGAGTCTCATTACAGTACTGTGCTTGAAGTCTTGTGTAAAAAAAAAATTTTGTCATTCACAAAAAAAGTCCTGGTTAGACTTGAATGCTTCCTGTATGCATGAGGTTGGTGAAAATATACTGTACACCGTTTGAATGTCATCGTAACTAGCAATATCTAGCAATGTCTCCTTGTGATATTGTGGCATACGATTGCTCATTTCCTGTAGTATCAACAAAAATATTATATACAAATTATATAACCACATATCTATCACTTTATAATTATATCAAATCTCTAACTAGAGCTAACTAGACCAATATTCAAGATAATATATTTATGTTTGATTTTTATGCTGACAAAAATTGGCATGACAAATGGATGGTGTGTTTTTATAATAGTACATGGTATGTTCTTGGTTAAACAATTAATAATTGAAAGTATTCCACAAAAAAACTGTTCTTCTAAAGGTGTCTTCACCAAGAAATATTAATTCTAACAACAAAATAGATTTGTATTCTCACACTGCAGACAAAATTTGTGGTTTAAGTATTCATATATACCACCGTGACCTAAAGAATGAAACAAATATTAATTTTCAGTCTGATTTTAGGTCTTTTTGTTAGATGTTACTATGGTATACTGTCTAAGGCTTTTATTGAAAATGACATTAATCTTATGCAAAGATATTTGTATTGTTGACCCTTCTTTTTCATGACCAGTGCAATTCGCCCTGGCATGCTGTCAATCCTGATTGACGGCAGCCCATTCTTGCATAATCAATGCTAGCAGTTTGTCAGATTTTGTAGGTTTTCGTTTGTTCACCCGTCTCTTGAGGATTGACCACAAGTTCTCAATGGGATTAGGATCTGGGGAGTTTCCTGGCCATTGACCCAAAATTTCTATGTTTTGTTCCCCAAGCCACTTAGTTATCACTTTTGCCCATCATGCTGGAAAAGTAATTCTTCGTCAACAAACTGTTCTTGGATGGTTGGGAGAAGTTGCTCTTGAAGGATGTTTTTGTATCATTCTTTATTCATAGCTGTGTTCTTAAGCCAAAATTGTAAGTGAGCCTATTACCTTGGATGAGAAGCAACAGATGGCATGACACAGCCATGATGGTAGCGCTTACATTTCTTCTCTGGACAAGCTTTTTTCCGGACGCCCCAAACAATCATTAAAGTCATTCATCAGAGAATTACTTTACTCCAGTTTTGACCAGTGCAATCCCTGTAACTTTTTCACAATATCAGTCTGTCCCTGATGTTTTTCCCGGATAGAATGTGCTTATTTGCTGCCCTTCTTAAAATGTATGAAGGTTAGTGAGCACCATCTGACAAAAAGATCTAAAAACACTGAAGCAGCAGACTTTGAGTCAGGGCAGCACTGTGGCTTAGTGGTTAGCACTGTCACTGTCATCTTGTTCCTCAAGGGTCCGGGATCAATTCCTGCCTTGAGTCCATGTGCATGGAGTATGCATGTTCTCCCCGTGCTTGATGGGTTTCCTCTGGGTACTCTGGTTTCCTCCCACAGTCCAAAGACATGTACATTAGGATAATAGGCATTCCCAAAATTTCCCATAGTGTGTGTGTAACCCTGCAACCCTGTAGACAGAATAAAGCGGTATAAACGATAAGTGAGTGTGTTATTCTCAAAACTTTTGGCTACTGTTCTCTGTAAATTCAATGTGCAATATGGTACTTACTGTTTTTATTTCACTCACTCATCATCTACATCTATACCACTTAATCCTGTATTCAGGGTGACGGGGGAGCCTGAAGCCTATCCAGGCCCATGTCCAGGGTGTATCCTGCCATCCAACGCAGGGCACACACACTATGGCCAATTTGGGAACACCAATTAACCTAACCTACATGTCTTTGGACTGTGGGAGGAAACTCAGCAAGCACAGGGAGAACATGCAAACTCCATGCACACAGAGACGGGAATCGAACCCAGACGCTGGAGGTGCAAGGCGACAGTGCTAACCACTACACCACCGTGCCCCATCTTATTTCATTTTATTATTATTTTCCCCTTATTTATTACTTTGTTTCTTTCTACTGGATAACAACTGTGAGCAACTGTAACCATGACTAAGCAATTTCTCTCTGGGATTAATAAAGTTCTTGAATCTTGAATCTTCCATAAATGCTAGTTTTTCTACAGTTTTTCTTCTCATGGCACTTGCAAGAATACCAAAACTCCATTAGAGAAGATTATTTGTGATATCTTTCTTTATACTGCAGAATGTAATCGTTTATTATACAAAATATAAAAAGAAATCTAAAATATGTATTTCCTGTTGAAAGTGACTATCAGTGGAACGCAGAATGCGTTGTTTTGTTTCCAGCCGGATCGTTTACTCTGTGACGCCGAAAGCATGGGACCGTGATTAGTGAAACAGAAAAAAAAACTGATAAAGAGAAATATGGAGAGTATAAGCGACGGAAAATGGGAGAGTTTACCAGTAAAACTTCACCTCGGCATACTGCTGAGTCTGAAGAAGCTCGGGTTTACTTATATGACTCCGGTTCAGGTATTTTTGGACGACTTTTCCGGTTATATTTAACTGCTTATCCTGTTATTCGGATCCTCTAACATATTGTTGAAATGTTCTACTTCAGTCAGCATGCATCCCTCTTTTCATGAGCAATAAAGATGTTGCAGCCGAGGCGGTAAGTTATTTATGTTAGTATGAGTTTTAAAATAAATTTATTAAGAATAGATACTTCTGATGGACCTAAGAAAGATTTTTCTTAAACCCTGCAGGTTACAGGCAGTGGGAAGACTCTTGCTTTTGTAATTCCTCTGCTGGAAATCCTCCTGAAACGTGAGGAAATGCTGAAGAAAATGCAAGTAAGTCAAATCAGTCACTGATTTATACACCCATCAGTCATAACATTTTAACATTGATGATCAACTGTATACCAGAAAAACTGGTGAGGATGATGAAAAGGCAGCAGAACACCCATTGCACCATGCACGATGCCCAGCAAGCAACGCGCCCAAGGATGCTGACCCGACCTCCAACCTCCCCTCATCTCAATCTGATTAATCACCCACAGAATGCACTGATGCACAGCCCATAACACCTGAAGGATCCACTGCCAACATCCTGGTGCTAGACTCCACAGCACATCCCCAGATTTCTTGTACAGTCATGTCTCAGTCATGCCCAGAGCTGCCCAGTACTTAGCATATAGTTTTGCATTGTAATATTATGGCTATTCGGTTTAAATACCAAGTGTTTCAGTTCGTTATAATGAGTTGCACATGTTTTGAAATATTTTTGGATTACACAAAGTATTTTGAGGTGTCAGAAAGTAGCTGGATCAGGAATCCCGATGTTCCCCACCCCGATCCTGACATGCCCTCTGTTCTGCACATTTTCACAGCTAATCAGTTCTTGAGTTATGGACTATAAAGTTAAATTGGATATGTTAGAGGTCCTAAAATGTGCATGATAGGTGGCTCTCTATAGGATTCCCCGAGATGAAAATTTGTGGTTAAAACAATGCACTAGTTGAAGAAATTGTCACACTAAAGTCACACTTTAGACAAACATGTAAGCTATGATAAGGATGCCAGTACGTGAACTGCATATGCTAAATTGCCCCAGGTGCAATTTAACAAATGTGCAGTGAACCCTGTCATGAACTTATATTCATATTCCCAGGGCTCGAAATCCACTGTGAATCAGCCCCAAAAAATGTGGTTGAATGAATGCTTGCTTTCGGCTCACTTCTCTGTTTTGTAATCGTCAATTGTGCCATTGTTGCAGGTTGGCGCTTTGATCATCACGCCGACCAGGGAGCTGGCGATCCAGATCAGTGAAGTTGTGGGCCAGTTTCTTGAGGAATTTCCCCAGTTTAGGTCTGTTTCATAGAAGCACTTCAGTATTTGTGGTTGAAACCAAAAACAGTGAAAGTTGACTCTATTGCTAACAATTTCAGGCAGATTCTGTTAATTGGTGGAAGCAACCCCATTGAAGATGTAGAAAAGTTCAAAGCTAATGGGTGAGTGGTGACTGGTTTTGGTGTTTGGATTGCAAATCATATTTAGGTTAGTGTAACCTGTGGTATTTGAATGATAGGGCGAACATCTTGATTGGAACTCCTGGGCGTCTGGAGGACATGTTCAGGAGAAAAGCCGACGGCCTCGACCTGGCCAGCTGTGTGAAAGCTTTGGACGTGCTTGTTCTAGACGAAGCCGACAGATTGCTCGACATGGGCTTCGAAGCAAGGTGCTTTTTATAATATATATATTCTCTAGCTGCCTAAAAGACATTCTGGTTATTTTTTTTAGTTAATCTTTGTTAACAAAACCTCTTACCTTCCTTCAGCTTGAACACTATTTTGGGCTATTTGCCCAAGCAAAGGCGCACAGGGCTTTTCTCCGCAACGCAGACTCAGGAGCTGGAGAAGCTGGTGAGGGCTGGCCTCAGAAACCCGGTCCGTATCACGGTGAAGGAGAAAGGAGTGGCGGCTAGTAGCGTGCAAAAGACCCCAGCGAGGCTTAGTAATTACTACATGGTGAGCAGAATGACAAGGATAATGTTTACTTTATAAAGTAAATCTTAAATCTGTATGAAACAATTTGTACCAAAACATTTTACCTTGTCTTCTTTGGCAGCTCTGTAGGACAGAAGACAAGTTTAATACACTGGTATCTTTCCTGAGACAACACAAACACGAGAAGCAGCTTGTCTTCTTCAGGTACAAGCCAACAAACCTGAGTCATTTCTTTCACATCTTATCCAGCTTCCAGTTTCTGCAAAGTGTTAAGTGTTAATTTTCAGCGTCTTAATTTGTTGCACAGCACATGTGCCTGTGTGGAGTATTACGGCAGAGCACTAGAGGTGTTCGTCAAAAATGTCAGCATTCTTTGCATCCACGGCAAGATGAAGGACAAACGAAACAAGATCTTCTCTGAGTTTCGGGAATTAAAGAGGTAATGGTAACGACTTGTTAATCTGTTAAGATTATTGTTTATCTGCTGACCAGTTCTCCTTTTTTTAGGACGTGTGTCCTTTCTCACAGCGTTTATTGTTGAAAAATATTTCACATCTGTACAGTTAATGAATGGGGGAAAAAAATCAGTCTGATGTTCATGTGCATTTCCCAAGGCTTTAAAATGTTTTATGAAGGTACTGAATCATCCAAAATGAAAGGAAAAGATATTTTGCAATATTTGATAATCAGTTAGGGGAGACACAGAACATTTGTTATTTAGCTATGTTTATATTATTCTGGTTTTGATAGAGACTTGTTTGTGTCTTTAGGCTGAAAGGGTTGTTATTTTGATAGTAGCACATGTTACTGATGTTTGTATCTAAGTAAAAGTAAATGAGCACTCGGTCTCGTATTGATTCCCAGTACCAGTGTCTATAGTATTTGTAGATTTTTTTTTTCAGTACAAGTCAGATTGCTTTGACTTACTATTAGACTCCCTGGGGTAAATGATTATTTTCCAGCTTCACTGATATTTTTCTAACTTCCAGCGGGATTCTCGTGTGCACCGATGTGATGGCGAGAGGCATTGACATCCCCGATGTAAACTGGGTCTTGCAGTACGATCCTCCAAGCAGCGCGAGGTAAGAACACAGCTAGTGGATGTACAACATTACTTGTAATTTGTCTTGTGAATGATTTTCATTCTGCTCTGTGTGACGGACCTTTTGGCTCCAATTTCTCATGAAATAAGTAAATAACAGGCTATGACTGACTGTGTAAAAAAATTTTATAAACCGTTAATACAGTATATATTTTTTTTATTTAAACCAAAAGTCTATTCTTCAATTCAATCACAGCTTAATTGTGGCTATGCTGTGGGGTTTTCAACAGTCTGTAGTGGTCAAGACCTAACAAAAGTGTGGCTTTTCCATGGAATTAAAAGCAGTAAACCGGTGACAGGGGCATGGGCAGCCAAGACTCATTCAATCGAACAGCCACTGTAGCTGAAATGGCTGAAAAGGTTAATGATGGTTCCCATAGAAGTGTGTTGTGATGCTGTGAAAATTTCAAAACCGTATTTTCAAAACAGTTCCCCTGGATAATTGTCCATTTTCCTCCTACAGTTCTTTTGTGCACCGATGTGGCCGAACTGCTCGTATTGGAAATCGAGGCAGCGCTCTTGTCTTCCTCTTGCCGATGGAAGAATCCTACGTCAGTTTCCTGTCTATCAATCAAAAAGTGTGTTTCCCTAGAGCTTTGCTTTATTTATCACTTCAGAATATATGCTTATTATCACAGATAATCTTAGTTTTTATAACTAGCCATAACCTGTTGTGCTCAGCCAGACAAAAAGTGTGTGCAGCAGCTCCGTACAGAACAGAACTTTATTATTAATAATAATAATAATAAGAAGAAGAATGGCCAAATTCCCTGATAACAATATCCATGTTTATAAAGCAGTTTTTAGAAAAATGTCCTGTCATACAGTCTGCTGTTGTGAAGGTGTCAGTGATAATTTGTACACACACTCCAAATCAAACTTTTACTTTTCATACCAGTTTAATGATTCTCATACATCAGAAATTAACCAAGTCTTCGTTTCAAGCATCATTTGGCATGGAACAATTTGAAACTTTTATGTGACTGAAGTGAACGAATAAAAGGCTTGTGTTCTACAGTGTCCTCTCCAGTCGTATCCTCCTGTGAAGGACGTAATGGATGTGTTACCCAAACTGAAGGCTTTGGCTCTACGGGACAGGGCTGTATTTGAGAGAGGAATGAAGGCATTCGTCTCGTTTGTTCAGGCTTACGCAAAGCACGAGTGTAGTCTGATTTTCCGGGTCAAAGGTCAGTGCTAATTAACAAGGTAGAATGTTAATAGCGTGAATGTAGTACAGTGGTCTGGAAGCATCTGCGTTTATATTATTGCCTGCATTTATTGAGTTTCTTCCTTTTAATTCACCCCATGCATGATTCCACTATATACCGAGTATGTTTAGAATACCATTTAGCTGTTTACATGTGTATGTAATACCATTCTATCCATCAGATCTGGATTTCGCCGCTTTAGCTCGAGGCTTTGCTCTTCTCCGGATGCCCAAGATGCCCGAGTTGAGAGGCAAGACATTCCCCAACTTCGAGGAAATCACAGACACTGACTCGATCCGCTTCAAGGACAAGAACCGAGAAAAACAGAGGCAGAAATCTTTACAGGAGCAAAAGGAGAGGGAAATGCAGATGCCATCTCGAAAAAAGAACTTTATTAAAAACAAAGCGTGGTCTAAGCAGAAATCCAGGAAGGATAAGAAGAAGAAGGTTGCTGCCAAGAGGAAGATGAATGAGGTTAGTTGTTATATTTACCCTGTATATGCAGTTTTGTAAAAAAGCATTTGCCCGTATGTCACACTTAAATGATTTATATTATCGAACAAATTTCAACCCATCAGACAAAGATAACTTGAGTAAATGCAAAATGCAGTTTTTAAATGATGATTTAATTTATTAATGAAAAAAAGAATGAACCATGATTAACCATATTTTTTGAAAAGCTGAGTTAAATTTCATTTGCCACAACCAGACCGGTTGATCAAGTTACCAAGAAATCACTTAAATAGAACCTGTCTGACAATTTAAACCGGTGATCAGGGTCATTGGTGGCCAAGGCTCACTGATGCACATGGAGTGAAGGCAGGAACGTGTGGACCTGTCCCATAGACGTGCTAGTGTAGATTAAATTGTTAAAAAGGTTAATGCTGTTTACGATAGAAAGGTGTCAGAACACACAGTCCATCACTGTTGTGGTGGCAAAAAACGGGGAGGGAACCTATTCGCTATCAGGCAGGTGGTCATAATATTATGGCTGATCAGATTATCTTTAATATGATGAACTGTCTGTTTTCCACCACAAGAAATTGCTCAGAACAGATTAGTATGCACTTTCTGGTTTCTTGGTAACTGGACAAGCTGCTTTTGACTACATTTACTACTACTTTGTCATTACTGAACTTTCCTGGCCAAATGCAGTTTTGTAAGAGGAATAGTACCCAATTAAAGGTGCTGTTATAGTAGAATATATTTTATCTTTAGTGTACGAACATATCACACAATTCTATCATTCATTATATTCTTATATCATTGTGTACAGTGAGATGTATTTAAAGCTTTAATGCTTCCACAGACGGGAATGTCACCTTCTTTAAAATGTTAGCACCATTTTCATGTTTACTGCGGCTCATCAGAAGAGTCTCATCGCCGTTCTGTAAACGTCAATCAGTTTTAGGCCTTCATTCACAAGACATGATGGTTTGACTTGAACGCCCCATATATACAGCGGTACTAATAAAATATATATGAACTGATTCATAAAATCCCCAACAGTTTCCAATTACAGCTCATTTTCTTGTCTGTTTCTGTCTTAGGGATCAGATGTGGATGATGAGGACATTGACGAACTTTTGAGCGACACACGTCTACTGAAGAAGCTCAAGAAGGGAAAGATTACAGAGGAAGACTTTGATAAGGAAATAAGTGCTGGAAAAAATCCAAAGCATAAAAGAGCAGGACCGTCTCATGAGGGCAGTGCAGAAGGAGACAGTGAATGAACGCAAACCTGGATTGTTTTTCCAATATCTATATCAATGTGCTGTATCAGCACAGGCAAGAGTTCATACAACTTTGCAGTTTCATATTTGAATATATATACAAAAGCATCATTGCGTAAGCATAATTTTTTAAGAAATTCCCTTTTGAATCCATTTCATACAGTCTCAAAAGAGGCTTTCCTGTAACGCGAGTTTAAAAAAGAGGGACAAAGCCTGTGAGAACACATCGTTTAGGGCTGAGTTGCATTTGAAGAATTTCTTGTGCAAAAATAAATGTCTGTGTGTTTATATTACTCTATTGGTGTCACAGATTTTCTGTAATTTATAATAGTCACTAGCTTTGATTAGAGTTCACAAAATGCAATGATCAGCAAAAGTATAACAGTAACATTTAGCATAAATACATTTGTAGAATGGAGATACATTTAACACTTTTAACACAGTTTTAATTTATGAAAGAACAGAAGATGCAATTTTTTAACTTGATGCATCATTCATTTGAATCAAATCACAATTAAAGATATTATATGGTGTTATTTGCTCACTCATTGTCTATACTGTACTGCTTTCCCGCTTTAGGTTTACATGTTCTCCCTGTGCTGGGTGGGTTTCCTCTGGGTTCCTCTGGGACCTGCAGATTAGGCGTTTTCAAATTTCCCCATAGTGTGCGAATGAACATGTGTGTGACCTTGTGGTGGGTTGGCAGCGCGTCCAAGTCTCCTGGAATAGATTACACGCCCCTGTGACCCAGTATACAGTATAAAATGACGTATAGGTATACTGTAGACGACAGTCAGCATGACAATGGTCCTGTGCACAATGTGAGCTCCATGCACCCGGACCTTGTGGCTTAGCGGTTTAGCACGATCAGCTTGCGCCACTATGTCGCCATGGGTAATGACTGTGTGCATATTTAATTTCTCATAGGTTTGTTTTATGCCAGAAGCCTTTCCTGATGCATCTGTTCCCATTTATCTGGGCTTTGGACCAGCACTAAAGATGTACTGGCTTGTGGAACCACCAGTTTGATGGAACCCTGATCTCCATCATTCCTCTCAATGCTCTCATTGTTTCTCTGTACTTATGGGGCAAATATGTAATATTTAACTATAATGTGAAATATTAATTAAATATTTAATTGCGGAGTACACTATAAGGCCAAAAGTATGCAGACATTTAACCATCACATCCCTCTATGTTTGTTGAACAACCCATTTTAGATCCAGTCCTTTTTTGTTGTTACAATAACGTCCACTCTTCTTGGAAGGCTTTCCAGTAAATTTTAGAACATTGTCATTAGGAATTGTGGTCTTTCAGCCACCAGATTTATCTTGGCTTTGGACCAGCTACAGTGCTTGCAACCAACAGTGACTGGGGTTTCTCGTCTGTGAATCAAACCAAGGTCTCACCAAAGACCCTTAACGTATCGCTATACTTATGAACATGAAATATTGAATTATAATGGGAAATATTAGTGAAATATTTAATGGTGAAGTACACTAGATGGCCAAAATTATGTGGACACTATAGTAACCATCAAAGCCTTAAGTTTTTGTTGAACATCCTATTCCTGATTTAGTCCCCTTTTGTTGTTAAAATCCCCTCCATCTTTCTGGGAAGGCTTTCCAGTAGATTTGAAAAAGATTTGATTGAAATATGCTTGGGAGATTTGGTGCCAATGAAGGGAAATTTTAATTCCACAGCAAACTGTAAAGATATACAGTGGGGAGCTTTTAACTTTGGGTCAACAGTCACGCATAAGAGTCATAGTAAAGTGTCTTCAAAATTTTCATAGTCGAGTGAATAATTTGAAATATGGAATTAAATATGAAAACGAGCAAAATTTGGGTATAAATCGACATATTATCGCAGTAGCGAGATCGCGTGCTCAGAGCGCGTTATCTCTCCGCTTTCCTTTCCGGAGCGAACTAAGAGCGCATGCGCCGTTATTAATCTCGCTCACCTCCAACATGGCGGCGAGGGGCCATGTGCAAGACCCTAACGACAGGAGACTGAGACCAATTTACGGTACGAATTCATTCCTGTCCGAGTAACGGAAGGCTTTGAATATGTGTCTTTTCGGGTGTGCAGTCAGAGCGGTGAGGTGTTGGTTGTATTCGCGGTCGGTTAGAGAGGCGTGGAAGCCGGTAAGGCCCCTCAGAGCTCCGGCCGCGGACTCGCTTAGCCTGCGCGTCCCAATGACAGCGCGCTCGAGCGCACGGTTCTGCTGGTTTGCTAACCGCTAACGAATTTCTTTTGGCCTGACTTATTGACATTTAGGAAAAGCTTCACGTTTATGATGGCACCTTTACAGTCTTCGCGAAGTTTTGCAGTTGACTGCGGTTTCTGTAGCTAAATAAAGGTTAGCCCGCTGGCTAGTTAGTGGATGTCAGGTGAATTAGCCATGATAGCTCGCTAGCTAGCTAGCTAGCTAACTCGGACGCCAGAGCTTTCCTAGCGTTCCTGGTGAATGACCAGGTCGTTTAAAAATGATGGCTTGTTAAACATTTAGGACAATTTGCAGGATTTTTGGACACGGAAGACTGTTCTAGCACCTCGTGAGAATCCCAAAGGGGACCTGAGCACGGTGCTAGGGTAAGGTTAAGCTGGCTCCTGAGGAGTTTGATCTGAATGAGGTGTGAGAAACGGAGAGCAGGATGAGTTAGTCGTGGCACAGAAGCCTTTCTACTGAGTAGCTGGTTTAAAATGCTATGAATTAAATTCCTGCCGGCTGATGTCGGAGAGTCTGCTGTATTCCGTTTGCAAATGAGCTCCAGTCTGGTTTAGAAATTCAGTTGCAAGCTCATTTGACTGTAAAAGACTCATCGGTTTCAGTACTGAGAGTCTGCATTTTCTCTCTCCTTTTTTCCCCCACCTTTACTAAATATAGACTCTACTTTTTTGGGAATTGCATACGAGACATTTGGTGTCACTGTTCTGTTTTGCTATCTGTTTCTCTCCTTCTCTCACTCTCCCTTTTTTCTTCTGAGCCAAGTTTAAAATAATCTTGTCATGAAGTAATATGTCTCTGCTGATCTGAATACTTCCAGGCGCACTACATACTTTTTATATATTAATAGATATGTGTAATGTGCTAAAAAATCACTTCGTCTTACTATGGCGGCTGTAAAAATCTTTTAAAGCACTATTTGAATATATAAAGCTGTGGTTATGTTTAAGCCCAGGTGGTGACTGTATTAGCCTATTTCTCCCTGTAGGTTAGTCCACAACAGACTAGTTTAAACGGACCCTAATATTCCAGTAATAATCAGAATAATAGCAGAGTCAGATAAAAGTCGGTCATGTCAGGCTGTTCAGATTGACCTTGATTGAACCTTTAATTATCAGTTAATTAGTTAAATATTGATTATTAAAATACTGATTGTTTCACTCTTGTTGCAAGAAATCTTTTCTTTTTGTGCATGTTTGCACCACGTGAGCGTAACATTAGGTGACGATCTGGAAAATTTTGCCTCGGTTCCTAAGTGAAGAGCTACAGATTTTCTTTGGTGAATAAAAAAAGATGCACAGAACCATCTAACCAATTATAGATGACGCTGAATTATCACTTATAACTCATAAGGTAAGATTAAATGAACAAAGCTTGGAAGATCACCCTCAGTGTTGGAAAAAATAAACACTTTCCAGCAGTCAGAACCACTACACATTTTTTTTCCTTTTAGCGTCTTGTGGAAGAACACAGCACAAACATTCAATGCTACAGTGCCTCTTGATGTTAATGTTATGCCCAAGAGCAGCCTAAATAGGATTTTTTTTTTAAACTGTAATTGTTCCTAGGAGCAAGGTTCTGAAAAATGAGGCTGACATTTTGGAATTGCCAATATATCCACTAGGAACTGACTAAAAGTGAGTCGGTCCCCATGAATAGATTTCCCATTCATGACAGCCGACATACTCATCATTTAAAATTATGTTAAGCCAAAAAAATAATGCCTTTTGAAAAAGGTGTGACCAACTTGATTGACAGTTCCATTGCAGTCCTCCAACCGCTAGCTGTCTGCTATAAAAAAAAAATTTATGTACAGTTTATGGTTACACCCTGCGATATGCTTTGTATTTGGCTAGTGCTAGTTATCAATGCTATGAACTGCGGTACAAACCGCTGAGAGACTCGGCTAAATGAACATTGGCAAGTAAGTTTTTTGTAATCAGCTCCTCCTGATCACAGACGAAAGTTCCCGAGACATTTTACCAGTGTTTTTCTGGTCTTTTTGGTACTTGAAGGTAAGAAAGCTCCTCGTGCTTTCTCAGTTTGATCGATCTGCTCAACCCTAAAACACATCAGTCGTAGGTGCTTTGTGATCTTGTTGTAGTGCTTCATATGTAGAAAATTAGTTCCTGCTCTCCATTCGCACTTCAGCATTACAATGTTGTGATGCCATATACAAACATCCTGTTAAACAAAGCTGCTGCTGCTCTTTAAAACAGGTGCACTGTGTTGCTCTAATAGATTATTTTTCCAGCTGTTAATATGTCGACAAATTGTGGCACTAACCAAAAATTATACCACAAGTTACTTTTTGACCCTTTTTAGGAGTAAAACTAATACAGTGTGCAGAGAATGTGTATCAACAGTTACCATGTAGATTACAGGTTGCTACACATGCTGTATACGCTGCTAATATGGATCAGTATGTGCTTTTTAAAAATAGCAGCAGGACTTTGGAAAAGGGGGACGACGTGACAGCGGGGGGAAAAATATTGAGATGGGAAGAGCTTGTAGAATATACTCTACATGCTCCTGAAATGATAAAGCAAGCAAAAAACGTTTTGTAACAATTTTGTTTTTTCACAAACCTAATAAAGAGTAGATCTGCAGGATGTTACCGTCCATGACGCACTACTAGAACGTAGGGTCGTATACCAGCACCTCCAGTTACCATTGTGTCTGTATTTAGTAGAGAAAGTTTAGTGGAGTGTAGTTTGCGTGTAGTGTAACGTGTTTGAGATTTTGTGTTGAAGATTATTCTGACTGTTCCTAGAACTGGCAGTGCTGCAGGGGAGGATTAAGATTAGCCTTGGATGACATTTCTAATAATTAATACCCCAGCTAATAAATTTGGTTGCTGTGTAAACAAGTGTATGATGTGTGCCCGGTTATGACATGATCTTTGTCAGGTTTGCAGAAAAATTGTCTCGTGATGACAGGAGTTGATTTTGCAGCTTAATCACACACATCTTCACTTCGAGCTTCCTGTGGTGAGATGGAATCTATCTTATCATGGCACGTAGTGTTCAGGGAAAGAGAAACAGCTCATATCTAGCACTACTTTTTGATAAAGTAGATCAAACTAGATACATTCCAGTTGAGATTTCAAGTTTTTACCAGGCATTTCAAGTTTTCTTCATCATTGCCTTGGCTATAAATCAACTAACCTTGCTTTGTCAGTCCGCCCTGAGAGAGAGAGTTCAGTGCGAGCCTCAGTTGCATAAGACATTCGATCGTGCCAGCTTGCTTTGGCGCTGCATTGATCTGCTACACAGACACTTTGTTTTTAATCAGTTCTGTGCATGATGGTCAGGACATGATGTTACCTTCCAACTTGGCCGAACGCGGAGGTGTAGACATCTGTTCTTGCATTGTAACTCACTGGGGGACGGTAGAAATGCAGACTTGTCTTTCCAGATACAGTGCAAAACACTGATTTGTCTTTTAGTTTGTGTATGATGATATAATATTTAAAATTAATAATTAATTAAATAATATAATTGTTGTGTATTTTATAAACAAGAGCCTAACTAGAGTTAACTATTGGAGTTGAGGCGTGAAGGTTACATCAACCTTTTTTTTATTTTTGTGTGTTTAATTTAAATCACTAGTTAATAGGGGGTGTAATGGTATGCATTGTTAAATTTAAATGGTGCAAATAATTTAAAGTAGGCCATACGTCCTTGAATGACGCTCCCAGCTGAGGTGGCTACTGCAGGCGTTCAACAATCAGTGAGTGGAACACCTGATTCAGGAAAACCAAAGGTTAACTTTTTGCCAGGTCGCAGAAGTGACGCATCTTTCTGTGTGAGCTGTATGAAAAATCATTAATGAACGCAAATGGGACTTAATTTCCCATGTTTCCTGTACAGTCATGAAGCAGTCATGCTTCAAGTCATTTCCACATGTACGGGCCAACGCCGGGATAGGTACAGTATATTAGTGTAGCAGGGGATTAAACAGGGCAATAAAAGTAGTTTTTTACTCTCATAACTGAAAAAATCTGAAAAAATGACCTTGTACAATATAGAGAAGAATTTTTAATGCTGGATGATTGAAGACTGTGCTTTTTGGTATTTTTAAAAGAAATCATGATGGCATTGAGAGCAGCATTGCAGCCTCAAACCTCCCGGGTCTCCAGTTCTTCCCTGAGCTCGGGTTACTTTGTGGGAGCTTCCGTTCTGCACGTGATTTTACTCTGCATCATCCAGTTTCCTCTGACCTCTTAGAAGCATCCCAGTAAGTGGCTTGGCGAGCACGTTCTCAGTTTTGGAAGTTCAGTGTTTCTGGTGGATCCTGTTACAGAAATGTGCCTGCAGTGCAATGGCTGCATCACAAAAAAAAATCTCCTCCAATCTCTCTAAAAACGTCCCATTTACACGTACACTTTTAATGAGCACTCATGGTGTAGGATGTTTGTGCTCTTTGTGTCAGCCTTTCAGGAAAAACGCAAGCCACTGTGCCATCTGGTATCCTCCACTCCCTCCCACGCAGACTGTGAGCATGGAGTACTTTACATTTTTGGCAGTTTCAGTCGTGCACTACATCTCGCGGTCATTCCCTGGCTAGACACACTGTGTATGTTCAGAAATTAACGTATGCAGTGTATGAAATTTCAGACGCTGCATATGTCTTCGAATAAAATTCTTAATTCTATTAAAGTTGTAGTGCTACGGGCATTGTTCCAGCTTTTATGTGTAATCCATGACGGTGTATGTTTTTAATGATGGCACTCTGGTTTGGTGCACTGAGGGTTTTGTTTAGGATCACATCTACATCCATGAATTATTAAAGACGTGTGTACTGCTTCTATTGCTTAGAAACATGTCCCATATGTGGTGTTTGCAAGATTGATATGTCTCTCAAACAGCCTGACATGAGTTCAGTTTGCAAGTAAACATTTTTATACACGCACAATTAATTTTATTACGTTTATTCAGCACCGGTCAACTGTGTTCTCGCTCAGCTTGGTTGTTTTCTGGGATTATTTGCCACACGTTTCTTTTAGAGATGCATTAATACCCGTCTTAATACCTATTATGGCATTAAGCATCATGGGACAATTTCTATACCTTCTGCATGCTTTACCAGTTAATAAATCTAGCCTTCGTGAAATTACAAGGACGTCAGACAGTATGCACCTGTACAGTGATCTTTAGAAAGTACCCCAGTTATGTTTTAAGTCACACTTCCCAGTGTTGTTTTTT
Organism: Clarias magur; assembly: GCA_013621035.1. Taxonomy (NCBI): domain Eukaryota; kingdom Metazoa; phylum Chordata; class Actinopteri; order Siluriformes; family Clariidae; genus Clarias; species Clarias magur. The sequence goes on along the minus strand of QNUK01000027.1, from coordinate 680,618 downwards.
TAGTAAATAAAATGCAGTTTCCTTCATTAAACAGTCTTTACATAGTGACTGCTTTGACTTTAGCTTAGCGATAAGTAGCTACCTCGAGGCAATGGGAAAGGACAACATGGTTGTATGTCTTTGTCCTTTATGGGGTCTGGTTACTTTTGGTAGCCAGCTGTCATGAGAAATGGCTTCATGGATTCTTTTTGCGTAACCAGGGCTCTGATCTCTCACAAAGAGATTCACATTGTCTCAAGCAGGAGCATATTTAATGGTGACCCATTATGCAAAATTTAAATTGTACTTATTTTTAGACATTTGGATGCATCTCTATTGTACATGTAAAAAAAACAGAAACATGAGGAAAGAACATTTCCTATTTTTGTCCTTTTTTAAATTTTTTTTTAATTGGTTGAGTTTTAAACAAGCCAATTATATTTTTTGTTTTTAGTTAAAACAAACGAGAGTATGCAAAAGCTTAAGCTGCTCGTAAGGCTGAGTTTTGAGGCACAAGCCGAAGTTTTGAAGTTTCCATTATGTTTAAAACTCTACTTGTTCTCTATGGGCAGCTTAAGCTTTTTCATGCTCGTTTGTTTCATATATGCACTTTTCTGCACTTGGCTTTGTACTTTGTTTTGCGGACCATTTTTGTGTCATAATTTTTAACTCTTCTGGTTCAACACATCACAACTTATCAGGTAAAGAGGAATAAATGTTTTTGACTGTTTAGTCATGAAATTAAAAGTAAATCATGTTACTTTCTATATTTACTTATTTATTTAGTATTTTCCCCAAATTTTTTTTTTACAATTTACTTGTATCTAATTCTCACCAGTTGCTAGGGATCTTCCACATCATTTAGGGCCGAAGACTATTATGTGCTTTCTTCGAATGCATCTTTTCGAGCTGCTCGCCTACAGCTCAGTTGGTGGTGTCGTAACATACAGTACCAGGAGGATGGCGATTGCGTGAGCTCACAGACGCTGATGTTTGGCTGTAGAGCCGTGATTGATGAGAGCGTAAGTGCCTTTCATCCCAACCCGCTGAGAGAGCTCAGCCAATCAGCTCTCTCCAGGCCCACAGCTGCGTGAGTCTATAGCATCACCGTGAATCGAATTAGCGATCTCTTAAAACGTAGTACTGTGAAACTCTTACCTCTGTTGTTGATGTGGATAAATATTTTATGTTGTATGACCATTTGTTAGTTCCTCATTGTGACATTGGTCATTTGATTTCCATTTCTCTTTTTTTGTGTATTAAAACTCTTAATTAAAACAGCTTGTTTTGGTCATCCTTAGGTGAACTATCCAAAAGGTTCAACTATAAAAAGTGCTCGATCGGTTGTAGCTTAGCAACGGTAACTAGGCACGTCCGCCTCTGGCAAGTTTCTGGACTCAGTGTAAAGTAATGCAATAACTAATAATTGTGTATACATATAATGTACTTTTGAAAGTAAGATGTCGGATTTGTGTGTTTAGTTTTAAACTTCAGCACTGTGTTCTGGAGATCTGTCTGAACAGTCTAGTCAAAGCCTAGGACACGATGAGAGAACATTCCAGTGTTCAGTGCTGAGAAAATATCTAGAATTAAATTATTTCCGCTGTTTAATACAATTTATTTGTATTGTTAAACAAATAAATGAGGTGTTACACGGAGTGAAAGTTATGATCCATGCTGAACACATCCCTCTTTCTCTAGATTATCTTGATAATGGCAATAACAAGATGGCGATACAGCAGGCTGACAAGCTGCTCAAGAAGCACAGGGATCTTCACTGTGCCAAAGTGAGTAAAATTCATTGTATTCCAGAACAGTGTGAATAAATAGCGCTTTCTTGCCAACCTCGACTAATTGCCTATACATTTATTAGATTGTCAGTCGTCTAATGTTAAAAGCAGAGTGTATATATAAATTACATGTCTTCTCTTTGATGCTGTAGGTACTAAAGGCTATCGGTCTGCAACGCACAGGGAAGCAAGATGAAGCCTTCACTCTGGCTCAGGAGGTGGCCAGCCTGGAGCCCACGGATGATAACTCGCTCCAGGCTCTCACTATTCTCTACAGAGAGATGCACCGGCGTGAGTGACCTACAGCAGAATGCGGGATGAGTGCAAGCTAGGGCTGTATGACATAAAAATATCCTGTTTCCTGCTACAGTTACCACAAATGAAAAAGGATTTATGACCTGCATCAAGCAAAGGAAATAACTAAGGATATTTTAAACAACTGCGTTGGTGTACAATGAAATCCAGGAAAGATGCGAGTGATTGGAACAAAAATCATGAATGGAGAAAGCTGAAACACTTGTTGAAGTTGTATTGTTAAAAACAAAGACAGTAGAAATCACAGCTGTGTTTCATAGTGACCGTAAGAGCATTTTTATACACGCACAATGTGACAAGAACTCACAGTATTGGAACGAAAACAGTTATGTGGCCCCAAGAAAACCACTTGTTGGTGAAGCTGATCAGAAAAAAGGCTTCAGTTTGCTAGGTAGCATAAAAACTAGACTTGGGAGCAATGGAAATAAGGTCATGTGGTCTGATGAGATCAGATTGACCCTACTCCAGAGTGCTGGGCGTGTCAGGGTGAGAAGGGAAGCGCATGAAGTGATGCACCAATCATGCATAGTGACCACTGTACAAGCCGCTGGAGGTGTACTTCAGATGGTCAGGTCTAGGATGAGCGTCAGTAAAATGAAGTCAGCTGACAACCTGAATGTACTGAATGATAAGGGTATCACATCTCATGGCACAGCCATATTCCAGGACTGAAATTGTGAGCGAGTGGTTTTGGGAGGATAAGGAATCATTTTCACACATGAAGTAGTGTGCCATTATTAAAGCTAAAGGGCGTCAAACAATTATGATTTTTTTTTTTTTAATATGGGTAGGGGCATTGTTTTGTTTTGTTTTTTTGTGTTTTTTTCCCCTAAAACCACACAACAGATCATTAGTGTTTGTTGATTACTTCATTTGTTGCTGTTGTTTTTTTTCCATTATTAAATGGTTACTTTCTCTCTCTCTAGCGGAGTTAGTGACCAAGCTGTATGAGGCTGCAGTCAAGAAGGTTCCTACCAGTGAAGAGTACCACTCGCATCTCTTCATGGCATATGCACGTGTTGGGGAGTACAAAAAAATGCAGCAGGTGCTATTATTTATTTATTTATTTTTCGGTCGATGTCTACATAGAAATGCATAAACATATATTCATATATATCAGGATAAGTGTTTTAAGGATATAACCGCCCTAAAAATAATAATTAATAATTTATAAAAAATCAGTTCTGAAAACCAGTATGGGAATCAGTTTGGGCCTTTGCATAATTGCTTTTGTTTTATGAAAATATGCTTATTGAGTTAAATGTTAGTGTACCCCTGATTAATAATATTCTTTCAAGCAATATCCAAAAAAAACAATCAAATGCTTTATACCCTTCACAGATTTAAAACCAATTTTAAATGCATACATCAAAAATAAATGGCAGTCAGAATGGGACCAATGCTTAAATAATAAACTATATGAAATAAATCCCGATGTTAGATAAAGACATGCATTTCTTTTTAATAATCGTTGGGATCAAGTTACAAAACGCAGGATAAGACACTCAAAAGCTACACACATTTTTACTATTTAGAGAAAATCCACTACAATGTTCATCATGCAGAACCCATCTGTTCATCAAACATATTTTATTTGACTGGAACTCTTTCACTCCTTTGAGGAACTTGTTGACATTTAAAAAAAAAAGTTTTTAAACGAATAAATCCAAATGTAGTTTTAAAGTTGGAAAAAAATATTTTAAACATCTTATCTAGTTTTAAAATTGAATAACAAAACTGACTCTCGCCATGAATATAACTGTAGAAGCTGGCATGGTGTTTAAAAAAAAAAGAATATTTTTTCCTGTTTTCAGGTCATGCATTTAGTTGTCTATATCTCATCTGTTTTTGCTTCTCTTGACTCTTTTCAACAGGCTGGAATGGCTCTTTATAAGATTGTTCCCAAAAACCCTTATTACTTCTGGTCTGTGATGAGCCTAGTGATGCAGGTATGTTCACTCATCATAGCATCATAGACTTCTCATGATGTTTATGCAGTATGAAAATTCTCTTGCTAACTTGTAATTTGTGTTTCAGGCCATCTCAGCCCAGGACGAGAAGCTCTCCCACACGATGTTCCTGCCTCTCGCTGAGCGCATGGTGGAAAAGATGGTCAAAGAGGAGAAGATTGAGGCCGAAGCAGAGGTTAGCATGTCCTTCCTTCTCCAGCAGCACTCTGGCTTGTCTTTTTGGCATCAAGTTTAATACGAGTCCTGTCGTTTCTTCCAGGTGCAGTTATATTTCATGATCTTGGAACGTCTGGGGAAATACAATGAGGCGCTAGAAGTGGTGCGAGGGCAGCTCGGTGGTGAGGATGGAGCCCTGAAATTGGCATTAACTGCTTTTTATAACCTGAAAATCAGTTTAAGACTGAAGTGATTGGGTTATGTGTTTTGTGTCCTTCACTCAGAGAAGCTCACTAGTGAGCTGCAGAGCCGGGAAAACAAGTGCATGCTGCTGTATCGCCAGCTAAAGCGCTGGCCTGAGTGCAATGCCCTGTCACGCAAACTTCTCCTCAAAAAGTAAGCAATTTTTTTTTCCTTGTAAAAGATTAGTCATTTTCCTTGCAGGGTTTATATTAGATAAGCGACCATTTTATCAATCAGTTCATCAATAATTTATTTCTATAGCACTTATCAACAACTTCAAGTTGACCAAACTGGTCAACATAACAAATAAAGTAGACAAACAATAAAAAAGAAAAATATGAAAGCTATTAAAATAAAAATAGACACATAAGATTAAAACAGAAAGCATAAAACAAATTAACAGTATAGCTCAACAAAATGTAAGAATGTGCAACGACATAGGATAAACACAGAAAATAAAGAAATAAAAAACACAAATGTAAGAGAATGTTGCTATAAATAAAAGAAACGCATTATCTAACGATTATGAACTAAATAAAAGCTAGTGTAAATAAGTGTATTTTGAATTTGGATTGAAAAGAGGCAAGATACATAACAGATCGAACTACCAATTGCAACTGTCTTTGTGTACTGGCATCATGTTTTGTTGCCAAAAAAGTATAATAAATATTTATTTTCAGAAGGTTTATAGTTAACAGTTAATTAGTTAAACTAAGGTCCTCATCCAGAGGTAACAATCTGACCTGGATGGATAAAATCGCTGTCAATGTTCTTTTGAGCCAAATCTTTGCTTGTGCTTTCTTTTTGCAGTTTGAAAATTGCATTTGGCTGAATCTGTTCCTTCACCAACTCTTATCATGTTGCCATCACAATATCATGCAACTGTAATTGCATGGCAGTAGCACAATGTCTTGTAACTTTTTTCCTTTAATCATACTTTTTTGTCACCAAATAGTACATCGCTTTGCTATATATTTCAGTATAATTCTTTTAGCAAAAAACTCGCATTGTTCCAGCTTAATAAAACAGCTATTTTAGCAAACATACTTTTGGTTAGGTTTCATGGTTGTAGGAGTCAAAAACAGTGCATGTTTTGTCTTTTTCCCAGTGAAATAATTATGATGAAATACAGACAATAGGCCTCTTTTTCAGATAATTACGGCCTGTCTCTGCATCAGCACTTCTTGACTTGACTTGCTCGTCTTGACAATTTGTCTAGCAATAGTCTCCTTTACCTTAAAATCCATATACTTTATAAATAACTGATGCTCATGATGGTAGTTTTAATGTGGCTACTTTTTCTAAAGACATGATGCCTAATATAGCGTTTTACAGCCACTCTGGGTTTGGCTTAACTTGTGTTGCTAGGGCTTAAATAATGAAATCTATTTCCAGTGAGATTTTGACACTGATTATGATATGATTTTATGCTTGCACATTAATGGTGCTGTGTTATACAAATAGTAGAACATAAAAAAATAAATAAACTTATCACTACTTTATAATGTAGACATTGCACACACACACACACACACACACGTACACTTACTTTCTCATGACCCACCCGTAAATTGCATTGTTTAAATCTTCATAAAGGGCGTGGACTAACGGAACTCATGGGTGGATTACACTCTGATCCAGTGCGCGCCTGCCCAGGATAAACTGGTTATTGAAGATGAATGAATGGATTTTCATCTTTTGTTACAGTATTAATTAAAGCAAATTAAAGCAGATGTTTTATGATCACCAAACACTTAGCTAGCTTATGTATTTGTTTGAAGTTCTGTCTGTAGAGACGAGTCTTTGCTGGCAGAATAAGGGAATCCTTAAAAGTATGTTAAATGAAAAAATCCAGTAAACGGCCGAGTGGAGATGTTCCAGAAAAAGGGCGAGTTATGGATTAACGATCTATTCTTCCTTTTGGTTCCTACTCTCCAGCCCTGATGACTGGCAGTTCTACTTGTCATACTTTGACTCTTTATTCCACCTCATCGACCAGAGCTGGACACCTCCTGAGGAAGGAGACCAGTGAGTGTTGAATGTATTGTAGTAATCCAGTATGCAGTTAAAATGGTCTACAAGTATTTACTATTAACTATATTAGCTTTCAGTATTTACTACTATCTTTGACATTGAAGTGATGGGTTACGATATTTTTTTTCTAAAGTTATGAGTTGACATTATTTAGTCATTAAAACCAAGCAGAGTCATTAGTCTTGCATGTGAATTTTGCTTTAACTCTTCGATGTCCTTTCTGATATTCATTATGGATCTTTCCTGTTACTGTAGTTGTATAGAGGGTGAAGTACACTCTTCGGTGGCCCAGGCCATCAGTTTTGTGGAGGAACGGATAACAACAGAGGATGGGAAGGAGTCCAGACCACTGCGGGGCCCTTACCTTGCTCGTCTAGAGCTCATACAACGACTCCGCCAGAGGAGCTGCTCTCAGGAACAGCAGCTTGGTAATTCAGCATTGTTGCACATTACAGTCAGATAGCATGCCTGTTTCCCATTTTGTACTTTATATTTTGTATGAATCATTTTTATATTAATATTTTTGTGTTGTGGAACAAATTGTGAGTTATTCATATGGGGAGAATTTGCTTTGATATGATGAGAGCTTTGGATTACAAGCACATTTCCAGAATGAATTATGCTCGCTATCAAAGGTTTTCATGTACATAATTTACAGACATTATGGAATTGTTGTGAAAGGTTTTTATTGCTCAAGCTTGATGTACTTCTCGTATACTTTTCTGTTGCTTTCGATTTGTTTTTAGTCTAACAGCTAGAATCAACACATTTAGGGTTGGAAAACTAATGCAGAAAGTTATCCCCCAGTTAGAATTGTTCATGCCCCTCTCAGTTCAGACAGTATTGTATATTTTTGTTTTTAGTATGCATTCATGTGAGAAACGTTTACCTGTTGCTGACAAATTATAAATTAATGCATTCAATGGCAAACACAACAAAAGTAGAAAATGTAATGGTTTGACACATGCACATTGAGGGACACGGAGACCATGCAAAGGAGACATTTAGAAACATGTTGTCAGAACCTACCCCTTTTGGTGTTTCTATCTCCCATGGAGAAGAATCGTGCAGCCCTAACTTGTATTTATCCAAAATAGCGCACACAAGACAAAACCTGCTCTTCTGCTGCCTTTAAGATGTTAAAGATTGAGAATCAAACTGCTGTCATAAGAAGGATATCCTCTATATCTAACCCTGGCATATTTATTTAAAAAAATATATAGCTATACATCATATCATTTTAGATTTTGAGTCAAAATATTTGTTGTAATATTAGTAGAAATTTGCTCCTCATTTTAATCGTGTAATTCTTTTTCCAGGTGAGCCTGTAGAGCTGATGTCTCAGTACTTTGTAAAATTCGGGGACAAGCCATGTTGTATCACGGATCTAAAGGTTTTTCTGGACCTTATTGTACGGGACCAACATGTCCAGGTAATCACAATTTCCCAGGACTTTCTTGGTATTATAAGGTACACTTAATTCCTTTTAGTTGCCTTTGTTTAACCTACATTATGCAGTTCTTTGCTTTTAGAGGTGACACACTGAAATACAGTGCTGTTTGTTTTCAGTTATGTGAGGTCTCTCAGAGCTGACTCAGAGCAGTTAATGAGTCCCAATGGGTCGTGTTCTAATCCATCTATATATGGCTCAGTTCATTAACAGGCTGATGGAGGCGGTGCCCCTCGGGGCTGCGGGTGAGGCCGGCACGGCTCTTCCGGGAGACACGCGCTTGCTGCAGAGACACCTGTGTGTAACGCAACTCAGCCGCTGCCTAGGCCTGCAGCACGCACTCAGTCCTGATCGCAAGTTGGCGCTCATTCATGAGCTCAAGCAGCACTACCGCCATGGCTTACAGTTCGGTAAGCTCCTGCTTAAAAGTTAATTGCCATAGTCTAGGAAACTGAGTACTGTTTTGAGAACCACAGAGTCAAGATAATGGATCCATGTGTCCTGTACTGCTTTTTATTGCAGTATTACCTTTTATTACCTTTTTTTTTAAATTATTTATTTTATTAATTGATTGATAGATAAATTAAGATATATCATTATGTCTAAGTGGTGTGCTTTGTCTCTCTATTTAAAGGGAAGTCCTGTTTAAAAACCGAGTTGCAGTTCTCAGACATGTACTGCCTCATGGCTGCTCACGTCTACATAGATCTCTGGATAGAGACTGGTAAGATTCATTCTTTAAACCCTTGAGTAATTATTTTTGGTCGGGGGTAATGTGACGAGGTCAATTCTAAACAATGTAACATAATTGAACAATATGAATAATATAATTTTAGAAGTTTACTTTCGTAAGTAGATTTTTAAAAGCTGAACTTTGATTTCAAAACGAGAGTACACCTTGCATTCATTTATTTATTCATTTTAGTCACTCATTCTGTAGTACAGAGTACAGGGGTATAAGACTCTTGTACTGATCACAGTAGACTTATTATACCCTCTGTAGCAAAAAATAGTTTGATAACTAATTGCCTTCATTTGGTGCGTTAGGCAGATACCACATAAACACGGGTAAATGTTTAACTGTTTTCTATATAGTATACGAGTGAACTTGTTATTCAGGACTGCATGAATGTTTGTGGTTAAACAAATAATGCCGTCACTGTTAGTGGTCTAACAGCTCGCAGTCAAAACAAAATCCCCTAAAATCCCTCAAATAAAAAATTAATTAATTAATAAAAATGGCTGTATAACATCAGTACTAGAACACATTTTGTTTAATGTAAATTAGCCTGTTTATCTGTCCAAAATGATAATTAAAAAACATGATTTTTGTCTTTTATCAAATTTTTACACCTAATCTGGCAACAAGACTGGATTACAATAAACTCTGGTTGTTTCAGAATGGAAAAGCCAAGCATTTGCCGCACTGTACCAGTTGACCGACTTGTCTTATTTATTCATTTGTAATGATTGAGACACACTTAAAAAAAAAAAAAAAACTAATATTTGATTCACTATTAGGGGTGCTCCGATCAGGATTTTTGGGGCCAATCTCAGATAAGGCTCAGATAAAACGGTAGTTTTTTTAAAACTTTGTAAAGTTAAAAAAAATCACCCTGTCTAATTTCTTTAAACAGTTGATTTATAAAACATTTTATTGTAAAGTTTAAATTATATTTGGGTACATGTGTGTGTTTTAATATTTAGGACATCCATGTGTTAACATTTTATTTATTTAGTTTTAGGAGTAATTAATGGGGAAAAAAAATTCTCCCATTTTTCTTGGATAATACAAAAAAACAAAAAAAAAACAAAGATCTGATCCGTGACTCAAACCATGATTGCATCCCAAAGTTGAGTTTGGTGTTTCATTGCACTCATAGTCAAGGTAATGTGGCAGACAACCTAGTGTGTGCTGTTTTCAGCTAGTGTTTCAGTGTGGATGGGAAAAAACGTTTGGCTAAAATGTTTGTTTTTGCCTGGTTTCTTGTGTACTAAACATTAGGGGGAAAAAAGCTAAAAAAAAAAACATAGCTGCTTCTTCACTCGATCCTCTGAGGTGAAGGGTGCTATATTTGTTGTGATTATTCTTAAGTGAATTATGAAAAGTTTAGATTGGTTTTATAAATCACTTTATTCTTGTGTTTCTGCTCCTGCTGTCTTATTTAATTTCTTACCTTGTGGATTGTGTGTTACAGACGATGAGCACATGCTGTGGCAAAGTCTGGGGCTGCTGGAGGAAGGTCTGTCCCACAGCTCCTCTAACGCGCAGTTCAAGCTGCTGCTCCTGCTCCTCTACTGCCGTCTGGGAGCCTTTGAACCTGTAGTGGATCTATACTCCAGCCTGGACGCCAAACACATTCAGCATGACACCATAGGGTGGGATATTCCTTTACAGTAATAAAAATAATAATGGGATATTACACACAGTGTACTTTATCTGAAGTCTGATAAAATAACTTCAGCATCTCATTCTGCTCTGCTCTTTTCATTCACAGATACTTATTGACTCGCTATGCAGAGTCCTTGGGCCAATTTGCTGCTGCTTCTCAGTCCTGTAACTTCTCCCTCAGGTTTTTCCATTCAAACCAGAAAGATGTGAGTTGTTTGTTTTGTGGATTAAAGTACCTGTATCTTCGTCGTTAGTCCTGGATTCTAACTTGCGCTCTCTCTCTCTCTTTGCAGACCTCAGAATACATTATTCAGGCATATAAGTATGGTGCATTTGAGAAGATCCCAGAGTTCATTGCTTTTAGGAATCGACTGAACAACTCCTTGCACTTTGCCCAGGTGCGCACTGAGAGGATGCTGCTGGACCTCTTCCTAGAAGCAGACATGTGAGTCTAGTTTTTGATAGAAACAGAAATCTGCACCACCAAATCTGAGGGCCGTTCAAATCAAACCAGTTGAGGATACATTTACAGACGACTTCTAGCGTGGTACAGTGATGAGACTCTTAGCTGCAGTAAAACATTTGAATGGTTTTTAAATTTTTTTAAAAAAATAAAGCCACCCACTGCAGTCATTTGCAAATGTTCTGTAAAAGTGGACAGAGTGATCCTTAAAAACTGACAGATAACTTGTCGCCAACTTGCAAAAGAGGTGCATTTGTGCATCATTTACAAAGCACCGCTTCCACGTTACAGGAACTCGGCTGGGAGTTATCACAGTCACACGTTCCTGACCTCGCTCCTAGCCATTTCCCCATTTTGGCCATTAAAGGAGTTCCTGGGAGGCCAGAGTTTCAGACATAAAGCAGGCAGAGTTTGATCATGGCTCTGTCATACTGAGAACTTTCAACGTTGTGTCCAAGCAAAAGTAAAACTCTGGAATAAGTGTATTCGTGTAACGGGATTATATAGAGAAATAAAGAAGAAATATTAGAAATAAAGAAATATTTTGCAAAATAATCCTGGTTTGGGCCTCCGAATGGTGCAGTGGTAAAGTGTTCGCCCTATCATCCGAAGATCGGATTCGATTCCCGGGTGGTGCTGTAACCTCTCGCAGCTGTAGATCTAGAGAGAACTGATTAGCCGAGCTCTCTCAGAGGGGAGGGACGAGAAGTACTTGGTGCTCCCGCGTTAATCACGGCTCTACAGCCAATCAGGGGCGTCTGTGAGCTCACGCAAGCGGAAGGAGAGGATAGCGCTGTCCTCCGAGTGTGTTGCGCCGTCCCCAACGGTGCGTGAGCGAGCAGTTCGGCTGGCGTCACGTGGTTCGGAGGAAACACGTGATAGTCTTCGGTCCTCCCGAATGAGTAGTATTAGTAGCGTTAATGTGACAGGGAGGAATTGAACACGACTAAATTGGGGAGAAAATCGGCGAAACCCTCTGTTTGACTTGAACGCTCCTCATGTTACCTTGAAGCAATCATGATTTACTGTTTTCACACCAGCACTAAATTCTTTAAAATTACATCATTATAGCATAAGTAAAATATCACTGTAAAAAAGGCTGTTTTTTTTCTGTTGTGTGTCTGTCTGTACATTTTTGTGATTTTCGTTTATTCAGATCATCCACTTTAGAGGAAAGCTTGAAATCCATGTCTCTGTGTCCTGAAGAAGACGACATTCCATGGGACAGCATAAGGGACAACCGAGATCTTGCCGTGTTTGTCAGCTGGAATCCAAAAGACCGGTACAGGACAGCAAGCTGCTGTTTGACTTGATGTCTAACACTACATACTTGTGTCCTTTTTTAAACCTGACATCACTTATAAAGGTTTATCATCGGTTAATGAGGGAGAGAATTAGTGACTGTGAGTGTGTCTCACCTGCAGACAGCTGACTGAAGAGGACAGGCAACGCTCTGTAGAAGAGGAGCTGCTGTGGCTGAAGATCCGCTCTCTGACTCTTAGGCTGGTAGGCTGCCTCTCCTCACTGTGCCATCCTCCGTCGTTGCACAACTCGGAGAAAACTGCCGAGAACGGCGTGTGTGCCAAACCCTCGACCCTGCAGCCGTTGCTTTCGCTGCTGGAGAGCACACTCAGTCAGGCGAATCAGTTCACCGAAAAACACTCGCAGGTGAGTCAATTACGGTTGTATGATTTTTACGGTCTTGTACAATTACACTAGAAATCTTCAATAGCGTATGTTGAGTGTGTTTAAGATATTATGTCATATTTAACAATGTGCATGTAAAGTCGCAAGTAGGGCTGAAATGATTCCTCGAGTAATTCGATTACAAAACATTATCGAGGCAAAATCTTCTGCCTCGAAGCTTCTTTTAATTAATTTTTAACGCTTGCATTATGTTTTTGCGCAATAATTTGTTTGGCGTGACACAGCGCACTTCCGGATGCAAGCCGCCAGTAAACACCGCCGAAGAAGAAGCGCTTACGTCACCCACCAAGCGGAAGGAGACGCAAACAGTTAGCTGTGTATTGATTTGAGGGAGCGTCCTGTTGCGGGCTGCAAAATGGAAGGGAGCGATAAAAATATATTCAAAATTTATTTTAAAGTGTGCCTTAGCTTTTTTGATACTTAGTCATTTGAAAGACCTTTTTTTTTTCTTGTTGTTTTTGCATCTGAGAAAAGGCTTTAAAACAAGAATTTATGGCACTGTAATGCACTTAATTCATCTTAGTCAACTTTAAGCTCTTCCTTGATAAAATGCTGTATGTATGTAAAAAATAAGTAGATCTTTCTAAAAAGAAAACCAATTAATCTTTCTCTTAGATAAAATTTACTTTTGCAAACAGCAAAGTAAAATATATGTTTATTTACTCGTTTAATCGATAAGTTTTGGTAGAATACTCAATTACTAAAATATTCAATAGTTACAGCCCTAGTCGCAAGAAGAGATCACTTAAATTTTGGGGTGAATTTTGCTGCATGCAAATTTTTTATTATTTTTCCTTTGAGATTTAAGAGAGCTGAATTATATTTGGTGAAATCAGGGCTACCAATCAGAATTACTCATCTGCTTGCATCAGCTTTTTAAAATGTTTTAACGATATTGTTTTCTTTGCTGCTTACTGCAGCCTTTTTGTGCCTGAGCAACGGATATTTTCTTTTTTCCATTTTGTGTTTATGTAAGTTATGTGTAAATGTGCAGTTCTGTATCTTTAGTCTAATTAGAACACTTTAATTAACATAAGGTAAGATAATCTTTTTTTTTTTTTGACCGTGTATGACAATCAAATGTTTTGTTTAAAGTTTAAAGCTTGTTTTAATTTCCAAATATGTCATATTTGGAGATTAAAACAAGCTTTAAATGATAACGGAACTGATTTTTTTATTTTTCTGTTTAATCCCCTGCTACACTACTGCACTTAATTCTGGGCATTTCACTAGTGCTTGGATAATATCAAGGTAGAAAGTGTTCTCAGTAGGTCATGATCGGACTGCCTGCCTCATGTCTGAAACGCTGGCCTCCTGGGAATTCCTTTAATGACTGAAAGATGTAGAAATAGCTTGGAAGCGGAGTCAGGACCGTATGGAGGGTGTGGCATTAACCCCTAGCTGAGTTCCTGTAATGTGAAAGTGGTGTTGGTGAATGATTGAATATACAGTATTATGTTGCTGGAGTTCTGATCAGCCAGACAAAAACTCTTGTTGCTTTTGTTTATGCTTATTTTTCTGAACCATAAAAGACTAGCATCATGATAAATGTGTTTCAAATTAATGATTAGGTTTTTAAAATTAAAATCATTTGAATGCATGTTTTATGGGTTGTACAGAAGCAGTACCCGTTGCTCGGTCCTCCCTCCACTCGGATGCAGCAGGCTCTGGCCAGCGGGAGTTGCCAGTGTCAGCTGTCTGTCCTGCAGCTGCCGCTTCACCTACAGGAGCTCGAGGCTGCCGGTTTGGGTACGATCACATGATTCTGACGCTTTGAACAACTTGCAGTTGATTTGGGGCATAGCTTTGCTTGTCCTAAACACACACACTCGCAGGAATGTTGTTGCCTCATACATCTCCATGTTTTCCTTCGTTTCAGATCAGTCAACAGAGCTGCAGGCTCAAATATCAAACCTCTTCAAATCATTAACAGTACAGCTTCAAGGTGCTTTTTTTTTTTTTTACTTTTTTTTTTTTACTTTCCCGTCTGTGGATATACTGCATTTAATTATGTTGCGTCAAATAAAAACCTCTGACCCGTTCTCTAATAGACATGCTGAATAAATGCAAAGGTGATCTGTTGGAAGTCAAAGACAACCGATGTAAGACGCAGCCGTCTCTATTAGAAAGCCTAGTCTACTTTGTTGAGGTGAGGTCTTCGATTTGTTACACTTTTATAAAGGCTCTTGTGTTCTCACGCTTTTAGTAACATGACATTATCCGGGGTTTGTTTTTTTTTGTTTGTTTTTGTTTGCCAGACGATTTCTGTTGTCCTTTGGGTGTCTAGTTACTGTGCTAGCACGCTGCGGCCGCTCAAGTCTAGCTTACAGAAGAAGAAGAAAAAGAAAAAGGACACCAGCGCCGTAACAGTAAGCGTGTTTTTTATAGTCCAGTCCGGTTTGTCTGAGGAAGCTGTCTGTAGAGGGGAAAAAAAAATGCTTGTTTATTTTTTCTTTTTTTCTCTCTCTCCTTTCAGCCTGTGGTGCTGTCTGGGTTCCAGGAGTTCACCAGCAGCTTGCAGAACATCCTCAGCCAGGCTCTGGATCAAATTAAAGATCAGGAGTGCAGTCTCACTGCTCTGAAGCTGGAGAGTCTCTCTCTGGAGGGCTTCACACAGACGGAGGTCAGTTTCATGTGTCTTTAAAAGTAAACTTGTGCAGAAAGCAAGATGTGGAGGTTTATTGTTTTATCCTGAAACTAGTCAGGTGTTTGTACATGGGTTTTTTTTTTTTTTTTGCCCTTGATCTTTTGTGACTATCACTTGTGGTTTGCGCAGGAGGAAAGCGCCTTCACCAAGACTGTAATGGATAAAGTGCAGAGCAGTTACCAGCGCTCTCTGCAGGAGGTCGGGGAGCTCCTGAGGAAACGAAGCGACACCCTGAAGTCCCTGAAGATCTGATCGTCAGCCCGTCTCACACCTCGGTTCCTGTCGTCCTTCAAGGCTTGTCCTTGTCTTCGCCCTGTTCTGACGCCACCTCTTCTCCACAGGCACACAAAACTCCTGACCGCTTCAGCACAACCATGCGCGGTGCCCTGAGCCGCCGATCAAGTGGATTCCCATGTCCTCAGAATGCCAGAGAGCTACGTAGGCAAAGCGATAAGCAATTTTAGAAGAGCTGCTCTATAAATTATTGTACATAAGTGTGAAGACTCACTTGAACTTGGAATTAAAGTGAACAGCTTTGTCCTTTTTTTCTTTCTTTCTTTTTCCCCTTCGTTGCTGTCCGATGTTGTCTCTGTTTTTTTTTTTTTTTTTTGGTATCTAGCAGTCGATGCCCCTCTACCCTCCGTCCCTGCCAGCTGCTTCTTGTCTGGAGACAACACCAGAGCTTGACTTGATAAGTGGCTAAGCCGCTGACGGTGCTTCAGTTTTAGCTTTTTGAAGCAATGTATGGTGTGTGTGTGTGAGAGAGAGATTGCATTTGCTTCAAACTGCCCTTCGGGCAACACAATGAATGTCGCTTTAAAGATTCGATTCATCTGTAGTTTCAGTTTTACTAGGGGTGTTCAAGTCAAATCGGGACTTCTTTGGTTGCGCTCAATAACATGGTTATTTCTCTAGATAATCCCCTGCTACACTAATACGCTTGTCCCAGAGTTTCACCTTGTGCTTGGATACCATCAACGTAGAAGGTATCTCAGTACGCCAGAGCCTTGATCTGCTTGACGTCTGAAATGCTGGCCTCCCAGGAACTCATTTAATGGTGCAAATATGTGGAAATGGCTTGAAGCGATGTCAGGACTGTCTGGGGCGGATCTGGGAAATAACTCCCAGCCGAGTTCCTGTAATGTACAAGTGGTGCAGTCGGCAGGTATGAGTCATGCGTTGTCCTGCAAAAAAAAAAAAAAGCCTTTGTTGATCAAATTGCATTAAATGAAAGGGCAGTGAACGGAGTTCCTGGGAGGCCAGCGTTTCAGACATGAAGCAGGCAGTTCAAACATGTCTACTGAGAAATCTTTTTTTTTTTTGTTATCTAATCACTAGTGCAACACCCAGTTAAGTGCATTAGTGTAGCAGGGGATTATACAGAGATAAAGGGGGGTTTTACTCTCATGACTGTGTCCTGTTTTGCATAATCAAAAGTCCCAGTTTGACTTGCATGCCCCTTGTATATTGCTACATCAGAGCTCATGCAGAATGCTGATGGTGTGTTTGTGTGTGTGTGTGTGTGTGTGTGTGTGTGTGTGAGAGGGAGAGAGCGAGAGGACACAAAGCACTGCAAGATGTAGCTTTCCTGCGTAATGGTTTGTTCTCCAACTGCAGGAACCGTTTACCTGAAGTAGCGCTCATTATGGGGCTCGTCTCAGTTAATTCACTAATCAGTGAACTTGCATATGTTTAAATTCTCACATCTAAAAAAAAAATGGATTTCTTTTTTTTTTTGCGCTCTCCATGCAGGCTATCTGTTCTGTTGCGTTCTGGATGATCATTAAAAAGGGGACAAACACTTTTTTAAGATGCATTATGTTTACTGTTTATACTGTTTTAGAAAAAATATGTAAATTGCACTGAGGGTCCCTGAAATTATGAGGATTTCTTTTTTTTCTCTCTTTTTTTTTTTTTTAAATCGATGCATACCAAAAACAGGAGAAGAAATCATCACTATAAATGCGCAAGCAGCTGAAGTGGTTGTTCATGTGTTGGTCTGTAATAACGGGAGTGAAACAACTGTTTACATATTGCGTTAGGGTGAAATGACAAGCTTCTTATTTATAGTCGGAGGAGGAGGGGGGGGGAGGGGTTGGGGGGTAGTGTGTGCTGCAGCTTTGCTCTGCTATCAAGTTGTGTTTGGGGTAGAGGGGTTACACCTTCTGTTATTTTTATTTTGTTTTAATTGAATGAAAGGTGAGGGACGATCATGCTGTGTGAATGAACGTTTTTTGCGGCGCTCGACCCTCGAAGTTCTCCAAACTGACACACTAGCAGGACGACATTTCTGGACTGAAGAGCTCGATTTGAGATGCCGAGAAGTGGTTGACAATCTGTTGTCTTTTTTTTTTTTTTTTCCCTTGGTTAGAAAATATAAAAAAAGAAATATAAAAACACTGGAATGTGAAGGGATGTTTTTTTTTTTTTTTTTTTAAATAAAATGTAAACTTACCAAAAATTTAATGTGAACAATTGAGTTGGCATTTGAAACGGGCAATGCAAACGTTTTCCTTACAATAAATACGTTATTGTGACTGCAGTAGTAGAAGTTAGATCTTCTTGAAATTTGCTATCAGGATGCAGTCTGATATAAGGATGGGCCGTGTAGAGAATGAGAGAAAGTGAGTGTTGATATTTGAACCATATTGATAGATACTTTACTGTAGGTACTTTCATCAATGGAAACTCTAACGGGTCACTGGCTACACGGCCATAATCTTCTTTCCCCATAGCCAGTTGTAGAACCCCAGTGTGTGTGTGTAGGCAGGTGAAACTTAAAATGAGCTCCAGGCTTTGGTTTATTCAGTTTGTGCTTTTCAGGCAACTTTCAAAAAAAAAAAAAAAAACCCTGAAAGTATTGGTTTATAGTCAACACAAGAGCATATACATCAATTGAAAAAAAAAAAAGTGAGGTATTTTAACCATAAACAAAATGATGGAGTTAGAGGACTACCCTGGTGTCTGGTCTAAATTAGCTAATTTGGAAATTAGAGTTCTATTGTAAAACATTTTCATGAAAGAAAAGGAAGCTTTTATATCCCTTGAAGGTATTTTTCCTGAAATGTACTTTGTCATGAATTACTGCGTTGCCATTTCAAAAGTCATGTGCTAGACGACTTTTTTTTAAAACAAAAATATATAAATTTGAAAGACAGACCACCAAATTAAATATTCTTTATTGTTTAGTATGCAAACTGCAATTGAAAGGTTCTGGTGCTAAAATACAGACAAGACCAAATATCACTAATAAACTGCATTTGTATAGTAAATTAATATGTAACTCAACCTGAACATCTTGAGAACATGTACATGAAGCTGGACTGCTTACATGATGTACCTGGGCTAAAGTGCAGAGTTTGGCGTGAATATTGGATATTGAATTAACTGTAGACAGAGTTTTTTAGACTTGGCCTGGAGGAGGGGGGGGATTCCTCAGTTCCTTCTTTCCAACGACAGACACAGACAAAAGCTTCTTAAGTGTTAAATGTTTGAATTGCAGTGAGTTGAAAACCAGTGGGGTAAAAAAAATGCTTGCTAAACAGGCTTGCTAACCAAAACCTGCTTGTCTAACATTAAGATCAGTTTTGATCTCAAATTCCATGCATTAAAAGGTTTGTGTGTCCATGTACCTGTATGACCAGTTTCTCTCTGTTGGAGGAATTTAAGGAGGTCTTAAAGTGCCACTGATTCACATTCACACTGATGACAATTTTAAGGAAGAAAAATACAATAAATATTAAAGTGAACATGAGAGAAAAAGCAATGGAACGTTTAATCACCAGTAAGTGTTGTGTAGAGCCCTTGACTGCCCCCTGGATCAGGATTAGTGGATATTCACTATTAGTTAAAACTGAAAT
Source organism: Clarias magur (assembly GCA_013621035.1). Lineage (NCBI taxonomy): Eukaryota > Metazoa > Chordata > Actinopteri > Siluriformes > Clariidae > Clarias > Clarias magur. The sequence goes on along the minus strand of QNUK01000027.1, from coordinate 661,612 downwards.
CCTTTGAGACCAGTTAACGAGAAAAGTGACATAATGCTGCTAATTTCAGCCAGTAGTAGTTTTAATTTCTCCAGGTGAAGTCTTTGTCTAGCGGGTCAAAACCAGACATGGTTATCAAAAACAACAATAAAAAAAAGCACTAGTAGATAGTGACCGTTAAGTCCAGTATGATCTGTTTAATGGATGCCGGTCCTTTCCCAGGGCGTGTAAGGGTTGATGTTACAGCACAGGTTTCTTGGTAAAGCCGTACTTGCAGATGTATGACAATGACGTGTTGTTTTTGGTGTTCTCATGAAGTGTCGTGTTGCACGAAAACTTTAACAGTCACAATGCTGTGTGCAGTATTTCTCCAGAGTGTCATGTCGCAGCAAATTATGTTTAATAATACTTTTTTTTTTTTTTTGATTTAAAGAAATATAAAATAAGTCCTTTCTAGGAACGAAGAAATATTTAGAAGTGCACACTCAAACAAGGACAAGAAATACCTCAATCATCATGCAACTCGCAGTGTCACAAGTTCTTCTTGTACTTGTTGAGAATCCTCACCTTAGACACCAAAAAAAATTTTTTTTCTAAAATCACCCCTATAGTATAATATGTACATTATCTATAATATAGTGCATCTTCTTGTAGTCTTGTACACGACTAGTAAGTGGACTGACTAAATATTTTCCAGTCTGGAAAACAGAAGGTGACGCTTCTTATGAGCCTCGCCCGTGTCATTTACCCCAGTCCACTCCGCTGACGGGCTACTTCCCTCTCTTGGCCCGTCCTTTCCTCGAACCGGTCTTGCCCGAGCCGTGCGCAGAGGGTCCTGGCGTGGACGATGCGGGAGCTGCGGCGATATTGATCTGACCCTCTTGAATCTCCTGCCTCGTCTCGGCGGGCATGCGGCTGATCTGCTGCTGCGTCTCCAGGTAGAACATGACGTCACGCAGCTGCTCCTGGAGCTCGGCAATCTGGGTGTCCTTGTGAGTGACGACGTCCTTCCCGCGAATCTCCTCTTCCTGCAGCTTCGTCTGGAGCTGCTGCTGATTGGCTCGCAGACATCGGTTCATCTCCTGCTCTTCACGCAGCTCCTGTCCCAGCTTGGACACTTTGGTGTTCAACTGTGAGCATCTGAGGAGGGGAGAGGAGAAGAAATGGAGATGTAGCACTTGATGTACAGTACAGAAATCCTAAACTGTGCATGCTGTTATTTCAGCTACAAACTCATTTCAACATGTTATAAAAGATCTCTCACTTTTTTTTTTTATAACTATACTTTGATAAGGAGTTCAACTGAAATGAACATATCGAGATACAAGTTAAATTACTACCTAGAAACGTCTGTAAGATATGAGGACGAGTCAAAAATGATCTGCACTCTGGATGTTTTCAGGCGAACAAACAGGTGAAAGTCTAATGGAGATTAGCGGGGACGATGCTTTAACAGCTCAAAACGAGATTTTTTTTACACATCCAGCTCCCCGTTGATCGCAAACACTTGTGCGACCTTGCTTGAACTTCTCGATCCATTGACACTTCTTTGCGACACACTCTCCATAATGTGCGCAAATTTTTCCATCCATTTTTGCTCGAACTGCAGTTTCAAATGAACTGATGTAACACGTTCACGCCTGCACAGCAGTGACTGGGGAGACGGTAGCCTTGAACAGAACGCTCTGATAAGACCGTGCAGTATAGTACAGACGTTTTAATGTAGCAGGAGCGCGGACACTTTCAGACTCACTCTCGTACAGTGGGAGACGATTGCTGATTAAAAAATATAAAAATGTTTTAGAATAAGGGTAAATACTTTACAGCTCTACAGTTACTTTTCACATGTATTTGTCTTAATGGTAGCATGAATTATACAGTGTTTATTTGGTACAGATTTTCTGCACCACTGTAAGATTTCTCATCTCCATATTTAACTGCTGATACTGAAACATTCTGTTCCCCCCTCCCCTCTGCATGCATGCATATTTACAGGTCTAGCTAGGCATGCTCGATTTACTCTACTGTTACCTGTTCTGGCTTGCATGTTACGTGGCACCTTATTTTAGGCGAGTCTTCTTCCTGTAAGGCAGACTCTTTAGGTGTGTATCTTTAGCAGGCCTGCCCTCTCACACTTGTTCTGACCGACTGGCTTGTTCTTGTTCTACACTCACTCTGTGCACGATCGTGGTAGTTGGAGGTTCTTGCTACAATTATCTTGCACTTTCTGTGCAACTGAAATTTCCCTCAGAAACGGCAGAGGGCTCCAAAAAAACTCTTACAACAGGAGTGTGTCCTGCCTCATTTCATCACAATAGTAAATGCCAGAAAAGTGAATATAGGGAATAGTAAGGAAACCCTACAGGGACTTGGGATGGTAAAATATTTTATAGAAAAATGTATAAATAAATGTCTTGTATACTTCCAGGTCAATCACTAGACAAAAGAATCCTCTTCAGTAACAATATCTTGTTTTAAAAATAAGTTTAAATGATGTGTGAACATGCTTTCACGTAAATATTTATTTATAACGTGGCGTTAGCTAAACTGTGCTTAAATCCACTTGGTTAAAGTCCCGTCCTTCCTGCTCCGGGATTGGTTTGCATTTTACATGTAATCAGGATCTAACTAATCATGGACAAGACATTCTTGCAACCAGTCATAACGCAGACAGCAGGATTTGACAGGGAAGTATCACTAACCTAACGTAATAAAAGCAGGCAAACAGATTGATCATTTCAAAGAAATAAAGAACACAATTTATACTATCTAGTTGCCACTGTTGGGCCCTTGAGCGAGGCACTTAACTTTCAACTGTTCATACAGTATGTGTAATGAAACAGATCAAGTCGCTCTGGATAAGAGTGTCTGCCAAATGACAGAAATGTAAATATACTCCAACTATTCTTCAAATAATGAATACAGCGTAGACTTTTACTTTTTCTCCATGGTCTGTTTCTCTTTGGTTAATTCGTTCAGCTTGAGCTCCAAGTTGTCGCACCTCTCAATCGTCTCCTTGAATTTAGCCTTCATGTTGTTGATCTGAAACCAAACAACACATTATTATTTTATTTTTTTCTGTACCCGTAATAATAAATGAACCGGTGGGAAATCCAAAACAAGCGTTTACCTCTTCTGTCGTTTCTTTTTCTAGATGAAGGATTTTATTTTCCCAGTAGATGCGTTGTGACTCCAGTTGGCTGGTCAGCAAATAGGAATACTGGGAACAGGATGGTGAATATTATAGAATATGTGTAACTGAACTAGTGAATTAATTCTATGAGTTAAACTACAGATAAAATGTGCCTCAAGCTGTAGTGAGTCGATCTTCTCATCCTGACAGGAATCCCCCTCGCACTCGTACTGCACCATTTTGCCGTCTGTCTTGCTGGCCACCAGCCGATGCACGTAGTTATCTTAAAACACAAACAACAAAATACTTGTTTGATTCTCTTCATGTAGAGAAAATCTGTCTATTCAGGAGCGGGAGGTCAGAAATATGCAGCACGGTCTCGGACGTACCTCCTGCGTAATCCCAGACTCTGTGGTTGGTCAGCTGCATGGCGTAGGTGTGCTGCGTCTCCTCAAAGTGCTTGGAGGCATGGCGGCTGACGTAGCGGCCGCACCCGATGTGGCCGCAAATCAGGCAGATCCACAAGTTCTGTATACAAAACGTAGTTCTTGCGGAGTATGCAAATACCACAGCTAGTTGTTAGACACAAGTTGTTCAGATTTCTAATCTTGATTTGTAAAGGTAAAGTGCTCGTCTCAGGACTCTTATTCACTATACGCTGATCAGCCATAACATTAAAATCACCAGAGTTAGATTGGGTAGGATCCTTTTGTGCCACCAAAAGAACTCATCATGGCATGGACTCCACCGGACCTCTAAAGGTGAACTGTGGTGTCTGAGAGAAAGGAGTTTGCAGCAAATACTTCAGGTACTTGAAGTTGCTACATTCATGGATCAGGGTTGTATTTGGTCTGCAATAACATTTGCGTAAGTAGCACCTAGTGTACATAATGTCAGGGTTTCTCAGCAGAACAATGCCAGGGGCATCACACTGTCTTCCACTGGCTTGCATTCTGGAGCCATCAATTGCCCATGTCAGTGAGGGATACACACACCTAGCCATTCACATGACGTAAAAGAAAGAATGATCCATAAGAGCTTTCAGCAGTGGATGTGTGTCAGCAAGGACGCTATGCAGCCCCACACACAGCAAACACTGTGTGTTCTGACGCCTCATCGTTATATACAACATGATCTTTTTTTAGCAAATTGTGTTACAGTAGCTCTTCTGGCACAAACAAGATAGCCTTATTTTTCCTATGCAGACTAACCAGCCTTGGACACCCATGACCAGTTCACCAAGTGAACTACTTTGGTAGGTACTAATCACTAACAGAAACTCCCCAGGAGACCTGATGTTTTGAAGATGATCTAACTCAGCTTTTAGCCATCACAATGTGGCCCTGTTGAAGTTTTTTTTTTTTTCCTGCTTCTGGCACATCAACATTGAGATGTGAGTGTTCTTTTGTTGTTTAATATACCCAAACCCCCCAGCTTTGGCACATGTGAATATAAGAGATAATCGAATGCTATTCATTTTACCTTTCAGTGCATTTAATATTATGGCGGATCGGTGTATGTTCATAATGAACGTCCTTTCAATCCCAGCTTAGTCCTTCCCTTTTACGCCTCATAGAGCCTCAGGGAGTTTTGCTGCTTTCTACGTCAGCATTTCTATGAAACTGCTCCTTTATATGAATCAAACAGAACAGAGTTAGAACTGAAACATCTGGCTACCTCTTGTACGCCACACTCAAAGCACTTATTCTCCTCCATGGGCTCTGGGGTCTGACAGTACCTGCACACGGGGCACCTAGAAAGAGACAAGCACTCTTAAATACACGTTCAGAAAGTCATAAGTTCTAGCAGTTGCGTCAGATTTACTGTCCACGCCTAAATGTCACCGTCACTTTGCTCACCAGGTGAGTCAGAGGTCATCTGTTAGAACGCTACAATAGCCTAAAAACAACACGTCATGTGATTGTTTGCAAAGAGCAAGGAAGAATGGAGAAAAATTCCCAGCAGGCCTTTTTTTTTTTTTTAAACCTATACCAGATGTTAGAATAGTAAACAGTGCATTTGGACGTCAGTGCATTGTTATGAATGACGAATGCAAAGAGGGAAAAAAGTAAGTATGTAAAAAGCTAAGTTAAAAAAAAAAAAAAAAAACAGCTGGAATGAATAGAAAGAATTTGCTGACAAAGATTTGTAATTATAGTGCACAACAACATTGGGGAGAGTTTCGGGAAAAGTGTGGTTAAACGATCTGGACTAGCTGAAAAAAAGTGTGTGCGTGTGTGTGCGTGTGTGTGTGTGTGTTACGCACGAGGCATCCTCCCAGCGCTGTAGACATTGGCTGTGGAAACTGTGGTTGCACAGGGTGGTGAGGACACCGTTCACCGACTCGTCCATGCGCTCCAGACACACCGTGCACTTAGGCAGCTCGGTCAGGTCCATCACTGGTAAACTGGCCCCCTGACGGGTATAAAAAACAGTAAATCAATCAATCCGACAAGCCTAAAATCACTCTAGAAGTCATAAGCTACTTCATGCAAAAGAAATTAGATGCTGAAAATAAAGACATTATTAAAAATGTTGCGCAGTAACACTTCAATAATAATGTAAGTACTATTAGCAAACAAAACATATAAAGATCAAAACATTGGCTCTTAGTGTTCACAAAACAGCAATAAAAAAAGTCATGTTAAAGTCATGTAAATGTAAAATTTACTTTTAAGTCACTCCTATCAGCCTGGAGTGAGACGGAAAGGTCTGAGAAATTACAAAATAGTAAAATATGGGAACTTTTAACATTTAGTGTAGGTGACAATGACAAACTGTATATACCATCCTGTAATATTCTATTTTATTGTATGTAATAAAAATGTGCAGTTCGGCTCAGTGGCGATTCCCCTGCAGTATTTGTGTCAAAAGAAGACTGACACTCTGAAGAAAAAGCACTTACCAATAAAGACTGAGTGCAAATGTCGCTTTGAGAAAGTACTAGCCGATGGCTGTGTAAATTTTTTTGTTGTTGTTGGTTGCTGTATGGGTTACCTTTCTGACAAGATCAAACTTGATTCACCTTTGCTTTTTTTTTTTTTTACAACACAAAAGCCTGCCAATTCAATCAGTGTGTGTGGATTATTTTTAAATCTGTTGTACGGTACGTGTATAAACAGCTGCCATAAATGCAGTTATACAAACACTTGAATACTCTGAATATGCTTTACACACCCATGGCAATTGAGTGTATTGCATCTACCAACTAAAATTATTTTAAAAGATCATATAAAGCTTCCGGAAAGTAGAGGTAAACTGTTATGAGCCATGGTGGAATTGATACAATGTTCCACTACTAAACACATCCAGAGCAAGGCGGAAAAACATACAATAGGCAAAGCAGGTCATTATGAGAAAAGCCGTTGAATCCCGATGTACTGCATGTGCTGAAAGAATAAAGCTTTTTTTTTTTTTTTTTTTTAACTTGCCACTGGAATTGGCATTTTTCCACATAAATGATGCTCAGTGTTAATTTTGAGGTACTGAGCAATTTCTCTTTTAAATCCTGAATTTTACTATTTTAAATTTAAAAAAAGTGTATTTTAATGGAGATCTAAATTATTTGATGTAAAAAAAAAAAGAAGCTATTCTGTTTTCTGAGTACATTTAGAAAAATATGCTGAGAATTTTTTTATTTTATGCATTTACTTTGAGAAAATCAAAAGGCCATGTTTTATTTATTTTTATTTATTTAGTCACAGACACTGGAAAGAACACATCGCTAGAACATTGGTGGCCATCAACGTTGTATGCATTTCATATTTTGGAATTTTGTGCTTTAGGAAGAAACAAATGATATTTTATTCAAATCTTTGTAATCCTATGCTATTTAGTAAGATTCTATTGGGTAAGAAAACATTTAGAAGGATAGTTCTTACTGGAGCAATGTTGCCGTCATGTTTTAGTTTTGAAAAGCAATTATTGTTACAATTCTTACTAGATCCCACAATTTTATTGAAAAGAAACACCTAAAAACATTGCAACATGCATAGCATAATTTTTTGTAGAAAAGCTGCTGTGAAATCAAGAACTTTAAGCCACAATTACAAAAAGAGCCTGAAGGGACTGGTATTAACATGGATGACAAGTGATAATCTGTTGGGAGGGAAAAACAGGCACAGTAAAAACAGACAGGCATTTGCTGCTTCATTCATACCTCTTCAGACTTGATCACCTCCGCCCTTTCCACATAGACCAGTTGACACACGGCATCCTCGATGGAATTGAACTGCCGCCCATTGGAGGTTGTATAGAAGCTGTCAGCATCAGGCTGCAGAAAGATGTAAAAACATAAGCGTCAGTACATTCTGAAGTGCTTTATTCCTCTCATTACAAAACAATAAATCAAGCAACCAACTGCTTATGACCACTGAAATTCTAGACTCCAGGTACATTTATGATACATGATATACATTTCTGTATTCACCATATTCCTGTAGTCACTGCAGAGGCTCACAGGAACATACCTGGGTGGCAAATTTAATCAGAACCATGTACTGATTGGGCGTAGAATCCCGGATAATCTTCATGTGCTCCATGACGTCGTTAAACGGTGCCACGAATTTCATGAGGTCATGGCTGGTCATGGTTGTCGGCACACTGAGCACGCAAAGCATGGCACTGCGCCTCACATCTTCAGTCAATGACGTCATCTTACTGTAGCAAAGGTAAACGTTACAAAGGAAACAGATCCACAGTCTACATGACCACATCCTTATCATCATCCAGTCAAACAAAAACTTTATTGTTCATATAATCCTCTTTACACTACCTTTCAAATCTAACAATGTAATAGAAAGTTAACATATTTTCTGAAATTTGTAAGGTTATCGTACAAAATTCTAGCTCTTAAGTGTTTGTACAATTCTAAATGCTTGTTACTAGATTTTTATACCTATATATGGGTAATATATACAACCAAAATGGGTCACAATTTAATTACTTATACAGATTATTTGGCACACAAAAAAAAACAATCAGTACATCCAAAGAGATTTGTGGAATATTGCTTCACTTGTCAATATTACTTGACATTCACGTTGAATTTATATGCACTGCATGTGCATATGAATATTTACTACAGCAAATTTTTATTTGTTCATCTTTAGTAAGGGCTTTATCCTGGTCAGCCTACCTGAGGAAAATGATAGGTGGGGCATGAGGCATGAGAGAGTTATACACTGTGGATGGGACACTGTTCCATCACAGGATACCATACACACATTCATCCACACCAAGGGACAATTCATTACAACAGATAAACCTCCATACTCTCCAGTGTTCTTACTTTGTCTTGTAGAGGTGCATGATACCATGGATAATCTCCACGGACGGGTTACCGCTGTAGAAAGAGATCTGATCTGGAAGCTGTTTAGAGGGCGAGTCAGAGAGTTTAGTGGAATCGTTCTCCTCTGTTTTACTGCTGCCGCTTTCATCTGGTGACTGGGCGCTCCCTTTCTCCTCAGGTACATCTACCAAAAAAAAAAATAATAATAATTTTCTGAAATTCGGCTATGTTTTTCGGTTTGTTTTGTTGCTACTACGGACCTCTTTATTATGAATGCTTTTATAAACTCCCATATGTAACAATATCTGACTAGTTTGCAGCAGGAATCTGATTTGCACCTGCTCGGCACCACAATTAAACTCTACAATCTTTTCAAATTTTGAAACCCTGAAGCATGTGATTACTTGCCGGGTTATCATTTGTTTATTCAGTATTATATAGGATTTACGAGGGCTATACTGACAATAATGCAAAACCGGGCAGAACATTTCAATGAAATTTTAGGTGGCTCAAATTGCACATATTGGTAGAGCAACTCTTCCAAAGCTGGTGAAGACTCTGGGGGGGGGGGGGGTGTCTGCCACTGAGCCTTTGAGCAATGCCCTTAACCCTATCTGCTCCAGATGACCCTGCATTTTGGCTGACCCTGAGCTCTGACCCCAGCTTCCTAAATGGTATGTTGCTGCTCTCGTTGAAGTGTCGCCACAGTGGACCATCTGATCTGCACAAAACGTGGCACAGGATTTAGTCCGGATGCCTTTCCTAAAGGCACTGCAACCAGTGGCTGGGGTTTGGGCACTGGGTGGGAACTGAACCCGAGTCTTCTGCATAGCAGGCAAGAAACCTCCCACTGAGCCAAGGCCTTGCAAAACGGGAGGGGAGAGTGGCATTTTACTGTCCTGCAAGGCATGTCTGAGGTACCCTAATCATAATTTTAACTACTCTCAGTACAGTATGCAATTGCAAAAGTGAAGAATGAGTCCTGAGCAGAGTTTAAAAGGGTTTGGTTATTCTGTTTTTCTCAGGCAAAGCTCCTCGGAAGCCATCCGAGTTCCCGATCAGTGTGTTCAGGTAGTGCTGGAAGCTAGAAGAGAAAGAAAAAAAACAACACAAGGACTGTCTAATTTACGGGAGAATGAATATAAGGCGTTGACTTGAACCTGAGCTTGCCACAAGAGTCTCGATCACCATGTCCGACATGGCACGGCTGCCGATGTGCTGATGGAGGATGGAGGCCTTCTCTACCTCTGTCTTGCCCCCTAGTGCCATCCTGGCTGAGGCCAGGGCCTTGTCCTGCATCTCCTCTTCAGACATCTCCACATCTGTAGACAGAGAGGAAGCACGTCACTTCATATCACAGTGTCAACATTCAGCTAATAAACAATAACACACGCATTAAAGTCACATGATCCTGCAAACTGCAGAGTCACTCAAGAAAAATGTAGAGGTGGAGTACGCAGCCAGGAAAGTTCCAGAAACGCAGGTAAACCTCTTGCTTTTGGCTTTTTACTTCTATATGACTACTGTTAACACGTTAACTAGTCAGTGTTGTGGTTTACACTGACACACAGCTGTCTTACTCTGCTTTACATACCTACTCACAAACAATATCGATAAAAATAAGTGTTTTATTCTGACTCTAACACGGACACAGGCTGTGTATCTCACCGGCGCAGTACTGAAAGCCCTGTGGCGCGAGCGACTGGTCCGCGAGCTCCAGACGGATCACTACAAGTGACACGCTCATGTGTTAAACTCCCAGCGCACGCGATAATATCCAGAGATTTATCTAGCAAAACAAAGCGCGAGCTCCGGAACACATAAACACCAGAAGCGGAAATAAACAAAACGCAACAAAATCGCTACCCTAGCTACGAAAACTATGTTTTCGTAAATTTCTACAACTCAAACCACTTCAGCATTCAGTCATTACATTCAACTCTGTAACAGACAAACCCGAAATAACAGCTGAACTTTTACGAATGGGGGGGAACGAGCCGTCATCATACACTTCCGGGTCAGATGAGTTCATCTTTCAGAATAAAAGCTTTCTCTGTTAGATTACGTCACTGCTTTTTGAGGGCAATCTCTATACTGTACAGTGGTACCTCGGCATGCGAATTGAATCCGCTCCGGAGGCTGAGTTCTTAAGATTACATTCCGTTTTGCGAGGTGCATTTTGCCATAGGGATTAACACAAATACAGATAATGCGTTCTGGCCATCCAAAAATATTACCAATATTACCAATTTCCAACTATAATTATATTTTTCAAAGCATTTGTGTGAAATAAAGTCATGGAGTCATATAAATTATGTAAAATATAAAATAAATAGACATTAAACCTCACTTACCTTTTAATTTATGATTCCTCTTGGCAATGGCTGCTTTAAGAACAAGAAAATTTTGGAGACACATCTTACTGAAATATGTTACTAACGCCGAGGTACCACTGGTCCTGGAGCTTATCCCAGAGACTTTGGGAGTGGGGCATGGTACAGGGTGAAAGGGGATGAAAGGGTCCATCTACATTCCATACAGCACATTGGCAGATGGAGATATAGCCTTTGATTCTGTGGCAGTTACTTAGATTATCGCCCGATTACCTTGCTCAAGTATTCAACAGTGGAAGCCCGACGACATCGTGGCTCAAACCAGGGAACTGGTTCTCTTGCGACCTGCATTTTTTTCCCCAAGTTGATGACAAGTTATTTGTCGATTTTCAAGGATCATGCCTATTACTCAGTGAATGCTCACAGGAACAACTGCAGTGGGCTTTGAGCCACCCTGGCCGGGATCGTCATTCAGGAACGCACAACCTAATTTAAAGATTTGCAATATGATTTTTTTTACCGCGGCTAAGAGTCTCATCACCGTACTGTGCTTGACGTCTCCTGTAAATGTCAATCAGTTTTATGCCTTTCATTCAACTTGAACGCCAGTTGTATAATATGCACATTTATCATGTTGTCATAAGCTGGAAGAAAGAGTCACAAAAAATACTGACTAGCATGGCAGTATGACGTGTTGCTTACCTTAAATAGACAGTTGTTTTGTTTAGTTCCAGTAAGCGGTGAGATGTTCTTGTGTGTGTTTGATATCAATGTAATCTGTTTACAGCTGAAATGGATTATACATACAAAAAGCTTCCCTTATACAGGGAAACAAAGTAGCTGTAATGCAACCAAGGGTGACTACAGATGGAAGGAGTTACACATCTTTTGCAGGGAGTCACAAATAGAAACAATTGAGATGAAAATCACAAGAGTATGAACTTTTGGTAGACTTGACAAAAAGTTATTTTAATTAATATTTTCAAGCTTTCATTGGAAACCATCTGATCATAGATTGTGGCTAACCATGAAACCATGACACAATCACTCATCACTCATCATCTATACTGCTTAATCCTGTATTCAGGGTCACGGGGGCCTGGAGCCTATCCCAGGAGACTTAGTGCCAATCCATCGCAGGGCACAGACACACACACTAAGGGCAATTTGGGAACACCAATTAGCCTAACCTACATGTCTTTGGACTGTGGGAGGATACCGGAGTACCCGGAGAAAACCCACCAAGCACAGGGAGAACATGCAAACTCCATGCACAGAGAGACGGGAATCGAGCCTGGCCGGGGATCGAACCCGGACCCTGGCAGTGCAAGGCGACAGTGCTAACCACTGATCACAAACACCGGATGGCATATGACCACACATGAAATAACATTCAAAAACACATACAGGCAAATCTGAAAATACGCCTACTTTTTTATACACCCAGAGACTTTATTTGCATGTTTAGCTGAGAGCATTTTTCCTGGAACATTAAGCTACTAAGTAACAGATCAACCAGAGTGATCTATTCTTATATCTTCTGCTACTATATGTGTTTCTCCCTTTCTCTTTTCTTTCTCACTTTCTTTCCTGTCTCATACACAAATCAAATACGTATATATATATATATATATATATATATATATATATATATATATATATATATATATATATATATATTGTATACGTATATATACTCTCCTCCTTTCATAGCTTCGCACTTACACTACAAATGTTTTACTGTTCCAGCGGTACTGTTGCTCCTCAACATGCAAAGGAAAAGCGGAAAAGCATTTGCATATTTCTGACATGTAGGTCATAAAAATGACACTATTCTATAAGGTTTTTATAAGTTTCATACAGTTATATAGTCAGCTGTATATATCTTATCGGCAAATATATTATATATTTATTACATGTATTTAATATATAATTGATATTTCAGTGCAATGACATGACATGACACGACTTAATACTGACTATAAATATATAGTACTATACTTCCCCCATCACACCCACACACGCTTCATCCACACCGTGTACCTGTAGATATTATGGGTGGAACTATATTTAGCTGACACATAGACGCTGACACATTGATGCCATTTTAATGTGTTACTCTGGTTCAAGTGTAACAGGTACAGCAGCCGTGCATAGTTAAAGACTGTATAGTTTTACTGCCTAGATTTTTAGATACATCAGTGTGTGTTTATGGAATATGGTGGATCTCGAAGTGCTGTGAAACATAGCCAGAGGGTAAGTGTTTTTTTTTTTACTCTTTCTTTTTTTTCCTTTTATTTCTTTTACTAAAATATATATTTCTTTGGTAAAATGTCCAATTACAATAATTATATTTATTACTGCGTGTTTGTGTTACTGGTTTATCTAGTCATTTGAATTGAACATGTTTATTCCAAAACTTCACAGTTTAAATACTAGTAGCCCTATGTATGCACGTCAACTTTATCTTAATGTCTTCAGTTCATGAGTAAAAAACAAAAAAGCTCTATGGCTCCATTAAACAGCAGACTACTATTGTACAGATGTAAATCATGAGCCAGCTATTTCAATACTGGAGTTCAGTTATGTTGATGAAATAACCCCAGGCTGAGGGGGGTTTAAGTTTCACAGTCATATAGTTATTTTATAGTTAGTGCATTTGTGGTTCAAACTTTCCAGAAAATCGACTACAGCCCTTTAATATTTCTCAGCCCCGCCTATGCACATGATACACTCATATCAAGACCATACACACGACCACATCATTGTAATAACATGACATGACAGCTGTGCCGATCTCTTTTCACTTGCTGTGGGCCACACAGAAGAATCACACAATATACCAAGCTATTGGTCTGTTTCTGTGTCCTAGATTTTGTCTATTAAATCTGTTTGACAAATTTTGAAATCTGAAATATAAAGTGCCATGCTCATGTAAAGGAAGCCATTTTGAATGTATGAAGCGTTTTCTAGTAATTATCAGAGGAAGTAGCTGTGTTAGATGAGTGCCTCGTTCACGGCATCAGAGCCCACTCTTTTATGTGACCAAGCTCTTTTCTTGCACAGTCACTGAGTCAGTTTTCTCACACCTCAAATCAAATTCAACAAAAAATTGCCACATACATGACCATATACAGTATTATATGCACTGAAATGCTTATAGGACTGTTGGTGACCTAAAAAAGATAGGATAGAAAGGATAGTTTTAATGCAATAGAAAAAGAAATGCACTAGGAGAACGAATATCTATATGGGAAAGAAAGGTGTGTGTCCTGCGATGGATTGTCCAGTGTATACCCAAACTCGTGCCCGTGTCTTCTGGGATAGGTTCCAGTCCCCCTGCGAGCCAGTACACAGGATAAAGCAGTATAGACAACTAGAGAGGTACATTTCATGAAGAAAATGTGAGTGGTGCTTGCCGTGACGTTATGGAGATCTCCATGACAGCTGATGTCATAGCTGATGTTGGTCTCAATGTTAAGTCTATGGGACTTTTTGGGGTGGTTAATTGTCCCTGTTAATTGCTCCCTGCGAGGGCAATTAAAGGCCCACCCCTTAGCAGAGTCATAGCACCCCATTCCCGACCAAGCCGCACGGTTTGACACCTCATTCATGGGTCTACGACAAATGGTGTGGGACTAGTTACACACCAAACTTTTGTATGGAAGAATAAAATTTAAAAAAGGGAAGAACTAGAGAGGCACATTTTTTGAAGAAACTGTGAGTGGTGCTTGCCGTGACGTCATAGGGCTTCCCATCTCATAGTCATAGATATAGCTGATGTCCTTCCCTCGTCATAGTCATAGATGTAGCTGATGTCATAGCTGATGTTGGTCTCGATGTTAAGTCTATGGGACTTTTAGAAAACCCTTAGAAAAGTCGTAGCACCCCATTCCCGAACAAGCCGCATGGTTTAACGCCTCATCCATAGGTCTACGACAAACGGTGCAGGACTAGTTACGCGCCAAACTTTTGTATGGAAGAATAAAAAAATTTAAAAAAGGGAAGAAGAATAATAAGCCTGTGAGATTATAATAGTAGTGATTCGCTTTGCAAGCACCACTAATGAGTGAGTGAGTAATTGTGTACAGCCCACACTCTCCTGTCTGGTATTTACTGTCTTTGTCAGGGCACAACTGTACGTGCTTTGCCATAAAATGTGATCTAAAGCAATGCTAGTCCTAGCAATGCTTAGTGGTTAGCACTGTCGTCTTGCACCTCAAGGGCCTGGGTTCGATTCCCGCCTCCCGATCTGTGTGCATGGAGTTGGCATGTTCTCCCTATGCTTGCTGGGTTACCTCGGGGTGCTCGGGTTTCCTCCCACAGTCAAAATACATGCAGATTACGCTAATCAGCGTTACGGAATGCGTGTGTGTCCTGTGATGGATTGGCACACTGTCCAGGGAGTACCCCACCTCGCGTCTTAACTCTCCTGGGATAGGTTCCAGGCCCCCTGTGACCCAGTGATGATAGATGATGAGTGAGTGAATGAGATGATTCACTTTGGAAGTCGACTCTTTTTTTGCGGGGGGGAGGGGCTGGAATTCCCATCATGACATGGTGCTGCAACACTGCTCAACACGTGGTTTGATTTTAACACGTCTATTGTTTTGAAGTGAGGATGCGGGTTTGTTTTAGAACGGAAGGAGCTTGCAGAGTGTTTTATTACTTTTCCGTGCACACACAGGTTTGCAGTACTTTACTTGCCGTACAACGACTTATCAGACACTGGCTTCGTGGTTAGTTGTGGCGAGGAAGAAGAAGAGGAAGGGGGAGGGGCTTCGCGATTAGCGAAGGGGAGGGGCTTCGTGAAGAGATGAGCAGGTAGGCGGAGTTCAGAGCAAGTGCTGGTGACTGGAGGTCAGGCCGCAATCACCTCCTCCTCTTTTATCTCATTCTGTCTTTTTGACCATGCTTCAGGATTAAAAAGAGTTTCCCAAACTTCTTCTGTGTAGAGATCTGCTCAAGGTAAGCTACCTGCATGTGCTCGTGTACGTGCGCGCGCGCGCGCGCGTGTGTGTGTGTGTGTGTTCGCCCTGTTTTCTCGCACCGCTGCAGATGGTGGGCGCAATCGACTGTAGTTCTTCTCAAACCTTGTCACTATCTCAACTTCCCGTTTCTCACGGATCAGCAAAACTGGCTGTCTGGCTGTCTGTGTGTGTGTTTTAGAGGACTAATATGTGCAGTTAAACAACAACAATAATATAAATCGAACATTTTTCTAGGTAGATTGATTATCCTTGCTGTTCTGGTCAGAACCACACACACACAGACACACACTGTAACTCTACGGAGTATGGTGCAGTTTTTAACCAACAGGGACAGGATTTCCAGAAAGGAAACCAGCTGTTTATCTGCTCCGTTATAGGCAGCTTTGTGGAGGGAAAGTTAAGCGCGTGGAGAGAAACATCTGGAGGAAAAGCAGGAGTCTGCATGCGCGAGCTCTTTTCAGGCACATACCCTCGCATTCCTCAGGTGTGAGAGAGTGTCTGTGTGTGTGTGTGTGTGTGTGTGCGCGCGCGCGCGCGCCAGGGACACACACATATGGATAGGACACTATTCCAAAAGGACAATCCTCATCAGGTGTCCTGCGTCCATTAAACATTGATTAAACAGATCCGGAATCCTGCCACATGCGAACATCTGGCTCTGTGCAGTAGAGGAGCAGCTGGCCGAGGGCTCCAGGTCACGTGACTAGATAACGGCGCCCTAGCTCATCGTCAAAATTCACATAAAAAAAATATTTAAAAAAATCTGCATCCATTAGACCTTGGCAGTGCTTCCGGTTTCATGCACACACACACACACACACACACACAAAACAACCAAATGCATTCACCTTTACACTCTCGAAAACGTACTTTGTGTCTTACTTCATGTATATCTGAAAATCATAGCTTAGAAAAATCTATAAGTTGAAAACATTTTTATTTTAAATAGGTTTACAGTATTTAAATTTTTTATTTGAAAGTCTGCATGTTCTCTCTGTGCTTAGTGGGTTTCCAGCAGATTAGACTAATTAGTGTTCCCAAATTGCCCGTAGTGTGTGAATGAGTGTGTGTATGTGTCTGTGCCCTGTGCTGGACTGCCACCTTTAGCTTCAGGCCCCCCGCGACCCTGAATACAGGATAAATTGGTATAGAAGATAAGTGAGTGAAAGTCTGTATGCCCGAGAATAAAGTCGTTGTTTTTGTTGTTTTTTTTTTTTTTAGAGTGACCTATTAGAATGGGGATGTAGACACTGCTGAGTCATCTTGTACTGTACAATAATCAGTACAGTTAACTAATATTAGTTAAAAGGACACTCCAGTTTTTTAGCTTTTTAATTACAATCGTCAACATTTCCAAAAGTGACTTGATCGGCCTCTTTTTTCAAGATGGGCGTGAAGAGATTTATATAAAAGTTGCGCAAATGAGCATTTACTGAAGTATATTAATGTTTTTGCACATTGAGGGAATAACCGGCGTAACTGGCCTTATTTGGAATGTAATGGTCTGTGAGGACCTTTTGTTTATAGGGGCGAATGATCAAATGAGTATGATTTGCATACACACACACACAAACACACACACACACACACACACACACTAGTGCCTGCCTATACAAGCCTTTTGCTCTCTCTGAAAATGCAGCAAACGTCCCCTTTCTTAAGAACATCAAAAGACCGCGGGCAAAAATAAAGTTACAGAAACATCCTGAATGCAAAGCTCAGCCATTTTTACAGTTCTCATCACAGCACGTGATACGTTTTTTTGTTTGCATTTCTCTTCCTTCTGAGTTAGATTTACCTTTCATTTTAAACATGGGGCAAGGAAAGATGATTGGGGGGGTGGGGGGGTGGACGTGGCGAGTGGACAAACACGTCACATAAGCAGCTTGAGTCGATCTAGGTTTGTTTACAATTCCATTGTCACTTCATTAACATACATGCTACCCTTTTGGTTTTCACAGATGGGGGACCAAAACCTTTCTGCCATGCTCTCTGAGGATGACTCGGAGGAGACGGGGGAAAGCAAGAAACTCACACTCTACCAGTTCTCCTCGACGGTACGAGCCGTGGTGCGAATTCGACAGAAGTACCAGGTGATGAAAAAGCGCCGCATGGAGCGGGCAGCATCAGCATCCCAGCTCAGTGCTCCTTTACCGTCTCCATGCAGTGAACAGCGCTCCACCAGCCCTAAGATCTTCACATTTGATGTAGTTGATGGCCACAGTCCTGTCAATGTAGTCAAGAAAAAGAGAAGGAAAAAGGGACGTGTCCTATTCCCCAATAGCAGCCGCAGAGTTGTGCCTACTAAGGAGCAAAGCCGAGCCAAGAGCTGTTTGGTCCTGCTTTGCGTTGTTGTTTTCTTGCAGGTTTACAATGCCATTGAAAACCTAGATGACCACGTGCTTAAATACGATCTTGAGGGTCTGGAGAAAACCCTTAAAAGAGAAGTTTTTGGACAGCATGAGGCAACTGATGGACTTTTGGACCATTTAAAAGATTACTTGTCGACATATGTTCACAGTAAACCTTTGGTGGTGTCTCTTCTCGGGCCTAGTGGTGTAGGAAAGAGCCACATAGGAAGGCTATTGGCTCAGCACTTCCGATCTGTGGTGGGCGAGCAGCTGGTCATGCAGTACTTCGTGCTCCACCACTGTCCCACAGAAGACAACCTCCCACTCTGTACAGAAACTCTGTCTTCTCAGGTCTCTGACATGGTCACTCGGGCCGAAGAAGAGGAGAAGATCCCACTGTTCATCTTCGATGAGATGGAGCACATGCCTACTCAGCTTCTAGACACTGTGCGCAGCCTCATCGTGAAAAAAGACAACAACGAATATTTGAACGCCATTTACATCCTCATTAGCAACCTCGAGCAAGACGAGATCACCAAGTTTGTGCTGCAGAACTCCACCAGCATAACCGTTTCGGGCCGAGGGCACATCGGCAAGGAGTTGAACACTTTGCTGGTTAGCAATCTCAAAAAACACCACTTGCTTTGGCTGGAAGCAGAGTTGCTTCCTCTTACACTTCTGGAAAAAAGCCACGTGATGGAATGTTTTATCGACGAGATGTCTCGAGAAGGATTTTACCCAGAACGCTCTCACGTAGAAAGACTAGCAGACGAGCTGGGTTACTATTCTGTCGGTGAACGAGAGTTTGCACGCACCGGTTGTAAGCAAGTGGTGGCAAAAGTGAATCTTCTGTGAAACCAAATGCTGTCTACACATTCGAGAAATATACTGATGCATCAAAATCAGTGCGAGTCTGCGATGGCTGGAAACGTCTGCCTCATTTTTTTCGTTGTTATTTTTACGGCTCATAAGGAGGAATGTTATGAATGAATGTTGAATTTAATCCTATGGACCCCCCCCCCACTTCAAACACGCGCACATACAGAGTATATTTGGTAAATGGAATGAGTCAGTGACTGCTTCTCTCTCTCTCTCTCACACACACACACACACGCACACAGTGTAAAACATTTGTGTTTATCTTGTCTTGTAGTTGGCTGTGACTGGTAAACTTTTGTAGGATGGAGCTTGTAAACAAATGTGAAATTCTCTCTAGAGAAACACGGGCAGTGTGCTTCAGAGACCTTTCAGGGGGAAAAACACAGTCATACTTCAGGGCAGACAGAAAGCCACGTTTCAGTCATGTATCGGATTACCTGAAGTTCTTATTTTACATTCTATTGTAAGATGTTGCTTTACAATTTAATAAGTTAAAACAAGTCTCCCAAAATGATGTTTTAATGCTCTAGGTGGAATCCCTTTAAATAAAGCAATTTTTTTCCCCATATTTCAAACTATCTTTATTTCACGAACGCCAAGGGAGGGGAGGGGATCTTCTTATGAGGTCACAACAGGGTGAAAATCTAAAAACATTTGTTTCTCATGTTTGCACACACATACTAGATGTGTATCGGAATGTCTAAAGATGTCTAAAAAAAAATAGCCCATGTATATGTTTCTTGGTTTCCAAGATCGTTCAGAAGGAACAACTGGGTTACCTGAATTTGCTTTGCATTGCACAAGGATATTATTACTTAAGGATTGAATAAACATCACCTTAT
The DNA here is from genome assembly GCA_013621035.1 of Clarias magur. Taxonomy (NCBI): domain Eukaryota; kingdom Metazoa; phylum Chordata; class Actinopteri; order Siluriformes; family Clariidae; genus Clarias; species Clarias magur. The sequence goes on along the minus strand of QNUK01000027.1, from coordinate 641,814 downwards.
TATTCCAGAATTATTATATACAGTGGAACCTTGGATTGCGAGTACCATTTTAAAATTAATTTTAACTTGTTAAACGAGCGAGGTCTTGATATACGGGAACCATAGTATGCATGCGCTTTGTCAGCCGAGCATCACCTGATCACAGCTGAGCCAAAGGTTTGTCTCTCTTGTGCTGTGGAATTATGGGTAATAGTCTCTCATGCGTGCGCTCCGATCGGCCTGAAGTACCCTGCGAAGTATACTTCGCAGGGTGTTCAGCCATGTTCCAAGGGAGCGAAAATGTTCAGTTCAAAGGGAACAGCGCATGTTGCAGGGAAAGCCTGAACATTGCCCCATAGCCGCCCCAAAAATTCCCATAGACTTTACACTGAGACCAACATCAGCTATGACATCAGCTATATCTATGATCAAGTTCTATGATGTCACGGCAAGCACCACTCACATTTTCTTCAGGAAATGTACCTCTCTAGTTATCTCACAGGCTTATTATTTTTCTTTTTTTTCCTTCCGTGTGAAATTTTGGTGTGAAACTAATCCCGCACCGTTTGTCGCAGACCCTCTGACATCAGCTATGTTCTTGACTAAATGTACCTCTAGTTATCATTATTATTGAGGACAACATCATATTAAAAGGACACAATTTTAGTTTAATCAAAAAATCCTTAGTATTATATAGGCTAGTAATCTGTATAAAAAAAATCTCTGTACATCTTTAATCGAATATTATTATTGGTCAATAATTTATTTTCAAATTATACATATTTCAATAGATATAATGTTTAGTGTAATGTTTTATAATGGTATCAGTTTTGGTTTCAATAAGTATTCTATATTAATGTCCGTAGTGTGAAATTTCCTCAGCAGCAGCGTCAGGCGTCCGAGGTGCTTCTGTTACCATGGTAACGCATGGAGGAGTGACGTCTGCGCTGGTGACTCCGCTGGGTGTTCCGAACGGTGGAATTTTGTCGAGGGACGTTCCTTTCACTGACATTGCCTGCAAACAGAGCAGGAGCACCCTGTGAGGTACACTGCGAAATGGAACGCAGCTAGTCTCAGTGCGCGCATGTACTGTTTACTGTAACGTTATGTGCGTGCGCGCATATATATATTTTTAATTTTTCTGTCCAATAGCAGTGACTGTTCTTTAGTAACAACGGCCCTCGTAAAAGAATAAGATAAAAAGGCTGTAGCAATGAGGGAGATGAATCTTTTTAAAGGCGCGAGTCTGGTAATGTGTGTGCGCACGCGCAATGCATTTTTTTAAATTTTATTTTGTGTCCAAGTGTACTGACTGTTCTTTAGTAACATTATGCTCGCGATCCAAGATTTAACTGTACACGTAAAACTACAACTCCATGTTGTTATTCTGTAACATTTTAAAACCTTTTTTTTTTACATTCTTTAAATTCTTTCAGATGAAATTGGGAGTGTTATCTTAAAAGTATGACAAAATATCAGAGAAAAGATTCTAAACTTAACATTAGCTGACTTTGTGTGTTTGTCTCTAGCTCTTTTATACAACTTATCTGTAAGTAGAAAATATAAAGTGAAATCTCTCAACACACTCAGGTCTGATTACTACTACTACTACTAATAGTACAACACATGATAAACTCAAAGTAAATGACATCTATTGCTCCCCTTCACACCAGTTTTCAGTTCAAGTTTATTGCAGGATGCTGATGAAGGAATTTGTCTACATGTTCTCTCACTTATTCAAGTTTAAATGTCTGCATACGGACTAGAAGACATTATACTGCAACCTATTGGCGTGTCAAAATCCCTCAGAAGACAGCAGCTAATGTTTCGCTTACATTAAATTATGCCAAGGTAGCCTCAGTAATCGAACATCATGAAGGAAAAAAAAAAATCCTCAATCGACATTTACTTGTAATTTCAACTGCCATTAAACGCCATGAAACCTGATTGTAGTGCAGTGTTTTTTTTAATAACATAAATATTTGTAACAGAATATTTCTCAGACCTCAGAACATTCCTATTACTGATGGACCAGCTATTTCACGGATGGAATAGTTTAGTGTTCAGGTGTCGACTGCTCAAAATGGCGCTGATTATCCCGTCTTCATTTTTCAATCGAGTGAGGTGGTTTGGGGTAATGATTGTGTACATAGGACAATGGACAGGTGGAGAGTTGATATCACTGGAATGGGCTTTTATGCTTCGAGTTCAAAGCCCAGTCCAACTTTATGACCTCCGGTGCTGAAATTCTTGCCATCAATAAGTGCAGAGAGCGTCGCCTTGACTCCTGGACAGGATAAGGAAGATAAGAGTCAAGTTGATACGTTTTGTAGTAAACAAAGCAGCTAAAAAAAGAAAATGAGCCAAACATGATTACCAGGTCGCAGATTCTGAGTGTAGCCGATTCCAATCAGACTGGCATTGTTGACCTTGGCCTGTGGGTGAAAATGAAAGGGATAAATTATCAGGCCATTTTCCTCATTGTAATTATTACAAGTCATTAGCATAGCTGCTGACAGAACTTGCAAAACGTTTAGTGTAAAAACTGACTCTCGTAATGGAATGTTCAACTGGCTAGACAGGTCATGTTACCTCTGCATCTATCTCCATATACATACGAACAATTATTTGGTTTATTTCTTGCTAGGATGATGACAGATGTTATGTTACTTGTGCCAAAGCCCTTGATCACTTGAACTTAATGTGCAGCAGCGCTTTAGTCTTCACATTACCAACCTGAATTGACTAAATTCCCAATTTTTCTTCAAATGCGTCAAAGATCTGATCTTTTAGTGCTGTCTAAAAGCACAAATCTGAAGTTGTTCAAATCAGATCACATCAGTCATTTTTAGAAGAGGTCCATGAGAGGCCGCACATGGGTTTCACAACAGGTCTAGGAATAGCTGCTTAAACAGCTAAACTGAGGCGTCTGGTTTTCTTCCTTCTTCTTGACCTGCAGTCCTCCAGAGCCAAATCCCAAGCACAATTGCATCCATTGTTGGAAAGGAACGAGTGGTCGCATAAATATGAAGTGTTTTCCCTCTGATGGCACAAACAAATACTTGTCAAATAAGGAATGTGCATTTGCATGCTGTTTCAGAGGACAGGCGCGTCCATGTTCCAATCACTTGTAATTATGAATGTGAACCGTTATTATATACTTATCTGATCTGACCAAAAAAAGTGGAATTGAACAATGTGGCTTGTAATGCGAACATAGAGTTAGTCCGTCCAGTTCCACGCTAATATCATTATTCTCAATCAACATAACTGTGCTTGACGTCTTGTAGAGGGTTGCAGACCAGATCCGGCACTGTGCTCTGGAACTTTGGGGTTAAAAAAGCAGTCGTCCATTTATCATTAGAAGCGAACAGTGAAACCTGACTAATCACAAAGCGTTTATTCTATAATTTTATACCAAGATGACCGACTTTCACACCAGTTCCTTTTTTCGAAGAGGAACAGGATTTTATACATATTCACCATGAGATTTAGTGATGAGCTTTAATCTCTGCTTATAACCTGCACCATGAGAGCACACCTCTCGCCTTCGTGCAACAGAAACTCACAGACAAAGAAGCATCATTGTCCAGTTGGTACTTGGCAGCAATGCCAAAGCGTGTGTTGTTGCTCCCGGCAGTCCAGGCCAGATTGACCGCCGTCTCCAGCCGATCATTCACCTTCTGGTAGACAGAGCCTCCGAACTCAGTTCCATCATTTCTAAAAAGAAAAGAAAAAAGAAAATTAAATTTAGGAATAGCCTGCTTGAATTAAAGAAATTATGTCACCATGTAGATTTCACCATATATTACCCATGTTAACTTTTAACTCACACATTGGTGTGAAGCTGGAAATCGGCGGCCTTGTAGCCAAGAGCAAAGTTGTTCTGCACCAGTTTGGACTTGGCTGTGTCAAATGCCATTTGGTACCCAGCCAACCAGCCTGCGTAGCCCAGAACAGCTGCAGAATGCACGACTGGACCCTCAAAGTCAACGTCGCAGGACAGGTTCATGTAGTCCCGCTTGTAGCCAGTCTTCAGCTTGCCGCTCTTCTTGCTATCGGAAGAGTAAGAGAATAAATGAATAAGTGCAAATTCATGACTCCTTGATAAAGTTTTTTTTATGCTATACAGACTACTTAAACTGCAAGATATATTAAACTGCATTCAAATACCAATCAATTTATCCAATTACTGTCTCAAATGCAGAAGATTTATTCAATCGACCAATAAACAGGGTTCCCAAAGCTCTAGCAGGTGCAAAAGTACAAGTCTGAGTCCTGAAGATGCCATAGACAGCCCGAGCTTAGAAAGGAAATGTTTTCCTCTGTCCCTGTCAAAGCCAAATTCAATCATCTGTTACAGATATTACACATAGAAAAAAAGCCTCTCCTCTGAGGATATGAACAGCAGGTGGAAACACTGTGTGGCTTTACATGTCTTGAAGGAAGCATAATCCTTACAGATTTATAGCTGTTGTGCTTTAAAAACTCAGCTCGCAAGTGAATAACTTTGCGGACTAACCAGCTTACTAACAACCGGTATAGCAAATCCCGTTACATGCAGCACAAAAACTCACCGCACCATCTACAAACTCCCTTCATGATATCCACTCACCCTGTATTTGGAACAAAGGACGTATCAAGAGCCACCTTCAAGCCCTTTGCCAGCTTCAAAAGAGAGAAAAGAAGAAAAAAAAAAAATACACCAATGATGATACTGTTGACAATAAACCGCTAGAGTAAACAAACATGGAGGGATCCGGAAGAGGTTTTTCCCACCTGGTCCTCCACAGAAAGCTCAGTAGTTAAAGTGTTGTCCGTGTTCCACTTCTGATTGAGACCCAGGCCCAGTTCCTTCAGCTTGTACTTGGACTCCAAACTGCCACCAGCCTTGCCAGTGTCGATGTTAGTAGAGCCAGATGTGTTGAATTCCTAGAGGTAGATACGAGAGAAAAATGTCAGGACTAAAACAAATAAACAAGAATTACTGCTGTAATTCCAGAATAGAGAAGTTATGAAATAACTTTGTGTTAATAAATATTCTTAATTCACCAGTATCAAGTTATTCTTATAAATAATGATAAAAATCATAATATTACGGATCTAAAAATAGATGCTGCAAATACGAATATTCTCTCTCTCTCTCTCTATACACACTTAGACTGAAGCAGCATGTGCTTTTTTGGTTAAAGCATAAAAAGTAGATCTCTCTCAACACGGGACATCTGGGTCACACAGGGTGAAGTACAAAAGGTAGAACGCCAATCAGATATATTGTACTCGTTATACACAAGTGTGTGAATTTAAAAAACAAAAACAAACAAACAAACAAAAAAAAACAATGCATCATAAATAAATTCTGATTTCAACGACATTTTTAAACAAGCGGCTAAACAGCTGCAGAATCTTGAAATACAAAATATCTGGAAATGGGTGTGTCACCCTGTCTGTGTCTCAGAATAAGTCAAGTAAAAAGATATGTTCTCGTATTCGCGCAAGCATTTGCGAAACAGATCACTACAAGTCACTAACTTAGTTGACTCAGCCGCTCGAGAGGCTGGACTGTGTAAAGCATTATTCTCACTCCCTCATCAGAGACAGAGAAGTAGTTCTGAAGTAACATTCAAAAACGCAAAAAGAGTGGCCAGTAACAGGAAATCCTCTTACAAGTAAAAGAAAACATTCTAACAGTGAAAAGGAAGGAAAAACATCTCGTTAACTTACAACTCCATTCTGCGACTTGGTCTTGAGGTCCAGCTTAACTATCCCGAAGCCTAAAAATATGGCAAAACAAAACAGACGGCGCGGTTTTATAAAACCCATATGATCATTAAAAGTTTTATTCTCTCATTAAACCCAGATTACAGGTATGAACTTACCATATCCTTTGCTGAAGATATCCTTCGCCGCTTTCCCCAGGTCAGAGTAGGAAGGAGGAATAGACATGGTACCTTATAAAGTAAAGCATTCAATTAATGACCACAAGGAACACAAAAGGGTATTACACTGGTTCGCATGCCTGGATGCTTTACATAGCATCCTAACACATATATATTGAATAAATAATTTAAATACATTTATTTTCTATAACCTTTAAGATGCCATATTACACTCATTTGTAACAATTTGACGCAGCACCAAAATCTGTCTGTTAATGTTCCTTTCCCCCCCCTTCTATTCCAAAAACAAATTACTAGTCTCCATAATGCAGAAAATGCAGAAAAGGAGAATTTCTGAAAAGCCATGGCAGCCATGCTTTTTCATGCATGATATGACATCATTCCAGGCAAAAAATGGGAGAGCCTTTTTTTTCTGGAATGATGTTATATCAGGCATGAAATTTAAACACCATGTTCACGTAGTGAAATGGAAAAAAGGAAAAAAAAATGGAGAGGATGTTCTTTTTTTTCTTATATTTTGTGTACAGAAACAGACATATAGACGACCCATGTAACCATCATATAAATAAATAAATAAATAACCCTAACAGGGTCCCTTAAAAACAAAAGGAGGATACTAAACACTCGACATAATGTCTGTTGGCTACCATATTGGGCAGACAAGCACCTGCTGCTAAGCATGACATATTACACACATACCCAAATGGGAAATACCTAATTATAGTAAGCACCTACCTTATAAAACTTTATGGTAGATTTTGGATGTACATTATATGGTTTGGGGGTGTTGGAATTGATTCAGTTATGGGACTGAAGATAAAGCGTTCATGTGAGGAAATGAAACATCACTGTCTCTTTATAACCCTATAAACAGGTGGTACTCTCTAAACTATTCCCACACTGCCACCCTGTGTGTTAGGAGTTAATTATTTGCCAAGATTGCTTAGAAGTAATAATTATGGAGATACACACTGCTCAGTAAAAACTTTGATGTTTAATTTCATTACATTTCAACTAAATGTTAAACACTTGCATTTGAAGTTAGTTTGTATTGTTTAATTGCTGCATGTTTTTTAAATGAGAATGAGAAAACTTTATAAGCAATGGCCTACATTTAATCACTCATGTTCAAATCAGCTGCTAAATAAAGCATAAGGTTTAAAAGTTGTGACAATTTAAAAAAAAAAAAAGGTTCAAGGTCTTAAAATTATAAGAAAAATCAGAAAATGTAATATTGAACCAGGATAGTCATAAAATTGTGATACTTACAGAATCGCAATATTAACTGAATCGGGACCTGGGTCTTGTGAAAATATCACAGCAGGGGTGCCTGATGATTCCCATCTATATTATATAAATTGGTTTATTATCTGTTAATAATACTAACAAATTATATGTAAACCGTATATTTTTTCCAGAGCTGTGGTGCTATTTCTTTAAGAACTGGAGTACACAACGGGCATGGTTATTGCAGGCCTGGTCACACCCACACTACTATTTTTCAATTATGTTAAATTTAATCTGTTCCTAAAAATGAAATATTTTCTTATGCCTTTTGATGCCACTGGCAGCTTTTAAGGTGAAAATATTTTGTGCATGATTGATTGGCAATGTTTCTTTTGTCTCTTGCATGACATACGCTTAACTGATTGGATCTTGGAGCACGCACAAAAATTTATATTAATTGTAGCCTGATTATGCAGACACTATTTCTGTTCACTTGGAAAAAAAAAGTGACGGATGCCATGCTGGTGAGATCAGGCAGCACTGCAGCTCTCACTACACCTACGATTCGTACCCATAACAGTCCTAGTGCGGTCCTATTGGTCCTATTGGTCATATCTAACACATTTAGATATAATGATCACTTTGGAAGCCAAGATAGAGCAATATATACTTTAAAACACCACCTACCAAGAGAACGACATGAGCAGATGCTCTGTTTGCCTACCAATACGGCAGCAGCGGGTGTGTGTAACGTCACACGCATACGCTCTATGGACACTGTCACAATGCCATCGATCACTAATGCTTAATGTATTGCTGCTTAGGCAATCTTGTTGAGTGCTCCGAATAACGATGCACTTTTAACGCCTAGGATTGTACAGACAGAACGCTGAAAAGCTGATTATCTTATAAAAAAGGCATTACTGACTGACTGAACACAGATCACACTCCTTCATGAACATTTATATTTCACATTCAAGAGCGGTAGGAAATGAAAACGGTCTTGTCCATTATCTAATCATTTCATTACCAAATTAAGTTACTAAATAGCCAATAAGTTGCTTGTTTAATTTTGCACGTTTTTTTGGTCCTGAATAGTTGAAGTTTATTTATTTTAAATATTATTGGTAATCTGGTTAACCTTGAACTTAGGTCACGTGGTTTCTGCTGTTGAGACTAACCCCCTCATCAAAAAGCCTTCAAGGACAAACCCACCCTGACAGGCCTCTCTCTCTCTCGCGCGCGCGCGCACACACACACACACACCATGTCTTATTTCATTTAATGCCAAACAACTGTAATGATACATCATTACTTTTCATTATATGCAAATAGTGTGTAATATCAGAAGAAGAATAACAAATACATCATCTGTCTATATGTTGCAAAAAATCTAATTGAATAAAGAACAAAATAAGCAAAAAAGCACGTTATCCAAAGTTTATTTATCTAGCTTTTGAGAGCAGCCATCTTTCTGTCTTCATCTGTATCGAACCTTCACGGTTATTCATTTGTGCAGCAATAGCAAGGTTAGATTAAAATTAATGTCTCAAGAGATGATTTAAAACACCTGCACACATCAGTGATAACACGATTCTCGTCAATTCCTGCAAAGTGATTATCTAAACCATTGAAAATATGACATTATTTTTAAGAATATATTTTCCTATTCATAAGATTACATATGACATGCTAACACGCTAGGTCTTAGCCTGTCTCCTTGATAATATCTAGAATAACCTCCAGCGTTTTTACAGAATATGGCGCATTCACGGAGGCTCAAGTCACGCTCTTATGTGTAGAATAAAAGAAATTTCATACCGACACTGTAACAAAAGCTTGAACCCACAAAAGCTTTTGTCCTTCTGACGCAACCCACTCGCTCTTCAGTGTGTGTGTGCGAGTGTGGTAAATATGCTAGCTTTTACACAACCTGGAACAAAGCCACCACGGACACCGCACACTTGCGTACTAAACAGTATGACGGGCCTCGCGCTGCCTCACCACACCCCCGCGGCTGCGCACTACTCTAGCCTACTGCTCAGTGCGGTAGTATGTGCTTCCAGAACCAACTAGAAGAGGGCGCCATGAAAGATGTTCTAAAGAGAAAGTGACGTGAAGGTGGACGATTTACGCACCAGGATTCAAATTAAAAGTTGTATTTTTTTTTTATTACATTAAAAAAGAATCTAAGACTTAATTCCATAATAACATGTCAGACGATAATATGAAATGTATCAACATGATTTATAACTATTATAGTCATTTATTGCACTCCCACTCCCCTGAACTCTGTAGGGCATCAGAGCTGCGCATAACATTGGGTAAAAGTGTAGCTGCAGTCTATAAACCCATGATTGTATGTTCATAATAAACGCGTGTATGAAACTATTTTGCACTTTATAATTCTTATTAAGAAATCATACTATAAATAAAAAAGTGTATATCAATAATACAATAATGCAATAAAATAAAGTGTATGTTTCCTACCTTGAAATAATAACTTGTTATACTCAGCAAGAAATTGTTAGTTTTGTGCTCTGGAGATCGTTACGGAGATTCTGTTCCGAGATTAAGGATAAACATTAAAAAAAACAAAATAAAAAAAACAGTTAACAATAAAAACAACAGCAATAACTACAACAAATCAAACAAAAATGGCAAAGAACTCTAAATGTGCCTTTACTTTTATTTTGGACTGTCAGATTAAGGATAAACATAATACTTGTTCATTTTATGCAATAGTATCTCAGTTGTCATGACAACGGTAACAGAAACGCAAGACTTCGTCCTTTATGTTAGTGTACATTACGTCACCTATGCGGTGAGGATGCCGCGATCCACATGTGCAAAGAAACGACGTCAGTGTCTCCCTCTAGCGGCCACATTTTTTTTTGTGAGAAGGTTTAAGCAGTTAATTGAAGTCAGACAGTGATTTTTCTGACACTAAGTTAATTTTGGAGTGCTTCATTTTGTTTTATATTACAAAATATATTTTATATATGATATAAAATGTGATTCCATGCTGTTGTAAGTTATAAGCAAGTGTAATAAATGTAATTTGCTTATCATCAAACGTTACAGACCTTTGGCCTTTATTAGAAATCAGTAACCTCTGGTGTATATGCACACACACACATATTTTATGAATATCCTGGTTCAATATTACATTTTCTGATTTTTCTTACAATTTTAAGACCTTGAACCTTTTTTTAAAAATTGTCACAACTTTTAAACCTTATGCTTTATTTAGCAGCTGATTTGAACATGAGTGATTAAATGTAGGAAGGTAGGAGGAAGGGGGCTACTGTGTAGAATTAATTTCACACACATGCACGCACACAAACAGAAACATACACGCATGCACACACAACAGTCGGCGAGTCAGAGACTCTGGAAACTGAATCTTTAACAAGGCACCTCTCTAATGATACTTGCTTTTGCTTTACGTGTGCACGCACACACACATGATCACAATGTTGTAATAAACAGTACATGAGCACACGAATGTTGACTGCACAAGTGACACGTGTGCACCGAGACTGGGCATGGGAGACTCATAATCCCACAAAGTGAGAGAGAGAAGAACAGTTGGCTGAAATGTGATCACGTGACGCTCGGCGGACAAAGCGCATGCGACTACTCTTATGTGAAGACATCGCTTGTTTATCAAAGTAGAATAAAAAAAATAATTCTTCTTACAGGGCAAGTTACTCACGGTCCAAGGTTCCACTGTATAAACCAACCAATGTACACTCACCTAAAGGATTATTAGGAACACCTGTTCAGTTTCTCATTAATGCAATTATCTCATCAACCAATCACATGGAAGTTGCTTGAATACATTTAGGGGTGTGGTCCTGGTCAAAACAATCTCCTGAACTCCAAACTGAATGTCAGAATGGGAAAGAAAGGTGATTTAAACAATTTTGAGCGTGGCATGATTGTTGGTGCCGGACGGGCCAGTCTGAGTATTTCACTCAGTTACTGGGATTTTCACGCACAACCGTTTCTAGGGTTTACAAAGAATGGTGTGAAAAGGGAAAAACATCCAGTATGCGTCAGTCCTGTGGGCGAAAATGCCTTGTTGATGCTAGAGGTCAGAGGAGAATGGGCCGACTGATTCAAGCTGATAGAAGAGCAACTTTGACTGAAACAACCACTCGTTACAACCGAGGTATGCAGCAAAGCATTTGTGAAGCCACAACACGCACAACCTTGAGGCGGATGGGCTACAACAGCAGAAGACCGCACCGGGTACCACTCATCTCCACTACAAATAGGAAAAAGAGGCTACAATTTGCACAAACTCACCAAAATTGGACAGAAAGAAGACTGCAAAAATGTTGCCTGGCCTGTTGAGTCTCGATTTCTGTTGAGACATTCAAATGGTAGAGTCAGAATTTGGCGTAAACAGAATGAGAACATGGATCCATCATGCCTTGTTACCACTGTGCATGTGGTAACGTTTCTAAAGAATCCGTTCAGCACCTTGTTGAATCAATGCCACGTAGAATTAAGGCAGTTCTGATGGCGAAAGAGGGTCAAACACCGTATTAGTATGGTGTTCCTAATAATCCTTTAGATGAGTGTATATACCATGAAATTAGTTTATTTCTCATAATAGGACTTTTAAAATTATATCAAAAGGTATTATTTGTGTAAGACCTTTACACATTTCTGTATATCTACTGCTGATTTCCTGTTATTATTAAGCAAGACTGTTTATAGCATGGTGGTGTAGTGGTTAGCACTGTCGCCTTGCATCTCCAGGGTCTGGGTTCGATTCCCAGCCAGGCTCGATTCCTGTCTCTGTGTGCTCAATTCCTGTCTCTGGAGTTTGCATGTTCTCCCCAGGCTTGGTGGGTTTCCTCCCACAGTCCAAAGACATGCAGAACTCTGCACTCATCCAGGTCATTCGCTCACTAGTCCTCACTGCACACCTGCTCACTCATGGACATTATGCACATTAGTCACTTTAAATATGCACACAAGCCACTTTAACATGTCACTTTACTGCATATTTGCACACCCCTGGACATTCCGTTCCTTATGTTCACTCCATTTCAATATTCAATATTTTCTATTTGTACAGTTACAAATATTCATTCCAATATTTTCTATTTGTACAGTTCTTCTCATTTCTTTTTCCTCATACCTTCCTTTAATGTATATTTGCACTCTTAGTCAAATTTTACTTACTTGTATATATTTTTCTCAAATTTACTTTTGTTCAAATATTTATTTCCTTTATAGATATTCTTTCTTATTCCTTTTTAGAGAAGCAACTTTTTTTTTTTTTTGGTTTGTTTGTTTGTTTTTTTCTTTCTTGTTCTAAGGTCAGGGCAGTTGCCTAAGCATTTCACTGCATATTGTACTGTGTATGATTTGTGTATGTGACAAATAAAATTTGAATTTGAATAGTCTAATTGGCATTCCCAAATTGCCTGTAGTGCGTGATTGAGTGTATGTGTGTGCCTTTGGATGGCACCCTGTCCAGGATGTACCTCGTGCCCTAAGTCTAATGGGATAGGCTCCAGGCCCCCTGAATACAGGATAAAGCAGTATAAATGATGATGAGTGAGTGAGTGAGTGTTTATAACATTTACAAAGAATTAGGTGGGGGGAAAAAAACATTCAGTAAGTGGCTGCTGCATGGGCAGAAACACAGTCTTGATAGCCAGACTATTTTGGTTCATATAACCAGCCTTTACCAATGTGGCCAACAGAAAAGAGTCTCAAAACATACACCGTAATGAACCTTGAACCAGATGGGCTAGGATCCAGCCAGGAATCTGAAGCTACAGCAGGCACAAAATATCACCAAAACTGGACACTGGAGAATAGAAAAGGAGAAGAAGGAGAGTATTCCTTCTGAATCTTCAGCTGTTCAGTTTGAATGATCCTGTGCTTAGTGTGACCTCAGATTCCTGGGAGTCTCCTGGGGTTGTATAATGACTGCCCTATATCAAAGCCCATCTGTCAAAACACAAATAAACACACACACACACACACACACACGCCAAAACTTGTTTTCGCACAGTCAGTATAGATTACCGCTTGAAGATAAATGGCCCTGGAAAATATTTTACCCATTATAGATTGGATGTATAATACAACTATCATATTTATCATACATTGTACAATTTATTTATATAGATATTTTATAGACACACATATAAGTGGATGACCACCACCCACCCTTACGTACAGACACACGCATATGCACACGCATTTAAAAATTACATGCATGGGTGTGTGCTCGTGTTCTTTTTTCAAACGCATGCACATCATTTTCACTCAAAACCAGACAGTAGAGAGATAATTAAAGGGCGTTGCCAAACTGTACAAATTTTAAGGTGTTTTTCCCCCGCCATATAGCATCTCAATGAACAGCCAAAGCACACCCGAAAATATCCCGTTCCACCTTAAAGCGGCTTGTTTGAGAACGATATGGTTCTACGTGTGTGAAAGAGGCGGACGCCCCGCCCACTGGGCTGATGTTCGGCCTTTCGCCCGACGCTGTCAGGAACCAGGAAACTTTGGGCTGTCAGAGAGAGCAGTGTTGTAGAGCCCGGAAAAGACTGTACAGAGGTTAGTCCTGGATACGATTTAAAGTGAACTTTAGCGAGAAAGCCTCGGGTCCTTCTGTAAACTAGTACACCATGTCAGGAGAGCGGAAATTCGTGAACCCGTTCCCCAGACCCCGCTGTCTGTCTGCAGCCGCGGCCGGTGGGAAGACAAAACTCACTCACCCGGGAAAAGCCATTTTAGCGGGTAAGCTGTTTCTTCCAGCGCACTATCTCACACATCACAACACGCCTAGTGTACTCTGGAGCGCACAGGGAGCGCACACGCTGTAGTGTTTCAGCCATTGCACTGGGCTCATAGCAGTAACAGTAACATAACTGGTGCTTTCAACAGGACCGTGTCCCATAAACAGCAGCACAGTGCAGGCAAGTATCAGTGTGGTCCGGCATGCACATCGCAAACTGTGTGTGTGTGTGTGTGTGTGTGTGCGTGCGTGTGTGTGGAGGGCTCTTAATGCTTGACGTCACAATACATTTGATCTTCTTCAATCTGATGCTGGTTCTTCCAAGTCTGCCCTGCCTGTGTGATCCCCATCAATCAGGAGTTTTTGCCTGCAGACAAATTCAATGTCTATGTTTATGCAGCACGGCAAATATGCAATGCATCTTGTCGTTTATCTTTATTTGTATGTTAACTGCTCCACTGACACAGGATGGAAAACACTACAGTATGATAGATAACAGTCCTGGAAATCACATCTTTTAATAGTGCATACAACCTGCATGTACATGACGTACTGTAAAACCTGGGCAGTATTCTCCAAGCAAACAAACAAATGAATTATTATTCAGGATATTTTCATAAAAACCATTATAGTTTTAAAACAATATTATAGCACTGTAACAAAGCAGCTTTACAGAAACCGAGATGTGGATTTAGATCCCTAATTAACTAGCAAGCCAGCGGCGACAGATGACACAGGGAGAAAAATCGTGAGATGAACCCGTCTAGGAAGGAAATCCATCGTCTTCTCGGTCGCACCGGATAACGAGATTATAAATCATTAGAGTGAACATGTTTACAAGAGCAAAACAGTATGTGCGTTGATTGGGTGTCCAGTTTGAGCGGATTGGGAGTCCTGGGATAAGAACGGGACAGTTAAGCGATTACATCAGCAGCTCTATGGTACTTATATGGTACCATTATGTTATAACTTTATTGGTTATAACATTTGTTGGGTATGCTACGAGGGACGTTCCAGTCAAACCAGAACTTGATCAAATATCTTTTGAATGAATGACAAAACCGATTGTCATTTACAAAAGACATCAAGCACAGTACGGTTATGAGACTGTTAGCTGCAGTAAAACATTTGAATGGTGCAAACATTTTAAAGAAGGATGTATGTCTATGAATGATGATCCTAGCTGAGGTGACTCGGAGCCCACTGCAGTCACTCCTTTGAACATTCCTGTGAGCAAGTAGAGCACCTGATTTTTGAAAATTGATGGGTAACTTGTCGCCGACTTGACACATCTGTTTGTGAGACCTGTGCATGCAGTCATTCATGAGTTATTGCCACATCCCCGACCTACAGTCCCGACTTTGCCTTGATCCATTTTGACATTTGGGTCAGTGTTTCAGACGTGAACCAGGCAGCCCGATCATGGCTTAAGGAGAAAACTTTCTACCTTAACTCAATTTAATCAAATAAATTTTTTTGTATAGCACTTTTAACAATGGTCATTGTCGCAAAGGAGCTTTAAAGAATCAAAAGTTTTAAAATCAAACCTTGAAGTTATCCAAGCAGTAGTGAGACTGAGATAAGTGCATTAGTGTAGCATGAGATTATATAGAGAAATATAATTAGTTTTTACTCTCATAACTGTGGTCTGTTATTCAGAGCAATCAAAAGTCTTGGTTTGACTTGAACGAACTTCATATTTAGATCATCTTATCGTTATGACATTATTTGTCTCATTCATGGAGCTCTTCATTTCCTTCGTTTCTGTTTCAGAAGAACAGAAAGAGCCATGATTAGTTTTATTGCATGACCCTGACCTGTTCAACCTTTTCCTCTTTAGTGGTCCTTTTAAGAGATTGAATTCAATTCAGGGCTTTGCTAATTGGGTGAAGTACACCTTAAAAATGAGAGGTTCATGACCAGCAGTTTAATGCTCTAATAGGCTAATGTTACTGTTTTAGTATCGATGGATAATACTGTCGGTTCATTTGGGATTTTTGCTTTGGATAGCTTGCATATTCAGTCTGTTCTTGTATTATATATTGCACAAAAGCAGATAAAAAAAAAAGCCACTTCCACATAGCACTTTAAGTGCTCTTTTGAAATGTCATCTAAATTAAGACATTCAGTACCTGCTCATGTCAAAAATAGATGCATTACTCTTCAAAATTTTATCATGATACACAAATGTGGGCAAGTGCACATTCAGTGTTTGTGCTTCACTGAAACAACCAATGACTCAGCATTTCCAAAGACACGTCACACTTCTCTGGCTAGGCAACTGCACAGAGAGTTAGAACAAACCCCTGGGCTTGACTTTTACTGCTCTCAGGCTGGGCATTCCTATTCATATCAAAATAGCAGTATGATAGTTCAGATTAATCTAAAAAACGTGTGCATTCTGTGATCATACATGTGTCAGAGCTTAAAGTTGGACTTTACTATTCTTTAACGGTTGCCAGTTCTCTAGTTTTGACGCGTGTTGCAAGTTTAACATCCTGATAACCTCTCCACCCACACTGATAGTCATGTAGTCAGCAGTGAGTACGAGATAAGCGCGGTGATCCACTCATCCAACCCAGGAGACGATTTAAATTCATACCCACCATGAGATTTAAATCAGCTACCTGCAGGAAGCATGTACGTGAACCAGTTTTTAAAATCCGCCCAAAGATAATGTCGAAGAGATCATATGATTATAATCGGTTCTTTCAACATCTCAATTGCATGCCGAAAAAAACTTGCACAACAAGTCACTCCCAGTTAAACGGGTACACTGCTTCCTGGAGAACTGGTATTTATTTTAACTGCGTTTTTGGGTTCAATATATGGTTCTGCCTCGAATGACGCAAAATATTACGTAATGTTACAGTATATGAGGCAGGGTCATATAAAGCCAGGACATATAGCCTAGGCATTTTTTAATGTCGTAATAACCATGAATAGAAAAATGTAAAAATTCATAGTAAAATCTATTTGTCACTGTGAACCATTTGAGTAAGTTCAGTCGTCTATGTTTTGCTCAACTTCCTTTTCAAATTACATACAGTACGAATTATAGGAGTGCCCTTCCTGAGAGGGGTAAGCACTGCTGTGTATAATAAAACACCTCAGAAAGGAAGCTGTGTTTATACAGCCTGTTGAAGAGAAAATCAAGGGTATTTACAGTATAATTAGACAGTAGAATTTATAGGGAGCAATAGACAAAAAAACAACAACAACAAGTGACAATTATAAGGGTGGAAATTTCTACTTAGTGAGGTCTATATATAATATTGAAATAAAACTGTAGCTCATATACAGCTCGGGGTGGTGTGTAGAAGAGGTCTCTGAATATACAGTATATCAGGATTCTGATCATTGCATAGTCTTACACATGAGGATAGAATTCACAATAGATTTAAGATTTA
The DNA here is from genome assembly GCA_013621035.1 of Clarias magur. NCBI lineage: Eukaryota > Metazoa > Chordata > Actinopteri > Siluriformes > Clariidae > Clarias > Clarias magur. The sequence continues at coordinate 624,523 of QNUK01000027.1, read as the reverse complement.
GCACTGCTGTCCAGAAAGGGTTAACATACCGAATTATTTACTTAAGTAAAAGTGCAGTTGCTCGGCTTAAGAAATCAGCTAATTGATTGCTAGCCATGCAAAAAACGATACAATCTACTTCAGTAAACATGGTGTGTGTAGCAACAGATAGATAGCAGGGATGACTAGCTCTCATTTAGATGTGTTCAGACTTTTGAAAGAATTCTTGGAGCTATCTGATGCTATCAAGTCACTTGAGGTGACAAATGAAACACTAGATCAAATAAATACGAAAATCAGTCAAAAAACCTGTGTCCATCAGCAGCAGAAATAAAAAATTCAGACATTGATAGTGACATAGAGTCGACACTGGCCCAATTTACAGCCTCCTTGCACGGCCATCGAGTTGACAGCCAAACCTCAGTGAATGAGAGACTTACTGTATGTAAGCCTTGAATGCCAGCATGAGTAGTGGTGGCATTTTCTGTACCATTTCTCAAATGACATCATCGAATTACTCTGTCTTGTCTTGGCATTGTCACTCTTAACCTTCCAGCCATTCAGAATCTTTTCCATCGTCTAGAAATGGTGTTCCTGGCAAGTCCAAAGCGTCTGGCGCCGTCTGCCCTTCAGCCAAGCTGAAGCATCCCGATGGCCCCCGCTCTGCTAGAATTGTCTAAACAGGGCATGATGGCGTAAAAAGAGAGCACAATCAGAATGTTCTACTTACTTTTGATACCAAGACATGTCAGCTGGACATAATTTCATGGTACATTTCATGCATTTTGGTGCGCTTTAAGTAGATGCAATTTAGGTTATCCACAATAAAGTAATGCTCTACTGAGCATGACAGTAATTTCATATTACTTGAGTTCGTAATGTAGCAAGGTAAACCAAATTATAAATTAGATTTCAGGTTTTCATACCAGTGCAAGTTATGAATTGTGCAACGTTTCACATACTGTGTGAGCAAACCTTTATGCTGGTGGCTCAGGGGTTAATCTTCCATTCGTAAGTATACTGTATGGCTAAAACTATGAAGTTATTTGACCATCACACCCATATGTGTGTCTGTAAACAAATGGGTCTTGTGGAAGCACACAATTGTTTAGAATGATTTAGTATGCTATAACATAGCATTTTCCATTCATTTACCTCATGTTCCAGCATGAGAGTGCTTCTGTGCACAGGTCCATAAAGGCATGGCTTGACATGTCCTAAACCTTGAGGTTGACCCCACTGAAGATCTTTTTTCGATGAATGCCAGTTGCACAACACATTTTCTTACTTGACATAGGTACTTGATCAGACTAATACTTCTGTGCCTATGACCTTGTCCTCATAGTTTTGACCATATACAGTATGGTGTCTGAGTGAGGGCCTTAATTTTATCTGGACCGAGAAAGCTGTGCCATGGCTGAACATGACTCTAGCCCCTTTCCAACTAACATATTACTTGCATGCATGTGAATGATGACAGTTCTATCAGTGTAAGTCAGTGGAGCATTAGTGCTTGTGTTACAGGATGAAGAATGTTTGCTTGGTACACATTTGACTTCTTACTATAAGCTTATGATGAACTGAATTTCACAGCACAAATAATATTGTTACTTCATGTCATTAGTTCTACAAAATAGATCATTGGGAATTGCTTTCTCAGTTGAGACTAACCTGTTATTTTACCGTAAAAGTGTGCCATTTAAATAAATATTGTCTAAGCAAATCCTCCTGTTTTTTTTTTTTCGGACAGAATAACAAGCATGTTTGTGTCGGGTTGGTTCCTAATAAGCAGTCTGGGAATGCGACGTGTCCTTACCCGGAACTGTATTTTAAAGGGCATGCAAAGAGTGCAAAAAGCATGTGCTGCCACTGTGGCAGGACCTTGTCAGTTGTGTTTTCTTCCCCCCTTCATTGTTAAGCAGCAGGATTCGCAGCTCGCTGACACACCCCTTCAAACCTGACACGAGGCCAACTGGTGATTTCTGTGGGGAGAATCGCACAGAGCCAATCAGACGAGACTCTCCTGTTTGCTCCTCAACAGCAGATGCCTTGTGATTAAAATTTAAGGAGGCTCTGGCTTATTCTGGATCTCTTCTTTAAAAAACTATTTAGTTAAAAAAAAAAAAACAAGCTCTGGTGATGATTATAATTTCTTTATGAAGAGAATTTAATAATGTTGTTCATTTATTTGGTAATTGTGCAATTTCTACAAGTTTATTGATTTTTTTTTCCAAGTGCAGATGTTTTAAGGTGTTTTTAAATCAACAAAAAATTATGTTTTTGATTATTATATTTATATTTTGATATTGATTTATATTAGATAATTCAAATGCAGTAAGTGAAGTGAGTTGGCTGTTTGCAGTGGATTTTGCTGATGTTACTGATGGGTAAGAATCTTTGTAAATGCAAATCTAAAAGATCAGTGGGTCTCATTAGTGCTTCAGCTGAGCAGTTGGCACATTTGCATGTCAGACACACTTCAGGTATTAAGCAGTGGGCCGTACAAACACTCTCAAAGATCACTGTACCTCATTCAGATTGTTGCGTATAATGAGTTCATATCAACATTGTTAGATTTGTCATCTGATTTCTCTCCCTGTTGACAGATAAAGCTTTAATTAAACCTTCATTGAATTAATTTGGATATATATACAGTACTGTGCAAAAGTCTTGATCCATCCTCATGAATTTAAAGAAATAGGAACAAATGTTTTACTTTGACAAGCTGCAAATTACCTAAAGATAAAATTAAATAAAATAAAATAAATCAGTTGTTAATGTAACAACCTCAGCAGCAACCTCACTTCCCCTCTCGTCTGTTCTAACCACTCCGCATTCAGCATCACCAGTATACTAATCACCGGCCTGAACATCTGTCATCATCTGCACCACCAGTGTTTCCCACTGGTTCATGCCTTATGTTTAATGAGGATTTTATGTTTGAAAGGTTCATAGGTCACTATGTGGCTGAACAAACACAAGTCCTCCAGGAAGTCTGGAGACTACAGTAAAGATATAAGAAAGACTGACTGTTTGGAAGCAAACTATGAAGAGATGAAGGGTGGCTCAAAACTTTTGCACAGAACTGTGTAACTAAGATTTAAATTGTTCTGATGAGGCTGGACTATATTGACATTTTCTACCTGATTGGGTTGTAAACAGCTTTATACATACAAAAAGTTTACATATATATATATATATATATATATATATATATATATATATATATATATATATATATATATATATATATAACAATATTAGATAAATAATAGCTGAAACTAAACCACCTAATTCTAATTAGCACAACTCTGCAGGAAGATGAGCCAGAACTAATTAGTGACATCAGCTGTTTTGAGCACAGGGAGAACTATAATCCATGGCGTATGTTGTTTTAATAATCTTTCCCCACCACTGTATATAATGTGTGACTAATACACTAGCAGGTTCGAGCTGATTTCCTTTGATGTCGTAGAACCTGTTTCATAAATCATGAGTCTGATTCAGTTGCATATTTTGTGGTGTTAGAAGATCAAACCCTGCCTTTGAAACATAACTTTTTGTGTAATGGATAGCAAATCTTGAATTACTTACGTTTCTTTTACAACAGTTAGATTATTACTATTTTTTTAACGAGACAGGTCAAATTTCCAAGCTGTCTTTTATCACAGGTGGGTCTAAACGTGAGTTTAAATCTTCTGTCTTTTTTCCACAGGTGGAATCGCAGGAGGGATTGAAATCTGCATCACTTTCCCGACAGAGTACGTGAAGACCCAGTTGCAGTTGGACGAAAAAGCGAACCCACCACGCTACAGAGGAATCGGTGTGTGTGTGTCTACTTTTAACCTTCATCTCTTTCATTTACGTTCTATTTAGGATGAAGTGTAGGAGTTTTACAGAGAACAAATTCCTATTTGATTCCATGCCATTCCTCCATTTTGTTTCTTTGTAAGTGCTTCAGTTGTGTCCTGGCCATCTGGGTGTAGTAAGTAAAGAGCATGTTTTGTTAAGTTCAAAGGTTAAAAGGTGCCCCTGTTCGTATCTTTAACACACATCAGAGCTTAACCAATGGTTCATAGTCCCTGAACTTTAGAAGGCTGTTTTTTTTTTTTTTCTACCCCTCACAACTTGTTTTCCAGCACTGATTGTTCTCTCTGGGAAACGTACTGTACTGCGGCAGCAAGACAAATGTTAGCTGACGTTCACTGGGTTTATCATCGCTGGACTGATGGTTCATTGATGTAATCAATCATTTACCATTTGAGTCACAGATTTCAAGCATTTTGTCCCTTACAGCCTGAAGCACGTACAGCTGAAGTTAGCAAGGTGTCCTCCTTGAAGGGGAAAAAGTCCCATCCTCTATTACTTCCGTATGAATTTTTAGAATTAAAATGAAATCTGTAGTCATTTTATAAATTACTTTTAGGTTGACTTTTTGGTATTTAATCTACTTTCTTTGATATGTTGCTGTATTTCCATGTAGCAGTTTTCTACATTACCCACAATGCCATTCGACTACATGCTGACAGTGGTGCCAGTGGGAATTAGTTCTCACTTCATTTCTACCTAGCCTGTCTACTCTGAAGCTCCAGCTCACTAATCTTGTACGCTTTGCTCAGAGCTCTCAAAGCTTTAACTGTGATACTAACATCGCAGTCAACAGTATCTCTCTTGCTGTCTCTCAGATCTCTAACTAGCCGTAGAATGTCTTTGTCTAAATCGGTGCAATTGCATTATATATCTGTGTTCCAGACATTTGGGCGAGAATTTGATTTCTTTACCGGGTTGGATGTCTCATTAATAAGACACTGAATGTCAATGAATGAGAAAAGACACTCTTTTTAGCAAAATCGTTTATGATTAATGTGCCAGGGAATCTCTGGGTAATCTGGAGTCTGTGCCTTTTTCTCTCTTGCACAGGTGATTGTGTGAAGCAGACGGTGCAGGGCCATGGGGTGAAAGGGCTGTACAGGGGCCTCAGCTCGTTACTCTATGGCTCCATCCCCAAGGCTGCTGTAAGGTAACGAAAACTTCCATTGTCTTTCAAATCGAAGAAACGCCTGCTGTTTCAAAGGAACATTTTTTAAAAGAATTCAAATGGGTGTTACAGTAATGACACTAACAAAGAAATGTCAGGGTGTTTGGGTAAAAGGTGAAGCATTCAAGGCAGAGCAATTCAGTTGAGTTTATACTAGTTCCTCTATAGCATTTGACCTTTGCACCTCAGAGTTTCAGAAGTATTTATTTGCACAGCTGATGAAAGACAATGCCCAGCTTTGATCTCATACGGCAATCGTGTTGACATTTCTATACATGTTTAACAAATATATATTTACATATATGACTGTTATAGTACAAATCGTCCTTTATGCATGTTGTTTGTCTTGTCCTCAGGTTCGGTATGTTTGAGTTCCTCAGTAACCAGATGAGGGACGAGTCTGGGAAGCTGGACAGCACCCGAGGTCTGATCTGCGGCCTGGGCGCTGGAGTAGCCGAGGCTGTACTTGTGGTGTGTCCTATGGAGACGATAAAGGTATGTGAGATGATGATGTTCATCCTCATTGATTCTAAACCTTAAAAGGCCCATATTTTACATAATATTAATTTTATATCTTAATGCAGCTCATCCAAAGTGAGTTAAATGCATTAGCTGAAATATTTCTCAGATAATGCATTTTTTAACAAACTCCATCTGTTTTACTCCTCCTCTGGACATGGTGTTTCACTGTCTACGTAAATGAGCTACTTCTGGGTCACGCCCCACTAGAGAACAGCAGAGCTGAGCAACACGCCAGGTCACCTTAAGCAGAAAGTCTAATTGTCTTGTTTTAGCCCCGCCCATACAGACATGGAAAAATAACAAAAAAGCAGAAAATTCTTTTTTTTTTTTTTGTCAACGTTTTTTTGTTTGCACACACACACACACTGGAGACCAATTGCAATGTCTAAAAATGACCAAAACAACGTAGTTCCCCTTTAACTCACAGCATTGATGATTTGCAGTTGCAAGGCCAGCTATTGTACTCCTGAGTGTGTCATTATGATGATGCAGCACTTGTCGGTCTGTGCATGTCTGTGCAAATTAAATGTGATTGCACATTTTAATAATGATTACACTTTTAATGATGATTGCATGATGCCTTTTAGTAATTACTCACACCCAAGTTGTACTTTGCCAAATAAACTATTAGCTTATTAAATTAGTATGTAACTATTGTAATCTTCTGTTTTCTGTTTGAATTCAGGTTAAATTTATTCATGACCAGACCTCAGCAAACCCCAAGTACCGAGGCTTTTTCCACGGCGTCAGGGAAATAGTCCGAACACAAGGTTTGTGCTTCCCCCTATTGGAGATCAGATTACAGCTTGCATTAATCTTTATTTAACATAACAGGTTAATTAAAAATTTAATTAACATGCAAAATTTAATAATCTGTCTCTTTGCTTGTATCGCTTCAAGTATTTAAATGATGGATTTGACCTTAAAACTAACATTTTTGTTACTGAATCAGGGTTTAGCATACAGCAAATATGTTGTATATGGATAATTAACTAATTTTATATGTATATGTTTATTTAATTGGTTTGTGCACTATGTAAATGAACATGCACGTAACCACTGCAGGTATAAATGACCAAAGTATAAATGCATTTAATAAGACATTTAGGATCATTTACTGTACATTCAGCATGTAGCTGCTTATGAGGATTCACGATGCACAAGAACGCAAGTGCTGATTTTAGAACAAATAGCTATTTGTGTCTGGGTTGGAATGTGATGTGGCTTTCTGATCCAGTGCCTTTCTTGTATTCTTTACAGGAATTATGGGAACATATCAGGGATTGACAGCGACAGTATTAAAGCAAGGATCAAATCAGGCTATTCGCTTCTTTGTTATGACCTCATTGAGAAACTGGTACAAAGGTCTGTGTTTAACTTAAGCATTTACTTTTTAGGGATTTGGCGCAGGGTGGGTATGAGGGAATGAGGGATGAGTTTTGATTTTGATGTAACAAAAACTTTTTCAAACCAGGTGACAATCCTAACAAACCCATAAACCCTGTTTTGACTGGAACTTTTGGAGCCATAGCCGGAGCCGCCAGTGTGTTTGGAAACACGCCGCTTGATGTAATTAAGACTCGAATGCAGGTGAGAATATAAATAAGGAATTTGATTAGTTTGGATTAGTTTCCTGATGCATCATAGCCATGACAGAAAGATTCATCTACAAAGATTTATGACCATGCTTATAATTCGTCAACTACAATAGGAATAGTTATTACTTTCTTGGTCACTTGTAATGCTGCTAAACTAAACCTCTACAGATGATTAAAATATTATGTTGCAACTATGAAGCATATATAATGTTTGTTTTAAAATATATTTTTAGTCAATCAAAGTTCTACAGGAAGTTTGTAATGTGTTTTATTTGAGTTACAAGCAAGCAATACATACAACACACGCAGTGCCGGTTACACTGAGGATTAAACGTGCAGTTGTTGATATTGTTCAGTGAAGAGATGGCATTCATGGAAGGAGTCTCCAGGTCCAGCAGTTAAAAGATTATGTTTTCTGAAAGTCTTCAGGATATAAATATATAAATATATAAATATATTATGTTAAAAATCTCTGAGAGAGGAGGAATAAAACATTCAAATTTGTGTTATATAAAAAATAATTTATGGATTAATGAAGGATTTTACAAGTGGATTATGATCCTAGATCAGCGTGTTTTATTTCTAACATACCACAACAGTTTTCTTTTTTCCTTTATTTTTGTTATAGAAAAAAGGTTATGTGCTGTTGTTTGTCTGAAGTTGTATTCGCCTAATACTGAGAACTGCTACAATCACATGATTTTAATTTTTTTTTTTTTACACAAAAAAAATTATAGAATTAAAGGAGGGGGCACTAACTTTTGAACATGATCAAAGAATAGCAAATCATAAGAACGGGTATATGACCTAGCTTCATAGAACGTGTTAATATTTAAAAAATAATTTTAAAGCTTTAGCTAATTTAACCTAGTGTAACAGGAACAATGATCCATGGTGTGATGCTGGTGCCTGGGTGTGTAATGAACCGTCTCTTTCCAGGGCCTGGAAGCACACAAATATAAAAACACTGTGGACTGTGCCTTGAAGATTATGAAACATGAAGGGCCTGCAGCGTAAGTATTCACAGTTTAATATACTGTATAAATATTACTGAGGAATGTTGGTTTAATGGAATGTTTGTGCTCCAGTTTTTACAAAGGTACTATTCCGAGACTTGGACGTGTGTGCTTGGACGTGGCTATCGTGTTTGTGATCTATGAAGAGGTGGTCAAGGTTCTTAACATAGTGTGGAAGACAGATTAATGCTGAGAGTTGAGGAAAGGCAGCTCATGGAACACGGCCAGACCTTCATAACGTTGCAGTGATGCGGGGAATGTGAGAAACGTCAAAGCAACATCATTCAATCTACTGTGCGAATGAGTTTAAATACTCTGTTTAATTAAGACCAAGAAGAAAAAAAAACACATTTTCCCCAAAGATGTGATGTATAAAATACTTGAAAAATTTATCTAAGTGGTGAAAAAAATGCGTTGGTGTTCAGTAGTCGAATCTTTGAAAAGCCAAATTATTATAATGTAGAGGGATAATGTAGAAGGCTTTTTTTTTTTTACCATATTTTTTAATGTCATAGTTTTTTTTTTTTTTAGCATTTTATCATTTTTAATTTTATATTTCTAACTGCCAATTGAAAGCTTATGAATCTGATTACTTTGCCATCATGTTTATTTTTTTAATCATATTTTTATCTCATGTAAAGACACTAAATATATAGATATGCAGTGCTGAAGACAAAAAATTATTTTTTGTCATTGCACAGGAGTGCAGCATGTGTTACAGCCATGAAAAATGTTCAATTTAAATTTCGATGCAAATGCAACAAATTATCATTATAGTAGTGGTATTGTATTAGTAATACCAAGAAGAATTATAACAGTAATGAATTAATGTTAATATTAATGCTTAAAGCCAACTTTAATTCATTAGCTTTGTAAAAGTGTAATTACACTTAAAAATGATTTATGCACTAAGCCACAACAACAACAACAACAACAACAACAATAATAATAATAACATTCTTCTGTTTAAGCATTTTCAGTGGAGTTTTACAGTAGCCTGGGTGTTCTATGGTGATATTCCTAAAGTGTTTGCTCACTTAACTATTTATTTTTTATTTTTTTCAATTTCAAGTACTTTCTCAAGTTCTTGGATCCAAAGATTAACAGAACACTGAACCATTCTGACACACCACCAAAGCGTTTACCTCCCAGAAACACACATTCCTCAGTATCTCCAGTAAATACATGCACTTTCAAAACCTTAAAGGATTTGGTACTAATTTGTGAAGTGAAGTAATGAATTTACTTTAAGTGCCTGACCAGTATTTACTAGTGCTCATGATCAGTGTGTAGCTTTTCTCGTAAACTTTGTTTTGCCAGGAACAATGGTGCCAAGATTTCCTCATTTATCATTACAATTATGATCATTATTTCATATATATGAAACTGTATATTAGTATATTATACACTGTATATTAGGGATGGGGATGGGAATCATCAGGGACCCCCAAAACAGGATTATCCCAATACTAATTGATTCGATTTATATTGCGATTCTGTAAGTATCACAAATTTAGGAATATCCTGATTTTAATATTACGTACATTTTTTTTAAGATAAAGTTATTCTTATCAAATAACTTATCAAATAGTTTGCTGCTATTGTACCCCACAGGAATACCAATTCTATTGTGTGAATAGTTTAGAGCACAGCAACATTTCACCATCTCAAAAGTAAAAATATAGCAATCTAAAAAATACGTCAATAAAAAGTCGATTTTGGAGTCAGCGTGGCGATAAATAAATCGCCACACAAATGAATCGTCATGCATCACTGAACTTATCCCTTCCCATCTCTATATATATATATATATATATATATATATATATATATATATATATATATACATACACAAAACCTAGGGGACTGTTAATAGTGCTGTTCGCTAGCGAGAGGGGTATTCAGTCAAAATTAGATTTGTATGTGCTATAGAAGATTTTATTGTTTTAATATGATTAATGTTAATATGATAAGTTATGATTCCAAAAGCTGTCCAGTAATGCTTGTTTGGAAAAGCTGGTCATGGATCTGAAATTGCCTTAAATTGTTCCTTTTCGAGTGCCATCATCAGATTTCACACTTTTCCTACCTCAAGAAATTCCCCCACAATCCACAGTGTCAAGAAGGAAAGGTTAGGTGTAAAGAAATCATCATCTGTCTCAGTGTCTCCTTTACTTTGACTGTATATGTAATACGTTCTATCATTATATATGTATACATATACAGGTTGAAATGTCTTTGGCAAATGTTTAAAAAGTGGCATTATTGTGTCATGATGCAGAGCAAATGCAGAACTGTAGATGTTTGTGCTACTTCATGTTGTGTGTGTGATATGGGAGCATAACACTGTGTTTAGTCTTATATGTTAAAGAAGAATATTTGTGCCTGATTAATATATGGTTGTCGGCTGTATTAAAATGTTTATACCTTAAAAATTGTATGCTGTGTTAGTGTTAGTGTTTTATCTGCTCACTAACTCCTCGCTGTGGTTCTGTGTGCATTTGTAATGTTTCTCTCCATGACCCATGATCTTTATAAGACAGTATGATGCTGGAGTGACACACCAGATGTCATAGATGATTGTATCAGATTAATAGTGAAAAGAAATGGTTTTCATCCAAGACTGAAAAAAAAAGTACACATTTATATTATATTGACATTATTTTTGTTTTTATTTATCATACAATGTGCCTTTAAATTACATTTTTAATTTTCAATAAATCTTAGTGGTTGAACATGAAGACCTTGTGTGTGTTTTTGCATGAAGCTAGCTAGCTACTTTATTATTTATACAGCTTGTGTGAGAAAAGATTTTTTGCCGTACAATGTCAATATATTTCATTGAATGTTTCATTGGATTTATTAATGAACAAACTTAAGAAACTCACTCACTCACTCATTCATCATCTATACCACTTCATCCTGTATAAAGGGTCACAGGGGGTGCATGGAGACTTTGAGCATGAGGCGGGTTCATTGCAGGGCAAAGACACACACACATGCTCAGTCACATACTAGGGACAATTTGGTAATGCCAATTAGCCTAATCTTTGTCTTTGGACTGTTGGAGAAAATTCAACCAAGCAGAGGAAGAGCATGCAAACAGACCCTGAGGCAGGACTCAAACACATGTCCATGGAGGTGCAAGGAGAAAGTTCTAACCACTAAACCCACGGTGCCCTATTAATATTATTATTAATATTAATATTATTTGTTTACAACATTAAGTTTTTTCTATTATATTTGTAGAGCTGGTGAATGAGCTGAAGGTGGCATGGTGGCTTAGTGGTTAGCAGTGTGGCCTCACACCGCCAAGGTCGGGGTTCGATTCCCGCCTTGGGTTTGTGTGCATGGAGTTTGCATGTTCTCCCCGTGCTTGCTTGGTTTCCTCCGGGTAATCCGGTTTCCTTCAGCAGTTCAAAGATCTGCAGATTAGGCTAATTGGCGTTCCCAAATTGTGTGTAGTGTATGTGTTTGCCCTGTGATGTGCACCCTGTCTCATGTCTTAAGTCTCCAGGGATAGGCTCCAGGCCCACGGTGACCCTGTAAACAGGATAAAGCGGTATGAGTGAGTGAGAGAGCACACTGAAGTTTAAAAAAATTTTTTTTTTTAAATCGCGTTTTGTCCCCCTGCGCATTCAAACGGTTTGGCCCGTCTCGCTTTCCGTACTGCTCGCTTCTGTCATCACTGTTTAGAGATGCCTCGACATTAAAATCTCTTACTTTTTTAACGTAACGATGGCCGCTAAAGGAGGTTCGAGGGGTTTTTATTTCAACACTGTGCTGTCTTTAGCCCGGTCCCTGGCTGCTCATCGCCCGGCTCCGCTTGACAAGGTAATATCAGGACACAAACATTTCAGAGAGGTCACCCAGGCTAACAAGCTAGCATGCTAAGTCCACTTCCTAGAACTAGCCGACTCGAGTCAAAACATAATGTAACGCCGGCTAATGTGAAAACGGGTGTATCGTCTTCATAAGCAACTTCCTGTTCTGGAACATTACATGATACTAGCACGAATAATGGAGGCAAGGGACGGAATTATAAAGGGCATTCCTCTCCATCATATATAACCTGACTTGTGGTTAGACTAGCTGAGAAAGCATTAGCATGAATGATTAGAGTGTTATTGCAGTACTGCAGGAGTGCTGACAACTGCCTTCAAACATGTTCATTGTCTCTATCTAATTCCAGTTTAATTTGCATTACACATTAAAAAAAATCTAACCTATATATCCTATATATCATGCAACCTGTTTCACACACACACACACACACACACACACACACACACACACACACACACAGGGTTGCATTAGTAAAGTCAAGTCACTGGACCCTCAACAGGCTCATCCTTCCCATCCTGGCATGTATGAACCAATGCATGGAGCTCTGACATTACTCATGCATTATTAAACCAAACAATCATTCTAAGTGTTTGAGACGGTTCAGTCCTAGTGTCCTTTAAGGCACCTGGGTCATTTCTTGCTTTCTGCTATATAAACACTCACTCATTCATCATCTACACTGCTTTATCCTGTATACAGGGTCGTGGGGGGCCTGGAGCCTAACCCATTGTACAACCTGGATGGGTGTGCACTCATTTATGGGCAATTTGGGAACGGCAATTCGGCTAATCTTTATGTCTTTGGACTGTGGGAGGAGACCGGAGCACACGGAGAACACAGGGAAAACATGCAAACTCCATACACACAGACCCAAGGCGGGAATCAAACTCAGACCCTGGTGGTGCAAGGAGACAGTGTTAACCACTAAGCCACTGTGCCGCCTCTTATAAACATATCCATCAAATCATCCAAGTGCAGCTTTTTACTAAGCTCAGACTTGGGCAGTGGTGCCATAAGTTGTAGGTTACTGGTTTTCTGATCGCCAGGTTGGGGGTTTGAGCTTCTGCACCGCCAAGTTGCTACTGTTGAGCCCTTGAGCAAGGTCTCTAACACTATCTGCTTGCTCCAGCGTTGCTGTATCATGGCTGACACTGTGCTCTTACCCCAGGTGTTTAAATGGGGTATGTGAAAATTAGAATTTCCCTTTAGGATAAAACAAACAAACAAACAAACAAAAAAAAAAAAATATATATATATATATATATATATATATATATATATAATTTTTTAGGCCCATTTTAGAGGAATATTAACATTTGAATATTAACAATCTGTGGCTTCACTTTTCTTCAATTTGGTCCGATGCCAATTCCCACCTCTACTCTTTCACATAACAGCAAGCAATCAGTTAGGGTTAGTAACAGACTGCTTATTTACTTTATATCTTTTCGAATGGGTGCTTCTGCTGAATCAGATGGAAGCGTATCCCACTTGTACGGGAGTGCTATCTGCCCACTTCCACATACGTGAGCCCACAGACCCCTATGGTCAGTTAGTGCCCATGTGATTGTCAAGGAAGTGCATGCAGTCCTTCCTACAGAGAGAGCACGACTAATTTTTGCTTTGTTCCTTCCTTGGCATTCTTATGGTTTTTCCTCATGATACAATGAAGGCTTTACTCTTCCTTTTTTAGGTTTTTTTTTATTTACATACTTGATGTGCATTTATTAATATCCATGTTCACTTGTCTAGCTCCAGTGAGGACCTTCCTGACTAATCATTATTTACAAATTCACACCTACAGTATAATTAATCACACTTCCTGAGACATTTCAGATTCTGAACCTTTATATTTGTTCGAAAACATCTTTGATGGTGAGATAAAAAATAATACGCAATCCGGTTACATAAAAATTTCTGTTGGCCGAACTGTCTTATCAGCCCTTTCCATTAAAAGCCAATGTTCTCTCCAGCCACTGCTGTTCAGGTGTGACCTCAGTTAATTTGTAACTGCAGTGTGAAAAATGGATTCCTCACTTGTACATCTGAGGATGTACCTTGTGCCGTTAATTAAGTCTTTGTGACAAAATTTGGACTGATGCTCCAAGGAGTGTGAAAGTTTCTTAAAGAGAATCATTACTGATGACGAGACATGGATTCACTACAAACATGAGGGTAAACGTCAAATGTCCTCAATTGAGGAAACCCGAGGGAAAGTTAAAAAGTTAACAATCAGCTGGAAAATTGATGCTTAGAGTTTTCTGGGATTCTCAAGGGCCAGTTTTGGAACATTATCAGGAAAAATTTCAACAATCAACAGTGCTCATTACAGTGAGATGCTCATTGAAGAGCTGAAGCCTAAACTTCGGATTAATCAGAGGACTCCAAGGGCATTGCGATCTTGTATGACGATACACTTGATCTCGTGATCTTGTATGACAAACTTCTACTTTAGTGATCTTGTATGGCAATACACTTCTGCCCACACTGTGGGCATGCTTAGTTTTGACGTGTTAAAGCATCCTCACTATAGTACTGATATTAATCCAACTGACTTTTACCGGTTGGGTCACCTTAAAGCAACCCTGCGAAGATGAAGGTTTACTTCTGAAAAAGAATTGAAGACAGCGGTGCATGCAAGGCTCGCAGCTCAGCCTAAAACACTTTTTAATGGCAGTATGAAAGTTGACAGATGGACAAAAATTGTGTTTGTCTTTTCTAAAAGATAAAATCAATTCTACAGCTAGAGTGCAGATAATGAGTGCGCTCATATCTATCTATCATGTCTGTCTATATAACATGCCTTTTGTGTGTGATACTGTAACAGCCTGCTTATTTACTTTATATCTGCGATAGTTAAGGGTACCTTACTGACCACATACCCAGCAGGCTGTTCCTATTTAAACTGTATTAAACAGTATACATAAATATCCTGTAATGTAGCTAGGTTGCCGATTATTAATCTAAGCAGTTGTCATCTGGCTCCTCAGGTCCAGAAGCTACAATGCATGTGTCCAGTGGATTTCCGTGGTGTTTTCCAGCTGGATGAGAGGAGAAGAGATGCTGTCATAGCACTTGGAATCTTCCTAGTAGAGTCTGAGCTGCAGGTACAAAACACTCAACACTCGAGGACTATTCAGCTTGATTTAGTGATTAACAGATTTCTACACTATGTTTGTCGCTCAGCAATGATAATCCAATAATGGATATTCCTTAACTGATAACAATCAGTAATCATTTTTAATGGATTTTATCACTTTTTTTGTTACGGCCTGCCACAGTATCAACATTGACCTCCACGTATAAAATTTCATTGTATTTAATATTTATAAAGTGTAACGTTGCATTTAATTGCATGCAGATCATAGATTTTCTCAGCCTCTTTGTCTCATAGACCCATCTGTAAATAGCCCAACCCCCTCCGAGCACTTACTGTGTGTCTAAGCGGCTGTGTGCATGAACCGGCCATGAAACACTCACAAACATTCAACAGTTCATGCTGTTGAATAGTCAGTTTACCAAAAGGGGATTGAGACAACATCAGTCAGGTTTTTGACAGGGCTTTCCATATAAAAATAAACACAGGGCAATAGGGAGTGGATTGTAAGCAGACAGACTCAATCCAGTGTTCACGAAATGAATCAACTCTTTAAATTATGAGGGGTGTTTAAATCAAACCAGGACTTGTGATGAAATTTATCCTGAATAGTTTTAGCTGCAGTAAAACGTGTGAAAGGTGCAGAAGTCACCATGACTGAGGTGGCTCGGAGCCCACTGCAGTTCTTTCTGTGAACATTCAGCGAATGGAACTTGTTGAAGAGACGTGTCTGTCTGCAGGAACTGTACATGCAATCATTCATGAATACCTCTTGCACTTTGCAGGAACTCAGCTGGGAGTTATTGCCACATCCCCCATACAGTCCTGACCGCGCTACAAGCCATTTCCACATGTTTGGGCTTTGAATGGGGTAAAGCACTAGTGAAATGCTGGGATAAGTGCATTAGTGTAGCAGGGTATTATAATGAAAAGTAGAAAGTTTTACTTTGTTGTTATTCTGCACAATCAAAAGTACTGCTTTGAATTGACTTCATAAGCAAAAAGGATTCACAGACTAAAATATAAAACAGAATTTCTTTCTATTTCTTTCTTTATTCTCTGTTTATTTCTTTCTGTCATTATGAACCATTGATCTGTGTAAGGAATAAAACATGGAAGGGTGTGTTGTAACAGGAAAATAATCAGGCTGTTGTTAAGATATTATACTTTTTATTTGTTTACAGTTACATTTAATATTTCCTATATTTAACAAATCTTCTGTTATGAAACCTTACCATGCCACGTTTACATATGTCTGTTATAAAATGCATATTCTGGACACTTATTCCGTAACTGATAAACTTCACAATATCAACTTTCCATATACATTTTTCATTTTTAAAATAACTATAATGGTGTAATGATTAGGTTTAGATTATATGTCATACAGGTCACTGGGAATGAGCCGTTACTACAGAAACAATAACATATGAAAGTAGTGCAACAATGTGTATATGAATCAACGCTGGAGCTACTGTCAGATCTTTCTCTGTTAGAGAAAACTCATCTAACACCTTGTGCCCAATCATATTTGCAAATTCAACTTCACTGTGGTGTAAAGTATATGAATAAAGAATATATAAGAATGTATACAAATAACACATAAAAAGGTAACAACAATGAAAATAATCACTAAAAAAGTAAGCTTAAGCAGCTTCTTAGTTATTTTGTTCTTAGAAAATTGCGCATCTTAAAGTCTACAGTTTCTTGTTCTACTGTTTGGACATATTTTATCTTATTTAATTTTTTTTATATATTGCTTGTTTCTTCTCAGCACAAAGATACTATTGTCCCATACCTCTTGGGTTTGCTGAAAGGGCTGCCGAGAGTGCAATGGATTGAAGAAAGCTCTGAGAGGAAGGGGAGAGGTAAACCACTCCTATATTTTTTTTGAATAAATGTTTCAAACCATTCATTCAATTTCAACTTTCCTGTAATTTTCCTGTAATCCTCGTTCTTCCTGCAGAAACACTCCCCATAGCTGAGAACTTCTGCTTTTGCTTGGTAACAATGCTCTCTGATGTCGCTCAGCGGGATGAGACTTTACGAATCCAGGTGAATGCAGCTTTTAGATTCTGCAGTAATTATAAAAAGCCAAGTCTAGTGAACCTCTGTTTTGAATTAAACCGTTTTGCTCAAATTTATTTTATTTTATAAGTGGATTTTAATATTATGGTACTGCACATATGTAGATAATTTGTAAGAATATTTTATTGAATATGAAATATGATTGCTAAATGTATATTTCTGGAGAATCGTACCAGTATTATTTAAAATAGAGATTTGTTCTGTTAGAATGTGCGAGGCTTTCTGACTTGATATTTGATATTTGTTCATGTAGTAGGCTGCGTCGAATGTTCGTCAGCCTGTCGAAGTAAACATGCAAACCTGTTGGTTTTAGGAGTGGTGTGGAGGTTCATAGGGGTAATGCATGTGGTGGCAGTACTGTGGCTTATTGGTTAGCAGTCTCACCTTTTACCTCCTGCTTTATGGATTTGAGTCACAGCTCTGATCATTGTGTGTGGAGTTTGACTCTCTTGTCCCTGCCAAGTGCTCTGGTGCCCAAAGTGCCTGTAGTGTATTATTGGATGTGTGAGTGTGTACACCTGCTTGTGCCCTGTGATGGATTGTCTCCCATCCAGGATGTTCCCCACCTTAAGTGAACTGGAATACAGTCAAGGCCCCCGTGTGACCTACACAGGATAGGCTGTGTGGAAAATGGATGGCCGGATAATACATGTACTGTAGCGTTCTTGGAAAAACCTGTCACATGTCACAGTGGATGAATTCTTGTAATGAATTCTTTTAATATTCTTTGACCATGGTTTAAAAAAAAAAAAAAAAATTACCGATTATGTATAATTATGCAGCCATGATGTTATTTATTTAAGGCTGATTTAAGGTCAAACGAATCAGCCGTTAATTTTTAAATAACGTAATCTGAACAGGATTCAGTTCAGCCAAGAGCAATGATAATGTCTGCTTTGTCGAACACATTGACTGAATTTTACTTCTGGAAATGAGATCAGACAGACTGATGTGTATGATCCTTATGATGAAAGTAATTATTAATTTCCATAAATGTGTGTCATCGTTATCAGTGTGTTGATTCTTCGTTGTTGTTTGATCGGAATCTTTAAACCCGGTTTTCTCCTTTTCACCTTTTGCGGCTTATCAGATTAATCAAAATGTAATCCATTCAATTTTGATTGAGATGCAAACAAAAATGCTTTTCAGAGTAGAGCTTAGTTAATATAGTAGGGTTATTAGAAAACATTTGGTTAGAAAAATTACAAAATTGAAAAGAAAAAAAAACATCAATTGTACCAGGTGAAGCAGGTTTCCCAGTCAACAACATGTATCCCAGTCAACAACATTTTTAAGCTAAAATAGTTTTGTTCTATAGATATACAGTACCTATGTTTTGTAATATTATAATTGCATTATTGCATGTTTATTATAGAAAATAATAGTTTCATTGGACTGTATGATGTATATTAGTTAACATATTTTAAGCTATCTTTTTAGTGCACTTAAGACACTTTCTCTTGAGACAAACTGAAGGAAGAAATGTTATTTTAATTTTCCAAGTATCGATACGATATTAAATTATTGATTCCCCCCTCCCTCATCCTGGATAGATTCTGGAGGCTGTCATGGACCTCATGCAGGTCCTCCTCGAAATATGTCGCAACCCTGGGGATCAGGACAAAGGTCTGCATCAGTAACTGTCTCGCATGTGCTGACAAACCTCACCTTTCTGTCATCACCTGTAGTTCTGATTTGATTGATTTCACTCTGATTGAAGGATATTTACAGAACAGTGTATATCTTTACCCAGAATACCTGTGTCGATACACACTGCCGTGTTTGCTGGGTGTGGTG
This sequence comes from Clarias magur, assembly GCA_013621035.1. NCBI lineage: Eukaryota > Metazoa > Chordata > Actinopteri > Siluriformes > Clariidae > Clarias > Clarias magur. Next base: position 605,542 of record QNUK01000027.1, on the reverse strand, counting down.
CGAGCGTCTGGGCGCTACAGCAACACAGACGAACCGTTGTTGTCCAAGCTGTTCCCGAGGACGACTGCGCAGCCGGTGACTGCCCCAGAGGAACCGGAGTCATTGAGGCGGCGCTCGTTCAATGACTTCCGCTCCATCTTACCCAGCTCGCTGCTCACCGTGTGCCAGAGCGACACACTGCGTCGCAAAACCAGCAGCGTCTCCAGCATCTCCCAGCAGGTGCAGAGTCGCAGTGCCACACCTTACCATGTCTAATCAGTGCTTTATTTAATAAAATACAACTGTTTAGTGTAATAGGTCGAAGTTTAGCTTATTGACCCATTAAAATAATGTAAATGGTGAATAATATCTTCAAACATGTCAAGCCCCTTGATAAAACGTTGTCATGGCGATTATACAGTAATAATCACGATTGTATCCTCTATGGGTATCCTCTGAACAGGCTAGTCCAGAACGTACAGGATTGCCTCCAAGTTCTCCGGCTGACCCTTCTGCTCCTTACTTTGAAGGTAAGATTTGAACATCATAAGTGTCAATATGAAATCCTCTTAGAGCTGATTTGTTGCTGAACATATTGTTTATATAAGCGTCCATTTGGCATTAAAGGATCAAAATCATTTGTGCAGATTTATTTTATGCTTTATCACAAGAAAAACATTTCAAACACTTGAAATTTTATTTGTCATTCAGGAAAAATCTGAAGAACTTCCAACTATGAAGTGTTCTTCTTATGTACTTCAGAAAACAGATTGTATTATGATAAAGAATACTAGAAATACTAAAAGACCTCAGGCAATCAGACAGAAAGTTAAAACAAAATGTTAGAACAATATTGCTAACAACTAAATGAAAATATTAAAGTGGCCATCACAAAATCCTGATATCAATCTGTTACAAACTTATGGTTTAAACCAAACCTTTATTAAGGAATCTCTCAAACCTGACTGAGTTACACTGGATCTGTCATGAAGGCAACAATTCCAGGAAAACCTATTGTCAAAAGTGTGCGGAAGGCTATTTGATCTAAAATAAATAAAATAAAAATAATAATAAAAGTTTTCTAGCTATAACTTATGACCTAATTCAGAGTGTGTATGTGTGTGTGTGAGAGAGACAGAGAGAGGGGGTGGGGGGGTTATTTTATTTTTTTATTTTTAGAAAGGTTCACAGAGCATCTTGTTCATAGTAGATGCATGCATTAGGGATGGGATGCTGCAGGGTGCAACAAAAATGTCAGGAGGTTTTTGCTTTTGTGTGGGTGCAATCAGATATAAAATATTATTTAAGTGCCCAAGCTGGATTAACCATAGTCCTCTAGTTGAAACCATACCATGTGTATTTGTCATGCTTTTAACAGTGGACATTTAATTTGCTATCACAAAGCAAATTTGTAGAAATAAAAATATGGAAATACATTTATATATAAAAATATAGCTTACCAACCAGTCACTTCTCTGACAAAAGAGCCTGAGTGATCAGTGAGCATGGAGGACATTCACTACCATAACACTCTATACCCATACTAGACTTAAACACGCCCCAAAAATTCAATAGATGGATATTCCATAGCTTTGGGGCTTCGTAAGAAAAAACTGTCCCCTGCTGTAGTTTTCATAATATGAGGTACTAGCAAACAGTCTGCGGCAGATCATAAAACACTACCAATTCACTTAGATACTATGGTGCAAGACTTTAGTGCTTTAGGTCAATAGGTCAATATTAATCATCCAGACATTACGGTAATCCACCCAAAACATGAACTGTTTTTTTCTGCATCATGTAGTGACATTCTAATTCTTTTCTTGGTATCAAAATAATATTATCTACATAAGCCACAAACGAAAGACTGGAATCTATAATCACACCAAATAATTTTCCTGCTGCGCATGATGAAACAGGAAGGCCATCCAGAGTTATCGTGTGATCAGAAATCTTACTTCTAGCTGCATGTGTTCCTGGCACCCGTACATCTGCCTTGTCAGAATTAAGTAGAAGGAAGTTAATAGTGTAACGGTGTATCTATCTATGCATCATTGCATTACACTCATAATTATACCAATATACCTCTTGCTTTGTCCTGTGTGTATTTGTGTTGATTATAGCAGGATCATACCTACCCGATGGCAGCGCTGTAGACCCCGATTATTACTTTTCCACCATCAGCTCCAGTTTCTCTGTGTCTCCGCTCTTCACTGGCAGCAGCACTAGGGGCTTTGATGTCCCTTTGGACATGCTGAAGCGTCTCCTTCAGATGGTTAGTGCTCCAAATCCATCCTTTTCATCCGATATATACAATGTCTGGCCAAACAAAAAGATTTAAGTAATCACCATTAGCTTTGATTACATTGCCACAGTGTGGCGAATTCATGTGCGAAATGATTCCCCATGCTCCCAGAACCACACTATCAAATTTTGAATCCTGGAATATGCCTGTTCCAATAGGGAAGAATGTGATAACCTGGTCATTCAATACATTCAGGTAGTCAGCTGACTTTATTTCATCGCCACATAACATTGCTGAGGCTAGACCTGACCAACTGAAGCAACACCAGATCATAACACTGCACCCATCACTCCTTTTTTTTATTTTTTGCTTCAAAGTTTAATCTTTATGATCTTTATTAGCAAATATTTAGCAAATATTCTTTTTATCCTGATTAGTCTCAGTAACTTATGGTTTTCTTATGGCCACACTGCTGTTTAATTCCACTCTTCAGCTGTCATCACACTGTGCATGTGGAAATGCTCATATTTTCATTTTTAAACATAGCTGTGGTTTCTTTTTTTTCTTTTTCTTCTTTTAAACCATGCATTTGTGATCTCATCATTTTTTTCTGACCACATTTCCTCCACAAAGCTGAAAGTTCAGCATAAATTTCAACTCAATTCCAGTAATTAAAATTGTTGGTTTGTTGTTTTTGGTACTTGATGCACACCATTAATTAGCCCCTTCTGCTGTGATGATTTTTTTTGGGCCAAACACTGTAGACATAGAAGGATGAATGCACAAGTAGATATGAGATGATTAGACAGCAGATGGAACAGGTGTGAATAGACATAAGAATGTATTTAATTGATTCCATTAAGAAAATTGTTCAAAGATCCAGCCAGACTCCAAACAGAACAGTAAATGTCCTAAGTACAGCATTAGCGAAATAGTGTAAAATGCTTCACATGCACTTTGATGATTCTTTGTTATCAGATTGAACAGTTTGTCGCTGAGACGTTTTTAAAGAAGCTCGATCAAACTATGGTGGAGATTTTAGAGGTAAGGTGCATTCTCACATTCATCATCTTTTGTTGCTGACTCATCCTGGGTCAGTAATATTGCAGTGCGCTCTATGATCATGCTGTCTGTTGCAGACTCACCCTGGTCATCATTTCTTCTACAAAACCTTTAGTGACCCACTGTATGTGGCAATATTTAAAATGCTGAGGGACACGCTGTACTACATGAAAGGTATCGGAGGTAATAATAAATTATTTATAATGTAAAGCTTGTTAACTAATGAATGATTCGTTACCTATAATACGGTTGTGGATACAAGTTAGTTCCTCTTTTTTTCTTTTTCTGTCTTATTTTTTTATGTTATTTTTTGCTGTCTTGAAGTTAATTAAAAAAACAGCTCGTCAAACCCAGACTGCATGAAGTAATTTTTTCTCCCATAAGGGAAAACTTACTGACGACTCACAGCTGGCATTTCTTTCATTAAGCAAGCACGGCTTCAAGCAAATGCTAAACTAATTATGAAGCGTTCAGCCAATCTCAGTCCATAATAATGTGCATCTTCTAAACGATCTGTTATTTAAAAAAATGTTTTTGGAAATTATGTCTCGTATCACTGTAAACAATAAGACCCTGTGTTTTATGTGCAGACCTGCAGACGTCTTATGTGAAGGAGGTGCACGACTTTGTGCTGGAGCAGTTCAGCAGCAGCCAGTCAGAGCTGCAGCGCATCCTGCATGATGTGGAGTCCCTGCACAGCGAGCTCAGCCCACTTAAGTTACGTTGCCAGGCCAACGCTGCTTGCGTGGACCTCATGGTGTGGGCTGTCACTGAGGAACAGGGTAAAAGCACTGTAATTTAAACGAGCTTATTCTTTAAAATATGTGTAAACACTATAGATAGGACACTACTTGCAAGAACCTTACTACAGTATAATGAGCTGTTTAACCAGAGAGCCTATTTTGTTGGGCGCCATGCTCAGCACTGAATTTATTTGTCATGCCACACAGGGCAGTAGTGGTTAATAGCTCATATGAAAGTAGACACTCTGGGCTTTAGAGTTTGCAGTTTTTAAAAATTTATTATAATTTCTTTTTAAATGTTAAAACTGTATTTTGACAGTTGCTTACTGAGATTTACTATAAAAAAACAACTTGTCTTGTGCTGTCCATTTTATCTCACCACCAACGTTCATCTAAAGAGGAATTAAATTTTTTGCCCAGCAGGGGGCTCACACTGCTCTCAGTTCTCAATACCCATCTCATTACCTGCTGAACACGAAGTCATGCTATTCTACATCCAGAAACCCAACAGTGTTCTGTGTTCAGTGTTCATTTTCAGTGGCACAATCTTCAACAAAATTACATAAATCTCAAAGCAAAAGTAGTGTAAACAAACAGGATAAAAAAAGAAAACAATGAAGCCTTAGGGCAACTAAAAATACTTGTCCATTACTGCACACTGGGGTTTTTGAAGTTCTGGGTTGCTCAATGAAGGGTAAGGGTTCGAACGCTGACGCTGCCCCGTTGCCTCTGTTTGCAATGTTAGCATCACCCGGGGAAGAGGGACACACTGACATAAGGGATGATTTGCAAGAACGTTGCAGAGTAGATCGGAATTGAGTGGACAGTGAAAGGCCGATTAAGATTGGGGATCCTGGAAAGCTGTTTAATCCGTTGATAACCCTCACTTGATGAGGATGGTGAACTTGTATAATAATAATAATAATAGATGTGCCCTGCCTTAACTGCAAGTGTGCCCTCTTGTGGTGTGCTCCCTGAAATATTATAAAACAAAAACTGCATCAGCCATTTCAATCACAGTTGGTTAAGCTTATGTTCATATTGCTATGCAGTGGAAATGTTTAACAGCTTCATCAAAATACAACAGTGTAACAAAATCAATGGTACAAAATCTGACTTAATAAGCATGGCTTTAGACATCTTTAGGCAGAATGACTGTCTTTACCCAGCATGATCTTTATAGGAAATAAGCCTAGATTACATCAAAATGAAAACATTTAAAGTTTTAAAGAAATAAAAAATCATTATAATAATAAACATAATAAAATTAATTTTTTATTTCACTTCCTGGTAGGTGCTGAGAATCTTTGCACTAAGCTGTCTGAGAAGCTGCAGTCTAAGACGTCCAGTAAGGTCATCATCGCACACATGCCACTGCTCATCTGCTGTCTGCAGGTTAGTGATTGAAAGTGAGCCAAATCTTAACTCAGAATCTATCCCAGTCAGGGTGTGATTAATTCCAAACTCCCAGTACGGGTGGGTTTCAGTTCATTGTTATGCAAATGACGCATTTGCACACAGTGAAAGCTTAAAGTACTGTGGCAGGAAAATGTGCAGTGTTGATGAATTCACTTCTGAATCATTGAAGGCTGACAGATGTGCAAAAAAAAAAATCAAAAATCAGGAAGGAGCTTTTACTTTTTCACATCATTGTAATATCATGTTGGTTGTTACTAAAACAACAACTAGACTAATAGATGTCCTGATCTTGTGTTGCTCTAGGGTCTTGGAAGGCTGTGTGAACGCTTCCCAGTGGTGGCTCACTCAGTCACCACGTCTTTGAGAGATTTCCTTGTGGTGCCGTCACCTGTCCTGGTCAAGCTTTACAAATACCACAGCCAGTATGCCAGTGGTAAGACCCTCTAGCTCTATCGCAACCAAAGTGGCTACTGAATTAAGTCCCATACACTACTACGACACTCGGTTATGTTATTAGAGTGAGGGTAATCAAGGAATCAGACTTGAAGTAAATAATTCTTCTCTTTCTATTGGAAAAAGGGACCGGTGAGATTAAGATCCACGTGACCAATGAGCATTCCCAATCCACCTTTAGTGCCCACGCCAGTAAGAAAAGTCAGCCGTCCATGTATGAGCAGCTGCGAGACATCTCCATAGACAACATCTGCAGGTAAACAATAGATGTCACAATGTAATGAGTGTACAGTAGGAAATTCAGACTATGGATGGAAAATATAATTTTAAAATGATTTAGTTTGCCATCTAGTACATTACGTGAGTGTGCTGTACTGTACTAACCTACTTCCCTTTTCAAGCCTTTGCTTTTAACTAATGTTATTTAGCAATAGTAATTATTTAGTAATTATAATATTTATTTCAATATAGGAGTCTGAAAGCAGGACTGACCATGGATTCTGTCATTGTCGAGGCCTTTCTTGCCAGCCTGTCCAACCGTCTTTACATCTCACAGGAAAACGACAAGTATGTCTTTGTGCTTCGGTGCTCAAACTGAATATCTGTTCTTTCAGAATAAATCATTTACATCAATCAGCCATAACTTTAAAAAAAACACTGACAGGTAAAATGAATAACATTAATTATCTCATTATAGTTGTACTTGTCAAGGCATGAACTATATTAAGTGAACAGTCGATTCTTGATGGTTGATATGGTAGAAGCAAGAAAAATGGGCGAGTGAAGGAATCTGAGTGACTTTAATAAAGAGTCTAATTGTGATGCCTGGACAATTAGGTCACAGTGTTTTCAAAATGGAAGATCTTATGGGGTGTTTGTGATATGCAGTGGTTAGTGGCTACTAACAGTGGTCCAAGAAAGGACAACCAGAGAAGGGGTCATAGGAACTAATTCTCACTTATGCACAAGGTGGGGCAAAGCTAGTCTGTCTGTTCTTGTCTCACAAAAGACCAACTGTAGCACACCTTGATGATATAAATCTTGGGTCATGTAGCTGATCTAACTGTCGGAGTGCCTTTGCTGAGCCCTGTCCACCTACAATAAGCATGTCAAGGTGGCCTGGTCTGATGACTTTTTCCTTTACATCATATGGATGGCTGGGTGCGTGTGCATCGCTTTCTTGTGGGATAGATAGCACCAGGGTACACAACGGGAAGAAAGCAAGCTGGTGTAGGCAATGTGATGTTCTGGTCAATGTTCAAAAGCACCACAGAACTACACATGGTTTGAGGAACATGACACAAGCGTTTAAGGTGTTGACTAGACCTCCAAATTCTCCAGATCTCAATTGGATCCAACATAATCTATGAGATGTGCTGGACAAACACGTCCGATCCATGGCAGCTCTTCTTGTAACCTAAGATTTGCTGCTAACGTCTTTGTGAAAGATAACACAGCAGACTTTTCTTCTTGTTTTTGGTCTTGTGAAGTCCACGCCTCATGAAGTCAGAGCCGTTTTGGTGGCACTAGGGGGATCTATGCAATGTTAGACAGATGGTTTTAATGTTGTTTCTGATCAGTGTATATCTTTATGATTGTAAGCAGTGTCACTGAAATATTGCTACTGCTTTTCTAGGGATGCCCACCTTATTCCGGATCATACCATCCGGGCACTGGGGCACATTGCGGTGGCCTTGAGGGACACACCGCGTGTAATGGAACCCATCCTGCAGATCCTACAGCAGAAGTTTTGTCAGCCACCCTCACAACTCGATGTGTTGATCATTGACCAGCTGGGCTGCATGGTCATAACTGGAAATGTGAGTTTGTGCAAGCGTGCACACAGATTTTTTTATAAACGCAGACCTAATAATTAATGCAGACCTAAGTAATATTCAAGACAGGATTTTTTTTTTCCCAGACAAAAATTATGGTTAAAATAAATGTCAAGAATAAACAGCATCATTGTTAGATTACATATCTGTTTAGAATCTTTTACCCTGTCACCTTGCCCCCAAAAAGTGTCCATATGTACACACAGTTGACCTTTCTCGGTCATAAGCAGATACTGATCATACAGGTCAAACACTGCAAAATGAAAGCCAAAGGTTTCCTTGTCATCAGTGTTTACTCGAATGGATCTAGCGGTACGCATCTGCACACTTTTCTCAGTGTAGGCATTTTATTGAAATTTGCACATTGTCTGCTTAAGGCAAAACATGTCTATTTGAGCACAGAAAGGACATCTGATTGCTGAGTGTGCTTTCACAGAACCGCCTGGAGTAGTACTTTTAGTTTCCAGGTTAAGAGCAGTCAAGTAGGAATGATGACCTACAGGACCTACAGTTGATTACCTTGGAAAAAAAAATATTTCACTGAAGCTTTCCATATATTGTAGAATTAAAGCTGGAGGGCCAATGGTCATAATGTGTCTTGGCACTACCACCATCATGCTTCACTATAAGGATGGTGTTCTCAGAATGATGAGTGAACAGTGTTTACTTGTTGTGCAAAGGGAAAAAATATTCATTTTTATTTCATTATGTCAATTATCCAACAATCTTGAGGGCCTTTTTGTAACTGGTTTATTTATATTGAGATAACTTCACACAGTTGGCCTCCATTCAGCTATTTCTGTCACTTATGGTGATATCATTTATGGGTTTCACAGAAATGTGAATGAATATTTAAACAATTTATTTATACAACTGTTTAAATTCATGCACAGGTTCATTTAAGATCCAGCTTGTAATTATTTATTAAATACTTTGGTACTAGTTTGAATTATTTGAGGAAATACTCGCTGCTACTTACTGAAGCTGTTAGAAGTAGTTCTGAAGTAGTGATTTTTTTTTCTTGTACATCTTTCAGCAATACATATACCAGGAAGTCTGGAACTTGTTTCAGCAAATAAGTGTGAAAGCCAGCTCGATGGTGTATTCCACCAAAGACTACAAGGACCATGGATACAGGTAATCACACATATCTATTCCTGTGCATATTATAACAGTGTATTATAGCAGTGTACCATGCAATTGCCAAGCAATAGACACAGTTCACCTAGAAACATATATTTAAATACATTGTTTTGAAGAACTATTGAAGAGCATTTGAAGACTGCACAATGAAAGTCTTTGTTCTTCGCATATTCCAGCTTTTTTGTGGGAAGGCAGGGGTCAGATCGCAGGGTCAGTCATTTTTATGGCGCCCCTGGAGCAGACTGGGTTAAGCTCCTTGCTCAAGGGCCCAACAGCAGCAACCTAGCGGAGCTGGAGCTTGAACTGTCGATCTTCCGATCAGTAACTTGGGGCCTTAACACACTGAGCCACCAGTGCTCCTTTTTTTTTTATTTTTTTTTAAACCACTTTGCACTATGCTTTAGAATGTCGTTAAGCCTTAAACTGGTTGAACAGCTGTTCTGGTTAATTTAACGAACTTAGAAGTTTATCCTTTGGGGTTATGTACCTTATACTGCAAGCAAAACTGGCAAAAACTATATTATTCGTCAATAAAAGATGCTGGACTTTAAGTGATTGTCAATCTTTAAATAATTTTTTTAGCACAGTTTTCTTTGACTTTGAGTTCTGTGTCACATTATCAGATGCAGCCAAATATTTTGACACCCAGATCATGGTTTTAAATGGATACAACCTTTTTTTTTTTTTTTCTTTTTTTTTATTTGCAGGCATTGCTCCCTGGCCGTGATTAATGCCCTGGCTAACATCGCAGCTAACCTGCAGGCTGAGCAGAAGGTGGATGAGTTACTTGTAAACCTGCTGGAGCTGTTTGTTCAGCTGGGCCTGGAGGGCAAGCGTGCCAGTGAGAGGGCCAGTGAAAAAGGCCCAGCACTCAAGGTATACACACCTACACTTTCCAAAGCCTGTTATATCACTATAGACATGAATTGTCATAACTGAAAAGGAGTCCCTGCCAACAAGTATTGTGCACCTGTGAATTAGCACAGTTGGTTCATCTTCCTGAAATCATCAATGTGTTCAATCTGTGCATGGACATTTAAAATAAATTATATAACATTCATGTCTTATGATTTGTGGAGACAAAGAAGAGAAAATGGGAAGAATTATATTAAAATTAAAAGGGGTTAAAAAAAACATAAGAATATTATGAAATACATATTTTTTCCAGGATCAGGTTAAAAAATTTTTGTCATTAGGAGTTCAAGAACTTTCGATATTTCGAGGAGAGAGTCAAAAAGTGGTGATCGTAAAATAAGCACCAGATGAACACGGTTAATGTTCTTTCTGGTGTCATTGTGATGGTGCTATGCATTTCCATAATGCTTTATTCAGCATTAAAAATGTCATTAAAAAACAGGTCATGTAAAAAAAATAATAAAATCCCTTTGTAGTTAATGATGGAGATTTCATAGTGGAAATATGGCCTTTAACTTTTTCCTATTCAAGATTTTAAAATAAATAATATTATTTATATAGTAGTTTTAAATGAAGTCATATATATATATATATATTTATTTTTTTTTTTTTTACAAGTAAATAAAATACTTTTTATTTCTGTCACTTCTCCGTTTAATACTTTGTACCAAGTGTACGAATAATTCTGGAACTGTCCCTACACATGAATGAATGGAATCCCGTTCCATTCTGTATGTCATAGGGTTCACAACCAACAAGGAACTTTAATATGTTAGGACTTGTCAAACAGGTCTAACCTGCCAGAACAGTTAGTGAGTCATTTCGGTTTATTTCATCTTAAATAAGCGTTAAACATGTTCAGATTGGATTCTGTGTTGAAATGATTTTTCATTGTGAAAGTATTCATTCATGTTTGTCAGTGGTTTTTGCCATGATCTGACTAGATTAAAGGGAGCTAAAGGCAGACCTCTGTATTTGTCTAGTATTAGTAATGCAGTGCTTATCATTATGAGCGTAAGAGGATTTCCTGCAGATTATATGTATCTGCAGGTGCGATTGCGTCCAAAAATGTTAATTGACATAAAACAGAAATAAAGCCACATTGTATTAGGATTATAACATTTCTGAGCCATTGTTAAACAGCCTAATGAATTGGTAAAGCAATACATAAAGGGCCTGTGAAATACACAAAATTTAAATAACCTTTTGTACTCGACGTTGAACAGTTCTGTGCTATTTTTTGTTTTTCTTTCAGGCCTCAAGCAGTGCTGGTAATTTAGGAGTGCTCATTCCTGTCATTGCCGTGGTATGAGATTAACACCATATCCAAAATGATTGCAAACGCCATATGTTTATAATGATGTAATGATTTACACTTCCTACGTTGCATGCTGTGCAGTACATCACAGAGCTTTTTGAATCTTTACAATAAATCAACTTATTTAAAATTTTCAGCTCACCAGACGTTTACCACCGATAAAGGAGGCTAAGCCCAGACTCCAGAAGCTTTTCAGAGACTTTTGGCTTTATTCAGTCGTCATGGGCTTTGCAGTGGAGGGATCAGGTGAGTGTGTATCGCTGTGTTATCCTAGAGTACAAACAGCATGTCTATTACTACACAAGGGTGGTATTCACACTGTTTTCTCTGCATACATTTTGTAATGTCTTCTCCAGGTTTATGGCCAGAGGAATGGTATGAGGGTGTGTGTGAAATTGCTACTAAATCCCCACTGCTGACATTTCCTAGTGGAGAGCCTCTGCGCTCGGAACTGCAGTATAACTCGGCTCTGAAGAATGACACAGTCACTCCAGTAGGTTTACTTCAGCTTCGTTGTTGAATGTTTCAGAACTTTATTCTGAAGTCGTTTCGTAATATGTGCCCTATCTCAAAGATGGTATACATGTCTAAACAGAAATGCTAGGAAACTGCTGCAAAGTTGTATACAGATCTGAATTTAAGTAACATGCGCTCACATGTTTTTTTTTTTTTTTTGTAGGCTGAGTTGAACGATTTGCGCAGCACCATCATTAACTTACTGGATCCTCCACCTGAAGTAGCCGCCCTTATCAATAAGCTGGACTTTGCCATGTCTACCTACCTGCTTTCAGTCTACCGACTGGAATATATGAGGTATAATACATAGGGAATAAAACATGATGGTGTGTGCTCTTATAGAAAAATTGTCAGACTGGATGCTGAGTTGCAAAGATACTGCTGATACCTGCCCAGTGTTGATTGTTTTCCTAAAACATCACTACATGAAGTATTTAATTCCTTTAGTACCAAAGCGATTTAACGATGAGTAGAGATTAATTAATTTTTTTTTTTAATAAACAAATTGGAAACACATAGAAATACATTAAATGCTCTGAAGGATGTGAAACAAATTTCATTATTACAGCTTATAGCAAATTGCAGGTTGATATTTGTTATACCTGTGGTATAGGTAAAAATAGTGGACCCTTGGTATACCCATTTAATTTGTTCAAAGTTGTTAAGGTGAAAATTTGTATTTATCCCATTAGAAATTATGTAAATGCAGATAATTCGTTCCAGTCAACCAAAAATATTACCAATATTATTAATTTGCAACACTATCGTTATACTGTATTTTGCATATAAGAAAAGACATTTAAATCAAATAAAATATTAAATAAATGGTCATTAAACCTCACCTTAATTTATGATTCCTCTTGGCACCGGCTGCTTTTTTAGCTGATTTCTTTTTCAAATTTCCATTGAAAAATTCGTAAACTTGCTCTGCTTGGCTTTCCACTGATGCAACAAGTCTTGAACAGCTCCTGGACGTATGCTCAGCTTAGTCGCTGTTCAAATGTCGAAAATGCCTTGTATGCCGATGCAAATTTCTTGGAAAATTTCAATTCTTCATTGAAAATTTGTAAGGGAGGGCATTCGTATGCCAAAGGTACACTCTACATTATTTACATTTTAATATTAAATAAAACCTGTAGCCAGAACATTTGCTCATTACAGTGTGTAAGCAATGACATTATGCTTTAAGACCTTGCTTTGAAATCAATATATATATTTTTCCAAATTGCAGAATGCTGCGCTCTCTGGATTCAGACCGCTTCCAGGTCATGTTCCGCTATTTTGAAGATCGAGCCATCCAGAAAGACAAGTCGGGTAAAACCAAGACTTAAATGGTTAATACTCATGCATGTAACTACCTTGTTTGAATCTGTCATTGTTCATTAGGTTTTTTCATGTTTCTGTTCTTTCTCAGGGATGATGCAGTGTGTGATCGCAGTTGGTGACAAGGTCTTTGATGTCTTCCTTCAAATGATGGCAGACAAGGTAAGTCATGAAATTATTTTTTTTTAGATTTTAGATTATAGCTGTATTTAAAACAAGTTCTCTCGTCTTTTATTTCTCGCATCAGCCCAAGACGAAGGCTCATGAAGAGGAGTTGGAGCGGCACGCTCAGTTTCTCCTGGTCAACTTTAATCACATCCACAAACGGATCAGGCGTGTGGCTGACAAATATCTCTCAGGCCTTGCTGAAACGTAAGCATGAAGTGGCTTATTCGAAGAACTCCACAAAGTCTTTTCCTTCCTATCCAGCTCATATCCATCTAAACACAGTTATAGTGTTTAATAGCTTGCACGAAAATTCATCTTAACTGTATATTAAACATGTTTATTAGCATGCATTTTTATTCTTATTGCAAAACAATTCAAGGCAGCTTTTGCTCTTGCCAGTGTATGTTTTACATGTGATCCAGGGGGAAGCAAGTCACTAAAAAAAAATACAGCTGCAAGGATTTTTAGTGATAAAGGAGCACTTCCTGAAAGGGGACAAAAAAGTTCAGTTTTTCATAAAACGTTAACTCTTGTCATTTTTTTAAAAAGTACTTTTTCTGCTGTGACTTAGTTCACTGAAGTACCGGACTAGTAATCAGGAGACCCTGCATTTGTATCTTAGCAATGCCTGAATCAGAAGAGCTGATTTTCATAATCACTGTTAAGCATGCTTTTTGGCAATGACAGAAAAACACAAACTCGATCCTAATACTCCCAGCTTTCATCTTGTTCATGTTTGATATTCCAAGGTTATCTGAAAATGTGTGATTTTTTAATAATTGATCATGAAACAAATCTACGCTAGGAAATGAGCTAGGCTAGCCTATACTGTCGGGATGTCCCCATGTCCCCAGGATCTTATGTTCCCTACTTAATTTTCTGTTAACACATATTAACCCTCATATTCAAATCTGACCCATTTTAAGATTTAAATATTTGCTGAACGTAATGCAGTTTATTTTATTAGAACCAAGCTTCAAAACTTTTAAAACAAAACTGTTGGGACACCTTTTTCAGGTTTCTATTATGTGCTATATAGACCAGGGGACCATAGGACTCTGTGAATATAAGACCCTAGAATTCAAATAAATTCAGGTTTATTTGTGTACTGCTTTTAACACAGTGGTCATTGTTACAAAGCAGCTTTACACAATAAAAAAATTATGATATTAAATTAGATCATGTACAGGAAAAAACATATAGACTATAATTAGTCCTGGTGAGCAAACCGAGGTCAATAGTGGCAAGGAAAAATGTCCAGAGATGACTATAGGAAGAAACCTTGGGGAACAGACTGCTTGGGGAATATAACATAATATAGCCAATATTAATATAGCCAATTCCACTATTTTAAGAACTATTCTTGATAACTAGCCTGGAGGTGAATATGATGATTTTCATATTAATGAGTGTTTATGCTATTTCTGATGTTTTTTATTCTAGCTTCCCTCACTTGTTGTGGAGCGGCCGTGTACTGAAAACGATGCTGGACATTTTACAGACGCTATCCCTTTCGCTAAGTGCTGTGAGTTTACACACCAACTCTAGTCAACAGCATTCTCTCTGTTTCACAAATAAATACCCTTTTTTTCCCCTTTATTTTTTTGCAGGACATTCACAAAGATCAACCGTATTATGACATTCCAGATACACCTTATCGCATCACTGTTCCTGACACGCATGAAGCCAGAGAGGTAGAAATCCAAAGCAACAGACTTGCTTACTGATTTAATTAAGTACTTTTCTTCGCTAAAAGAGCGCTATGTGATTCACTGATTAAAATAATACTGTGAAAGGATGATAATGGCTAAGAAAAACAACCTTTTATTCCATTTAACTATTCAGTTGGTAACAAATTAAAATTTAATTAAAATTATGCAAAGAAGTAAATATATAACAGAAAACATGTCAATGACGAAATTATCATTTCCGAGGGGTGTTCAAGTCAAACCTTCAAACCACCAGTTTGACGGCACACTAAGGCACATATTCTGAGGTTTTACTAGTGCTTGGATACCATCAAGGCAGAAAGTATTCTCGGTACTCCGAAGCCATGATCAGACTGCCTGCCTTATGTCTGAAACGCTGGCCTCCCAGGAACGCCTTTATTGTTTAAATGATTTGGAGTGAAAATGGTGTTTGTCAATTATTATTCAAGCATCAGGCATTTCACTCTGTGAGCGTTCACAGGAACGACTGCAGTGGGTTCCAGGCCACCTTGGCCAGGATTGCCATTCAGGGATTTATGACTGTGCTTGAAGTCTTCTGTAAATATTAAACAGTTATGTTTTTTTTTCACAAGAAAA
The DNA here is from genome assembly GCA_013621035.1 of Clarias magur. Taxonomy (NCBI): domain Eukaryota; kingdom Metazoa; phylum Chordata; class Actinopteri; order Siluriformes; family Clariidae; genus Clarias; species Clarias magur. The sequence goes on along the minus strand of QNUK01000027.1, from coordinate 590,117 downwards.
GTCCAGGTTTGACTTGAGCGCCCCATGTAATTAATACAATATATTACAGCGGCTAACTCTTTATCTAAGCGGTACTACTGTATAATATAAGTGATTTAAAGAAATGAAAAATTGTGATCACAGTTAAAATTATTTAAAAAAATATATACTTCTGTCTTAATGCAGAGTATTGTAAAAGACTTTGCTGCACGCTGTGGTGAAATTCTGAAGGAAGCAATGAAGTGGGCACCGTCCGTCACTAAATCTCATCTTCAGGTGAGTTTCTGGGTGAAAAACGCAGAAAAAAACAGACAACTGAGATAACCGTGAATTGAAATAGCTTCAAAGAGAAGGTAGAGTAAAGAGAGTAAAGACAAACAGAGCTAACAGTGTTGAAAGGATGTCCACATGGTGTACAAGAGTTCTGCAGTGACAACAAGCCAGTTTACTTATTTATTCTCGCCAACTTGCCACCCACCAGTTACTGTAGGTCCCCCTAAGCTATCATATGATAGCTATCAGTGAAGATGGGGGAAGACGATCAAGCCATCCAACATCAATTTTTCAAACTACTGCTCATGCTGCATAATGTGCATTAGCGATGAGAAGACATTTATGGTAGACATGCCTAAAGACGGCCATGTTCCAATCTGTAAAGAAATAAACCAAATGTATGATATATTTAATAATGACAAGTGTTGGTGTATGCATTTTATCATAGAACTATGAGTCTCCATTTACTTCTTGCATATGTGTGTAGGTGGGACCATCCAAACCAGTAGAATGCGAGTCACAAGCAGAAGGTGGTTACCAGTTCTAATGTGTATGTGTTTACTGTAGGAGTACCTGAACAAGCACCAGAACTGGGTGTCGGGTCTGTCTCAGCACACAGGCCTTGCAATGGCTACCGAGAGCATCCTGCACTTTGCAGGCTACAACCGGCAGAGTACAGCTTTAGGGGTGAGTCCAGAGTTCATATGTTCACTTGCACCTACTGTAAGATGCTGGTTCTGCATTAATGCAAATACATTTATCTTAAATACAATGCATGAATCAGATAAAAATGATCAAATTCCAAATGCACTATATAACTTGATTATTCTCAAAATAAGATGCTTTAAATGAGTGTGTTTTTCTAAATGTTAATAATACACACACACACACACACACACACACACACACACACACACACACATGGAGGCATGCAGCTACGGGAAAGTGATCAATAAACGGGTGGTGTGATGCAGGGTACGTTAAACACTGTAGCTGGTTAGTTTCAATTTATAACCTGTTATTTAAATTATAGCCCCCACTATTGTTAGATCTTCTATTGTTAAAAATTTATCAGCATCACTGTGGTACCGTATAAATATACATAAGCAATGAATATACAGTATGTCACAAAAGTGAGTACACCCCTGACATCTCTGCAAATATTTAGTTATATCTCTTTATAACACTACACTGCATAAATGACTCTTTAACACAATGAAAAGTAGTCAGTGTAAAGTTTGTATAGCACTATAAATTTATTGTCGCCTCAAAATAACTAAAAATACAGCCAATAATAGCTGAAAATGTACAAATTGAGCACAATTACAGTGCCTTGTGAAAGTATTTGGCCCCCTTGAACTTTGTGACCTTTTGCCACATTTCAGGCTTCAAACATAAACATATAAAACTGTAATTTTTTTCTGAACAATCAACAACAAGTGGGACACAATCATGAAGTGGAACGAAATTGATTGGATATTTCAAACTTTAAAAAAAAATGGAAAAATTGGGCGTGCAAAATTATTCAGCCCCTTTACTTTCAGTGCTGCAAACTCTCTCCAGAAGTTCAGTGAGGATCTCTGAATGATCCAACGTTGACCCAAATGACTAATGATGATAAATAGAATCCACCTGTGTGTAATCATGTCTCCGTATAAATGCACCTGCACTGTGATGGTCTCAGAGGTCCGTTTAAAGCGCAGAGAGCACCATGAAGAACAAGGAACACACCAGGCAGGTCCGAGATCCTGTTGTGGAGAAGTTTAAAGCCGGATTTGGATACAAAAAGATTTCCCAAGGAGCACTGTGCAAGCGATAAAATTGAAATGGAAGGCGTATCAGACCACTGCAAATCTACCAAGACCTGGCTGTCCTTCTAAACTTTCAGTTTATACAAGGAGAAGACTGATCAGAGATGCAGCCAAGAGGCCCATGATCACTGTGGATGAACTGCAGAGATCTACAGCTGAGGTGGGAAAAAAAACTTATGTGGAAAGAACTGAAAACTGCTGTTCAAACGCACAAACGCTCTTCATCCAACCTCACTGAGCTCGAGCTGTTTTGCAAGGAGGAATGGGCAAAAATTTCAGTCTCTCAATGTGCAAAACTGATAGAGACATACCCCAAGCGACTTATAGCTGTAATCGCAGCAAAAGGTGGCGCTACAAAGTATTAACTTAAGGGGGCTGAATAATTTTGCACACCCAATCTTCCGTTTTTTATTTGTTAAAAAAGTTTGAAATATCCAATAAATTTCGTTCCACTTCTTGATTGTGTCCCACTTGTTGTTGATTCTTCACAAAAAATTACAGTTTTATATCTTTGTTTGAAGCCTGAAATGTGGCAAAAGGTCACAAAGTTCAAGGGGGCCGAATACTTTCGCAAGGCACTGTAGTCATTTTCCTTCCCCTTTGTCATGTGACTCATTAGTGTTACACTGTCTCAGGTGTCACCAGATAGCAGGTGAGTTAAATTTGGTATAAAAGCTCTTCCACTCTCTCAACCTGGCGACTGAAAGTTCAACAAGGCAGACCTGAAAAAACTAATTGTTGCATTACATAAAGATGGCCTAGGCTATAAGAAGATAGTCAACACTCTGCAACTGTGCTGCAGCACAGTGGCCAAGACCATCCAGCGCTTTAAGAGGGTTCTTCTCAGAACGGGCCTCGACATGGTCGGCCAAAGAAGCTGAGTGCACGTTCTCAGTGCCAGATCCAAAGATTGGCTTTGGAAAACACACGGATGAGTGCGTCCAGCATTGCTGCAGAGATTGAAGGGATGGGAAGTCAGCCTGTCAGTGCTCAGACCGTACGCCGCACACACTGCATCAAATTGCTCTGCATGGTTGTCGTCCTAGAAGGAAGCCTCTTCTAAAGATGACGCACAAGAAAGCTCGCAAACTATTTGCTGCAGACATGCAAACTAAGGACTAAGGGTTTCAGTAGAATTACTGGAACCATGTCCTGTGGTCTGATGAGACCAAGATAAACATATTTGGTTCAGATGGTGTACAAAGAGTACAAAGACAAGTGTGTCTTGCCTGCCGTCAAACATGGTGGTGGGAGTGTCATGATCTGGGACTGCATGAGTGCTGCTGGCATTGGGGAGCTACAGTTCATTGAGGGAATCATGAATTCTAACATGTACTGTGACATACTGAAGCAGAGCATGATCCCCTCCCTCCGGAAACTGGGCCACAGAGCAGTGTTTCAGCATGATAATGACCCCAAACACACCTCCAAAATGACCACTGGCTTGCTAAAGAGGCTGAGGGTAAGGGTGATGGACTGGCCAAGCATGTCTCCAGACCTAAACCCTATAGAACACCTCTGGGGCATCCTGAAAAGGACGGTGGTGGAGCACAAGGTGTCAAATGTCCACCACCTCTGTGATGTTGTGAAGGAGGAGTGGAAGAGGATTCCAGTGGTAACCTGTGAAGCTCTGGTGAACTCCATGGCCAAGAGAATTCAAGCCGTGCTGGAAAGTGATGGTGGCCACACAAAATATTGACATTTCACATTTTTACTTAGGGGTGTACTCACTTCTGTTGCCAGGGGTTCAGCTATTATTGGCTGTATTTTTAGTTATTTTGAGGGGACAATTAAATTTACACTGCTATACAAACTTTACACTGACTACTTTTCATTGTCTCAAAGAGTCATTTATGCCGTGCTGTCCTATGAAAAGATATAACTAAATATTTGCAGAGATGTGAGGGATGGTGTACTCACTTTTGTGACATACTGTATATAGTGGCTAGGTGCTTCAGTATGATGTAACCTTAAAATGATGATCCTAATTGCATTTAATAACATTTTAAATTAAAATCAAATAAATATAATCTGCCTACAGACCAATCAGCTCACAGAGAGGCCAGCATGTGTTAAGAAAGATTACTCCAACTTCATGGCCTCGCTGAACCTGAGGAATCGCTATGCGGGAGAGGTTTGTGTTCTGTCTCATTCATTTCTTGAGATTTATACAGCTATCTCTATTTGTGCAGTGGTAGAAATCTGCGTGTGTCTGTAATGCAGGTAGCAGGGATGATCCACTTTTTAGAGGCGACACGCAGCACCTCAGACCTGAATAAGATGATGATCCAGCAGCTGAATGAGGCTCTGGAGAGGCAGCAGCCTGAAGAGTTTACTGAAGCTATGTTCAAAATGGCAGCACTGCTTATCACGTCCAAAGGTACGACTGACTGTGTGCACGTCTTGCTCTGGGAAATATATATTATCCCAGTGTCCACAAATAGTTTATGTATTATTAATAATATATATATATTCTTTTAATGAAGGTTGTTCGTGTCAAACCAGGACTTCTAATAACTGAAGGCGTAAAACCAATTTACATTTACAGAAGACAAATTCAGTGATGAGACTCTTGGCCGCTATAAAATGCGGTAAAACATTTATCCAGTTCAAATGTTTAAAATCAGGCTGTATGTCCGTGACTGAGGTTGCAGTCGTCCCTGTGAACTTTTAACTAGTGGAACACCTGACTTTTGAAAATAAGACGTACAGTAACTTGTCGCTGACATGGGGAAGATGCATTTGTGGGGAATGTGCATACAATCATTCTCTTGCACATTTAAAAAAAAACTCAGTCCAACAGTCCAATCATGACTCTGGCGTACTGAGAAAACTTTTTACCCTGATGCTATCTAAGCACTAGTGAAGCGCTTGGTTTAGTGCATTAGTACTGCAGGGACCATGTGGGGAAATAAAGGGAGTTCTTATTTTGCATGATCAAAATGTCCCAGTTTGACAAGAACACTGCTCATATTATATATCTAATATGGAATGAGTAATTTTTTTGACTGGTTATAAGTTTGTGTTAAAATAGACAAAGTAACGTGAAGTGGTAAAGAATGAATACTTCTGTGCTTTAGACTGTGACCCGCATCTTCTGCATAACCTGTGCTGGTCCCCACTGAAGATGTTTACTGAGAATGGCATGGAGACAGCTATAGCCTGCTGGGAATGGCTTCTAGCGGCTAGGACTGTTGTTGAAGTTCCGGTAAAGAAGTTTCCTATCTCTTTCTCATTTTAATTGAAAGAAAAATTACCTAAAACGTTAGCATAAATGTTTTCATTTGTGTAAAAAAAAAAAAAGAGGCTGCCAATGAGAATCTTCATTCTTTGTTTGCAGTTTATGCGTGAGATGGCAGGCGCCTGGCAGATGACCGTGGAGCAGAAGATGGGGCTGTTCTCTGAGGCAGAGGTAGAGGCTGATCCACTGGCAGCGTCTGAGGAGAGTCAGCTCAAGCCCTGTGCCCCCAATGTCATCCCCCATTACATCTGGATTGAGGTTATCTTTTAGGAACTATTGAGATAATCATGCTGCGTGCATCACATCGCTCCAGTCAAATCTGATTAGTTAGATTATTGATTAGTTTGCTTTTAGAGAATTACTATGAGGTTATGTCTTTTTGCAACAGTTTTTTTTTTTTTTGGTTTCTTTTTTTCTGTTTCTTTAGGACAGTTTATTTTCAGTGACTCTGCATTTTATCAAATAATTTAATCACAATTGTTATTGGTTTATTATTTTGGAATGATAAAAAAAAAGATACATGTTACACATTCTATTTACTGTAGTGATATATATGGTCTGAATCTTTTTTTTTTTTTTTTTTGGCCCTCCAGTTCCTTGTCCAGCGCTTTGAAATTGCAAAGTACTGCAGTGCAGACCAGGTGGAGATTTTTGGCAGCTTGCTGCAGAGGTCGCTCTCTCTCACTGTTGGAGGCTCGAAAAGCAGCCTGAACCGGCACGTGGAGGCTCTCGGACCTCGCTTCAGGTTTACACTCTGCTTTTTTTTTTTTTCTTTTTTTTTTTCTCCACTATCCCTATTTCATATTGCACGAAAAAGGAGATTTGTAACCTGAGTCAGTGTAACACTTTGTTTTGCTTGCAGGTTGCTGACGCTTGGTCTCTCACTGCTTCATTCTGATGTGGTTAGCAACGCCACCATCCGCAATGTGCTCAGAGAGAAGATCTACTCAACTGCCTTTGATTATTTCAGGTACTTAAAAAAAACGTTCCTGTGGAAAAAAAAATTGGATTTAGTCGCTAATAACAAAAACAAATACTGTACTGTTTCAAAATATGGATTTTGATTTCTGAGTTCCTAAAATATACTGGAAAAAGTCAAACTTATGATCGTTCAGAATAACAGAACACAACAGTTAAGAGAGTAAAAACACTTTTATATCACTATATAATCTCCTGCTAAACTAATACACTGTTTCATACATGACTACAGGCTATCTGTTCATGTCTCTGATGTATTCAGAAAACCTTCTACCTTCATGGAATCCAAACACTAGGGAAACGCTGGGATAAGTGCATTAGTGTAGCAGGGGATTATATGGAGAAATAAAGGCTATTGACTTTGAACACCATCGTATTTAACCATGTATGCATTAAAGAAAAGCTGATTCTTTCTGATTCTGATTCTTTCTTTAATTTTTTTAGTGTGGCACCCAAATTCCCCACTCAGGGGGACAAGCGACTACGGGAGGATATCAGTGTCATGATCAAGTTCTATGCCAGCATCCTCTCGGACAAGAAGTACCTGGCCGCTAGCCAGCTCGTGCCACCTGGTGAGCCTGGCGCCAATCCCCCCCAAAGCTCTCTATCCGCCGGGATTTTCGGATCGCTAATCGTTTCCAGCACTTCTCCGATATCGATCTTAAGTAAGCCTGCCTTGCTCCACCTGTGCTGACTTGCACTGCCTCGGGAGCATGCCATCGCAGTTCCAATTTGCCACCACGCAAATTTGAAGCCTGCGCTTGAAAATGCACGACTTTGTCACTGCGGCCGCCGATTTATTAATTTGTTTTGAGTAATGGCTCCGTCCCCATCTCCTCCCCACAAAATGCCTCTTTTGCTAACCATTGTAGAAAGCAGTCCCTCATCCACGCATAAGCACGCTCATGTAGAATGCATGGTCATTTGTAGTGATAGAGGACTAATTTAGACTCCATCCGCCCCCTTATAGTTCCCTCCATCCGTGTGTTGTGCCAGTGACACAAAAATGCACCATGAGAAAGCAGAAATGGTTTGTTTGAAATTTGTAGTGCAGGTATCACTAATTATCGATGCAAAATGGTAGAACGTAGACTGAATGTGCTGGAATTACAACAGCCTGTAAAATGTTAAGTCCTTAGTCAAATTAAGCGATAAGATTGGCAATGATGATAAACCGGGAATAAACAGTGAAAATCATTGTATGCCTATTGAGAGACGTTTTGCTTGACTTTGGCAGACAATCAAGACCCGTCACTGAACAGCTTGTCAGTGATGACTGCTGCTGATCCCAGGAACACCATGGACATGTCAGTGGGCACACGCCAACAGAGTGCCCAGGGCTGGATCAACACCTACCCACTGTCCAGTGGAATGTCCACCACTTCCAAGAAATCAGGTATGACTGCTATGTACAGGGGTTGGACAGTGAAACTGAAACGCCTAGTTTTAGACCACAATAATTCATTAGTATGGTGTAGGGCATCCTTTTGCAGCCAATACAGCATCAATTCGTCTTGGGAATGACTGACACAAGTCCTGCACAGTGGCTAGAGGGATTTAGAGCCATTCTTCGTGCAGAAAACGTTTCCTAACTCGCTCCTCCAAAACACCCCAAAGTGGCTCAAAAATATTTAGATCTGGTGACTGTGCAGGTCATGGGAGATGTTCAACTTCACTTTCATGTTCATCATATCACTCTGTCACCAGTCTTGCTGTGTGTATTGGTGCATTATCACCCTGATACACGGCACCACCTTCAGGATACAATGTTTGGACCATTGGGTCCTCCAGAATGGTTCAGTAGTCCTTGACAGTGACACGCCCATCTAGCACAAGTATTGGGCCTAGGGAATGCCATGATATCGCAGCCCAAACCATCACTGGTCCACCCCATGCTTCACACTGGGCATGCAACAGTCTGGGTGGTACACTTCTTTGTAGCTTCTACACACCGTAACTCTCCCGGATGTGGGAAAGACAGTGAAGATGGACTCATCAGAAAACAATACATGTGTCACATTGTCCACAGCCCAAGTTTTTCGCTGCTGGCACCATTGAAACCGACGTTTGGCACTGGCACGAATAACCAAAGGTTTGGCTATAGCAGCCCGGCCATGTACATTGACCCCGTGGAGCTCCCAACGAACAGTTTTGGTGGAAACAGGAGAGTTGAGGCGTATATTTAATTCTGCAGTGAGTTGGGCAGCTGTGGTTTTATGTTTTTTGGATACAATACGGGTTAGCACCCGGACATCCCTTTCAGACAGCATCCTCTTGCGTCCACAGTTACTCGTGTTGGATGTGGTTCGTCCTTTTTGATGTTATGCTGACATTACTCTGGATACCGTGGCTCTTGATACATCACGAAGACTTGCTGTCTTGGTCACTGGCGCACCAACAATTTGTTCTCTTTTGAACTCATACGTCACCCATAATGTTGTGCGAATTGCAATATTTTAAGTAAAACTGTGCTAATGAAACCTTCACACTCTGCTCTTACTGGTGGAATGTGCAGTCAATGAGGATTGGCCACAAGGCTGGTCAAATTTAGCCATGCAACCTCCAACACTAAATTGGCCAGTGTTTCAGTTTCATTGTCCAACCCCTGTACTTTATTAATGTAATTGTACAAGGGTTGTTCAAGTCGAACCAGTACTGTAAATTTCCTATGAATGAAGGCATAAAACTGATTTACAGTTACAGAAACCTTCAAGCACAGTATGGTGATGATCCGTTTAGTAAAACATTTGAATTGTGCAAATGTTTCAAAGAGGGCCAAACATCCACGAATGACAATCATTTTGTGAACATTTAGCAACGCCTGATTCCTGAAAATCAACCGATAACTTGTCACAAGCTTGCGGAGTAGACACATCTGTCTGTGGGAACTGCAACATAATCATTCATGAACACCACTTCCACATGGCATGAATTCGGTTGTGAGTTATTGCTTCATCGCCCATATAGTCCTGAGCGCGCTTAAAGTGTTTTTCACATGTTTTTGCCATTAAAGGAGTTCCTGGGAGGCTAGCATTTCAGACATGAAGCAGGCATTTATAAGACTCAGCAAAAATAAATCCTTGCTTTGGGTGGGCATTTATTTACTTACTTGTATGCATATGAAGCTCAAATGAGACTTAAATGTATATATACCTGTACATAGTAGTGGTGTTCAAGTCAAACCAGGATTAATTTGTGAGGATTACATTTTAAACAGCTTAAGGTTAATTAGGAAATGGTTGAGATTAAACTTGTATATAACTGTCTCTGGGTACTTTATTGTTGAAAACAGCAACAGTAATTTGTTTCTGTGTTAATGATTATACTTTTTAGCTGTAACAATTTAAGACTGTAACATAAGACTGCTGTAATTCTGTTATTTAATTAGCTTTAATGCTGTTGCTTTTCCACTGTTGTTAGCTCTATATAGTGTGTGAAGTGTACAAGTTTTGCTGTGCACCCCGATGGCGATGTTTTTTTGGAGGTCTTAACATGCTCAAAAAACACAGGTTGTGCGGTGCACTCGGGTGGTGATGACGCAGGGTGCTTGGGCCTGCTCATCGTTTCTTGGAACTATAATTATACTTTTTAGCAGAAAAACCTAAGGTTGTAAGACTACTTTAATTCTGTTATTTAATTAGCTTTAATGCTGTTATTTTTCCACTGTTGTGAGCATTTTTTCCTTTCTTCCTTTATTTGCCACAGGAATATCAAAGAAGAGTAACAGAGGCACTCAGCTGCACAAGTACTACATGAAGCGCAGGACACTACTACTGGCGTTACTGGTAAGCCCTTATTTTCTTTTAACGCCATTTTGATTTTTACTTTTCAGTTTGGCAATTTGGAGAAAGCTGACACCGAAAGTTAATTGTTAGCATTTGGTTACAATGTTAGCTTTAGCCATCACACTTTAGCCTTTTGAATCACACTTATTCAACCTTTAACCTGGTGGACCTCTTACTCTCTTTAAAAAATAAAAAATTTTCAACCCCCCCATCATTTTCCATTCAGGCAAGTGAGATTGAGCGTCTGACCACGTGGTACAACCCGCTGTCTGCCCAGGAGCTCGCCATCTTTACAGACCAGTCTGTAGAGACCAGCATTGCTAATTGGAGGTCCAAGTACATCAGTCTGAGTGAGAAACAGTGGAAGGACAACGTCAACCTGGCCTGGAGTATCTCTCCCTACCTTGCTTTGCATCTCCCAGCCAGGTACCTATGCATGCAAGTTGTGTATGATACATGTGTGAAACCTGTACAAAATAAGATTTATATCTGCATAGAACAGCTGATATTTAATATTTGAAGCCATTAAACTCTTCAAAGCCCACACTTCGATTTCTTACTCTCATAACTACATTTAATGAATCCATTATTTTTAGCATAATTACTGAGAAATAATTGTTTAAGGTAAGCAACTAAATGGGCCCTGAGTATCAAAAAAAGACGTACAGTATGTTAGTGAAAACCCTGTAATGTTACATGAGCAGCAGATTGAAAAGATACAGCGGTTGGCCTCAAGTGTCTTATCACACATGTTGGCTTTCACTCTTCCTGTGTTGGTAGCTGCCATGTGTTAGGAGATGTTAGGGCACAGATTGTCACAATAGGAAGACAATCTGGGAAAATAAAAATGTAGCAAAAAGTGAACAAGTAAGAAATATAGAAGTAATAAGAATAGAGTAAGACGGAAGTTCCCAAGTGGAACAACAGAAGTGTCAGCTCTTGAACATTTATGAGTTGATGCCACTGTCCAAGTAATCACACAGCATTCACACTTTACAGTTAACACCTATCATTCTGTAGTTACGCGCTAGTTATTGAGTAGCATTCATGGGATGACCCCGGTTCTGAAACAATGAATCCAATGCAGAAGTGCCAAAACATGTAGTTCTTCTAATGACCAGTAGGAGCTGGCTCCAAAAGCGAGTCAATCCCCATAGACCCATATGATAAAATGCCTGGTACAAAAAAAATGGTTTTGGGCTATATGTTGGACTTCTCATTTATGACAGCTGTATATTATATATACAGATGTTATGACAGATTATGACAGATGTTAAAATTACATTAAGCCATACAATTATGCATAATTAGGGGTGTGGCCAATTTGAGTGCCAGCAGGTGTCAAATTGCTAACTTTCTTCTATGCATCACATTATCTACACAGCTAACTGGAATCATAGATTGACTTGCCACAAGAAATGTAGGAGCTGACCTGAGACAAGGCCTAACTTGACCTGTAGGGTAGAAATGACTTAAAAAAAAAAAAAAAAAAAACTAATGTAGGCTCTGGGGATTCACATGAATATAGAAAAGAGAAGTGATATTCTCCAGCACTCTTAGAAAACCATCCAGATATTTTATTAGCAGTTCTGTGTAAACATCTCAGAAACATACAAAGAAATTGTGCTATAGATAATACAGTGCCTAAGACTTTTCCACAATACTGTATAAATTACCATTAGCCACCTTAGCATTTTAGCTAAAGTAGCTAGCTTATTGTAACAGATAAGTGCCAGCAGGCAAACTGTAGGCATGGTTGGCTGGATAAATAGGCATGTTCCAGCCAACAGACACTTGTGGATTAACAGGGTTTTAGGCAGAGTCAGCTCCTGCCAAGATGGTGACAACAAGTGCTTCCAAGTTAAACTTTAAAACCGCACTTCTGCCGTCACAGAGGGCTTGTTGAGTTTCTTTTTTTACAGTCTATGGGAGCAACATCAAGAAAGTATGTTTAAGTGATTGAAAACGATGACAAAGAATATTTACTAACATATAAACACTTTAGCGTGATTTATTTGCTCAGGTAAATTACATAGACAATGTCTTCCTCCATAAAAACTGATTTCTCCGAGTTTCACCTCATATGTTTTTCTTTTTAATGTTTTACAAAATACAAGGGTGGATTTTTTTTTTTTGCTAAAACATGTTCGACCTGTTTTTTGCATGTGTAACGTCATCCGGTTTTGTAATACTATAATGTTGCTGTTGACCTTTTATGGCCTGTTTTGTAGGTTCAAAAACACAGATGCCATTGTGGCTGAAGTGACTCGGCTGGTTCGGCTGGACCCTGGCGCAGTCAGCGATGTCCCGGAGGCAGTGAAGGTGAGGAGGGCGGGAACTTATAGTTGAAGTCATTGGCAGAAATATAAATGTCAGTATGTGACTGCTAATTCTTTTTTAATCAACAGTTTCTGGTCACATGGCACACCATTGACGCCGACTCGCCGGAACTGAGCCACATCCTGTGTTGGGCCCCTGCTGACCCCCCGACTGGCCTGTCTTACTTCTCCAGCATGTATCCACCTCATCCCCTTACCGCCCAGTATGGAGTTAAAGTGCTGCGTTCTTTCCCTCCAGTACGTTCCAGTTCTGCCAAGTCCAGAATTCTTTTCTTCTAAAAAGAGCAAACAGTTATTATAATTTTCGTATCATGCCACTGTTTATCGAATTAAATGTAAGCAGACTATTAGAAGTGGTGAGCAGAAACATGCCTTTCCTGTAATAAAATGCAATTGCATGTCTTAGATCAGCCTGAAGTTCCATGTGTAGTGGATTGTGGTTTATAGACAGAAAGTGACTTTATTCTCTTGTAAAGGGGAATATATCTGTTGGAACAATTTCTGAAAAATCTGTTGGAATCAATTTCTGATTTCAGGGGCAAAATCGCCTAATAACAGTAATACTGCACAAATCATTATAAACCAAATTGTTTTATATTTCTTAATCAAAGCTAAAGCAATTCTGGTGATTGATGTAGCTTCCTAAAAGTAGCTTCATGCGCAGTACACAGGACATGAAGGAAGTGCTTTCAGTAGCACACTTTATCTACATGAACTTTGACTTGTGAATTTACAAGCTCCAGACTTGTGAGCTGATAGAAGTCCAGTTTCACATGCCATCAGGACTGCATGCGATTGATCTCCTGGTTTAACCTGGTGCAGGAAGGGGGGAAAAAAGCATGTTGATTGCATCAGATATTTCATGAATGTATTGTTTTGTTTTGTTTTTTCATACACTCAGCTCTTAGCTTATTTTTTATTTGTATAGCACTTTTAACGATAGTCAGAAAAACTTCCTAAATGTCAATAGGAACAAACCTTGAGAGGAACCGGACTCAACAGGGAACCCAGCCTCATTTGGGTGATATCAGATAGCAGGAATTGATCTGTAGTCATACTATGTGTTAGGAGTTTGGAAGTTCAGTACAAACGGGAGAGGTGTTTAATATGGAGTCTATTTCATTATTGTAGGCTCAGGTACAAAACTGTTTGTAGGAATTTCAGTCCTGAATTAAAGCAAATAAAACTTGCAGTTAAACACATTATACTGTAATGACCAAAAGTATGTGGACACCTGACCTTCAGTGTGATTTGTGTCCTTTGTAAAAGATTTGAGTCCATGACTCATTGATGCAGAGTTGGTTACCACTTTTACTGCACTCCACTCTTCTGCAAAGGCTTTCCACTAAATTTTGGAGCATGGCTGTTGGGATTTGTGCTCCGTCAGCGACAAAAAGCATGTTCGAGCTTCAATTCATCCCAAAGGTGTTGAGGTCAGGGTGAGGGGATGCATCAGTGTTATAGCATGCAAAGAGAGTCTATACATTTGTGTTCTTATCGCTTTAAGGAAACAGTGTGAAGAAGGCCCATATACAAGTTTCACATTCATGTGTCTACATATTTTTGGACATAAAGTGCATCACTTCAACCACTATGTTCTATCATTTCTGCTTTTAGCATGATCAAGCTAAAATCTACTTTCGTCAGAGCATAATTATTTTTTATGAATTAACGTATAAATTGTAATAATATATTATGTTATTGAATTATGTGTCAGGATGTCAGTTAACCTCCATGTATATATTTTTTCTCTTGGTAAGGATGCGATTCTATTTTACATTCCACAAATCGTGCAAGCTCTCCGTTATGACAAGGTAGGAAGCGTTTGCTTGTTGCATAGTTTTCCATATGACATACCAGACGCTGATGTCTCATGTCTCATTATGCGTCCTCCTCACTCCTTTATGACAGATGGGGTATGTGCGTGAATACATACTGTGGGCCGCACAGAAATCTCAGTTGCTTGCACATCAGTTTATCTGGAACATGAAGACCAACATCTATCTGGATGAGGAGGGTCACCAGAAAGATCGTGAGTAAATATAGTGTAATTCAAATAATAGAAAATGAGCTGTGCAGGCTGCTGGTGGTGGTGTAATGGTGTGGGGGATCTTTTCTTGGCACACTTTAGGCCCCTTAGTGCCAATTGGGCATTGTTTAAATGCCACGGCCTACCTGAGCATTGTTTCTGACCATGTCCATCCCTTTATGACCACCATGTACACATCCTCTGATGGCTACTTCCAGCAGAATAATGCACCATGTCACAAAGCTCGAATCATTTCAAATTGGTTTCTTGAACATGACGATGAGTTCACTGTACTAAAATGCCCCCCACAGTCACCAGATCTCAACCCAATCGAGCCTCTTTGGGATGTGGTGGAACGGGAGCTTCGTGCCCTGCATGTGCATCCCACAAATCTCCATCAACTGCAAGATCCTATCCTATCATGGGCCATCGTTTCTAAAGAATGCTTTCAGCACCTTGTTGAATCAATGCCACGTAGAATTAAGGCAGTTCTGAAGGCGAAAGGGGGTCAAACACCGTATTAGTATGGTGTTCCTAATAATCCTTTAGGTGAGTGTAGGTAGCACCTACTTAATAAAGCAGTAGCCATTTATTAATAACATTACAATCATACATACCATTTCTCTGGTGTATTAGTTGTTTGAGTTAATACATTTTTTAAAGGCACCTATTATGGAAAATTTACTTTTTAAGAGATTTTTGCACATTGACTTGGGTCTTCAGTTACTATGTACACATACAGAATATGAGAGAAAAATTTATCCCTTCATTTTTATGCTTATTGTTTATCTATAAATTTTCCTGAAAATTTTCATTTAAACTTTCTGCCCTGCCATGACATTGGCATTCCATGCAAGGAAAAAAAAGGTGAGGGCAGTTTGCATAACCCTTTTCCACCTTCACGGTGGTAAACAGGAGTCTGCTGTTTTTCCAGGGAAAGTCCCATTCTCTGTGTTCTGAATGGTTAGGGAAATGTTCCTCCACTAAGAGCAGACTAGCTTGTGTGTTTATAGCTACAGACACTGACACAGCACGTTTAGAATGAGTATAGGGAAGCCGGATTGGCTGATCTGAACGGTATTTCATCTGGATCTCTAAAGCCCCTTTTAGACATACAGAAGTCCGACAAGAAATCTTGCTGAGAGCAATTTTGGCAAGAAAATTGACATACTCTTGGAAATTTCCTGAAACTCCTGGCCTCTTGTGGGGCTCCCCAGCCTCTCTTTAAGCTCGCCAATCTTTGCAAAAAGCTATGGAATTTTTAAGACATTTCAATTCTTTCTGTAGAATTGTCATGAAAACATCCTGGACAGTGACGGCGAGATATAATTGAGGAAAAGTTTTATGAGTTCAGAGAGAATGCTTTCATTCTTGCCTCTTGGGACTGTTGGTGAGTGGTCTGTGTAATACAGGAGAGAGTTGGTCAAGATCAAGGAGAGCATTGGTAAGAACTACATAAAATTAAGAAATTCTCTGCTGTATCCCTTTAAATACCCTCCTCGGCACTCATGTCATTTTCTCATGCCTTATTGTGACGGTCTCGCTGTAGTTGCGGGCCTCTGATCGAGAATGCCTTGCCTCTCCTCGTTCTCGTACGAGTGCTCCTCATTCTAGCTGTTGGCAAAACCAGAAGATCAGCGGATATTTCTTGTTCTTGCCGTACACTAATCAAGAACTCCCTTGTTCTTGTCAAAAGTCACCGCAAATCCATACGCCTATGATGTAACACTTTTTCTAGGTCACTGAATGACCATTTTGCTGTCTACGAAATTTCTTGTGGGACTCCTGTATGTATGAAAGTGGCTTAAGACTTTGCCACTGAAATTGATTAAGAAAAAAGGGACAATATGGCACCTAACTTCGTGCAGAATCTCAACTGATCTGATCTGTTTGTTTTTGTTCACCGTTATTAACAACGAATTTTGAGGTGAAATAATTCCTGTAGGACATTCTCATTTCCAAGGAGTAGGTTTATTTGTTGTATTGTAAGACAACGTAGGTGGTAACAATCATGTTTTGATGCAAAGCGGACATTGGCGAGCTGTTGGAACAGATGATGGAGGAGATCATAGGCTCTCTGTCCGGCCCGGCTAAAGACTTCTACCAGCGCGAGTTCGACTTCTTCAACAAGATCACCAATGTCTCTGCTATTATTAAGTACGTTCTCTCATATCAGTTAGTAATAAAGTAACTTGCCTGCTGTTCTGGGATTCACAATGTGCTACTTCTTTCTCGTCAGGCCGGTTCCTAAAGGCGAGGAGAGGAAAAGAGCTTGCCTCAAAGCTTTGTCTGATATCAGAGTTCAACCAGGCGAGTCATAATTTCCAAACATGTTTAATTTATTCTGTTGTCTGTTTTAATAATTTTTTTTCTATATGACCTACCTTGTGTTGTGTTCACTCTTGCAGGCTGCTACTTACCAAGCAATCCTGAAGCCATTGTTCTGGATATTGACTACGAGTCAGGAACTCCCATGCAGAGGTGTGGTCCCGGAAACAACTAAAACAAACGAAATACATAATTAGCGTAATAGCACAGCTAATCTTAGCGCTTAGTATTCGTATGGTGGACTGGGAAAACCTGTTACTGTGGCTAAAAAAAAACAACATTTTCACAAGTACCAGAATCCACATTCATGAAAGTGCCAAGATGCACAGTCTACAGATGTATAAAGTTATATATTTCTTGGCCTCCTCCTTCCTAGAAGTGTTTTATTCTATTTTCAATGTCAGTTATTCATGTTAGTTAATAGTATATGTAATAATATTATATCATGACTTGTTTATATTATGGCCCTTTAATGGCCTTACAACAGTGCTAATGTGGCAGAATTTAAGGTTAACATCCCTCAGTTAAGGGAGCCCCCATTTCTTGTATTTTTAATGTAGTCTTGAATAAATCTTCAGGCTTCCCGAATTACACCTTTTTTTGCACCCTCTTAAGTTTACGACTCTTGTTAAGACACACAATGACCTATGAAACATTCAAGCATAAAACAAGATCTAACTTAAGGCATGAACCGGTGAGAAACAGGTGCAGATGATGACAGATGTTCAGGCCGGTGATTTAATAAACTGCTGAATGTTGAATGCTGAGTGGTTGGAACAGACGAGAAGGGAAATGAGGTTGCTCCTGAGGTTTTTATATAAACAACCAGTTTAAATTGTATCATTAGTCACTTTGCAGCCTGTCATAGTAAAATATTTATTCCCAATGTGATTTTCTCAGTTCAAGAATGTCAGGCTGTGATCAGGTTCTTTGTAGTTACATGCGTCTCTCAGTGAAAGGGACTTAACCTGGATAATTTCACTTTGTGGTTCTGTCAATTTTTGATTTAGATGCATTGTTTAAATTTTATGCAGAATTGTAGTTTTCAGAACGATAATAGGTAGAAAATGTTAAAATGACACAGATTTGTGACAGATTTTCCCAGGCTGCCACGAATTTCATGTATCAGAACATTTCTGTTTTTTTTTTCATTGTCATGTATTTTGCAGTGCTGCCAAAGCCCCTTATCTGGCAAAGTTCAAAGTCAAGCGATGTGGAGTGAGTGAGCTTGAGAAAGAAGGTGTGTTTTGTATTCCATGTTCCCTCTTTTTTTTTCTGTCTGTATCTTTACTGTTTTGTGCAGGTCTGACATAACCAAGGAATACAACAAAAAACAGGCTTTAAGCATAGTTACACGTTCCTCAGCCAGGTCTGGAGAAAACCCCTCAACAAAACATTTGGAGATTTTATTGGGAATGTAGTAGTGTGTAGAACAGGTTCCCTACATGGAAAGGTAAAGCCACAATGTGCTTGTAAGAATCACAACTCTGAATTCTTTGTACTAGAGATCAGCTATTAAATCTTAAGTACATATTTAGTATTTACAGATGGTGGCATAGCGGCTTAGTGGTTAGCACTGTCGCTTTGTACCTCCTTCGATTCCCACTTGGGTTCGATTCCTCGCCTCTGTGTGCATGGAGTTTGCATGTTCATCCTGTGCTTTGTGGCTTTCCCACGGGTTTTCTCCCACTTTTCAAAGACATGCAGATTGTGCAGATGAGCGTGTGTGCCCTGCAATTTATTTGCACTCTGTCCGGAGAGTGCCCTAAGTCTCCTGGGATAAGTTCCAGGCCCCTGTAATTTTATTAAGGATAAAGCAGTATAGATGATGAGTGAGTAAGAGCACTGTACAGGCAGAGATGACTAAGACCAAGTATTTAGTCTTAGTCACCTCTGTCTGTACAGTATATGTACATTTATAAGTATACCATGAACCATGTTTATTCCAGGTCTGCGATGCCTCAGTGATTCCATCGATGAAGGCGAAGGAAATGCTGAAGCCGCCCAGAAGGTCTGCTGGCAAGCGGCCATCTTTAAAGTAGGAGACGACTGCAGACAGGTAAGTCGTCTTCCAAATATTTCATGGCCACAGCTCTTTGGAAAGACACTCATAATTTTGATGACAATTCTTATCATTTTGATTCATACACATTGCATACAAACTTACTTCTTTTTATTGTGTAAAGCTGCTTTGCGACAATGTCAATTGTTAAAAGCACTATATAAATAAAATTGACTTGACTTGACTTTTCTCTTGTGATAGGACATGCTGGCGCTGCAGATCATTGGACTCTTTAAGAACATATTCGAGCTAGTGGGGCTCGACCTCTTTGTGTTTCCATACAGGGTTGTTGCAACAGCACCTGGTGTGAGTTTCACTGCATTACACACACTACTCGCTGTTAGGATGTTTAGCGATTTTCTGTGAGTTTTGCTTAGTTTATTGTTGACTTTTAAAGCATATCTGGTTTCATGTACTTACAATAATCCCTGCTCAAGAGTAAAAATGAATAAAGCAGCATATATCTGCGAGTGTGTAAAAAGCACTGATTGTTTTTTCTAGTGTGGTGTAATCGAGTGTATCCCGGACTGTAAATCTCGTGATCAGCTGGGCAGGCAGACCGATTTTGGCATGTACGACTACTTTAGAAACAAGTACGGTGACGAGTCTACACTGGCTTTCCAAAAGGTACCTTATTTATTGTTTTCTTTTATATAAAATTTATTAAATGTAAGAAACATAAGAAATAAGTCATTGTTAACCTGCTGTAGTAGAAAAATAATCAATGATGCCACTTCAAAGTTGATTATTTTCAACTTTGTCATGTGACTCGAAAGAGAGCGGTCAGCTCGGGATTTATGTGATTTGCTGACCTCAGCGTGGGGATTTCATAGCAGTGCTAGAAATAGCTGCTAAAACAGCTAAAGTGAGGCGTCTGCCTTTTTTTCCTTCATCTGGATCTCAACAAATGTACCTAACAGACTGCTTGCTGTTCTCAAGAGCAAAACTCCAAGCAGATTTTTGCTTAAATCGCATCCATTGTTTGAAGTGAATGAGTGGTCACGTGAAATATGAAGCGATTTAACCTGGATAACGTGAGCAAACGTGTATCGATGTTCGCCTACGTGCCGTTTCACCAGGCAGACGGGTCCACATTAGAGTAAGATAAACGTCATTGTGAACCGTCATGACATGCAAACCCGATCTGATCAAAAAATCTGAATTGAACCATGTGGCTTGTAATGTGAACGCAGCCTTACTGTCTCTTCATGGAAATGGCATCAACAAACGACATCACACATATCTTTGAATACATGCGGATTGTCACGCAAAAGATTCTCTGTGTATCACTACTATTAAACTGTTATATTACAATAAGCACGTTAATTTAATGTGTAGATTAATTTCTATCTATTTATATAGCCCTTTTAACAATGGACATTGTCACAAAGCAGCTTTACATGAACATGGATATAGATTTACATTTGTAACAAATGAGCAAGCTAGAGGCAGTGGTGGCAAGTGACCTTTCACTTTGAGACGACATGAGGAAGGACCCTTGAGAGGAACCAGGCTCAAAACAGAACACTTATTTTTCTGGGTCATAGTGGATAATGCGATTATGAGTCATTACTTATTTACAGCTGTATACTATAGAGTCATGCAGTGCTGTGTGTGTACAGTATTATCTCGAGTTGTAGCTTTGTAGGTAGTGTTTGCGTGAACTTATGTCTGCCAGAAAGCCTTTTCTTGTAATTCTCTGCTCAGCTATATGAACCGATTTTATTTAAAGCATCTGGAAGAGGAATATTTTTTTCAATGATTTTATCACTATAATAATAATATAATAATAGTTAAATTGCATGTTATCCTGTCTAATGTCTGTTCCCTTAAATAGACAGCCAGGTGTCCTAATGCATTGCCTACGCTCTTATGTCCACCAGGCGCGGTATAATTTCATCCGCAGCATGGCTGCCTACAGCCTGCTCCTCTTCCTGCTACAGATCAAAGACCGGCACAATGGCAACATCATGCTGGACAGCAAAGGCCACCTGATTCACATCGGTGTGTTTGACTCAGATTTGTAACTCGTCAAGAAAAACTAGGTCAAAAACAACAACAGTGGTCTGTCTGTTCCCTTGTTTTTTAGGTCAAAAACAAGGGAACAGACAAAAGGGCAGAATATAAGAACATATAATAATACACCATAGTATGCAAGTTCCTACGTAATAAATAATAATACCAAAATGCCATTGCTTTTAAAGTAGAGAATTATTGAAACATGATTATTGTCACATAATAGAACAAAAACATGGATATTGGACAGTTCTATATTTCATATATATTTTGCATACATTATTTTTCTATTGCAAATTCTATATTTCTGCCAACTTTAGTTGAAAGTAGAATCGCCAAAATGATTATATGAATTAAAATTTCGAAATATTTTTGTTTTAAAGGGGGGCCTATTTATGAAAAAAGTGTGTACATGTGCGTGCGTGTACATGAGTGTATGTGTGTATGTATGTATATTATATATATATATAATCTCACCTAAAGGATTATTAGGAATTAGGAACACCTGTTCAATTTCTCATTAATGCAATTATCTCATCAACCAATCACATGGCAGTTGCTTCAATGCATTTAGCGGTGTGGTCCTTGTCAAGACAATCTCCTGAACTCCAAACTGAATGTCAGAATGGGAAAGAAAGGTGATTTTAAGCAATTTTGAGCGTGGCATGGTTGTTGGTGCCCGACGGGCCGGTCTGAGTATTTCACAATCTGATCAGTTACTGGGATTTTCACACACAACCATTTCTAGGGTTTACAAAGAATGGTGTGACAAGGGAAAAACATCCAGTATGCGGCAGTCCTGTGGGCAAAAATGCCTTGTTGATGCTAGAGGTCAGAGGAGAATGGGCCGACTGATTTAACCTGATAGAAGAGCAACTTTGACTGAAATAACCACTCGTTACAACCGAGGTATGCAGCAAAGCCACAACATGCAGTGAAGCCACAACACGCACAACTTTGAGGCGGATGGGCTACAACAGCAGAAGACCCCACCGGGTGCCACTCATCTCCATTGGACAGTTGAAGACTGGAAAAATGTTGCCTGGTCTGATGAGTCTGGATTTCTGTTGAGACATTCAAATGGTAGAGTCAGAATTTGCCGTAAACAGAATGAGAACATGGATCCATCATGCCTTGTTACCACTGTGCATGCTGCTGGTGGTGGTGTAATGGTGTGGAGGATCTTTTCTTGGCACACTTTAGTGCCAATTGGGCATTGTTTAAATGCCACGGCCTACCTGAGCATTGTTTCTGACCATGTCCATCCCTTTATGACCACCATGTACACATCCTCTGATGGCTATTTCCAGCAGGATAATGCACCATGTCACAAAGCTCGAATCATTTCAAATTGGTTTCTTGAACATGACAATGAGTTCACTGTACTAAATTGGCCCCCACAGTCACTAGATCTCAACCCAATAGAGCATCTTTGGGATGTGGTGGAAGTGGAACGGGAGCTTCGTGCCCTTGATGTGCATCCCACAAATCTCCATCAACTGCAAGATGCTATCCTATCAATATGGGCCAACGTTTCTAAAGAATGCTTTCAGCACCTTGTTGAATCAATGCCACGTAGAATTAAGGCAGTTCTGATGGCGAAAGGGGGTCAAACACTGTATTAGTATGGTGTTCCTAATAATCCTTTAGGTGTGTGTGTGTGTGTGTGTGTGTGTGTGTGTGTGTGTGTGTGTGTGTGTGTGTGTGTGTGTGTGTGTGAGCAAAATTATGTAAAACAATTATGTAAATAACATTTAACATGTTTTTGTTTGTTTGTTTGGTTTAAAAACTTATTTTTTGTGATCAGTCTTTTTGGACAGTAATTTTATTTAATGCTTGGTTTTATATGGAATTATATGCCATACAAATTCTCTCTAAAACACTTAACACTTATATTTTTTATTTAGTTCAAAGTAAAAGCACTGATTCATCAGACAGTGCTGAGTAATTTTCTGTAACTGCAGCTGTGCCAGTAGTGTCTGTTGCCAGGCAAATAACTGGTTTCTGTTAATTCTTCATTATTAAAGTACTTGTATAGCCCCACATAACAAGTTAAAATGTTGTTTAACAAAGGAAAACAGTCATTTAACACGAGTCATTCTGTAAACAGAGGTATTTAAATTGTGGAAGATGTGTTTAGTGTTAGCACTCCTTAACAATCAAAGGTAAATCTGCTTCTTCATGTCTAAGGATGCAGTTTCTTGATAACAAGCAGCATTTATTTTTGTCTCGTTAATTTCAAAATAGCATATGAACTACACCAGTCAGCCAAAACATTATGACCACCCCCCTAATATTAAGTAGCCCCCCACCACCCCCCACCCTTTTCCAGCAGAACAGAGGTGTGCAGCATGTGTTCTGACACCTTTCTATGAAAACCAGCCTTAACCTTTTCAGTAATTTGTGATACAATAGCTCTTCTATTGGATTGGACTACACAGCCAGTCTTTGCTCCTCACACAAATCAGTGAGCCTTGGCCGCCCATGACCCTTTTGCCGGTTCACCGGTTTTCCTTCCATAAATCACTGGAGGTCTGGACCTACTCAATATTAGACAAGTGGTCATAATATTATGGCTGATCAGTGCCATAAAGGGATGGAACATTTATATATGGAGGAACATGCTGTTCTAGGAAAATAATTAGCTTCCTGAAGGTGATTTCATCACACCACCTGATCATTGATTTTTTTTCCTATAACAGCAACCCCTCATGTGTTGCAAAATAGGACCAAGTCTTGTTTCTTTTTGGTGGCTGTAGATTTCGGATTCATGTTCGAGAGCTCTCCGGGTGGGAATTTAGGCTGGGAGCCAGATATCAAGCTGACCGATGAGATGGTGATGATCATGGGGGGCAAAATGGAGGCCACTCCATTTAAGTGGTTCATGGAGATGTGCGTGCGTGGATATCTGGCTGTAAGGTGAGACCTGAGTCTTGTAAATATTTGATGACAATGGATGAGGTGTAAGGCCAGGCCACAGGGTTAGAGTTCAGCATGATTTTTGTAAGGGTGAGAGAAATCTATGTGCAGGGCACAGTTTTTATGTTTGTGTTCTAACCACTATTTTTGTCTCTGTTTCTGGATAATCAAGACCATATATGGATGCTGTGGTGTCGTTGGTGACCTTGATGCTGGATACTGGCCTTCCATGCTTCAG
The DNA here is from genome assembly GCA_013621035.1 of Clarias magur. Taxonomy (NCBI): domain Eukaryota; kingdom Metazoa; phylum Chordata; class Actinopteri; order Siluriformes; family Clariidae; genus Clarias; species Clarias magur. Next base: position 566,119 of record QNUK01000027.1, on the reverse strand, counting down.
AGGGCAGACCATAAAACTACTCAAGTATGTTGTGTTTCATTTGAACAGCAGACATCATCACAAAGCAGCTTTACAGAAACCCAGATGTAGATTTAGAGCTCGAATCAGAGGTGACCTGAAGAAGAAACATTGATACTCCAAAAAGAAACCCATCCTCTTCAGGATGCACTCAGTTGTGGAATTATAAATCCTTACAAATCATACAGGTCTACGAGAGTAAAAGCAAAAGGTACTTTGGGCATTTTCACACTTGCCCTAAAGTCATGCAATATAGAATGCAATCCCATGCATAACTATTGCTCACAAATGATATGCAAGATTAGGTGTATTACTTGGCAGTTTTGTGTACTCTATTATATTTTTTGGTGCCAAACTGCAAGCTGACAAAGATGGGTACCATGGCCTATCCTCATGCAGGAATGCCTGGAAAGGATTTTCACTATGGGAATATTGTGAATAAGAGTTAATGGATGAGACATGATTCAAGTAGCAGGTCTTGGGTACAAATCTATAAAATCCAGATGAGATTATAGAATGATGTGTGGATGAGTTTTGAGCATAGACTGCAATGAGTCAGTGTTTTTTAACATTGCTCCAACTTACTTCTAAATAAATGTTATTTTGTATTACAGGCAAAGGTTCAACCCCAACATGAGCGAAAAAGAAGCTGCTGCATTTATGATTAAAGTCATTGAGCGTTGCTTCCTCAGTAGCAGGTACAAGCTGCTTCTTCTCCTTCTTTTTCTTAGTAATGATCGAAGTTGTCGTAGGAGTTGGAGTAAGAGTTATTGTAGTATTCGTAATAGTGTTAGTCATAGTAGTTATAGTAGTTGTTGTAGTTTAGTACTAGTCATAATAGTTGTAATCAGTAGGTCACTGTTGTGGAAGTCATTCCTTTTATAGTAGTAATAGCATCAGTATCACACCAATTTTTTTGTATTTAAAACTTTTATTTTAAATACCTTATTTGATTACACCTAGTGAATATCCATGTTATAGTTCAACTAATGAAACACTTTTCTGTGTTGCAGGAGCAAAACTTACGACATGCTACAGTATTACCAAAACCAGATCCCATATTGATTTCACTACACACTACACCAACTTTACTCTTTTACTATCTACACTTCTTTGTTGTCCCCTTCCTTTAACATCACTGATATTATCAAACCAAATGTCCATAAATTAGGACGAGCACTTTACCTTATTTCTCAGCCCAGTCACAATGAAGGTTAAGGCAGAGTGGTGATTATAGTTCGGTTGTTTTCCCCAGGGCTGCTTTAGTCATCTGCTGTACAAAATGCTGCATGTGCAATGAATCCGTTTTTTTTATTTTTTTTTTATATCTTCCTTTAAGCTTTACACTGTTATGCACTAATAGCCCTTATGTTAACATTCCACTTTGAATGTTTACAGTGTTCTAATGTGCAGGACTTGGTATGTCTTGTATACTACCAGAGAAGTCATCTTCGTCCCCTTGACCTATATAGTACTGGAATTTCTTGCGTGCTCCTGAAATTGCGCAGTATGTTTACCTGTATGTTTAAGGTGTCACATTTTGAAACAGGATTGTGCACTGGATGTTTAATTATTAATCAGATCAAACCACTGGTCTTATCTTAGAGACATGCATATATTTGGAGTGTTCTTGCATGTACTTGAAGTGTCTTTTTGGTCATACCTTTGCTTGCTAAAAAAATTTGACTTCACAATTCAGCTCTTATGCTTGTGGCAATCTTTAAAGGATCATCTGTTAAATGATTTTGTTTTAAAAAAAACATTATCCAGAGAACTATTGTAGTATATGGAGGTAAAGGTGAAAATCGTATTTCATGTGTTTGTATGTGTTTTGTGTGCGTGAGAGAGAGAATATATAAAGTCTGAGAGATGAAATGAGATGGCTGAACGATAACCTAGAACTTTATTTTAGAAGGGAATGTTTTCAATGGTTGAAAGATGACCTAGAACTTTATTTTATTGTAAGCCTTAATAATCCCATTAGTGCATTAATAGATAGAATAGTTCACCACCTTCTGTATCTGTCAAGTCGAGTTTTGTTCCTTTTGGTGTATTTTATTTATACAGCTGTGCACCTATTTTACTGGCATATCATTACATGCTGGTTGGAAAAGTGGAGCTGCCATGGTAAGCTCTTTTGTGGTGAGCTCAATAGTCTAGTGCTCTACAGTCAAAATCCTAGTTGGCTTTACGCAAGCTGTATGGATGTAGAAAATTTGCTGATCGCTTGGCATTTCAAGTACCCCTGATGTATACTGATAATGTGTTTCTGTTGAAATGTAATATGCTTTTATGTCAAATAATACAAATGGTTTTAAAAAAAAAGTGGATTTTTTATTATTCAATTTCTTTTCAATGCATTAACATTTCTGATCTAAACTAGGAGCGTATGTGAATGTGTGCATCTCAATAAATCAGAATATCATTGAAAAGTTGATTTATTTCAGTAATTCAATTCAAAAATACACACTCTGACAAAAGTCTCGTCGTCTATCCAAGTTGTAGGAACAACAACAAATAACCTGACTTCTGATTCCAAATGATCAACAAGAAGTGGACAAAGAAGTGGACACACACGTGGACAAAATTGTTGGTACCCTTCGGTCAATGAAAGAAAAACTCACAATGGTCACAGAAATAACTTTAATCTGACAAAAGTAATAATAAATAAGAATTCTATGAATGTTAACCAATGAAAGTCAGACATTGCTTTTCAACCATTCTTCAACGGAATTATAAAAAAAAAAAAAAATGAACTCATGGAACAGGCCTGGACAAAAATGATGGTACCCCTAAACTTAATAGTTTGTTGCACAACCTTTTGAGGCAATCACTGCAATCAAACGATTCCTGTAACTGTCAATGAGACTTTTGCACCTCTCTGCAGGTATTTTGGCCCATTCCTCATGAGCAAGCTGCTCCAGTTGTTTCCAGTTTGAAGGGTGCCTTTTCCAGACAGCATGTTTCAGCTCCTTCCAAAGATGCTCAATAGGATTGAGGTCAGGGCTCATAGAAGGCCACTTTAGAATAGTCCAATGTTTTCCTCTTAGTCATTCTTGGGTGTTTTTAGCTGTGTGTTTTGGGTCATTGTCCTGTTGCAAGACCCATGGCCTGCGACTGAGACCCAGCTTTCTGACACTGGCCAGCACATTTCTCTCTAGAATCCCTCGATAGTCTTGAGATTTCATTGTACCCTGCACAGATTCAAGACACCCTGTGCCAGATGCAGCAAAGCAGCCCCAGAACATAACAGCGCCTCCTCCATGTTTCACAGTAGGGACAGTGTTCTTTTCTTGATATGCTTTATTTTTCCGTCTGTGAACATAGAGCTGATGTGCCTTGGCAAAAAGTTCCATTTTTGTCTCATCTGTCCATAGGACATTCTCCCAGAAGCTTTGTGGCTTGTCAACATGTAGTTTGGCATATTCCTGTCTGGCTTTTTTCTGATTTGTTTTCAACAATGGTGTCCTCCTTGGTCGTCTCCCATGTAGTCCACTTCGGCTCAAACAACGACGGATGGTGCGATCCGACACTGATGCTCCTTGAGCATGAAGTTCACCTTGGATCTCTTTAGAAGTCTTTCTCGGCTCTTTTGTTACCATTCGGATTATCCGTCTCTTTGATTTGTCATGAATTTTCCTCGTGCGGCCACGTCCAGGGAGGTTGGCTACAGTCCCATGGATCTTACATTTCTGAATAATATGTGCAACTGTAGTCACAGGAACATCTAGCTGCTTGGAAATGGTCTTATAGCCTTTACCTTTAACATGCTTGCCTATAATTTTCTTTCGAATCTCCTGAGACAACTCTTTCCTTCGCTTCCTCTGGTCCATGTTGTGTGGTACATACCATGTCACCAAACAACACAGTGACTACCTGGAGCCCTATATATAGGCCCACTGACTGATTACAAGATTGTAGACACCTGTGATGCTAATTAGTGGACACACCTTGAATTAACATGTCCCTTTGGTCACATTATTTTCAGTATTTTCCAGGGTTATCATCATTTTTGTCCAGGCCTGTTCCATGAGTTTATTTTTGTTAATAATTCTGTTGAAGCATGGTTGAAAATCAATGTCTGACTTTCATTGGTTAACATTCATAGAATTTTTTTTAATTATTTCTTTTGTCAGATTAAAGTTATTTCTGTGACCATTGTGAGTTTTTCTTTCATTGACCGAAGGGTACCAACAATTTTGTCCACATGTGTAGATTATGGTCTAGATTATGCTTATTTTACCAAAATAAAATCTCATCATGCCGTGATTTTTGATTATTTAATTAGGTCAAGAAGATCAGAAGGACCGACAAAAGTCTTGTCACTTAACAATACTTGTCACAGTACAGAACATAAAGTCATGGTGCAGTGGAAAAAGAATTAATATTGTGTATGACTCCCATGAGCTTGGAGGACTCCATCCATACGTCCCGGCAATGACTCAAATAACTATCATATCTTCATCTGGAATGGCAAAGAAAGCATTCTTGTAGGACTCCCAGAGTTCATCAAGATTCTTTGGTTTCATCTTCAATACATGCTCAATAATGTTCATGTCCGGTGACTGAGCTGGCCAATCCTGGATCACCTTGACCTTCTTTGCTTTCAGGAACTTTGATGTGCAGGCTGAAGTATGAGAAGGAGCGTCATCCTGCTGAACAATTTGCCCTCTCCTGTGGTTTGGAATGTAATGGGCAGCAAGAATGTATTGATACCTCAGGCTATTGAGTGTGTATTGTTGTATTTGCAATGATTGGGATGCAGTTCAATAGATTCTGCCACTTTTCCACAGTCCATCCTTCCTGCAAGCTGTGGGCCTTGGCAAATGCAACACAATTTTTTACTTGTCTTCTGTTTAATTTGGGTTTCTAAGCACTAATTCAGGTGACCAGTTGTTATCTAGCTCTGCTGCAGTTGAAAAAGGGCTTGCCCTGGACTGTCGAACTAACAAACGGTCCTCTCGAACAGCTGTCTTACGTGGTCTGCCTGACCTGGGCCTGTCATGAACTTTCTTAAATCTTTTTCTTATCCTCCCCACTTGACGTTTAGAAACATTAAAGATGTCTGCCACCTCAACAGGAGACTTGGTCTTCAGGCTCTTGATGATCAGGTCTGTGGTTGAGTCTTTGGCGTGCTGTCAGGTCAGGATGCCTTTCAAGTGAAGGTTGGGTGTGCTGGGATTCTTTTTCTACACACCTGGGAAAGACAGGTGTTTCTCTGATCTGTGATTGGTTGAAAAAAGAAGTGACAAGACTTATCTAAGCAAAGTCTGACATTTCTGTCCTAGTTAAATAGATAAAAAATCACGGCATGATAAGATTTTATTTTGGTAAAATAAGCGTAATCTAGAGGCCTTTGCCTTTCATTTAAGCCACTTCTGATTTCAAATGATCAACTAGAAAGGTGGCATGGAGGTGATCAGTCTGTGGCACTGCTGAGGTGTTATGGAAGCCCAGGTTGCTCTGATAGATTGCTCTTCTGCGTTGATGTGTCTGGGTTCTCACATCTTCCTCTTCACAATACCCTGTCCCAATACCCCATGTTTAGGTCCGGCGAGTTTGCTGGCCAATCAAGCACAGGAATACCACGGCTCTTAAACCAGGTAGTAGTACTGTGGGCAGGGGTAGCTCAGTGGTTAAGGCATTGGACTATGGTTCAGAAGATCCCAGGTTCAAACCTCACAACCACCAAGTTGCCACTGTTGGGCCCTTGAGCAAGGCCCTTAACCCTCAATTGCTCAGATGTAACGATATTTAAAAAATGTAAGTCGCTCTGGATAAGGGCGTCTGCCAAATGCCTAGATGTAGATGTACTTTTGGCAGTGTGGGCACGTGAAAGGTCCTGTTGGAAAATGAAATCATCGTCTCCATAAGCTGGTCAGCTGAGGGAAGCATGAAGTGCTCTAAAACTTTCTGATAGATGGCTGCACTGTCTGTGGACCTGATAAAACACAGCGGACCAACACCAGCAGATGGCGACTCCCCAAACCACCAATGACTGTCCAAACTTAACCCTGGACCCCAGGCAACTTGGATTCTGTGCTTTTCTTATCTTCCTTCAGACTCTGAGACCTTGATTTTCAAATGAAATGCAAAATTTACTTTCATCTGAAAAGAGGCCTCTGGCCCACTGAGCACTGGCCCACAGTCCAATCCTTTGTGTCCTTAGCCCAGGTGTCTGTGTGTGGTGGCTCTTGAAGCACTAACTCCAGCTGCAGTCCACTCCTTGTTCTTGTGCTTGTGTACCTTTTTCTACCACATTGTTTCCTTCCATTCAACTTTTCATTAATGTGCTTGGTTACAGAACTCTATGAGCAGCCAGCTTCTTTAGCAATGACCTTTTGTGTCTCACCCTCCAGGTTTAGGGTGTCATCTTCTGAATAACTGTCAAGTAAGCAGTCTTTCCCATGATTGTGTAGCCTATTGAACGAGACTGAGAGAACATTTAAAGGTTTAGGAAACCTGCAGGTGTTTTGAGTTTATTACCAATAATTACTTTAATAGATATTTATAATAGATATAATAGATTATTATTTATTACTGATTAGACTGACACCATGAGTCTCCAGTTTTGCACTTTTTCACAATATAAAAATTTTCTGAGATACTGAATTTTGGGTTTTTATTAGGCTACAATCATTGAAATTAAAAGAAATAAACATTTGAAATATATCCGTCTATGTGTAATTAATCTATACGATATATGTTTTACTTTTTAAATTGAATTACTTATTTGAATTGAAATAAATTAACATTTCGATGATATTCTAATTTATTGAGATGCACCTGTATGCCACACTTTTCAGATATTTTGTTATTTATTTTGAAACCATTCATAAATTTCATTCCACTTTCTCTTGGTCCATCACACAAAATTCGAATAAAATACAAAGAATAATGCATATTCTGAAATATGCATTATTCTTTCAGAATAATCATATTCTGAAAGCCTTATCTAGCAGTCTGTTTGGTCAGAGAGGGATGCTTGGCCATGCTCAGTCTTGCTTTTATTAATATTTAATTAATACGTTGTAGTGTGGCACAAAAACACAGGTGATCCATTGAGAGCTTCCACATCTGTAGGGCCTCCATGTAGAAATACATGAGAACTCATTAATTTACCTCCAGCAGGCGGTGTCGCCAAACATGTTTTGTTCTTTCCCTCTCATTCCTTGTGTCCTTGAACCTTCTCTTTCTCACACATACACAATAATTGTTCCATCTCAGAATTGTAAGAATAAGGGAACAGAGTACGAGAGTATCAGTTCGTTCTCCAGAAACCCAGTCTCTTGGAATTCCAGGGCCATCCATACATTAGGCCAAATACAGCATTGCCATGGTAACTGGCTCCCTTGGTACGAAAGAAGGGGGGTGGGAGTGTTCCGAGTGTGTGTGTGTGTGTGCAGCAGTAATTGGTATTGCCACTGTCTCCCCCACCTTCCCAACATGCCCATTCATTCACGGCAAGCAATTTTCAGAAAACATCCCCTCCCCAAGCACACAGTCCTCAGCTTATCACGGGACCAGCTATGTTTATGCAGCACTACTTAGTAAACCCTTGGGCAACCACGAGTTACTACAACAGCTTCGCAACTATCCTGGAACTGCACTGGAGAGATGAGCACCTTTTCTCCAAAAGATATTTCATCTATTAGTGTTATGATAATCGAGCATGCTACATAAAACATCCTCTCCCATAGGTGTTTAACTGGTTTGAGATCCGGTGACCGTATTGGCCATGGCGTGTGATTTGCATTATTTTCATACTCGTTAAACTATTCAACCTGTATCCTGTATGGGTCGGGAATTATCATACAGTAGGGGAAAATCCCATCAGGTTGGTAAGCCAGAAGAACTTTATATTGACTTGCAGTGACACTTTGCCAGCAAAATCCCCTATAGCATAACAAAGCTACCATTTTCCCCTTAACATTTTTCTTAATGCTGCCATGCTATCTAGCTTTAATATTTCTCCTACCTACATTTACACTTAATAATTTTTTATACTTCTGTACCTACTTCTCTAAATCTAGATAGCTAATATGAAATCAGACCGGATCTCTGAGGCATTTAAGGCTGGATTTAGGTTCAAAGACGTGCCCGAACCTGCAGGCTGCAGACAGACCCCCCACAACACTCCACCAGAATTTGACCCTTCAAGGCACACAAAAGTGGGCAACATAGCTAACACCACCTTGTCTCTCCAGGTTGTTGGAAGAAATCTATTTTGTTAGCTTGTGGCAAACGCTTTCTAAAAATATCACCCTACTCAAATTGTTATTGATCCAACAGTACATAATCCATCCATTATCTATGCCCCTTATCCTGGGTAGGGTCACAGGGGGGATAGAGCCTATCCCAGGGAACTTTGGGCACAAGGTAGAGGACACAATGAATGGGTCACCATCCATCGCATTGCTGAGCACACACACACGCACACACACTACAGGCAAGTTAGAAGCACCGATCTGACTACACCACATGTCTGTGGATTGTATCTATCTATCTACAGCATTTGGCATGCTTTTATACAGCAGGAACAGCTGAGGGTTAAGTGCCTTGCTCAAGAGTCCAACAGTAGCAACTTGGTGGTTGTGGGGTTTGAACCTCAGACCTTCTGAACCATTGTCTTAACGCAATGCCTTAATCACTGATCTATCACTGACTATAGGAGAAAACCCAGCAAGCACCGGAGAACGCTAAAACCCCATGCGTGGATAGCAGAGCTTAGATGCAAACCTCCATCATTTAAGGTGATAGTGTATCTGTGAGAAACTGCGCTGCCATTTTTTCACTGTATATCATATTCATTTGGGAAATTTATTGGAGGCATGGGGAGACTTTTGTTCTTGAATTTTTCACTGGTAACAGACTTTTTGCACCTGACCTCAAGATGTCTGTCGGGCCCACTGTACGGCAAAAGGGACGTTACTTACCAGGTACCAGTGCCAAACTCTACATTCAAAACCAGTCACGAAAGCACGTTCAGGAGGAAACATCAGCATGCAAGAAAACATCTAATGAGGTCATGCTAAACAATACTTTGTCACCACTAACTCCTTCTGAATTGCCTTTCAACCATCCAGGTTACGTTTTATGCCAAGCTACAAAGCTAACTAGCTTCTAAACACAAGGCAGAATCCCAAGTCCCTCTCAAACATCTGATCAAGGGATTCTACACTCTCCATAGCGCACTAGCTTTCCATTTTACACTATTTGGGACAGAACAGTGATTAGCTATTAATTGGAAAGCTTGAAATGCCAGTATTAGTTAACATTTCCTGCATATCATTTAAAACACAGCATATTCCGTAGCATTGTCGTCATTGTAAACAGAAGCATTGAATGAGCTAAAGCTATCGCTAGCAAACGCCACCAGATCCTGGAGGACTTACCTATTTGTACACCGTCTGAACTAATCACGTTATGAGAAATCAAACTTCTGCACATTAATATCCTTTTATTACCTTCTTCATAAATTGTCACATGCTTGTTTCTCTTTTAAATGAAAGAAATCAGGAGAATAAAAGCTATCAGTTGCTAGGTTACCCTTTATCTGTTTGACAAAGCAGCGAGTAATCTTTTATTTTGACCCAGAAATATACCGCAAACATATCCTATATTATGACTAACGTCATGGTTGTCATGTAACTGCAAAAGGTTTACAGTCTTTGTGTTTTTTTTTTTTTAGCTATTGAGTGTTCATTAAGTCGAATAAGCTATAATTTATAAGAACTCAAGTGAATGAATGAATAAATATATATATACTGTATATACTCTCACAAACACATTTTAGACCCGTAAGCAGGGTGTGACAAAATATAAAGGCTCAGTCAGGCCTGAGAACGGATATTTCTTAAATGAGCTTAAAGATTTAAAGCTTAATCATGGGTTTCATTACTAAGACACTGTTCATGTTTTATTGGGAACACCAAACCATGCTCATGAAAGCCTATAGCTTGCTAATCGTTTTAACTAGAGATGGGTCATCAAAATCCACATTAGTACGTTTGGTTGTAAGTCCATTTGCAAAGCAGCGTAGTTAAATAAGTATGCAAATCAAATACAATTGAAGTGCCTGCTTCTAATCTTTTCAGGGCTAATTTGATATAAGAGGTGATCAGTGCAAGTTTTGGATAGTGTTGCCAGTATTGTTAAAAGCTACATATTTAGAAAAGGGAAAAAGGAAAAACCAAAGCCATGGAGTGGCATAGGTTTTATAGCCTACCCTGCTCTCTCTCTCACACACATGGGGCTAATACAAGCTGACAGTGATGAATGGGCTTAAAGGGGGTACTGAATTTGGATGCAGCAATGGTGTATTTATGCATGTGGGTGTTGAGGTCGTTTTTTTTTGCTTGTTCAACCCACGCTAAATCTGCATACACCCAGCATCTTGGTTTCAGTGACCTATTATGGTTAATCAAATACAGTTGATGGCCTTTGAGTAAAAACAAAACAAAACAAAAAACAACTATTTGGAGTGTCCATCCATAACGGTTACACTGAATACACGCCGTTTGAAAGCATACATGCAAAGAAAAAGCACAAATGATGATGTATTATACAATTAAAACTGGCACTGATGCTTACCCAAGAGGTTACGGTATTTAGTTTAGATATGGGAAAGCTGTAAACTGTAACTATAGCTATTTACCCCAAAGGTACCGCTCTACTCATCATTTATTCACTGAAAATGATTCTCTTTTGTGTCTGGCAGTGTCATCGAGAAATGTTTGGCAGTAAAAAAATAATTTAAAAAAGGACAGGGTGAGGGGGTGAAAAAAATACAAACCAAAACAGATGTCAGATTCTACTTTGAATCTTTTTTTTTTTTGCCTGGTCTTTTGTGGTCTAGTCCCTTCAGCTCCAGAAAAGAAGCCCATTATGCCTAGTCCCAAAGCTTGCTTTTCTATAGTGCCATGGCACAGGGCAAATGGAGGAGGGAGGAGTACAGGCCCCTTTCTCTCTCTCTCTCTCTCACTTTCTGTGACAGAGCTGCTGTACTGTTCCATGTGAAAGGCTCAATATGCTAAATGTGCACCCTCCTTGTGCCAGCCACCTGTAGTGCCATTTCTTTTAGGCTGTGGCAGTCAGCATGGGCAGACTGGACCGTTACATTCAGCCCAGCGCAGAAGGTATGAAAGAAAAGAATAGAATAGATTCAATGCTGCTGGACAGACTCGCATGTTAGCCCCCCCAAGCCTTTTTTTTTTTTTTTTGAATTAATCCAGTGTTTGAGAGGCAGCTGCTGTACTGATGTAGCAGACACCTGGTGAAATGATGCTTGTTTAAAAAAAAAAAAAAAAAAAACCGCAAGCCTACATAGGTTGAAAAAAAGAATTGTGTCCAAAAGTTTCAAAAATCACACTTTTTTTTTTTTTTAGGGATGGGGTGGGGGGGATTCAAATGTGAGCGAAGTTGTCAGCTGTAGCACCTGGTAAGCTCGGTTGTTTTCAGATGTGAAGGGCACATTTGCATTAGGCAGCAGATGCAACAAAAATCGTCGTCATCAAGGGCATCTGACAACTGAATTGCCTTTCATGCCTTCAGCAGCTTCGTGCAAGATCTGCATGTGATTTGGCCCCCCTCGCAGATGTGACTATAGTTAATCTATACTTAGCAGATGGAAGGAAAGTGGGGAGGGGGATGCAGCATCAACATACTAGTCATTGTGCCTGAAACTGACCCTATTCAGGGTCATTTGGCATGTGACACCACTCGAGGCGGAGCTAAATGGCCCTATGGAATCAGGCACACAAGGGCCATAAAAATGCCAACCCTCTATTCCCCTGGGGTAGGGAGGTGCTCGCTGGCCTCTTGACACACACTGGCAAGCTCGAGAGGGGAGACAAAGGAAGAGGGCTGGCCTAAATGGGCTGCAAAGGATGGAGGAAAATGGCGCATGGTAAGAATTTAGCTGTGGAGAGCAGTGAAGTGTTGGCCCCCTTCATTGGTGATGCTTGGAAAGGGGCTCCCAGATGGCAGACGGAGGTTTGTGCCATGACTGGTTTGGGGCGGCTTCCCTTTCACCCGTTCGTCATCAATCACCGGTGAACCCCCAAACTGCCAGTTCGAGGCACACGCTACAGCATAACGACCACTGAGCCGTTGGGACAAAACTTATGATGCAGGCCTGGACAGGGAAAAACTGGGGATCACCCGGAGAAAAAAAAGAAAAGAAAAGAAAAAAGAAGTCAAGAACATATGTCAAGAAAGAAAACTGGCAAGAGTATGGTATTTTGATCAAAGTTTTAATGATTCTAAAATGACTTCTCATAGCTGTACATTAAGACCGCAAGGAGATGAGATCACCTCTGTACATCATATTGTGTTCGCATAACACAATTCGAGCTGCAAGCTTCATGTAGCTCGGCCCTGAATACAAGATCTCTGAGGAACTGAAACGTGAAACCATGGTGTTGTCCGCAAGCCATGTTCAAGGCTTAAAAAAAAAAAAAAAAAAAACTGTAATAAAAGACAGTAATTGAACAAATATTTGCAACTGAAACGTACCATTCTGAGGTAAACAAATTCGGACAACATGCAGATATAGATATTCGGAATAATGTCTATAAAAAGTCAAAGAGACATAAAGACACTGGAATGGACAGAGATGGGATAAACCACAGTGGAAAAAAAGGCTGACTGAACAGTCATACTGGCAGCAAGAACACAGTATTAGGTATTAGGTGCAATATGGGCTCAAGAAGAAAATAAGTGAAAAACACAGAGGCTTGTAAAGCTGGCTTTGGTTTACCTTTGGGGGGTTGGTTTGGTAAATTGAGGTTCAAGTGGTTGGTTAACATTTAGCAGTGTGAGACTTGACAATACTACACAGGAAATACGTAGCGCTGCTGCAACAGGCTACAAATCATAGCAGCAAATGAAAGATCAATCGTCTTCAGTCTCAAAATATTGACCAAGTGATCATTACGATAACTGAGAAAGTTCTCCCGATTCTTTAAAAAGGTCATTCTTAAGGGACCTTTGCTGTCAAATCGCAAAGTGCATTTTATAAAGCTTATATTCCATCTCTTAACCACACGACATGTCTGCATGTCGCTTGCTTTCTGACAAACATGGGAGGTGAAGGTTAGCAGGAGAGAGTTCGATGTAAAAAAAAAAAAAAAAGAAGAAGGGAAAAAAAAAGCTTTGGCTTTGTTGGTCATAAGCAAATTGGACAATCCTTTGACAACCTTCCAAGAAATAATCCACTAGGAGCCTTGAACCATGATAGCATGACAACACCATTGCTTTCAATAATGAAGACAAACAACACGAGTGCTGGTTTACACAAGTAACAAAAGTCCCATATTTGGAAGCAAACAGATATGGAAAAAAAACAAACAAACAAACAAAAAAAACAGCCTTCAAGTCTTTAATACAGGGGGTCCAAAAAAAAAACAAAAAAAAACACATGATCCAGAGAACATGCATGCTTTGAGTGAGAGAAGGATCAGGATGGAGCCAATCCAGCTAAGAACAGGAACACTTCATGGGACCACATACATTCCTCATGCCTACATCCATGTGGGATTTGTTTCGTTGTCTTTTTAAGCAATAAAATCAAGACCCTGAAAACACCTCGTCTCGCACAAAGTGAAATCTTTAACAAACGTGAAAACAGGATCAAAAATAAATACATTCATCACTGACAATAGACCTTTGATTAAAAATATATATATATTGAACACTGTCAATAAGTGTTTGCACCAATGTGATTCAGAGGAGAGGCCAGTCACATGGAAGCTGCTTCTTTTACATTTTTTTTTCTTTTTCAGCAAATGGCTCAGAAAAACAAACAACAATCATTAGAAAATTAACAGCAGATTCAACGAGAGCCCTGTGTCTCTCCAAACCCCATATCCCTCACCAAAAAACAAAAGAAAAAAAAAAGAATTTCGACATGGTCTAAGGGAAGTCATGTTTGTGTAGCTTCTATTCATACCAGTGTAGACATTTGAAAGCAGCAGAATAATAATAAAACCTTGTTTTTGACAATACATTAAGGGCACACATACCATCTCTCTTCCATACCACACTTTATATCCATTTCTGGATTGTGGGTGGTGGTGGTGTTGTTTTTGATTTCTTTGACTTTAGGACACCACTATCAAGAAGCTTGCTCAAACTGGCCTCTCCTCTCCTGAGGTCGGAGACTGTAAGTGTTTATGTAAACAGCAAGATATACACAAGAATCATTCCATCAGACAAGCCGTCAATCATTCGGTATGTGCTTTGGTTTAGAAAAGAGTCAGAAATTTTGGGTATGAGCTTCATCTTATTTGTTTATACACTTTATGCTTAATATTTTTTAAGTTCTAAAACACTCTGAAACTTAAAAGTAAAACTTTCATGTACATCTCTGGATTTTTACTTTTTCTTTTCTTTCCTTTTTTTCTTCGAAAGCGTCATTTGAAATGGGAACTCTTAAAATCTATTTTGTAGGAAACTAGTGTTTTTTTCTTCTTCATCATTTAAAATACAGAAATTGACACAGTCTTACAAATGTAGTCGAAAGCTCCACATTTCCAAAATATGTAGAACTATCCCTGAAGTCTGAAGTAGAAACATTATTGTCACAGTTTGAAACTTTGCCATCCTTTTCATGCTCTTTCAGCTATAGCTCTGGACACTTCAGCCATGCAACACATCTCTGCTATGACACTGATGTACTGGTTAAGTGCTGATATGTACACAAGAGATCAAATGGCAGCTTTTTTTTCTCCTGGAATCCTGTGCGGTCTATGAAAGTGACAAGGAGGACACAGTAAAGTCTCCCTGAGCAGATACGAGTACTTCAACACCGGAGTGGATGCCAAATCTGCTTAATTAACATGACAAAGTTTGCCTCTTTAAGGAAATCAACATTAACCTTAATTAAGCAACCATTCAAAGAATTTTGATTTTGGACCAAGAGTAGCTCTCAAAATGCCAGAAATGAGCAAATGGGCAGGGCCGCATTAACAAAGTAACTAACGGCCTGAGAATTTAATGCTGCCCATTATCTCCTTAACTGCTTAATCCTCGAAAGAAAGAAGAAAAAATTAAGTGTCAAAACTTAAGTGTCTACTTATGGAGTTACATGATATACAGGACCATGCAAACGTTTTGAGCCACCACTCATTTCTTCATATTAAAAAAAAAATTAAATACATTTTTTGTTGATTAAACAAATGGGAACAAATGTTTTACTGCGACAGGCTGCAAAGTGCCTAAAGATACAGTTTAATATTTGCTTGTTTATGTAATAACCTCAGTAGCAACCTCATTTCCCCCCCTCATCGCTTCCATCCCCTGTATACTAATCACCGGCCTGATCATCCATCATCTGCACCTGTTTCTCACTGCTTCATGCCGCAAGTTACATTTTCCTAATGCTTAAATGATTCAGAGGTCACTGTGTGGCTTAACAAACATTTCTCTAAAACTGGTTAGTTACAGGGACTGGACTTTAAAAAAAAAAAAAAGAAAAGAAAAAAAGAGAACTCAGGACTACATTTAAAATACAAGAAAGCCTGGCTCTTTGGAATCAAAATATGAAGAAATTATGTGTGGCTGAAGACTTTTGCACAGCACTGTATATTGATTTAAGTCTCTGGTAAGATCAATTCAGACAAAATTCCAGGAAAAAGGAAGGCAGTGTACATTGTTCTAAATTATATGACAATAGCTGCATCTCATGATCATTAGTAAGCACTTGCACTGGGCTTTGGAATAAGAACCAGAACAAACTAAAGGAATGCCATTAAAACTTGCATTGACAAGGGTAAAAGTTACACATGGAATGTGATGCACTGGAACTGGCTGTAAAAAAAGAAATAATGCAAATTGAGGGTAAAAATTACAGCAGTGAAATATGAATATCTCCTACCAGGGATACAGTCTGAGCAGATAATGTAACAGTGACCCCCAAGTCAGTAACCTAGGACGACGACTAGGGTTTTGGAATAACTCGTCTTTCTCAGAACTATGCAAAGGATTTATACAATACTCAACATCAGTTCCTGTATGAGCCACAAAAAAGCCCAAGCGCATTACTGTTGACTGTAGAGACAATCCAGTGTATTGATTCTTCATTGAATGAACTTCTCCAAAATGGTGGTCATGTAACACAGACATAACTCTACTCGGTTTGTCTTACTTCTTCCTTTTTTTTTTTTGGTCTGAACTAAAATAAATTAGTCCTTCTGAAGTCCTTCAATAAAGTTTGTCTGAAGACAAAAGCAATGACAAACCAACTTGAGAAACTAATGTAAACTTCAAAATTGAAAAACTGCCAGCCCACCAATCAGCAGAAGTTTTACAAAAGTTGTTCATTGGTTTTGTGTACAATGTCCAGTATAAACTAACATCATTCATCTTTACTGAGAACTAAAAAAAAAAAAAAAAGTTTAATATTTTTTCTCCTGAAATGTTATTTTCTGTATTTAATCTAAAAACTTTGGTAGTGACATTCTACAGAAAAAAAAAAGTTTTGTTCATAAGCCATTATTTTCCTCAGTACTAGTTTTCTCTTTGGATTTCTTTAACATAAAACTTAAATACATGCACCCAACAAGCTAAGTTCTAGTTCTACTATGGTAAATATATATATATATAAAAAAAAAAAAACAACAACCCACAACGTCAAACCTTTGTTGAGAGATGGGCAGGTTAGGACCATTCTGAAAACCTTACCAAACTTTATACAACCTTGTGGGGGCAAGCTACATCCAGACCCCGACTTTTTCTACCAATGAACGACTGTTCTTAAGAATTAAGAGGTAGCAATGTGACAAGACTACAAATAAAGGATTTAGTGACGCAAAAACCTTAACACACAAAACTGAAAAACAGTACCAGCAAAATTGACATTCAAAATTCAATAAAACAAACCCAACCAAAATCACCTGAATCGCCCCACCCCAAAGAAATATCAAAAGAACTTCCAGTTTAAACATTCACTGAAGCATAACAATAAGTTATCTAAAACAAGTACCATTACTTTTGGCTTTTTGTCTCAAGAGTAAACCCCTATATAGATATATATTATATGAGTAAACATTAGCGCTTAAAAGAACACCCGGAATCACTCCACTATACCCCCATTTGCTCATGTCAGGCACAGAAGGAGCCACAAAGGGTACATCCAATAATTCCTATTTTTCACACCACTTTTTGCAACTACTGAATGGACCATGATCAGGGACAGCAAACAAGCTCCAGCATGTCAATTTTATGTAACAATCAAAATCTAAACGGATTTAAATCGAAAACGTGTGCTATTGTATGAACGCTTTTATGAACCCTGTTCTCCTTCATGGCTAGAAATAGGCAATGGGCATATGGTACTAAAGCTTGTGAATTCGTTTGGTCAGATGCACAAAGCTTTTATATAACACTATAAACATTTCTAAAGGCTCTTAGTCATATTTCAATCTCTTTAAACTAAAAAAACAAAACAAAAAAAGGGTTAGCAATTAGTCAATCAATTAGAGACAGTGTTTTATACACACTGTGGACCATTTCCTAACTCCCGCCCTGGCTTTTAAGGACCAAAGGAAATCAAATTGTATACTTGGAGACAACAAGTGAAACAAATAATGAAACCAATGCATAGGCTGGTCTAAAGCGATCCGGAGAGCCCAAATAATTTTGAAACAGCATCATTGCTCAAGGCATACATTCGCAGCATTGAAGGAGGGGAAAAAAATTAAAGAGAGAACAAAAATAATAAAAAGCCACAGAATCATAAAAATTTTTGGAACAAAAACAATGTCTTTTAACTGTTGGGGCATTAATATATAGAAATACTACTCCTGTCACTCAAACGGAGAGCGACGGCTCCGTCAGATCACCCACTCATAGCCATCATCTTTACAGAATACAGGTGTGCACTGTAACGAAATCTTTTTGCGCTCAAGGTATTCCATTCAAAATGTCTTTGGCTTATGATGGGGAGGTATGCATTCGAAGGTGGCTGATGAGGTTACGCTGTTGGGTGAACTTGCCCCCACAAAGCTGACATTCATAGGGCTTTTCCCCAGAGTGTACCCGCATGTGCTCTGTGAGTCGGTATTGGCGTGTGAATCGCATGCCACACTCCTCACAGGCAAACGGTTTCAGACCAAGGTGGCTGCGCATGTGTCGCGTCATGGTGCCGCGCTGCGTAAACATCTTCCCGCAGATATTGCAGGGAAAAGGCCGCGTGAGCCAGTGCGTCTTCTCGTGCTGCCGCAGCGTTGCAGGATCTTTGTAGCTTTTATTGCACACTGTACAGCAAAAGCGTCGCGCCTCTACGCCGTGCACTTGGACCGTCTGAGATGACAAGTCCTCAGCTTCAGCCTCATCTTCCTTTGGATAGGTATCGTCCTCCTCCTCTTTGATGTAAAGCTCTTCCTCAGTATGGGTCTCCACATGGGCATTTAGCTCCTCCGAGCTAGGGAAACCTTTACCACAAGGAATACAGACATAAAGGTTGTCACCAAGGGCAGGCTCAAAGCCTTCCTGCCGATAAACATAGTTGGCACTATTGCGTCCACCTTCATTTTCACTGTGGCCACTCTCTTCACTCTGCTCCTGGCCATTCTCCATTCCTTCTTCCTCATCCTTACACTGGTAGGACAGATCCGAGTTGACATTTCCTCCACCTGTAAGCCTTTCTCCAGCCACATTCAGCCTCTTGGCAACTCCGTTGGGCAAAGTGGACCTTTCCTTATCTTCACCTTTGTGACCCTCGCCCTTGGCTTGCCGCCGGGACCTTGATATCTGGCGGGTGCTTTTTTGTTGCTCGGCATCTGGAAAATGCTGGTTCTCATCACATTCCTCTGCTTCACCAGTTTCCATAGGCTCTCCAGCAGTGAGGCTCTGTGGGTTAGTAGGGAGATCATCGAATGAGGCACTGTTGGCTGTGGATTCTGAGGCAGACTGAGGTGATTCTTGTGGGATACTGCTTGGACTTACTTCTTCAGTAACTGTGCTTCCTGAAGGGCTTTTCTTAGAGAGGTCCAGGCCAAGCTCCAAAAGGCCACCACTGCTTGTAATGGGGCCATTGCTCCCATTCTTACTAGTAGAGGGACTGAGAGAGTTGGCTGGATTTGCACACTGAGCATTCCTGACAAAAACCTCATCCTCGGACAACTCATCTTTAAGGAGCTCATCATGTCTCTTTATTTTTTCACTGTCTTTAAACCCTGAAATTTGGTTTGGTGTGACAGGTGTTGAGGACAGCCTTTGGTTCCTAGAAGTTCTTCCATTGGTAGGAGTTGTGGGTTTGTTGTGGAGAGATCTACCGTTGCGTTTCAGCTTTTTTCTGCAGAGAGCAGCTAGGTCATGGAGTTGGAGGTAGCTTGCTGCCGTTAGGAGGGCATTAAAATTGTGGTCACTGACCTGATCTGAGGACAAAAGCTTGCCGGTGTAAATAAAGTCCAGTACTTGCCGAAAAATTGACGGATTGACCATATCGGTGTCGAGGTTAATTAAGTTGTCATGAAGGATGAGAGACTTAAAGTAGATACTACTGGCTGCCAGAATGTTCTTGTGCGCCCGGAAGAGGGCATTTTCTACAACTATAATCACATCACACAGATAACCTTTGGCTCTTTGTTGGTTCAGCTGCAGCAGCAATTGTTTGGCATGATTTGGCAGTTCCATTTCCAGCTTTTTTTCCTGCACCTAGACACCTGTAAAGATACATAAGAAGATCAAAAACAAGAATGAAACAAACAGAACACTCAAAATGCTGTTCAATCCATTTAAGATGGACAGTAATTTTCTGACAGGTAAGAATATATTGTGGCCTAAACTAAATCCAATATTAATTAGCTCAACATGTTGCAGAGGAAAAATTACTATTTCACAACCATAACAGACTTTCAAGCAGAAACCTGTGCTGCACAAAACACTACAGTTTCAGTCTTTGTAAGTGTAGACAATCTTATTTTTGCACTTTTTCCGAATACAAAAACAAATACAAACACCGAGTCCAAGCAGAAAGCAGGTAAGGCGGTGCAGCCAATAGTAACATTTTTCTCGACTTAGCCTTCTTAGCGTTCCTGCCACCACTCATTAATGCCAGCCTCCAGGGTCAGTCTCTTTGTTGAAAGGTGGGGGTTGGGGAATGGAGACCAGTGGATGTTTCTGGCTGGCTTGCATGAAGGACAACATGAAACTCGAGCCAGAGGAGATACTTAGGGTGTGGTGGGAACAGGTAAGCCAACAGTCCCTCCACTGGATAAGCAGGCCCTGACTTGTAACAGAATCTTTGCAATTTACAAGATAAAGGTTAAGTCATTTAGCAACAAGTGCTGGTATTGGTTGTGGAATATATAGGATATAACAATACTTGATCAATACTTCTAAAAGAAGTATGGTCGTTAGTAATCAAACTGCAACTACAAGCATATTTGTAGAGCCATTTATATCTACTGTAATGGATCTTACAATGGTTATAATCTAGGTGTGCATACATACATACATACATACATAATACTTTTCACCTAGAACTTAATGAATTAAGCCGAAGTAATATAGCATACGTAGTGTATAAATTCTAAACAAAAGTTTTTGTACCGTGGGAGGCATTACATTTTAATCTGTTTTGTAAATAAGAATATACAGAGGCTTCACAGACAGCTTAACTATTTATGATCTATTTGACAAACGTCAACCATGAGCATGTCTTTCACAGCAGGGAATGCCATACATTCAATCAGGATGTAGTCAGAGTCTTATAAAACAAGTTTAAAAAAAACAATTTTTTTTTATTGTAGAATTTCTGCAGCCAACAGAAGAGGTCAATGAAAAGCTGTGGAGAAGAATATTCATGGGTAAAAGAAGCTACAAGGATAACAAGTACAACCTTGTTATGGTTAGGCAACCGACCTTATTTAAGTAGCTCATGTGAACCGAGCTCTTCCTTTTAATATCTCCACTTACCACTGGTTTCTAGAAGTCGGAAGTATCTGACTTTAGTTCCAGTTAACCACCGCACACTGTAGAGTTTAGCCTTCTACTTCATTTAACACAACTGATTCAATGCATCAGCTCCTTATCTAGGACTTCATGGAGTCTATCCTTTGGGTTAGAAAAGGGTACACATAATTCACAAATCAGCCTTTGGGCCTCCAGTACTGCAGTCTGACACACCCGGTATCTCAGATGTCAGCCAGTGTAACTTTTCCATATGGCAAAAACTCAACATGTAATATATTGATTTAACACCCTACTTTGGCTAGATCACAGTGGATTACTGCACATTATTTTGCAGGGAGAAAAAACAAACAAAAACAACTTTGGTTAACAGCTTATGGGGGGGGGGGGGGGGGGGGGGGGCCTTTTGCAATTAGTCTTCCTCCAACATCAAAGCCAACCCTAATTCTATTCAGAGTGAGACCATCACTAAAAAGATAGTTTTCAGCCCTGAAGTATAAAAGCACACTTTAAGGATTACCAAAGTGACAACAAAAATCTCTCAGGTCTGCCTAACCACCGGCAGGAAAATAACAACAGTAAAGGCAATGAGAGAAAAGAATTTATCTGAATTGCGTGCACGGGTTGATAAGGTGCTGTTGACCCTCTTTATTGCTCTGTAGACATTCCTGTCCATGAACAGACCTGCACCGGCACCAAGATGAAGCAACTGGCCTAATCAACAAGATTGCTACCTGGAGAAAAAGCCAAAGTGCAAAGGAACAGATCTGACATACAATGGGTAAACTTGTGCGGCAACAAACATTAGCAGCCTTGGGGGAAAAAATTAAAAATTCATTGGATTCCACAAGCCATTGAGAACTTAATTTCTTTTCCCCATTTGTGCAGATCCTATAAAAACACAAAGGTGTCTGGAAACGCAACCAACATATTTACTCTGACATGACAATTTACTGCCCTTTCCTTGACCAGGCAAGAATTTGGCAAGAAGAATATCAATATATGGCAATATAGACCTTAAATACCTAAAGATGGAGCAACACAGCTAGGGTTAGGTGTGAAAAGTTGAATAACATCAGACCAGAAAATTGGTTTCCCCACAGTTATGTAAACATATCCTGATTGAAACACTGTTTTTAGAAACATACAAAGCCTTCTGTAAGAATTTATCTTTTCCACACAGATTGATAAGCTGCTCCTGACTCTTTTTACTGCTCTGTAGACATTCCTATCCATGAACAGACCTGCACCAGGACAGAGATGAAACAACTGGGCTAATCAGGGAGCTTGCTTGTAGGAGAAAAAAAAAAGTGCAACAACAAAAAGAAGCAAAGTCTAATGTGGGTTGTGATTTGCCACATAAACAAATCCAAAGCCACAAACTCCCTGTGGTCTGTTTTTATTGTGTTAAATAAAAACAGACCTATGCAAGGATTAAAAAGGTTTTGAAACATTGCGCTGGCTAGAACATATAAATACAGTTTATATGTTTACTAGGTCAAGGTAAATGGGCATTTTTTCAAAAGTGACTATAATAAAGATATTCTTTTTACACGTTACACACACGCAAGAGGCTACAAGTTTCCTTCCCTTGACCTTAGCTCAAAAGCCCCTATTTATGATTTCTGAAATATCAGAGAGAGATGAAAAGAAAAAGAAAGAAAAGAGAGAAGAAAAAAAAACACAATCTGCTAAGCATTTAAAAAGACAGCAGTCTTTACTCATTCCATAAACACTAATTTAATCAAAATGCCGGTTAGAACCAGGAGCATGTTATCTCAAGAATGCAAGACATCTTCATTTCACTGCCCAAACCCATTTTCATTTCCTATCAGAGACAAACCTTGTTTCTGTCAAACCTAACCATGAAGGTTCAGTAAATTCCACTCAGGTATACAAAAAGCAGTCTTGAGGTTGTCACAAACACAGTTTTTATGTGCGAGTCTGAATGATAACTTTTATGATAGCCTCAACTAGGACTCGGGACAAAAGATTGAAGTCGACGAATTAAAAAAAAGAAAAAGAAAAAAAAAAGATTTGAGCTGATGAAAATTAAAGGCTGTGTTCAGCTTTTCGACATTTTAATCTGTGTGCAAGAGTTTAGCTAGAAATGGTTAAAATTCGTCAAATGAGTCAAAGATTCTCTCTCCACTTTAAAAACTGGCTGCGACTAGACTTACTAAAATAATGAGTAAAAATTAAATGGTGAGATATTGCGCAGGTTGTGTGAGGCGACCTGGGACATCTAATTACCAAAAATATAATGCGTTAATGGAATAGTTAACCATTCTGAAATCCTAAATAAATAAATAAATAAACTGTTGAAATGTTACAATATACAAACATGCCAAGCATGCTGGGAAGGATTTCAGACATATGGCACTGCCTTAAAGCAACACAGTACATGTTATGTTATACATAAAAACACACACACCAAAAAAAAAAAAAAAAATACATTCATTTCCAGAGAAATGTCTATCATCCAAATTTCTATAAGCGTTTAACTGAAACATTTATCGTTCCAATTTTTACCCAATGACACAAACACAATGTGTGCACCTCCTGGGCAGGAAAAACCTTATACATTAATGTGAGTGCATGGGTGGGAGAAAAAGCCCTTGGGATTGCTCTCATTCAGGGAAACTGTCATGCACACTTCTACCTTCTGTGCCGAAAAGGCCACTGTAAAACAACACCCCTCCCCCCCCAAAGTCGTTAAAATAGACGAGATGAAAGGTTCACTTAAGAAATCCAATCACGTTTAGTACGAAAAAAGGAGAGAACCAGGAGAATAAAGTTGCCGTAAACGCCAGAGCTCGTCGCTTAGCATAATCGCCTGTTCAGAACGGCTTAGCTAATAGGAACAGAGAAAACGCAAACGTCGGGTTTTCTTCGATTATATCAAAATATGCTACTGCACATATTGGTAGGATTTTATTTAAAAACAACAACAAAATAGTTAAACTGTTGAACAGAAACAGAAGGCTGCTGCTGCGCGTGCACAATCCCAAACTACACAGACATATGTAGTAGTACACGCAAAACGCACGCGCAGCTTCCCCTTTACCGCAAAACAAGCTTTTATCTAGGATTCACGCGCGCGCGCGCACGCACACAAATTTGGACTACAAAAAAAGCAAACAAGATTAAAAATAAATAAATAAATAAATACGTAAACCCACAACTCGCTATTTGTCACACAGTCCAGAAACATACCGACATTATAAAACTGCTTCAAACAGAGCGACTTATCACGTTATTATTATGATTACTATTATTACTACTACTACTACACAAATGATGAAGAAAGCGATTTTTACCTAAAAGCAAATAATTCCAGTGAATAAAGGACATTGCCACTAGCTTGCCAAGCTTGTCCTGGTGTAAAGCACTAAACAAGAGAAGCCCCTGTGGGCGCACACACACATACAGTCTCTCTCTCTCTCCCTCGCGTGCGCGCGCGCACACACGCACACACACCGTGCTTTAGTTTCAGCAATATTATTTTATTTAAAAACCCGCATTCTTAAGGGGAAAAATGCATCCGAGTTGTTGTACCCTGCCGCCGAAAGGAGTGATAAAGATAAAGAAGAGTTTACCTGAATACAGCGACCGAAGCTCTTCACACAGCCATCCTGCTCTCTCATCTCACAGCTCTGCGAGCGCCATCTTGCAGGCTTGTGACGTGAAGAATCCTCACCCCTGACCCAAATTTGAATAAAAGCCAGGAAAAGAGGGGGTGAGAAAGGCAGAGGGGGAGAAGAGAGGGAGCCACCAATTCGCTTCAGTGCCCGAGGCGGTTTGCTTATATTCAGTTGTTTGTTGTATGATCCATTCACCCTCACCAGGCGCTACTGCCCACTGTCATATATACTCTCACTAATTATTAGGAATTATACATCCTTTAGCATACTGGCCTATAAAACAATAAAACCATTACCATGCACATATCATTAAAACCATTAACATTAAAACCACAATCGTACAAATCCCCTTGTGCCACCCCTCGCCCCGTGGTGCCGCAGGGCCTTTGGGGTGAGATGTCTGACATTGGAAGCGTGGATCCTTTGGGTGCTGTGGGTTGTGTGTTGGGCCCTTCATGATACGGACTTATTTGTCGGGTGCATCCCATGAGTGCTCAATCCAATTAGGATCTGGGGAATTTTGTGACCGGGTTGGTGTCCTTGGGCTCATTGTCTGCTGAGCCACAAACATAACATTTTACATTTTGCAAACAATAAACCATAATAAGGTCTGCTTGGTTTTGTGTGAATAAAATGAAGGAAGAAAGAATAGCAACAGAATTTTTCCTAAGAACTGTAGCACAACCTCTAATTTTCTCCATAATTTTCTATAATAAAAAAAGCACAAACTGTGCCTCATTCTACTCAGTTGACACACACAAAAATAACTTTATTACTATTTAACGCTCCTCATGTGTTTTTATGTTAATAATAATAATAATAATAATAATAATAATAATAATGTAGCAACATTTAATTTAGTTTTTTTGAAGGCACATTTGCTTTACAACAAACAACTTTTATACTGTACACACAGAGATGCTGTGTAATACAGCATAGAGCATTCAACCAGTAAGCAGCGGATTGAACAATAAAGATAAATGTTCCAGATTAATATTCAATGAGGAGGTTAAAAAATGCTTCCTGATATATGAATCTACACATTGTTTATGAGTATGAAAAAGATGAAAATGTAAACCATATGGTTTTGCAGCCATAAAAATTTTGATAAAACATAACAGTTATCATTTTTCATGAACAAATCAATGGAATATTTTTGAGGAATTACCTGCATTCATCCAGTAGTGTTTCAGTAGAATCTGTGCCAAAGTTTATTTTGATATTTACACTATCACTCATAGAGTGTATGCATAATAAGAGAGAGAAAAAGAGTGAGGGATTTACATGGCTCTTGATGGTGTCAGTTCAACAATGTTTCATCTGTCCTGGAGTGCACAGTGTAATGCATACAGTAATTTAGGAGTTTCCCGGTGTTTTAACACACTTGATCCAACTTGTTAGGTAATTATCATGCAGTTCATAAGCAGAATCATGTGTTTGTGCTAGTTCAGGTTTTCAGCAGATCTGGAAGTATTTCAAGGATATCAGTGTTCACCTTCCCACCTTGTTGTTCTAATAATCCTAGGACTTGATTTGAGGTGTTGAGACAGGACTTCATGCTGTGTACTCCTGCGCCACCCAGAGGATATTGAGAGACTTAAAAAAAATTCCCCCTTATGACGTTTCTCTCTTTCTCTCTTTAAAAAACAAACATGTTCATAATAATAATACACACACACAATATATTAATATATAATAATAATTATACATACATATTATTATAAACAAATTCTGTACATTTAAATGATTTATAGAATCTAAAACTAAATATTGTAAGATTCATATTTCACTGACATCTAATACAATATTGCATAAACTTATACATAAACAATAACCAAAAAAATTAAAATCAATTAGCTATAAACAACAATTTCCTCACTTGCTTCTACCTTCTACATTCTTTCTCTCAAAAAGCAATAAAGAGATTTAACAGTTCACTGGAATTTAACTGGTCTAATTTAAATCTCAGTTTAAATAGCATCAGCTTGAATCTAATGACAATTAAAAACAATGTTTATGGCTCTAATAAATAGACTATTAAATTGAATTATTGCATTATATGCATTTCTTGCATCTTGCTATAGAATGGATAACATTGAACAAATGCACTAATGTTTTGCCATGCAACTAGAACTGCTGATATTACATTACTCAACAACTTTAATCCACATACATAGACTTCAGCAATGACTAAAAACATTATAATAAAGAGTTTGTTCAGGTAAGGTCAAAAGTGTGGTCTTTTTTTTTTTGTCCACATTGGAAAATGTGAAGGAAAACATACAGTACTGACTAAAGCTCTTAAATTGGAGAGTTTGTTTATAATTCTTACATAAACATCTCCTTACAGAATGCTTTCTTGTATCAAATATTGTGCAAGATTTCTTTGCTGGTGTTTTAAATGGGCTTTTACTTTTAGAGCACTCACTCATCATAAATACCACTTAATCCTGTATTTAGGGTCCCAGGAGACTTAGGGCACCCTGGACGGTGCCAATCCATTGCAGGGCACAGACACACACGCACTCATTCACACACTACAGGCAATTTTGGGAACGCCAATTAGCCTAACCTACATATCTTTGGGTGGAAACCGGAGTACCCATAGGGAACCCACCAAGCACAGGGAGAACATGCAAACTCCATGCACACAGAGACGGAAATCGAGCCTGGCCGGGGATCGAACCCGGACTCTGGTGGGGCAAGGCGACAGTGCTAACCACTACACCACCATGCTGCTACTTTTAGAGCAACACTTTAAATTTAATTTAAATGATGACTCTACACAGAACTATTTTGATGACTCACAGTGACATTTAATTATGTAGGGTTTTTACTAAAAACAAGAACCATTCAGAAAAAACAAACACAGAAAAAACATAAAAATGTAGTTAAAGTAACAGTAAAAGACAGACATCTATTTAAATTTCTTATAAATTTACTGCTCTGTAACTTCACATTGTTTGTTCATATTTGAATTTCTGATGACACACGGTATGTGCTGGGGGGGGTTTCCAGGAGAATAGTTATATCTGTCGCGGTGCATTCTGGGTAGTTAGTCAGCAAATCCAAGATGGCGGCAAGCAGGAGGCTGCATAAGGTAAATACCCTGAGTAATCCCTAATTATTGTTGTTAAATAAGATTTATTCCACTCTCCGCCTAGTCGCTTATATGGCGTGCTTATTAGAAGCCGGTGTAAATTCAAAGTTGAATATTCCTGTAAGTTCTGTCTTAAGTCTGAGAAATATGATGATGGGGAAGCTAATAAGCTAGCCAGTTTAACGTTAGCCGACAGCCTGGTTATGTAGTTAGCCTGTTAGCCCGCTTGCTAGTGAAAAAGCGAATGAACATGTTCGCTTGCTAAGGCCGCCGGCAAAAAGAACCGAATGTACTTTGCGCTAAAGTGTCTTATATTTCTCGTAAGCGTCGTGTTTTAATTGTGGTTGAATTAAAGGTAAATAAATGGATTATCAGGCTGGTGTCACCTGTCTGAAAAGGTTTTGAGGAAACTGTTGGGTTAAAAGAGCTCAAGTTAGCTAGCCGAGGACTCAGATGGCCTAGGAGCAAATTAGCTAGCTGTGGGATTGCTGATGGGTTGTCAATTTAGTCATGTTATTGACAAAATCATAACCAGCTAGTTAACATTATAATTATGGAACCTTAGCTGGTATAGGCGACTGGCTTTCTTCTCGTTTTACAGTGTCGTTATACCTTCATGTAACACGGATTTTTAATAGCAAAAGTGTTAGTTGGACAGAAGCAGGAAGTCACCGAGGTGTCGAATGGGTGCAGCTTTGACTATGAGCACTTACATTTCACAGTATGCGAGACTCTCGTCGCTGAAAATCTCGAGATTTTTTTTTCTATTATTGTTAATGTAATTAACGCGATATCAGTCCCTAATTTATTCCCACATTTGTTAATTTGTAGTAGACTGTAATCTAAGCATTATGACGAAGCTGGTGATTCACACAGCAATTAAGTTCTCGTGAAGTATTCTGTTCTCATGAGTTCCAGTTTTAAGCTGAAAATGAAAATATAGCTGTATGAAGTTGTTTACCTCATCACCCATAAAAAATATATATTGATTGGCCAAGTCTTTTTATTAGTCTTGTGTTTGTGTTGGTACAGTATAATCTAACGTGATGTAAAGCTCAGAGCCTAGTATCAGGTGTACAAAGTGACCTCTATTGTCAAAAACATTTCTCGGATCTCTGCAATTTGTTTCATAGGAACTTGATGAAATCCGCAAGTCTGGAATGAAAAATTTCCGCAACATCCAAGTTGACGAGTCAAACATTTTGACTTGGCAAGGGCTTATTGTTCCTGTAAGTATGTGTTTTCATTGTATAGTGATATTTCATTGAATATATATTAAGTATGTTATACATTGTTACAGTATGTTATACATTAATTATTTTACTGCAATTATACATCGCAGTAAATTTAGAATCCATTGCAAATTGTGTCATGTGAGTTAGTAATTCTTAGATTTTAATATATTAATTTGACTACATTTATTTTATACCACTTTTAAAATCAGAAAGAAATCTGCAGTAAACAGGCAATGTGTTAAGTTTTGTGATGCTGCAGTTCAGTAATGCCAGAAGTTGTTTGGGTTTGAATATGAATATTTGTTTGGGTTTGAATATGTTACGACATGGAAATGCCCCAACAGCAGAAATACTAACTAATTCAAACTAGTTTTAAGACTCTGGCCTTGGAATGGAGGTTGCTCACAGAGGGCAAGATGAACTTGTGGGTGGGTCTTGCAGTGTTATTTGAATAATGCTTTTGTTATAGTGCAAAATACTGGCCTGCATTTAAATCCAACCCAAGGGCAAAAACTCCTAAAAATGCCTCTAATCCAACAGAGTTTGTTCAGATGGAGTTTTTAAAAAAATTTTTTTAGGCCTTTCTTTCATGAAGTGATCACGATTTGGTCAGGCATTGAGTTAATTTAAGTTAATTGAGCATTAGCATGTTTGTCAATGTTAAGTGGTGCATTAAAACATTAAAAAATGGATACTTAAATTAAGTGTTTTCACTTGTAACCAGATTAGGTAGAAATAATTAAAATGGATGTTTGTTAATTTCAGGACAACCCTCCGTACGATAAAGGTGCATTCCGGATTGAAATCATATTCCCTGCTGAGTATCCCTTTAAGCCACCCAAGATCACCTTCAAAACAAAGATTTACCACCCAAACATAGATGAGAAAGGTCAGGTGTGCTTGCCAGTCATAAGTGCTGAAAACTGGAAACCTGCAACCAAAACCGATCAAGGTAAGGGCTATGAACATGAACAAGCAATGTAGGCTTGAGTAATATAATATAAATGTAAATAATCAGCCGTTCTATTGAGGTCTCTGTTGTCCTTTCTTATCCAACAATTTTTTTTCTGTTTTTCTCCTCCCACAAATTAGTAATCCAGTCCCTCATCGCCCTTGTCAATGACCCTCAGCCAGAGCACCCACTGAGGGCCGATCTAGCAGAGGAATACTCGAAAGACCGTAAAAAATTCTTTAAGAACGCAGAAGAGTTTACAAAGAAACATGGTGAAAAGCGGCCGGTGGACTAATAAGATGAGTGTGACTTTCACTCCTCTCCTTTGCCCACCTCTCCAGATCTTTAAACCTCTGCCTCTACCTATCACCCTCCCACCCAAGCTCCCAGCATCCACTCCGAACTTGGAGCAGAGCATCCCAAAAGCATTTCAACCTCGCTACAGGACTTTTATGACTCAGTTCTACATGCCCTCTGGGTGCCAACTGGATGGCTGGTTTTTCTATAGTGTATAAAGCAAATGAGATCCAAATACAAGTGTAAATGGAAACTTGGACAAAATGGCAAGTTTTGGGTGAGGAGGGTGGGGGTAAATGCTGTTCCTTTTAATTTGTTCTTAATTTGCACAGAGCTGTGTACTGGTCATAAAACCTGCTGTGCAATGAACCGTGACTGTTTTTTTCCTTTCCCAGAGCAGATTACTACAGTGAATTCCATTCTGTTATGTCTTTTCGGACTTTCTCCTCCACAAAATTGTCTTTGTTCAGGCTAAAAACCATGGTAGGCGACACTTAATGTATCAAAATTCTAAAGGTGTGTGGCATACATTTCTTTTATATTTCTTTTTATTCTTATTGTTTTTGCTTAGGTTGCACTGTGTTCTGTGGAACGAAGTGTTATGTTCTTCATAACCTCTGTAATTCATCCAATATTCAAAACTTCAGCTTATTCACTGTTCCAGTATAATGTTTATGATGTTATAAAAAAGGAAGAAAAAAAAAACATCATTTGTGTCTGATTGTAAGAATGCTTTTACAGTAATAGAATATGGTTTGATACTATAACTTTCAAAATAGCTTATTTTACCTTTAATTGTACTTAAATAATGCCAGATTAACACACAACTGGGACCAGAATAATTTGTTTTATTATTATTTGCAAGCTATATTAACTCAGCAGAATACGGTAAGTCTGATGTATTCTTATCACCAAGTGGAACTAATTTATTTATACATGGTGGGTGACAACACAATAAACCCAACCCATCTTCTCATGTAGTCAGAATAAGAAGGTGGATCTTGTTTTCTGAATTAAAAAGACCTCAGCCATCTTTTTCAGATAACTTGTACTCGTGTAGTGTTAGTATTTGAATGAGCAATGCATTGACTGAAAAATGGCATGCAAATTGTACTATTTACATGCGTTAGAGCCATGGAAAGTCTGGTCATATAAAAAAAAACTGCATTGGCCTTGTGCTTCTATAAATTCTAATGGTTTAAGGTCAAACCACTCACTCACTTAACAGTGTCTTAAGAATGCTATATTTATAGTGGGTAGAACCAGTCAAGCATTCTACAAGACATTGTACACATTCTTTTGCGATCATGGTCTATACTGACATGATTGCATCATGCAGTGCCTGTTGATCTCACTCAATGCTGCAAATCTCTTGTTTTACCAAGTTCTATTACATTCAGACTAGGAAGGTCACTGAAGGAAACTTAGTGATGTTAGATGATGGGTAAATTGTGACCATGAAGGAATTGGGCTGTTGGATTTGAGTGAGTTTCTTGTTATTAAAAGTCAGTGTTTCTAGAAAACATTTCTCACAATATTACACCACTTCCACCAATGTGGAATGTTCACACCAGACAAGTTGTGTCCATTGAGTCATGCTGTTGGCACCAAATTCTTGCCCTATTATATCTGTGCCCCACCAGAAATCTAGATTCATCTGACCAGTCTTTTCCAGTCTTCAACCTGCCAGTTTTGGTGAATAAGATCGTATGAAGTGGTTATCTGAGTTACTCTAGCCTTTCTGTCAGTTGTAGAAAGGTTAGTATGAGGTACTGAGAAGCAGCCTGCACTCTTTGAACAACAGTGGGCATGGCAGATCATAAGGCACTAGCAGTTCACTCATCTACTCTGCAACCATTTAGTACTTTAGTTCAAGTAGTAGTGGATTTCCAGACAGTAAGGAATTACAGTAATCCTACCTAGAGGTGACACATGCATGAACTAATTTTTCTGCATCTTGTACAGTAGTGACAATACGTCCCTTATCTTGACAGTTCTCATCAACAAGGTACAAATGTTCATATACCGTACTTACAAGGTAGAAATAAATTAAGAGATGCACATATATGGGGCCTCCGTGGCCCAGTGGTTAAAGCGCTCGCCCGCTCATCCGGAGATCGCTAGTTCGAATCCCGGGTGATGCTGTAACCTCTCGCAGCCGGAGGTCTAGAGAGAGCTGATTGGCCGAGCTCTCTCAGAGGGGAGGGATGAGAGGTACATAGTGCTCCCACATTAAACACGACTCTACAGCCAGTCAGGGGCGTCTGTGAGCTCGCGCAGCGGAGGGAGCGGATAGCGCTGTCCTCCGAGTGTGTTACGCCGGCGCGAGCGAGCAGTTCGAAAAGATGCGTGTCGGCTGGCACGTGGTTCGGAACACGATAGTCTTCGGCCCTCCCGCTGAGTGGTAGTAGTAGCCTTAATGTGGGAGCCCCCTCGTGACGGGGAGGAATTGGACACAACTAAATTAAGGGAGATGGGGAAAATCCCCAAAAAAAAAAGAGATGCATAGAATGCATCCAATAGAGCATTGACAAAATGAGAGCATCCTATAGAATACATCCAATAGAGCAAAAAAAAAAAACAACATTTGTAGTTTTAAGACTTATATTTACAGAACTTCAAGTGTATGGTGTTACAGTGTGTGCACATAACTAACCAGTCTGCCTGATTAATGGTGTCTCTACCTGAAGCATGCTTCAGGGGGAAGCCCCTCTCCAGTGTTTTCTCAGACTTTTTGATTATCGGCATCTATGAAAATGATTGAGAATATTTATCCAAAAGAAATTTCTCAGCAAGTGGGAACAACGTGCTTGAGTTTGTAGGAGAAATCTTTAACAGGAAACAAAACATAATAAAAAGAAAGAAACCTTGGATGCATTTAAGTCAAAGGGGTGTTCCATGGACACATTCAAAACATTGAAAAAAGTCAGTAAACAAAGCAAAAAAACAAAGCTGGGAAACTGTAGACAGACAGGAATAATTAGCATAATTAGGATTTTACATATATGTTGCTGAGGTGTAAGATTACTTATTCTATGCTGCAGTTCTTTTTCATGACCATTACGCAAAGGCTATCATTACCAAGGCTGGTCCCATATTTGTGAACGTTAAGAATGAAAAAAATTATGAGAATATGTTTGTAATGTGTGAAGAGAGTTGTGTACGAACTATAATGACCAGGTTAAGCTCAGATGTCAGTAGGACGAAACCTTGAGAGGAACCAATCCTCATTTGGGTGATCTCAGATAGCAGGGATTGATCTGTAGTCATACTGTATGTTAGGTGGCTGGAAGTTCAGTATAACAGGAGAGGTGGTTAAGTTAATATGAAGTCCACTTTTGTTGGTGGAGACTCGGGTACAAAACTGTTTATGGGAATTTCAGTCTTAAACTACTGAGCAACTGCAGTCATCAACCGAATAAAATACTGTCTTTATGGTCAAGTGGGACCATGCCAAGTCACCACACGCATTCCAAGGTGACAATACAGGGCCATTCTCAGCAGCAAAGCAGAGGCCTCCATGTGGTGAGAACTTCAACCAGAAGTGAGGCAACAGTGATGTGTCAGACAGGTCTGAAGGAAAGTGGAGGACTGGTTCACTGGCAGCTCAGGAGTGTCATGTGTAGCTTGACACACACACACACACACAGAAAACAGTTAGGTATGCTAACAGTCACATAATATACAAGGCGAACGTATATTTGGTGCAGGGAACTAACTATGACAGTGTAACTAAAAGGGAGAGCCAGAAGGAAAGCCAAACATGAGGAATTCCTGGGAAGTAAAGCAACTCGTCACTTCACCGTGAACAAACCTGAGTGATTAGTGAGAGTGAGGAAGACAGCATCTAAACATACCAGTTCACCATAAAACTCTATGCCCATGAATAAATGCTTTTCCATCCTAAACTTAAACACTGACATTGTGTCTGAGTCCCAAATATGAATTGGAAGGCTATTACATCACTTTAGGGCTTTGTAAGGAAAAGCTCTGCCCTCTGCTGTAGTTTTCATAATATGAGGTACTGACAAGCAGCCTACACTCTTTGACCAACAGGCATGGCGGATCATAAGACACTTGATCAGTTCACTCAACTACTGTGACAATACAAATCTTATCTTGGCAATATTTCAAGCACCTTATTGAATCTATGCCACAAAGAAGTAAGGAAGTTCTGAATGCCAAGTTGGGTCTGACAGAGTACTATTTAGGTATACCTAATGTAGTGGCCAGTGACTTTGTTGTTGTTGTAACACATATTACATCCATTCAAACACGGTTTGAGTCTAAGGTCCTAGGCAAAATGGTAACCCTGGTTATGGAACAAGGATTAGCATTATGTGGTGTATTTCACTAAGCAGATATCGGCCTGGGAGTTAGGCCCACTAGATAATCTGTTCAAGGACAGAAAGAGAAAGAAGAAATTGTAAGTAGGGAGAAATCAGGTTTAAACATCCAAATGCTCTTAGCTTGTTCAGGGTCAGAGTGACACGGAAGCTTAGACCTGGTTACTTATGTAAAGTCACAGATTATTAAGTGCAATTAAGAGGATGGAGTTTAAACCAATAGAGCATTGACTAAATTTTATGCAAAAAAAAAAAAAAAAAAACATTTGTAGTTTTAAGACTTATATTTACAGAACTTCAAGTGTATGTGAGACATCCATTTAGATGTGGTGTTACAGTGTGTGCACATAACTAACCAGTCTGCCTGATTAATGGTGTCTCTACCTGAAGCATGGGGAAAGGCACCTTGATGTCCTCGCCCCTCTCCAGTGTTTTCTCAGACTTTTTGATTTTCGGCATCTATGAAAATGATTGAGAATATTTATCCAAAAGAAATTTCTCAGCAAGTGGGAACAACGTGCTTGAGTTTGTAGGAGAAATCTTTAACAGGAAACAAAACATAATAAAAAGAAAGAAACCTTGGATGCATTTAAGTCAAAGGGGTGTTCCATGGACACATTCAAAACATTGAAAAAAGTCAGTAAACAAAGCAAAAAAACAAAGCTGGGAAACTGTAGACAGACAGGAATAATTAGCATAATTAGGATTTTACATATATGTTGCTGAGGTGTAAGATTACTTATTCTATGCTGCAGTTCTTTTTCATGACCATTACGCAAAGGCTATCATTACCAAGGCTGGTCCCATATTTGTGAACGTTAAGAATGAAAAAAATTATGAGAATATGTTTGTAATGTGTGAAGAGAGTTGTGTACGAACTATAATGACCAGGTTAAGCTCAGATGTCAGTAGGACGAAACCTTGAGAGGAACCAATCCTCATTTGGGTGATCTCAGATAGCAGGGATTGATCTGTAGTCATACTGTATGTTAGGTGGCTGGAAGTTCAGTATAACAGGAGAGGTGGTTAAGTTAATATGAAGTCCACTTTTGTTGGTGGAGACTCGGGTACAAAACTGTTTATGGGAATTTCAGTCTTAAACTACTGAGCAACTGCAGTCATCAACCGAATAAAATACTGTCTTTATGGTCAAGTGGGACCATGCCAAGTCACCACACGCATTCCAAGGTGACAATACAGGGCCATTCTCAGCAGCAAAGCAGAGGCCTCCATGTGGTGAGAACTTCAACCAGAAGTGAGGCAACAGTGATGTGTCAGACAGGTCTGAAGGAAAGTGGAGGACTGGTTCACTGGCAGCTCAGGAGTGTCATGTGTAGCTTGACACACACACACACACACAGAAAACAGTTAGGTATGCTAACAGTCACATAATATACAAGGCGAACGTATATTTGGTGCAGGGAACTAACTATGACAGTGTAACTAAAAGGGAGAGCCAGAAGGAAAGCCAAACATGAGGAATTCCTGGGAAGTAAAGCAACTCGTCACTTCACCGTGAACAAACCTGAGTGATTAGTGAGAGTGAGGAAGACAGCATCTAAACATACCAGTTCACCATAAAACTCTATGCCCATGAATAAATGCTTTTCCATCCTAAACTTAAACACTGACATTGTGTCTGAGTCCCAAATATGAATTGGAAGGCTATTACATCACTTTAGGGCTTTGTAAGGAAAAGCTCTGCCCTCTGCTGTAGTTTTCATAATATGAGGTACTGACAAGCAGCCTACACTCTTTGACCAACAGGCATGGCGGATCATAAGACACTTGATCAGTTCACTCAACTACTGTGACAATACAAATCTTATCTTGGCAATATTTCAAGCACCTTATTGAATCTATGCCACAAAGAAGTAAGGAAGTTCTGAATGCCAAGTTGGGTCTGACAGAGTACTATTTAGGTATACCTAATGTAGTGGCCAGTGACTTTGTTGTTGTTGTAACACATATTACATCCATTCAAACACGGTTTGAGTCTAAGGTCCTAGGCAAAATGGTAACCCTGGTTATGGAACAAGGATTAGCATTATGTGGTGTATTTCACTAAGCAGATATCGGCCTGGGAGTTAGGCCCACTAGATAATCTGTTCAAGGACAGAAAGAGAAAGAAGAAATTGTAAGTAGGGAGAAATCAGGTTTAAACATCCAAATGCTCTTAGCTTGTTCAGGGTCAGAGTGACACGGAAGCTTAGACCTGGTTACTTATGTAAAGTCACAGATTATTAAGTGCAATTAAGAGGATGGAGTTTAAACCAATAGAGCATTGACTAAATTTTATGCAAAAAAAAAAAAAAAAAAACATTTGTAGTTTTAAGACTTATATTTACAGAACTTCAAGTGTATGTGAGACATCCATTTAGATGTGGTGTTACAGTGTGTGCACATAACTAACCAGTCTGCCTGATTAATGGTGTCTCTACCTGAAGCATGGGGAAAGGCACCTTGATGTCCTCGCCCCTCTCCAGTGTTTTCTCAGACTTTTTGATTTTCGGCATCTATGAAAATGATTGAGAATATTTATCCAAAAGAAATTTCTCAGCAAGTGGGAACAATGTGCTTGAGTTTGTAAGAGAAATCTTTAACAGGAAACAAAACATAATAAAAAGAAAGAAACCTTTTATGCATTTAAGTCAAAGGGGTGTTCCATGGACACATTCAAAACATTGAAAAAAGTCAGTAAACAAAGCAAAAAAACAAAGCTGGGAAACTGTAGACAGACAGGAATAATTAGCATAATTAGGATTTTATCATTTGAAATCATAGATACATTTTTATTTTTTGTCTTTTAGATGAACTCAAACACTTAAGTTAAACATGTAGTACATCTGACTATGACACCTGTCAGTGAGCTATACATAACTACTGGACATAACTCCAAAATGTCAAACAGTAACGGAACAAAGTTGAGCAAGGAAAGACCAATATCTGGTCATCTCTAAAGCATGATCTACGGCAGCTGGCATGTAATCACATGAGTCATAGGTGGAATCAACAGATGGACATTTCAGATGGCTCTAGTCTATGTAATATTTTTAAACTGCAATAGCTGAGGCATACTGAATTAGAATAAACCTGATTGATTTTTTTTTATTACCCGGAGCTTCTACATAATACAACAGGAGCTTTGTACAAACAGCAGCCAATTATCCAGAAAAGGGAGCTGCAGAAATTCTAACATTCTAAGAGCTCTTATGCAACTTACCTTCCAAACACTTCTAGAGCGAAGCCAAAGAGAAGGAAACTGGATTGAAATCGCTGCTCATACACAGATCAGCCATAATATTAAAACTATTAACATTAAAGCTACCAGGGCACCTCTGGCCCCTCGCTGTGTGCCAGGACATGGCAGTGGATCCTTTATGTGCTGTGGGTTGTGGCGCGAGGTATACACATCCCATGGGCAGTAAACAGATTTTGATCTGGGAAGTGTGGAGGTTGGCTTGGTGGCCTTGGCCTCTTTGCCTGCTGGGCTTAGCACATGGCAGGCTGTGGTGCACTGGGTGTTTTGTAATCTCTCTATTGCAGCCAGTATAATTTTTTTGTCATCAATGTATGGTTTGATTGTATGGTTGAGTTGAACAGGTCATGTCTAAAAGAACTAAACTGTAACTGTAAAAGAACTTGAGGCTATTTTTGGCCTCTTTCTCTAGTTGCAGTTGCACTGTTGCAGTCTACATTGGCAGTTGACTTTTACATCTTACATCAGGAATGGACTGCCAGAGGATGTGTGATACAGATGATGTCACATTCCAATGTTTCACCTTAGAATGTTTAATGTATTCCAAAACAGTCCTTGGATGCTCTGAGGTATCATTAACTGGATGGGAGCTCATGCCCTGATTTATTTCCCCTGAGCTGTTGCAATGGCACCAACTAGGGCTGCATGTGGGAATAGTGTTAGCTTGAGTCCTCAGATAAATTGTTTGCATTTTAGATGAAAATCAACTGCTTCCTTGGCTTAGGTACACTGGGTACACATTTGAATTAAATTAATCCATCAGCCTGTAGATCACTTATGGTAAAAAGTGACTCATGACTCCTTAATAACTTCCTAAAAAAGTGACTAATAACCTTAACAACAACCTTTTACTAATAGGCTAATTGTTAAGGCTAATAACTTTAACAAGCTCAGTATGAGTGGCATCATATTGAGTGACATCTCTTATCGCAAAAATTGGCAAATAACGTCCCAAGTGAAATCAAACTGAATGATGTCACATTTCGTGAATTCATAGTGCAATGCTTTTTTTCCACCACCTGGGACTTTTTGGAGGTCTTAATATGCTCAAAAACACACAGGTTGCATGGTGCGCCCTGGCGGTGATGGCGCAGGTGCTTGGGCCCGCTCATCGTTGCTTGCAACTATATTTCCATGTTGTACACGCACACTGGAGAACATTTAAAAATGAAAAAAAAAAAATGACAGTGGTAGGTTTCTTGTCTACCATGTGAAAGGCCGGGTTCTATTCCCAGCCAATGTCCAAACCCCAGCCACTCGATGCAGTGCCAGTCCCAAGCCCGGATAAAATGGGAGAGTGGCATCAGGAAGGGCATCCGGTGTAAATCCTGTGCCAAGACCAAAAGACCAACATCAGCCTATATACTAATAATGAAGATATTAGCATCAACCATGTTTTTAAATTTTTCTCCCTACTATGTAGCCAAAAGGCGAGGAGAATAAACCGTGGAGGTTTTCTTTATATCTCAACGTATTCCTCTTTAAAATAACCATAGAAAACGAACTGTTTTGGGGTTAGATCACAAATAGCATCAAGTGGAAAATGAGTTCTAGTTGTGGTCACAGACTCTCCCCACCTGCATGGGAACATTTTTCCAATCTTCAGTTGTCCCTCTTCAGTGAACCTGTGTCCAGGATAGCCTCAGATTTCTCTTCCTGGCTGAAAGGAGTGAAATTTAATCGGTCTTCTGCAGTTGTAGCACATCCATTTCACCACCATTAGTTATTTGAGTACCAAAAGACTCATGGCTCTGATCGAGCCCACAGATTGCTTTTTGTTTTCTGCAATATCTGTGTAAACTTTGCCTTCACATGATTGGCTGATTGATTAATAGCAGAAAGAGGCAGGGGTACAGGTGAATAATGTAGTCAGTCAGTGTATTTTTTATTTCCACGTACAATGCTTACTTTTTGAAGACAGATATAATTGTTTGCAGCTGACTACATTAAACTAGCAACACATAGACCAAATGAGTGCATTGAATCACACAGCTTTGTGCATGAAAAAAACAAACAAGCAATTACACTGATTAAATTTCACAGTAGCATTTTAAATAAACAAATGGTTATTAGTTACATTCGTTAATTCAAACGGATATGGTAACTGTTAAATTATTTACAATTACAAAACAAAAATGAAAGCTTTACAAATTTTATTCTGGCATGCTGGGACATTATTAGTATTGCTTGGACGTTTAAATGGCAAGAAATCCTTTTCCAATTATTTTCATTTTCTCTTAGATAGCAAATGCTACAGATGTGATAGGAATTATAATCAAATAAAAAGACCTTACGCATGGTACTTTAGTATTTCTGAGTTGCAGAGTAAAATGCTTTTTATATACACTGATAATAATGCAAGACTAATACCTTATTAAACATAAATCAGACATTTGTAATATGAGACCATTCAATCTGCTATCAAAAAAAATATAACATAAATAAATCACAACAAAAGCAGCATTTCATTTTCTATTTATATCATCACTAATATAATTTCACAAATAACTAAAGGTGCTGTGCGGGCTTAATCCCTGAGATTGCATGATGGTTCACTCTTCTCCACTAGGTGGAGCCATTGTTAATGCAATAGACCACAATGAACACCTTCACAGCCATTTAAACAAAGAGACATGGATGAACACAATGTTTAAATGTGTTCAGTCTGTCACACCATCAGTACCTTAATTGATTGAAGTCATTGTGTTTCAGCATGGCCCCATGATATTCTGTTTCAGTGCAAACATTTTAAAATTTAGGAAAGTCCAAATCATTCTGCCTTTGAGTATGATTTTTGTTTTTTTTACACAGATATTTCGCATTCAGTAGAAAGGCACAGTATGACCTGAGTATTATATTAGAAAATATTCTACATCTAGTATTTTAAATGTCCCATAAATATTACATAATAAGAAACGTGATACAGGAACAGTATTATAAGATGGATGTGTTTATGTACAATTAAGACCAAAAGGTTACAGACTCTATTAGTTTTTTTTTTACTTTCTTACTCTTTTTTTTTTTTTTTATTGTTAATGGCTTGAATTCATAGACTTCCACACGCTTCACTT
This sequence comes from Clarias magur, assembly GCA_013621035.1. Lineage (NCBI taxonomy): Eukaryota > Metazoa > Chordata > Actinopteri > Siluriformes > Clariidae > Clarias > Clarias magur. The sequence goes on along the minus strand of QNUK01000027.1, from coordinate 525,281 downwards.
TCCTGAAATTTCTCTTGACCAGAACCAGTGTAAATCAGTCAGGTTTGACATCCCTCTTTCTCAGACACATTTTTTCTTCTTTTTATTTTTTAAATTGGGAACTGGGTTATGGTCAGGTCTTTATGATGGCCACTCCACTATTTTCACTTTGTTTTCTTTACATCTTTACAATTTCTTTTAAAAGAAAAAAAAGTACATTTAGGGTCAGTGTCCTATAAATTCAGTTGTGACCAAATGTAACTTGAGATTTTGAGGTGTTGCTTCAGTATTCTTTTCAGATAATCCTCTTTTCTCATGACAACTGTCTACTGTATTTTTTTTTAAAAGGACACCAGTCCCTAATACACAAGTGGAATACCCAATTCCACAAGATGATGCTCTCAGCGCCACACTTCACAATGGGGATGAAAAATTAAAAGGCTCAATTCAGATTATAAGACTCACCCTTTCCCCCAATACCTATCATTGATCATTTTGGCCATGCAGGACATTTTTACTAGCATTTTCTTGTTACTTCATCTGACCTGAGAACACTCCTCCAACAGCCTGAATCTTGCCTAAAAACCTAATTCTGGCTTGTTTTTATGCCAGTCTTGGAGGACAGGCTTCCTCCTTTCTCCTTCAGATCATGGTGATGCAGGACTCTCTTAATTCACATTAAATTATATTTACATTATGGCCTTTGGCAGATGCCCGTATCCAGAGTGACTCTGGTACCTGATGCCTCTCATCCGTTCTTTTGTTGCTGTCTCATGGTTTAGTTGAACCTTTCAAGTTTGTTCATCCATCTCTTTTAATATGTAGCTCCATCCTGAACAATGCTCTGATGTCACGTAGAAAAGTAAGCATGAATGCCTTGTTTAGCCAGATTGAGATCAGGGCCCTGTGTAGGCCACGCAAGTTCTTATATATATTTGTGGAAACTTCCATACTGTTTAAAAAGATGCTCAAATTGATATATGTATGCTTTTAATCTCCTGGAATTTAAAGCTGAAATACCGCTTTTGCTAATGAATTGTTTTCAAATGACCGCTGATATGAAGAAATTAAATGCCATAATTGACTTACCAAAAGAAATATACGGTAAAAAAAAATATAAACGAATATAATCAGCCTAAGTGTATTAAAACATCTGCCCTGCACTGTATAAATGTCATGTGTGATCAAACTGGTGAGATAATCAGGATCTCTCAACATTCCCACATTTAGCTCTCACAGAAGGGCTAAAAGATGACTTTAGTTGCCAGGTGGGACTCTTGGTTCAAGCCTTAGAGACAGTTCATACAGTGTGTCATCATCCATAACGAGCATTTTGTCAAGCAGGAACTGTGTCACCTGTTCAGAAGAGGGAAGGAAGATGAATTACAAAACATTTGCCAAAGTCCCTCTAAGCTAGAAAATCTGTGAAACAAAACATAACATATTTAATACAATTAATAAAATCTAACTTATTTAAACATCTTTTAAAAGCTGACATTTTAAAGAGCTGAATTACTTTGATAAGTAGTGTTTAAAATTAGCATCTGCTCCCCAATATACAATGTACTGCTGTAATGCTTAGATGATAAAGTACCTTGGGTTGATGCTCTATCCTGTAGGAGGCCTGCTGAAACTGTCGTATCTCCCTTATGATGTGAGAAATCTGCAGATTACACACAGAGATTTTATTACTGCTCAATATATTAAAGGGATAGTTTGGGGTCTGTCTTACAGTAAATCTTAAGATTTAAGTCTCAAAATTCTGTTTAGAGTCCAGTGTTGAAATAAGGTTTAGAGCATTTGTGCATATTCCTGGTACCAAATTGACAATATTAATGATGTGTAAGGTGATGTGGACCTTTGTATTTACTGCTTTATCCTGTATGCAACATCGCGGTGGGCCTAGAGCTTATCACAGTAGACTTAGGGCACGAGGCAGGGTACATCCTGGACAGAGTGCCAATCCATGGCAGGGTACACACATATACGCTCATTCTTATATGCTCAATCACACTCTACTGGCAGTTTGGGAATTACAATTAGCCTAATCTGTATGTCTGTACTGTGGGAGGAAACCAGAATGCCCGGAGAAAACCCACCAAACATGCGGAGAACATGCACCATGCAGACAGACTTGAGGCTGTAATCGAAACCGGCACGTGGAGATGCAAGGCGAAAGTGCTAACCACTAAGCCACTATGGCAATAAATGATGACTTTTTTTTTTTATTAAAATTTTTTTTAACAACAGTAACCATAACAATATTCTGTGTATGTATAAAATACACTGCCTGGCCCAAAGAAAAGTTGCATACAGTACAATATTTGGAACGTTTGTGTATTTGCAACCATTAAAACATTTATTTCCATTCAATTTTTGGGCAAGATCTTGTATTGATGAGTGTTTTGGAGGATCTTCAGCACATCCCAAAGGGGTTAGGGTGGTGGCAGTTCATGTGTGAAAATGATTCCTCATGCTCCCAGAATCACTCCTTCACAATTTGAGCCTGATGAAGCTTGACATTTTGAGTTTGAGTTGGAATATGCCCATGTCATCAAGAATGAAAAAATATATTGATGGGATAACCTGGCCATTCTGTACATTAGTTTGCTGACATAACGTTGCTGTGTCTTGACCTGACCAATTAAAGCACTCCCAGTTCTAGGCTTGTACAGTGGCCTATATGCCTAATGAATACAACTATCCCAAAACCTTTGAGGGGAATCGCTTATACATACAGTAGCAGTTGTTGATGTATTACAAATGTTTAAGTGATATCTAATCAAAGTTATATATCTTTTCATCCAACCACAACGGTTCAGCTCTATCCTTCCTTGTTTAAATAATTACTTCTAATAATAATTCCAATAATCCCAACAATCTCCTGTTTTCTTTGCTTGATGCAGGCAAAAATCTGACTCTTCTGACACACAGTGACATATTTTCCATGACTATGCAGAGTATGCCTTCTGGCAGGGTTGTTTAAATGATGAGAAGCTAATCATTTAGTGTTAGAAATTGCTGCCAGATGACAAATATTAATCACTGAAGTAATTATTTTTAATAATAAGTTAATATTGCTTTCTTAAATTAAGCATTTTCTTTTTGAAATAAAAATATTGACTTTTTAGCGAAAGAGTGCATATTTTAACACATCTCAGTTTACTACATATACACATAATATTATGTACTAAGCCATTAAAAGTAAAGCATTTAGTTACGTTGCTAGCTAACATGGCAATCCTGTTAATTACATAAAGTAATTTATAGTCAATTCTACCTACCTAACACCTAGACATTTATTAACTGTGTTTGAATATATGGGGCGTCAAATGTAAAAGGTAAAATATTTCACTCACTCACTCACTCACTCATCGTCTATACCACTTATCCTGGACAGGGTGTCAATCCATCGCAATAAATATTTTTTCCTTATATTTTAAAAAGTTGAGGTCATTTTGATACAATTATGCACTGACAAATGTAAAATAACAACTTTAACTTATAACATGAAAATGCAAATGTTAAATATAAGAGTTGAATCTAAATGTTAAATATAATTGCACATGTTACATTTATCTCCAGATGTGAAATCTCAAAGCTAAATGTATGCATGCATGTTTTGTTCATATGCTAACTGCCAACATGTGCGTGCCATGGGAACCACCATGCTGCGCTAGCACTCTAACAACACTGAAGGTTGTCAAAAGCAATTCTGCTGGTGGCATTTTGGGCTGAAAACAGTCCTTGTCTGCCAAGATGTAGTTTCAAAGTAATTAACTGAAATAAATCGAGCCCATTTCTAACAACATAAGCTATGGCAAACGGAAAATTTTAATGTAGGTAGTGTAGACCTATATAAAACATACTGAAATACATATACAGTACATTGTAGTGATTGATTTGGGATTACAACTGCCAAATTTTTAAATTATCCTCTGTTAGAGGGATAAAAAAAATACAAAAGTAGGCTAATGTTAAGGAAGGTAGTTAGCACTAGCTAGTAAGGTGAGCAGCTTAGCTTCGACTAATGTAATGTAATCTAATGTGTGTTTACTTAAGTACATCTGTAATTTCAAGGTAGACACTAGTTTTAGGGTTTACCAGCTGTAGGCATTGTGTTTCCAAAACAACAGTGGACTCTTTATACAGACTACAATTGTTCTGAAGCTAGCATCGTAGCATCGCGTTTACCTGGAAACCAACATGTTTTCCCAGTGAAACATACTTGGCAAGAACAGGGGCAAGTTTAGTATACGAACCAAAAAATGTCCACATTCAATATTTATTTCAAATTTTTATATATAAAAAAATTAGCTTTTACACTGCTATTTAATAATTAGATTAATTTCAAAACCTCTTGCTTGAGAGGGGAAAGTTGTCCATCAGGCAATTTTTTTCAACTTGTCCTACTTTTGGCAAGACCAACAAAATGCAGCAACAGCCCCGTGAACATGCATGTGCTACTGTAGGGATTTTATCCACAGACACATGGTAACAAGAAACAGGGGACAGGTCTGACATTTCCCAACCGAAAATGCAGCACACATGAGTCTGTGTATGAGCAGACACCTCTTTAATACACTTTAATAAATGAGATCCTAGGCACACAGTAAATGATACACAGTAATCCAGTATGCCATCATACTTTTTATACTGTAGGCCATATTGACCCCTGTGCAATGTCTCATCATCATTACAAGCCTATACCTACACTTACCATCCACTTTATTGTGTACCTAAACATTTCTGCTGTTATATGATTCATGTGGCAGCAATGCAATAAAAAAAAACATGCAGCTACAATTCAAAAGGTTTGGTAATGTTCTGGAATGGTTTGAGTATTACTGAACCTGATAAACCTTACACAGAATGGAGCAAATAACAAAAAAACATGTTGGGTGACAGATCTCTGTGTAGAAACGAAAGAGGTCAAAGGATAAACACAAGATTGGTTCAAGCTGCCAAGAAATATTAAACCTTGCTATAACAGCAGAAGACCACATCAGGCTCCACTGCTTTTAGTTAGGAACAGGAATCTGAGGCTATGATGACCACAGGCTGGTTAAACTGCCATTTTCCCATTCTTCAACTAAAAATTACAACAGAGGTTTAAGTCTAAACAGCGACGTGTGATTGTGCAGGAAAAATCAGTTATGAGAGTAAAAAGTGCTACATGCCCTGCTACACTAACGCACTTATCCCAGCATTTTACTAGTACAGTGGAACCTCGGATTGCGAGTAACGTGGTTTGCGAGTTTTCCGCAAACCAAGCAAAGATTTTTAATACATTTTTATTTGGAAACCGAGCAAGTATTAGTTTACGAATATCATGTATCACGATGCGACTCTTATTTTGACACAGAGCGTCACTCTCTCACCTTCCCCTCCTCCCCCCTCCCCCCACAGCTTCGCAAACACACAGAAACTCTCTGTCGCGATTCTTTTCAAAGGTAAGGTGCTGGTCCATTTATTTATTTATTTATTTTTACTTTACAGCAGTGATTCCCTTAGTATGCACTGACGGCAGGTCAGAGAGATTTCTTTTTTCCCTGTCAAAACGGTGTTTCTGTGTTTATGTGTGTGTCCATTTGTTGTGAAACTTAAGTGATTCTGTTAATATACGCTCATGCCAGTCTCAGAGAGATTCCACTGTGGAATGAATAATTTGAGTTTTCATTATTTGTTATGGGAAATGATTATTTGGTTTACGAGTGTTTTGGAATACGAGCCCACTTCCGGAACGAATTATGATCGTAATCCAAGGTTCCACTGTACATGGATATCATCAAGGTAGAAAGTTTTCTTAGTACGCCAGAGATGTGATCAATCTTCCTGATTCACATCTGAAACGCTGGCCTCCCAGGAATTTATTTAATGGCACAAACATGTGGAAATCACTTTGCCATGAATGCGGATGTGGCAGTAACTCCCAGCAATCGCAGGGCCGTTTGTGAACTATTGTATGTACAGTTCCCACAGACAGATGCATCTCATCCACAGGTAAATGTGTTCTTATATACATTTAACTGTAATAAATAAATAAATAAACAAATTCTACTGTATAATAGCTCAACGTTAGCTTGACCGTTAATGCTTGGTTACAAGTTTTATAGGTGTGTGTGTGTGTGTTTGTGTGTTTGTGTGCGCGTGTTTGTCTGCGCGCAAGGAAAAGATGGAAACTGAATGAATGTTTGGAAGAAGTATGTTTTATGCCCACCATTCTCATTTTGGAGAAATTGACCAGCCCTTCTTCTGTGAAATTTGGTGTACCTTCTTCAATAAATGCCAAGTCTGTTAGGTACATCCCCAAATATGGCACACATGGGGGATTGCAGCTGTGGGTAATAGGAAAGAAATATTATACACCATTCTAGAAACATTCTAGGTAGTATTGTATCATTATCATAGTACAAGCTTACTTTTTTAGGGTTTCTCTTAGGTTTTTAAATCTTCCTTCAGAAGACACTATTTTCTGCAGCCTGTCCATTAATGCTTTGGCCTTAAAAGGAAAAATGCAACCATTTGCATTTAGTCAAAACATATAAACTAGAAGTATTTTCTATACCTATTCCTTGGTTGGATGTTTAATTATTAGACATAATTTAATGTTTGCATGGCAGTGTACCTGCTTGCAGACTTTAGCCCAGGTCTTTTTCAACCTAAATATGGCACTGCGATTTAGAGCGGATGTGATCTCCAACACTCCGTTGTAGTTGTTGAGGCAGCGACAGATATCAGCCACCGCCAACCATTTGTCAATTGAGTTAGCCCTGAAGCTCACCTCTGTGTGGGACATGATCTCAGATGCCACCAGATTACTCATCTGCGAGATTGAGTGTGTGTGTGTGTATGTGTGTGTGTGTGATTGAGAAAAAGAGAGAGAGAGAGAGTGTGTATGTGTGTGTGTGAGATAGAGAGTGAGGGAGTTAGAGAGTGAGAGAGGAAGAGAGAGAAAGAGTGTGTGAGTGAGAGTGTGTGGGGGTGTGTGTATGTGTGTGTGTGTGAGAGAGAGAGAGAGAGAGAGAGAGAGAGAGAGACTATTAGCTGAATAAAGGCAAGTAAACCTGCTTGAAAATCTTTGATTTGTTTGTCTGTGCTTGCTCACATCATTGAAGTGCTGACTGGTCTTCATGATGTATGGTGTTCTTTCATTTTTGTCCATTTTCATCCATCCTTGGCCAAGAAATTCCCTGCCAGAAGCAACAGGAACGTTATATTAAGACACATAAGAGATTACAGTAGGTCACTGGTTCCCAACCCGGATCAGGGATTAACCCTGTGCTATAAATGCTACGTTTTTTCCTGCTCGAACACACCCACATCAGATAGGCAGCTAATTACCACCCCCTCCTGAGTTGAAGTGTGTATTAGCTCAGCAAAAACACTAAAATGCAGAACAAGAGGTATTCAAGTATTCTAAACCAGTGCAACCCTGCCGAGGAAATTCTATTTATGTAATCTCTTTCTGTGTCTTTATATCTATCTTCTGAGAGAAGTCTACAATAATCCCATAAGAAATATTATGTTATAGGTACTTTTATATTTGCTTATATAGCTGATATTGCTTATGTGCTGATATAGAACATGTATTACCCTATGGTACATGGTTCTACCTTGCACTGCGGTACTACGGAACACACTATGAGATACTGTATTACTGAAGTACCACTGTAATTCTAAACTGCTTATCCTATACAGGATGAGGTTGCATGAGGTTTGAACCTATTTCAGAAGACTTTGGGCACGAGGCAGGGCACACCCTGGACAAGGTGAGCTATCCATCACTACCGCCAATTTGAGAAAGCCAGTTAATCTGTGAGAGAAAATCGGAGTACCTGGGTTTGGAAACCCTGAGGAGAACATGCAAATTTCATGTACGCAGACCCGTGGCGGGAATAGAACCGTCAACCCTAGAGATGTGAGGCCACAGTGCTAGCGGCTATACTACCCACCCTGCCGCCCTATCACTGCAATATACCCATGGTAAACTAGCACATATAAGCAATAGTAAACTTTAGGGTCATATGTCATGTATTTACCACGAAACTGCCTATTTAGCAGGATCTATTGAAAGATACTCACTCATAGGGAATATTTCTGAACACAATATGGTCCAGTAAGGTGATTTGCTCAGCCAGCTCCATAGCAGACAGAGACTCAAAACACTCCATTTTGGGGTATTTGGCCTGAGACACACACACACACACACACACACACACACACACACACACACACACACACACACACACACACACACACACAAAGTCACATCAAGAAAAAAACACATAAAGGTTATAGAAGTGTATACAATATCTACAATATGTAGGTGTTAAATTTACGGTAAACTCTACTCAGTAATCTATCAGATTTACTACTGAGATCTACTTAGACACTTAAAAGATCTGCTTAACAGTTACATATGATTTAATGATTAATCCAATGTAACTACTTACTACCTCTTTATTTGTTTGAGGCTTGGCTGATTAGGATAAAAGCTTTTTAGCTCAATATTTCACTGTAAACATTCAATACACACATGTAAAGCGCACAGCCGGTGCTCACCGTTTGGAGAATATCGTTAATTTTAAGCTGTGTGTCATCTGGTTCTTCTTGAGAAAGGGCACTGGAGGATCAGAAAGGGTACAGGATGGACATTATTTGCAGACTATTTATTACCTGGGAACAATTTTTCTTGGCAATGCAGCACAACCTACCAATCAAAAAACAAAATGGCAATGCTGGTCACAATAGAAAGGCACCAGAACATCCAGTGCACCACAGCCCCATCGCGGCAAAGAGCCAAAGACACCTGCCCAGCCTCTCACCTCCCAAGATCCCAATTCGATCGAGCACCCATGGGATATTCCAGGCAAACAAATCTAATCCACTGAGGCCCTAACCTGCAACTCACAGTCAATGCCCTGGTGCCAGACACCCCAGCACACGCCAGAGGTCTTGTACATGCCTGAGGAGCCAGAACGGCCCAGGTTACACGAAGGGATAATAAAACCTATACTGTATAATACTGGGCATAATATTTTGCGTTGTAATGTTGTGGCTGATCAATGTATGTAGACTTGAATAAGCAGTACTGGTGGTACATTTTAATCTAATAACACTTATTAAACCTATAATAATAAATAGTAAATATATAATGTACTTTATATAGTGAAATAAAGTAATTTTTTTTATATTCACATTGTTCAAGACTATGAATACATTTGACTATACACACACATTTGTTACGATCAGTTGAACTAAAACCCTGCTTCATTAGAGAAGAGCTGCATCTCTACAGACTTGCATTGGCTTATGAACGATTCTCGCCCCTGCTAATGTGGCAGTGGTGATGACGTATGAAGGCAGGAAGTCGTGAATCCCTGAAACCCATCAACACTCAAGGACCAAAGGAGCGAAGAAAAGCACACAAGCTTCATTCTTGGGCACACTACAAATCTTAGGAAAGCTTTACAGAAAGCTTTAAAATGTAAATAAGTCATTTCTGAGTGTGATATGCTTTAGAAGTTACAGTAAAAAAAAAAACTGTTTTGATGGAATGCAAAAATCCTACAATTAGCACAAATTAATGGCTCAGTAGAATTAATACTCTAGATTTATTATTTGTTTTGGATTTTATAAGCCATAACAGTAAACATGACATGTAGGCTACAAAATCTATACGTTCTTATAGTGTATAGTCTGTATAAAGGTAATGCCAGCGGTCAGGGCGATAAGACTTCTGGTACAACCTTAGCATGTTGGTTGTGGCTTTTCTTTCCTGAGGTAGCAGGTCGGGATCCCTCAGCACTTCCTCTAGCAGAGTGATCACGTCCGCCTTCAGTTCACTGTTCATTTCAAAGTCCTGTACATCACACATACACATAAACATTACATTTATTAATTCATCTTCAATAAACTCTGTAAATGACCACAGGGTTGTGAAGGAGCCTGAACAGGCAGGAATACACCCTGGATGAAAAGCAAGTTTATTACAGTATACATATTAGAGCATGGCCAAATAATCAACAGTGTTGCCATGAAGCTAGATTAAAAAAATAAATAAAAAATTGCACTCACTAGAGTAATCTCAAAACATTGCTGCTGGTCATAAAATCATGGTGTGACCGGATAGAGGAATTAAAGTCATCTCGTGCTGACAGTCACGGTAGAAACATTTATTCCAATGGCTTTAATTTAATCTATGTAACTAAATGAATCGAGTTTGCATGTTGTCCCCGTGCTTGGTGTGTTATCTCTGGGTACGCCAGTTTTCTCCCACAGTCCAAAGATATGCAGATTAGACTAACTCGTGTTCCCAAATTGCCCATAGTATGTGAGTGTATGTATGTGCCCTATGATTCATTGAGGGGTGTACCCCAATTGCCCTAAGTCTGGTGGGCCACCATGGCAATTGAAATATGGAAAAACAGTGAGATATGAAAAAATGAGGTGTGGCTCATGACTGTAGGTGATACAGGAGATTATGGCACTAACCTGTGAGTGTTTGGAAACCCAGTGCCGCAGGACATTGAGCACCCTGTTTGTAGCAGCTCGGCGGATAAGAAACTCCTTGTCATATGACTTCTCTGGGCTGGTGAAACCTAGTGAGAGTATTAGACTATGACTGAGCATAATCCTGAAGATACATCATATGGCCAAAAGTTTATGAAAACAAGGCCATCACACACACGCACATGCTTTTTCATCATCCGATTCCAGATTTTGTCCCCCATTGTTACCAGTGGTGAGACCATAACCACCATTGTTGTGGGGACACTTTCCATTAGACTTTAGAGTGTGGCTATTGGGTTATTGCCATTCAGACAAATGAGCGTTAATGAGGTCTGGGAGGTCTGAGATGTAGGATGCATTCTAGTTTATCTTAAAGGTGTTCGGTCATGATGAGGTCAGGGCTCTGCGTCACTCGAGTTCTTTGCTTTTTGTTTGGGTCCCTTAGGCCTAGTAGAGGAAATCTGTAATGCATGAAATAGACAAAGACACATTATACTATTGTGTGTTTCCAAGATTGTCACCACAGTTTGAGGAAGAAAGATCTAGCGATGTGATGGTCTGCTTTTCACATACTTTTGGCCACATTTCACATTTTACTGCTAATCCTAGGCATTCATGACCTGGATTAGTGAAATCCTGTACAGATATGATAGGGCTGCATGGATTGATAAACAAAATCAAATTGTGATTATTTTGACATATTGTGATTTAAACTGTGATATCTAACCATTACATTTTGCATTCAAACTTATTTATTGTCATGCGTACTCCTAAGGCGACCGGCACAAGGACCTGGAAGTAGTATGATCGCACCGCCACCCCCCCCTCTTCTGATGTCTTCATTGCTCTATCAGATAAGTGGGATAGCACCGATGGGAAAGGCAGTGTTTTTTTAACCGCGTTGGATCTTGTGTTTGAGTTTAATTCCACCAGATACTCCACAGACCGACTGCGTGTTGCTCTTCTCGTCTCGTTGCTATCCGGGCAGGCAGCGGAGTGGGCCACGGCAGTCCTGCGATCTGATTCAGATGTAGCCTATTCCTACACAGAATTCACCCGCCAGCTAAAAACTCACCTTTGAATATCCTGCTGCTGAGGTGGAGACTGACTCCAAATTATATCATCTGCGGCAGGGAGGCTTGTCCGTGAGCCTCTACACGGCATCCAAACCTTCGGCATCCAGACCGACTGGTGAGCCAGGTTCCGTGCCACCCCGCGGCCACCTCTACTCATTATCGCCTGCGTCTCATTATTAGACGCAGGCGATGGAGGAATATGTTTCCAGTGGACTTCGCCAAGTTACCATCCGGCCTTCCTCCTCATCTGCCTCCGCAGGGTTCTTCTTTGTGAAGAAACGCGATGGCAGTTTACGCCCATGTGTCGATTATCGGGGGCTCAACAACATCACCATCAAGAACCGACATCCATTGCCTCTTACCAACTCTGCCCTGGACGCCCTCTCTGGTGCCACCATTTTTACTAAGTTGGACCTCTGGAGCACCTACAACTTGGTGCGCATCAGGGAGGGCAATGAGTGGAAGACGGCCTTCATCACTCCCACCGGCCATTATGAAAGTTTGGTAATACCATTTGGACTCTGCAACGCCCCTGCTGTCTTCCAGCAATTCATTAACGACGTTCTAAGAGACATGTTAGGTCGATGGGTGTTTGTCTACCTAGACGACATCCTCATATACTCCCAAACTGTCAATGAACATGTACAACACGTCAGAGCGGTTCTAAAGAGATTGCTCGCCCACCAGCTGTACTGTAAGTTTTAGAAGTGTGCTTTCCACGAGCGCTGCGCCACGTTCCTGGGTTTAGTCATCTCGCGCCAGGGTGTGGCCATGGACCCGCAGAAGCTGGAGGTTGTGAGTCACTGGCCCCTACCCAGAACTCTCAAACAACTCCAGCATTTCCTCGGGTTTGCGAACTTCTATCGTCGCTTTCTCCGGGACTATAGTACGGTTGCAGCTCCGTTAACTGCTCTGATGCGCCCATCATCTCACCCCTTCCACCTCACCTCTACTGCCATCGCCGCCTTCCGTGAACTCTGCCATCCTCCTTTATCCAGATGCCAACAAACCATTTGTTGTGGAGGTGGACGCGTCGGACGTGGGTGCCGGGGCCGTTCTCTCCCAACAAGGTCCAGATCAAAAGCTGCATCCCTGCAGCTTCTTCTCCAAGAAATTTTATCCCACTTAGCAGCAATACGGAGTAGGGGACCGCAAGCTGCTGGCCATAAAGTGGGCCTTGGAGGAATGGCGACACTGGCTCCAGGGCACCAGAGAGCCATTCACCATCTGGACTGATCACCATAACCTCATCACCATTCGTACACTGAAACAGCTGAACCCCAGACAGGCACGGTGGGCTCTGTTTTTTGAAGACTACAACTTCCACCTGTCATACCTGCCAAGAACACCAAAGCTGACGCCCTTTCATGACAATATGAGGACCCTGCGCCTGTCCTACCACCTACCAAGATCCTCGCACCACTCCGTTGGGACATAGAGACGAGGGTTCGCCAGGCACAGGCTGTGGTGACCAATCTGGAAGGTGTGCCGCCTGGGCAACTCTATGTGCCCAACATCATCAAGCCAGAGGTTCTTCAATGGGGGCACTCCTCCCTCCTCTCTGGCCACCCCGGAAGGTGACACACTCTACAATTCATCCAACGCGCCTTCTGGTGGCTTAACATGAGGAGGGACATTGTTGAGTTCGTCCAGGCATGCCCAATGTGCACCCGGGCCAAAGACAGCAATCAACCATCACCAGGACAACTTCCACCACTCCTAGATCGACTTCATCATGGGCCTGCCGGTTTCCGAAGGAAAGAACACCACGATCCTCCGACCGGTTCTCCAAAGCTCTCCACCCGGTGGCCCTCCCCGGACTCCCGTCAGCCAAAAACACAGCCAAACTGATATTAGAACACGTTGTCCGCCCGCATGGGTTCCCTAGGGACATCGTCTCGGACAGGGGGCCCCAGTTCACCTCACGGTCCTGGAAGGCCTTCTGCCGTCTGATCAATTCCACCTTAGTCTGTCAGACGGAACGGACCAACCAACAACTGGAGCGCTACCTGAGGTGCTTTGTCGCTGATCACCAGTGCTCCTGGGCCCGCTACCTCATTTGGGTAGAATTATCACATAACCTCCACGTCTCCTCCACCACCAATCTAAGCCCATTTGAGGCATGCTACGGTTTCCAACCTCCAATGTTTGACCATCAAGAACCGAAGGTTGAAGTACCGTCAGCCCAACAGTTGGTCCGCCAGTGTCGACGGCTCTGGAACCAAGCAAACGATGCCATCCGACGCTCCAACACCCGCTACACCCTCCACCATCGCTGTCCACACCCTCCGGGACGACTGTTCCAGATAGGTGACAAGGTATGGCTATCTACCAAGAACCTACACCTACAGACAGAATCACGGAAACTCTCCCCCAGATTCATCGGCCCATACCGCATTACCCTCCGGATTAATCCTGTCACCTACCGGCTCCAGCTGCCTGCGGTGCTCCGGATCCACCCGGTATTCCACAAATCCCAACTCAAACTCTTCCCCACTTCCCCTACACCCACCCACCCTGCTCCTCCTCCCCGAATCATTGAGGGTGGTCCCGCTTATACCGTAAGTCGGATTCTTGATTCGCGGCCTTGGTGCAGAGGCGTGCAATACTTAGTTGATTGGGAGGGCTAGGCCCCAAAGAGCGGTCCTGGATTCCGGCATGGTTCATTCTCGACCCCGAGCTCATCCGGGACTACCGTCTTTGGGTATCCTCCACCCCAGAACCGTCGGGTGCCGGTCCTGGACAGGGGGGTACTGTCATGCGCACTCCTAATGCGACCGGCACGAGGACCCGGAAGTAGTACGGTCGCAATTCAGGAAGCATAAAAGGAGACAAGATTCACATCGCACAGTCATTGAGTTTTTGCCCATGCTATCGCCGACGATTTGTCTGTCTAATCATGAGTACTCACTTTCTTGGGTTTTGCTTTCAATTGAGTGTGTTATTAGAACGCAGGTTTATTTGTGTAAACTCTTGCTCTCGTTCCGAGAGAGTTCTAAAAATAAACAGCGTGGTTATCCTGCCTGCTCGCGCTACTTCTGCATTTGGGTTTACCATCCACGCTAAAGGGCTAACTGCTAGTCGTCTGGTCCATCTCCGTTTGTTTGTGACATTTATCCAGTGTAATAGGAAGTAATGGCACAGGTGATCTCATTAGGAGGATGATTGCCAATATTTTTTATTAAAAAAAAGAACAAAAGAAATAATGTTAACAAAAATAAATAAATAAATAAATATCTGTAATAAATTGCCATCTTCTGCAATTAAATAACTGCACAGTCCATATTGCAATTTTTTTATGTGATTAATTGTGTAATTAATTGTGTAATATCCTCTTTCAAATATTAAAATAGTTATTTAAATAAAAATAAAGAACACTAACTTTAACACTACACATTGTAAATGTTTTTAAACCAACACCTGCCACCCTTAGGCACATGTTATGTTTTACATGTACAAGTGAGAGATTTATAATGGAGTTGTCATATCTCATAAGCACTGTCTGACCTGGAGGGCCAGTGTGTCCAGCTGCCGCTGTGGCGATGGCAAAGGCAGAGGCAGGGGACACTGTACAGCGCAAATTCTCCATGGACTGACGGATGATGGTTGTCATTAAATTGCAAAAAACAAATATAATGGTGCTGTGCATGGGTGGTGCTGGTGTTAATTTTAGCACTGGTGTTGTACTGAACAGTTGTGTGCTGGAATGCACTGAAAACATCACTACTAATGCATAATGCATATCAGATATAAAATAAAATAGAGAAATCCTAAATCATTTACCTCCTGGCTGTCTGTAACGGGGATGGCGCGAAGTGGAGGAAGGGGTAGAGGGCAAGCTGCACAGAGATGAATCCCCTGACTCAACAGAGGTAGGTGTCTCTGGGATGAACTTGTCAAATGACAAAGACTCCATGAAATCTGTCAGGGATTTCACAAAATAATGAATCATACTTTCTTAAATGACTCTTCAGTGTTATTAAGAGCTAGCTAATTAATACACATTTAACACAAGCAGGCAAGATGGCTGTATCATGTAACAAATCCAATTGTGGCCAAAAGTATTACAATATCTGCCAAATATTAAAGTTCTCCCTGTGCATAAAACAGATGATGTTACTAATTAGTTCTAGCCTTGTGCTAATTAACTGAAAAACTAGTGAAAAACAGGTTATGTGACAATGGTATTCAGTTTCTGGAGCCATGGCCAGGGGCATCTCTGGACCTATACCCAAAAGAAAACTGCTGCTCAGTGGTCATGAAGACAGTAGAACTCTTCTGTACATGATCTTTAACCAAGCAGGTGTGGATTAAGCGACTGACACCAGCAAACTGCCATGACCAACTGGATCCAGCAGCTTTTAAAGGATAAAGTACTTCATATTAAATATTGAATCTTGTATAACAATTTCACAGCATAAATAAATTGAGATTGTCATTTAAACATTGAATAGATTTTTTCTCTTTTTGTTTTTGGCCACCACCACCGTCCTAATATTATCGCACAGTAAATAGTTTTATATAAAAAAAACATCTAAACAGTAATACCACTGCTGCCCTCAGTGTCTCCCATCCCTGAGGTTTGAAATGAAGAAAGGAAACTCATGCAGCAATCCCAGATATGAACCAGAGACACCTACGTTTAAGTAGACATTGTTTTCCTTCCAGGACAAAGATAAACATCGGACCTGATGCCATGTTAAACTGCAAAAAGTTGTGTTTAAAGATACATACAGGATCTCTCTGTGTTCATTGTTCCACTTCATCATTTGCCATGTTTGCAGTGATTACATAGCAACTGTATTGTAATTTTCAACAATGTGAAGTGGCCTACACTATCTGCCCGTGATATCTCTTGAAATTCTTTTTCATTAGATTATGATAAGTAAGTGTGTCAGTCAGAAGCATTGGATGGTAATCTTTTAGGTGTGGTATGCATATATTATGCAGACTAGGATTATTTAAAAATGGAGGTTATGGGGCTAATGATTTGACCCCCACATTAATCTTTTCTAAACTTAATGCAGGCTGGAGAACCAAATGGTCAATTCATAAGAGGATAAGGACAATGTTAATCCGGGCACTTCTTCTATGCGGAAATTAACAATAAACTCAGTGTGAAGATGAAGTTACTTTTGCAATGACTATTCCAGTAAAATTTGGTGTACAATTTAACTATAAAACTATTAAGCCTAAGAGTAATATATTCATTTTTGGGTCAGTCCTTGTTTCTGAACGGGAAGTGGGAAAAATATCCACCGATACATACAAATTTTCACGACTTACTCCGCCTAACGCTTCTCCTCAGCTTGCCACAGAACGCATCAATATGTGGGAGTTCCCCACCTTCCTCTGGTGTGATGGGGCCAAGCTCTGGTGATGTGGGGCCCTTGCTCAGGTCCAGTGGAGCCTTAGTACAGTTGGGTGGTGGAGAAAGGACCATGGGGTTGTAGGTGGATGTGGGACTACTGACTGCCAAGGACGAGGCTGAGAGATCCAGAGCCATGGCTTTGCCCCCACTCATAAGTGAGCTGAGTGAGAGTTTACGGCAATGCATAGGTGAAGATGTCCGGGAAGGAATTGAGAGAGGAGGAGGTGTGGAGAACTTGCGTGTCAGTTGGGGGGACTTGTTGTTCAGGAGCTCATTGCCCCATGGGCCCTGGTTAGTGGCAAAAAATAGCTCTAGCGACCTGAGAGACCAGATGAGGTGCAGAGGTGTAGAGAAAGAGAACGAGAGAGAGAAAAGCAGAGAGATTCATAAATGCAGAGCAAAACTGATCTTGCTGAAGTAAAAGCCTGGAACATTTACTCCAAAAACAGCATTTGAAATGACTGTGCTGACTTCAGGGAATCCCTAAAATCCCTTAGGAGTTTAAAACACATAGAGTTAGATTTGCACTAATTAAGTGAGAGATATACAGCATAAAATATGTTTATAATTAAGGGACTGATGTTATTAGGTATAATGCACAAGAAGATACAGAAATAAGAGAATGAGGACGAAATGAGAGACAGGAGAAGAGGGAGAAACAAAAATGTATGATAGATTTACTTTGACTGGTCCAGGGCAAGCCTTGTGACCTTCAGGCTGTAGTCTGGACAGACGGAGGAGATGGACAAGCGGTCAGATGAGTGGTACTGAATTCTGTAAATGGCAGTGATAGTGGAGCAAGGAGGAAGGGAGAGGGTTTGTGTTACAGCTCAATTCACTGTACACACTACCACTAAACCTCAAACAGATTTTTATGTGGTTTACAAAGCTTTATATATAGTGCATCCCAATAAATTGGATGTAAAGTAAAATATTTAAAACATTTTTCTGTTTAATGGTTTACATCTCATAAAAATAAAAAATATTAGGACTTACTTAATCATAGGATTTAATTTAATTCTAAAGATTTACAATACTGGAATGCCCATTTATGTACGCAATACTTGGTCAGAGCTCCTTTAGTGTGTCATTGAGTGTGTCCTTTAGTGTATCATTGGTATGGGTAGGAGACGATCAGCCTGGGGCACGTTTCAGGCATTACTAAAGACCTATATCTTTTGTATTGTTGGGTTGGTAGTTTATCATCTTCGTCTTGATATTACTCCATATAGTCTTTATGGGATTCAGGTCAGATGAGTTGGATGGATCAAATACAGTAATATCATGGTCTGAAAACCAGTTACTGGTAGTTTTGGCACTAAATTCTGCTGGAAAAGGATATCTACTTGTCGGCAGATGGAAGCTTGTCGGCAGATGGAATCATGAAGTGCCCTAAAATCTCGTGGTAAATGACTGCTTGGCTTTGGATTTGATAAAACACAGTTGACAAACACCAGCAGATGACATGGCACCCTAATTCATCACCGACTGTGGAGATTTTACACTTGACTTTTGGATTCTGTGGCTTGTCTCTCCTCCTCCAGACTCTAGGACCATGATTGCCAAAAAAAATGCAAAATTTACTTCCATCTGAAAGGAGGGCTTTGGACAACTGAGTAACCACCCAGATCCTTTTCACCTTAGCACAGATAAGGTGCTTCTGCTATTGTCTCTGGTGCAGCACTGGCTTGATATTAAGAATGTTACAGTAGTTGCCCATTTCCTGAAGCCTGAATTTCCATTTCCTGTGTGGTGGCTCTTGATGCACTGACTCCAACCTTACTCCAATCCTTGTGAAGTGCTCCCAAGTTCGTTAAGCCCTTTCAGTGATGACCTTCTTGATGCAGAAGCATAAATCAGCCTTAAGCCATAATCATTAAAATTAAAGCAAAAGAGGCCTGAAATATTTCACTTCTTGTGTAATAAGTTTAGAATATAAGCTAAAAATATATTATTAACTGAATTTAATTTATTTATTTTTACATTAATCGCAATTAAATATTTAAATTAATTTAGATGCACTGTACAATTATTCAGCCTGCACAACCATGCTTCATTGCATGCATGGGGGTGTTCTTAGGGTTATGAGTAGTGCTCGAGTTTCTAATACTTTGTTGCAAGTCCAAACATGTTTTGGCAAATTTCAAACAGGATATTATACGGCTGGCCACACTTTTATAATGCCCAGCTTTTCTGGGTTATGGCTATTCCGTAAACAGCTTCACTGATCTGAGTTATGGCTTTCTCCTCCAGAGTTATACTTGCAATCTTGGCTGATTTCCCGACTAATTCCCCCAATATTACCTAGGCACTATTACTGTTTTCATGTTTTAATCATGAATTTAATGCTGCTATGCAAGATGCTTACAAGTAGGAAATTTGTAATGAGAAACCCTGATTCTTTCTCAGAACTTTCTTCTGGATTTGTTTTGATAGCTTCAGGATGCTAGATGCATTAGTGATACATTAATTGCAAACAGGTGGACTCAACTAAATGCAGAGTTTCTGATCTGCGTTTCTTGAACCAACACTAATTAAGCTTAATTAATTAATATAAATGCTTTACATTTAAATATATATTTTATGCAAACAAAAAATAAACAATAACAACAACAACAAAACCCTACAAACAAACAAACGAACAAACAAAAAACTGTAAGGCCTGACCTTACAGGAATGGAGGTGAAAGGCCTCTTGTAGATGTCATTCAACTTGTCCATGACCACAGCTGCAGTGGTAAAGATGCGGTAAGTGTGCAGGAACGTGTTAAGGTAATCAATGGAGAGGAAGCGAAGGTCAGTGAGCCGCTCCATTAGACGGTCAACGCTGGCATAGCGGATCTGTGGCACTTTGCAGGAGTTGAGTGTTTTGCTGAAGCAAATATCCACATCGTCATTGTGTAGCCGTGTGTCTGACCTGCAGGGGAATATTGACTTTTGTGTTTTACGTCATATTTTGCCTTATAAATAATAACAATAATATGGAGATTTTGAATATACTGTATAGAGAACAATATAATCCTGAAAATATGCAAAATTCTGGTTGGTCTATGTGACACAATATGTTGAATTGTGCAGGTATTAGCCTTGGTGCTCATGTATCAAAAGCGAATACTATTGTTCATGGAGTTCCTCATGGATTGATGCTCAGACCACTTACACAGATCAGTCATAACATTATGACAACCCGCCAAAAATTGAGTAGGTCCCCCTTTGGCTAACAAAACAGCGATGCACTGTGAAAGACTGTTCTGCTGAAAGGGTTCTTGCTAGTTCTCATAGAAAGGTGTCAGAACAGACACTGCATAGGTGTTTTGGTGGCTACTCAATATTAGGCAAGTTGTTATAATGTTATAGCTAATTGTTGTATGTTTTTGCTTGAAAATGCAAATTAGATATAAAAAATATTATGCACTCAACATCCATTGATATTGTATATAATGTACAATTAAAAATCTTGTATACCACCAGGCTATGTCACATATGTTAAACAACAGTAAATATAACTTCAAATGATGAAGTAACTTTTCCTGGATGTGTCATTAATTAAAAAAATTGCCTGTAATGAAAATAGTATACAAACTGCTGTGGTGCAAGAGGAATAAAACAGGATCGGCTGATATTGAAAAGAAAGCAATTGTGCGGTATGTCCAGTTTTGTTTTATTCTTCGTATGTCATGCCAACACATTATTACTAATAATTAATAAGAGCTATCACTTAACATCTGTATACTGCTTTAACTTGATTCAATATTATCATTGTCTGAAAAGAATGTTATTTCATTGCAATTAATTTGTTCTTCTTGATGTTGTAATACTTACTTGAGCATATGAGGCACAGTGACCTTGGAGTTCTCTTCAAAAACACTGGTCATAAGGCCATTGCAGCGAATATTATCAATACACTGTAAGAACAATGCAAAAGAGTAAGATAAAGTATTTATATTTAACTTTTTAAATTTGTACTTCCCACATCCCATAAGGAAAAATACTATATTAAATACTGTTTTTACTGTAAATTTATAGAAAAAATATTATATTATAGTAAATATTACACTTTACCACAACTTTTAGTAATTACTTTAGTAAATGAGACTGGCGCATACTAACGGAATCACTTAAGTGAAAGGTGATAGAGTGACGCTCAGTGTCGCATGCGTGATACATGATACTTGGCGCTCGTAAACTAATACTTGCTCAGTTTTCGATTAAAGTTTTTAAAAAAATCTTTGCTCGGTTTGCGGAACACTCGTAAACCACATTACTCGCAATCCGAGGTTCCACTGTATTATAGTAAATAGTACAGATTACTACAGCATGTAGAAATCACTATAGTAAATAGTAAGGTTTACTACAGTGTATGGTAACTACTATAGTAAATGCTTCAGTTAATTATAGTCTGCAGTAATTATCACAGTAAATGCTACAATTTACTAGAGCATGCAGTAATTATTATTGTAAATACTTCAGTTTACTACTATAGTCTACTCCAGTATTAGACTATATTATTTTCTCCCATGGGTTACCATTTTCTCCCATGAGTTACCATTTTCTCCCATGTGAACTTCAAAAATTCAAAAGACTAATTGAATAAAAGTACTATAAAGGTTACACATAAACCGTATTAAAAAAATGTCTGTCAAATGTTGACTTCAAATAGGTGATTATAAGAAACTAAACAGATGTCTTGTGTGTTAGAACTCAAAATTCCTTCTACTACACAAATCTTCCTTTGTCGTCTTCTTTTGATTAGGTTTTATAGAGTGGACTAAAGGACTAAAAATAACCAGGAGCACCTAGTAAAGTATAAT
Source organism: Clarias magur (assembly GCA_013621035.1). NCBI lineage: Eukaryota > Metazoa > Chordata > Actinopteri > Siluriformes > Clariidae > Clarias > Clarias magur. Next base: position 503,530 of record QNUK01000027.1, on the reverse strand, counting down.
TTTAAGATTAAAATGTAATCAGGGAATGTATAGTACTGTAATTAGTAACACTCATCCATCACAGTTGTTTACTAATAACCACATCTATTCATAATTTTCTTTTTGCTAAAAAGGCTACATACTATACAGTATGTGGTGTAATATGGGTGAGGACGCAGTAAAACCACAGAGTGTTGTGGGCCCAGAGGAAGTACTGCAGCTGAAGGGAGGAGCTGGAAACACCCTCAAGCCCACAACAAAACAAGCAGCTTGTGTTCCCCAGAGCTTTAACCTCATTTGCACTACAAAAACACACAGCATCCCCAGAGATCCCTCTTGTATATGACCTTGGTAGTTCGTTTTTTTTTTTTTTTTTTTGCACATTCACCAGACCAGCTGTCTTTCAAATCATAATAATTATTTAAAAACAAAACTGTAATTAAGTCAGATGTTAATGTTGTTTTTCACACACTGAGACCTTACCTGGCTGATATCGCTGGTCCAGGCAGCTTTCTCCTGACGTGATGGGGCCAGCAGGACTACTGAGAAGGACGGCCCATCAGCTGTCTCAACCAGTAGCTTAAATTCTAAATGACTAAAGCCCTGAACTGTTGCGGTATCTAAAAGGACAAAAGAAATCTGTAATTATGGCATCTATTGAAGTCCTTTCCTATACTCCCAAGAAATCCACTGAATGAAACACAAGGAGCAAATATAGGTTTCACACTCTATTTTTATGGTACAAAAAATCATGTTGGAAATCATTTTTAAATATTGATTATACAACAACACGATTCATTTTCTGTTAGGGCGACTTTGACATTAGTGCCAGGTGTAACTCAAATCACTAATTAAAGCACCTCTTATAATAACTAATTGACAGGGGCTTGTGTGGTGGATGCTCTACACAAAAAAAATTGGTCTTCTAAGAAAAAAGTTAAATCACTGATATGGTACAGATTTTAAAAACATTTATTTAGCACTTTTGGAAGGAATATCAGTAACCACAGGAAAACCTATTATCAATATTAATTATAAAAAAATGGCTGAAGTATATTATATATTGTTCAATAATAACTAAACAATTATCTGCAAATTCCTGCGGTATAAAATAAAAAATCCTTCACGGTGTGCTGTAATGGCAAGATCAAGATCAACTTCTACTATACCTATATTTTAATTTGAGCATGGCAAGTACTGTACATGTTTCTTGTTCTAAAATATGCAATGTGATGTAAATATAACTTGTAAACGCTAATGTGTAATGTAGGTCTGCTACAGGACAAATAAACCCAAGAAAACCTACACAAAATTAAACAGCTTATACTTTGTCAACTTAACTTAAAGGCGGTCTCAGTACTTACAGTCTTCATCATTGGAATCTAGCTCTTCAATGAGGGTACACTCTATCAGAGACAGGGTGCCTCCTTGCTGAGAAAAAAAAAAGGCAAACGCCGTGTCATTATACTGGAAAGCATGCCATACTTCTAACCTTATAATGTCCCAAAACAGACTTGTCTAGGTTTACTAACTACATGCTCAGTATTCTAACTACATGCAATGGATAGAAAAAATTTCTATGGGTCTCTATGATGTGAAAAATCAAAACAAGATAAATGACGGCAGAACTTATTCTACATAAAATATTCAAGTGAGAAACAAATGTTAACCATGACATCAAATCATGGCATCATTCCATGATGTAGTAAGAAAGAAGGAATCCTCTGCCTTTTTTAACACCAGGATTTCCATGCTAACCCTAAAAATACAGTAACTTCACTGGGAGTGCGGGCTTATAGATAAAACATGCGTGCATCCTATCATGCCTAGAGTAACCTGTATGGATATTGTTCATTAAAGTGCATAAAACTGTTTAGGATTACAACATTTCTGTTGAAGGATAAAGGAGATAAGGTATTTATCAACCAATTTTGACATTTTTGAAATTTTAAATTTGATACATTTCACTTCCTGCACACTATTGGCACTTTTATAGCACAAAACTGACTTGTGCAACTCAATACCTCCTAACTTGATACGATGTACACAAAGAGAAACATTTTAGGGGAAAATGGGGTAACTCACTTTGAGCAAATGCAGCTTGCCGCTTGAGGTGCGGGTGCAGATCAGGAGGTGTTTGGTGAAGAGGAAACATTGGCGCTCACCCTCTTTGCGCAGGGACAGTGTTCCTAGGCGGACTTTGCTCAGTTTACCTCTTTCCACTGAAGGGACCTGGATCAGGGAGCCTGAAAGAGCAAGAGAGCTTTTTGAGGAAAACGAATACGATCTACCCTAAATAATAATCGTGTACACTTTCCAGGTGAAGAAATCGCTGAAGCAAAAGTAGGAAAACGTTTGGAAAAGAGGTCACAGCTCTATGTGATTCACCTTGCCGTACAAAGGTCTGGCTGGTGTCCAAGAGGATGTCACAGCCCTCCACAATCATGCGCTCAATGGCGAGATTCTTACGGATGTTCTCAGTGTCGCTCACTTCATCATGCATCATTCTGAAAATTAAACCAAAATCTGTGCAGCTACAACAATGTACAGAATATTACCTGAATATTTACAAAAACCCTAATAATTCTAATTACCATTATCAGCATTCAAAATAATAGTTAAGACTTAAGGGACATGCATGACCCAAACCATCTTGTGCAACACATTTTTTCCATCCTTTTGTCCTCTGTGTATTGGTTTTTGGTACATGAGAGTATGACAACTTATATGAGAGTGAAGGGTATCAACCAGGGTTCATTTCATTAGCTAATTTGGAAAACTCTGATCACCTATGTAAGTAACATCACCTAAGTATGTTTATCTGTCAGAAAAATATATTTTTGCATACTTGGACAGCTCCTCCAGTTTTGACTTGGCAAAATCCAGACTCTTGCGTTCTACATGCTCATGGGGAGTATGGGCAAGCAGTTCATGCAAAGTGATGATGTATCGAGGAATCTGGAAGACAGTGAGATTTCATATTTAAGACATTTAAAGACACGAAAAAAAAAAATCAAAGCTTAGGTTTCATTTAACAGAAATAGTCTCTTTTAAACAATACACTTCAAAGATGTGTACCTGAAACATTGGGTAGGTCAGAAATGTCTCCAGCATTCTGCCTTCACAGGCAGCATTGGACTCGTACTGTTTCAGTAGCTTGTCAAAGACCCGGTTCTGCTTACAGTTAGCTAGAACCTGAAGACTGTACTGGTGGTTCCGTACATATTCTTGATAGATGTTTAACATCGGCAACAATATATCAAAAAGATCAGCTGTAAAGTGAAAAAAAGATTTTGAAAAGACATATATTAATTTTAAATTGTAGTGAATCCTAAATCATATTCATTAAGTAATGGAAGTAATGGAATAGCTTATATAAGTGCTGTAGCAGACACAGTACTGTGTAAAGGTCTTGATCTAGCCTTCATTTCTTGTAAATGCAATTTAAAAAGTAGTTGTTTATGAAACAACATCAGTATTTCCCTTCTCGTCACCAGTATACTAATCACGAGCCTGATCATCTGTCCTTATCTGCACCTGTTTCTTACTGGTTCATGCCTAGTTAGAATGTTTTTTTATGCTTGAATGATTCATAGATCACTGTTTGGCTTAATAAATAAAATTATTCTGAACTTGAAGGTAAGAGACAAAAACTTTGACAAGAATGAGAGTCAAAAAAGTCCTACAGGATGTCCATAGAACTATTACTTAAGACAAAAAAAACAAAAAACAAAAAACAAGAATTGTGCATTTGAATGTGTTGCAATAAAACCCTATGATTATTACCATTTTTGTTTTAAATCAATAAACAAATTACTATGTTTTTAAATATGTAATTTTATGATTACTTTTAATTTGGTTTATTGTTTTGGATTCTTAATTCACGCTTTGGTAAAAAAAAAAAAAAACTATTATATGTGCTTGGGCTGCAAAAAGTTCCATAAATAGCGAATGGTACTTACCTAAAACCAATCTTGGCCAGTTGGCGATTCTTGCTTTTAAACCTTGGTGAAATATCTCGTGTAGAAACATTATAGTTTCACTTGGGGGGGAAATAGTTAGATGAAAATAGTTAGCAAGGACATTTTAAAGCTATACGAAGTATAAAATAAGACTAGCATATTTTACTATGATGACATTATGGGATATATACCTATTGAGGAAAATGCTGCTAACATCATCATGGCCAATTGGGGGTTTTTTGGAGCTGGCAGCCATCCTGAGTGGCCTCAGAAAGCAGTTCACCAGGATGGACAGCTGGAGGACATATTCGGTCTCTGCTTCTAACATGTTGAAAACAATCTGGTTCCTCTTCCTCATGCTTTCAGCATGGGGTGAGCAGATGTAGTCTTGAACAATGATCTTCCACTTTCTCCGACAAAGCCAGCCACGCATAAAGCTTTGTATCTGTATATAGTATACACTTAGTTATCTCTCAAAATTCATAATGATTTTATGTCTTTGACATTCTTTTCACAAATTATGTATGCTTATAGATGGATCTGTAGTACAGTCAAACTACTGACCTTCTTTATTTTCTTTATATCAGGATCATCTTCTTCTTGATTGGCAAGGCAAGGTAACATTTTTTCCTTAGATTTATTTAGGGTCCCAACCTGAGGTCAAATACAATCATCAGGTTAATTTAATAGGTGAATACTTGACAAATAGAAGTATCATAGGGATGGACAGTAAATGTATAATCCCAATTAAGTCCAGTTCAGTTTTAGGTGGCAACACTACAAAATGTGAAAATGGTTGAAGGGGGGTTATCATGGTCGTCCCCTGAAGGACATTGCATGTGTGTTTTTTTTGTGTTGTAAGGAATTTTATATTGATACAGATTTCATTTTCTTGTGTCCTTTAAGTGCATATGTTCCATTTTGTTCCACAGTGGAGTTTAATCCATACTCCCTACTCCCTGCTCCAAGATGAGAGAATGCCATTATTCCTCCATTTTTAATTCAATGCAACATCCATTAAACAAGACATTACTCCCTCGGTGCATTACCCTGGTAACGCAATCACCCCAGATACCTGTTTCTGCTACTGTGGATATTTCACACAACAGAAATTAATTATTGAATGTACACTGAAAAAAAACTTGATAAATTATAAAAATAGGTACTACAAAAATTCTTGTAAATGAATATAATATGATTACAAGATGGATTACACCATTTACGGTGAAGTATATTTTTAAAGTTTAACTTTAAAGAATACCAACTCGCTTTGGCTCAGTGGGACTGCAGAAGCTTCATATTAATCCCAGGAATGCATTTTGGCATGAAATAAGGATTGTGGAATTTGTCCCCAATTAACTACAGTCATGTGTAAAAGTTAGTGCCCCCTCTTTTCATTCCGTTTTTTTGTTGTTGTTGTTGTAAAAATCATCTGATCATAGCGGGTATTAGTATTAGGCAATCTCAGACAACCTATTCTTATATTTTTTTTCACCATACCTTGTTTTATTTAACAAAAATTAAGCCAAAAAAGAAAAAAAATATATTAAGTGAAAAGGTATTCATCAGCCTTGATTAATTGATCAACAGCAGGTGTGCAGACCTCTATAAAAGCTGAGGTTTTGGCAGGTTGCTGGTCTGAAGCATTCAGGTGTATGTTAATGCAATGAGAATGTTGACAAGGACAAGGCTGGAGATCACGTTGTCATACTGACTGAGTTAGAATAACAGAATGGAAGCTTGAACCTTCCATTTAAGGGTGGTGCTTGAAATCATTGTTCTTCCTCTGTTAACCATGGTTACCAGCAAGGAACCACATGCAGGCAGCAAAAATAGGCCAAAAATAGAAGGGCAGCAAGGTGGCCACTTCTCTCCAGGCAAAATATCAGTGATAGACTGATATACTGCAAATGGTACAGGGATTGGACTACTGAGATTGGGAGTAAAGTAATTTTCTCGGGTGAATCTCCTTTCTGATTGTTTGAGGCATCCGGAAAAAAAAGGTGAAGAAAAGGTGACATGCTGAACAAGCTGACATGTATACCAAAGTAACATTTAACAAAAAGATCTAAAAGCTCTGAACAGCAGACTCTGTGAAAATTAATATCTGTGTCATTCTCATTGTTTTCGGTCACGGCTATTCAGTGAAAAAGATTTTTCACAATTTAAAAGTATTCAAGACCGTTGGTAGTCTTCCCAGAAGTGGACGCCCTAGCAAATTTATCCGAGAGAAATACAAGAAAACCCCCTACAGGCTTCACTGAGCATGGAAAATGTTAAATTCCATGATAGCACAATTAGAAGAAGACTGAACAAGTATGGTTTGCTTTCAAGAGTTGCCAGGAGAAACCTCTTCTGTATTAAAAAAAAAACATAAAAGCATGACTGAAGTTATTAAAATTGCATCTGAACAAACTACAAGGCTTTTGGAACAAACTCATATGTGCAGATGAGATCAAAGTGGAGCTGTTTGGCTTAAATGCCCAGTGCTATGTTTGGCAAAAACCAAAGACAATTTCAGCAGCAACACCTCATATCCACTATCAAGCACAGCAGTGGAGAAGTGATGATTGGGCCTTGTTTTGCAGCCACAGGACCTTGGCACCTTGTAGTCAATCCTGAAATCCTCTGTATACCAAAGTATTTTGAAGCAAAAGGACAATGATCCAAAGCACACCAGTTAATTTACGTTAGTCAAAGTCCAGAACTCAATTGAAATGCTATAGTGGGATCTTAAAAGACCTGTGCATAAGAGAATGCCAAAAGCCTCAGCAATGTTGTAAAGAATAATTGAGACAGGAAGGGCATCTGGCATAAAACCTGTGTGAGATCTTGCAGATAAAACCATTCGAAGTGACAACCAGGGATGTTGCTAGATATAAAGCCTTTCTGGGCCACAGGCCTCCAGTCAAACACTTTTTTTTTCTTAAATCTCTGATGCATGTATGCTAATGTGCTATACAGACTTCCCTTCTTTACACACTTGTACTGCTAATGACTTACTGCTGCTGCTCAAACTGCTGTATGTTTGCATTTTTCTGCATTTCACACTAATAGAAAAATAATGAAAACGTTTTTGGGCCAGGGATTTCAAACAAACTATGATCTTATGAATTGAGTCAAGCCTTTTAAAATAAAGTATACACTCACTCATTCAAACTCTAGAGACTGTTGGGTGTGAAAACCCCAGTAGAGTTTCTATGAGATCATCAGTATTATTTATAAAACTTACTAGTCCCGTTCTGTTATCATAGCTTAGTCATGATTCTTGTTTTGCATGCCAATACATTCTGAGCTGCATTTCACTGGCAACAAGATGCACACTGCTGTGCATGGATGAGCACGGTGGTGTACAGACCCAGACACCAAGGTGCACCTCAACATGTATTTTGGGATAAACTGTGTTGCTTTGACATTGTGCATTAGAAAAAAAAATACATTCTTTTCCCATTATTATCAATCTAACATAATCCACTGCCAAATATAGCCACTTAAAATTGGAACATAAGATTTTACTTGAGCACAGCAGATCAATACTGGGCCATGTTTTTAAAGTTACTGTTTGTTGAACTATTTTGTTAGCTTGTGAGACTAATGTGTTGCTAATAGTAGCATGTATTGCATGCCAAAGCAGGATAAATCTTTAGGCTCATAATTTTGGGAGATAATCTGGATGTACAAGAGAATCAGTGTGAATGTACTAGAACCAGAAGCTATGAGCACATCACCCCTATCTTATCCACACTACATTGGAACCCAGTGAAATTCCGCTGGGAATTTAATTTAAAATACTACTTTTGATGTATATAGCATTAAATGGTCTTGTTCCGCAGTACCTGAGTGAACTGCTAGTGTCTCACGATCCGCCACTTACTACTTCGATCAAAGGATGCAAGCTATTTGTCAGTACCGCGTATTAGGAAAACTACAGCAGGAGGCAGAGCTTTTTCTCACAAAGCCCCAAAGTTATGGAATAGTCTTCCAATTAATGTTCAGGACTCACAGTCACAGTCTCAGTCTTTAGGTCTAGGCTAAAAACATATTTATTTATCCAAGATTTTTTCTAAATAGATTAGCCTTAGGTAAAGGAGCAGATCTGGGGGACTCATGGACGTAGAGTATTATGGTGAACTGGTATGTTTAGTTGCTGTGTTCCCCACTCTCATTGATCACTCAGGTTTGTTCACGGTGAAGTGTTTGGTTGCTTTATATCTCAGGGAGCCCTCACGTTTGTGTTTCCTTCTTGTTCTCCCTTTTAGTTATGCTGTCATAGTTAGTTGTCTCTGCTGGCACTCAATATATATTCACCTTATACATTGTGTGACTGTGGCCATACCTAACTGTTATCTCTCCTTCTCTTCTACTCTCTTCGTCTCTCTCTCTCTCTCTCTCTCTCTCTCTCTCTTCCTGTCTCTCTCTGTCAAGCTACACATGTCGCTCCTGAGCTGCCAGTGATCCAGAACCCTGAGCTGCCAGTGATTCAGACATTTCTGACCCGTTCTGGTGCCCCGCTTCTGGTTGGAGATGTCGTCTGGATGTCCCGTGTTGTCTGCTTGGGATGCGTGTGGTGACTGGGGACAGTTCCACTTTACCATGAGGTCCTGGCCTTGGCTGATGTGGACAGTTGTTCTCTGAATACCTGTGACTAGAGTTTCCTAAAGTCTACCGGAACATCCAATAACAAACTGGACTTCATATTAACTTAAAGACATCAACTTTAATTTTCACAGCCATTAACATTAATCTTCCAGCTGTCAACATACAGTATGACTGCAGATCAGATTCCTGTTATCTGTTATCACCCAAATGAGAATGGGTTTCCTGTTGTGTCTGGTTCCTCTCAAGTTTTTCTTGAGTTTTGTCTTTCCACCGTTGCCCTCGGCTTGCTTATCAGGGACTATCTAATCATTTTAATTCATACACATTTTGTCAAACTTACCCTTGAGAAGTATCTCAGCTAGCACATTAACAGAAATGCTTTTGGGGGATTTCTAAGACCTAAGACTCTTTAAGACAGCTGGCAGCACAGAGCAAGGGGGAAAACTTGATTGGGCAGGCTGTCAACTCATGATCCAGTGTGAAACTGGTAGCAAGAAGAGCTTAAACAAAGCCAGACAAGAGGTCAGCTTCCCAATGGTGCTTCATAGAAGCGTGACTGGGCAGACTCTCAGCTTGTGATTACATGAAAGACCAAAATGAAAGAAAATGCAGGTGTCTATGGTAAGGAGGCTCATTTTACCGGACCAATCTAGGGCCAACAGTATGGAGCTGTGACAACTGCACTCTTTTCAGCATCAAGCAGTTTATCTGGACATCTGCTGAGCCCGGCTCCTAAATAGAAAACCTGCTATTTGGGGCTGCAGAAACTACAGCAGCAATGGGCACTGGTTGCCATCCAACTGGTCCAGCTGCAGGTGGAGGTTAACAGGGAGAACTGCCTCACCAAGTCCCACCAAGATAAGATCCGTTTTTTGTTTTCTTTTAGAACTCTGTCCCAGAGTTATGGCCTGGTGACCCCATGCAATGCCTGACTGATGCCGCATTCCATTCTCTCCTGCAGTCATGCTCTACAAGTGCTACTCTGTCTCAGCTGAGAATGTTCCGATGACGATACTGGTTCGCTTTCACTATGTCTTCTCAGCCTCCTCACTTCAAGAATATAATGCATGGAAATGCACTCTAGCCTTAAAAATACTGTAATCTCCTTATTGCTCATCTTACAATGCATTCCACCCTTGAGAATGGCATCCTCTCTTTAATGGCTTTTATGTTGACACAGGTTTTAGTTCCTAGTATTCTTTGTTTTACATTATAGTTCAATTCAGTTACGGTCCTCTGTGTGTTGATTAAGTTCCAGAGTACTTGTTTCAGGTCTGATTAATTGCATTGCATTTTCTTCACATTTTTATGTGTTTATTTCTGATTGTTTGCATTTGTTTTTCCAGTTGTTGCCAGTATTTTGGTTAAGGTTTATTCCTACAGTATGTTTGCGTGTGGATCCTACCTCATTCCTTGATTCTGCCAGGGGTAAATGCACTACATACTGTATGTTAATTTAATTAAGTTAATTTTTACCTCAGCCTTGAGCCTTTCAATCTCTGTATCCTGGTCTTCAAGCTGTGTGCGAAGCTGATTGGCAGCCACCTTCTCTGTCTCCATGATCTGGACCAGGTGAATGTACTTTTGCATAAGCACTTCACGCTCAATGATGAGATTAGAGTAGCTGAAGAATAAATGTTTATAGAAAGATAAAGACAAACGGATGAATAAAATAAAAGCAGTGATTGAAACTCCAGCATATTATGCTATTTCTTCATGTAAAACATTTAATTACAATTGAATATTATAAATGAATTATTCTTTATATTTATATTCATATGTAACCCTACATAAATATATATTTTTATTTATGTATGCAGTTCAGCCTCGGATTGCGAGTAACTTGGTCAGAGAGTGTTTTGCAAGATGAGCAAAATTTTTCACAAAATTTTTGTAAAGATCTTGATATACTTACTGATATACTATACAGAAGTACTGTGGTACATATATGCTTTGTCTGCCGAGCGTCACATGATCACGAAACAGCCAATGGTTTTTCTCTCGCGCGCTGTGGGATTGTGGAATCGTCTCTCATGCTCAGTGTCAGTGTGTGTGTGTCACTCATCAACATTCATGCACGTGTGTACTGTTTACTATAACATTGTGACAACGTGTGTGCATGCATAAAGCAGTTTTTTTTTATTTTGTGTCCAAGTGACTATTCTGTAGTAACTATACTGCAACAATGGCCTCTGGGAAGAATTTTTCCTGGGAATTGTGAAAAGAAGCAATATTTTTGTGCTGTGGAACAAATCATTGGAGTTTCCATTATTTCTTCTTATTTAAATTTACTTTGATATACGAGTGCTTTGATGTACAAGCATGCTTCCGGGACGAATTATGCTCGCAATCAAATGCTTTGTATTAGTTTAGTGATGCAAACTTCAAATCTAGGTAGTGTTGATGGGAACCCTGAGAGTAAACCATTGTCCAAACAGTATATGGATCAAAGAGCTTCTCCTGTGCAGAGCTTCCTTTTGACTTTGTGGGTCTTAAAAGTTAAGTTTTTTTTTTTTTTACATAAAAACTGCAACCACAGAAATGACACGTCACTTAATGAGAACATTTCAGCATTTCCTGAAACAGGTTCAGTATTTCTGAAGTACTATAGTGTGTAGGGACTGGACCTTACATAAGCTGAAGGTGCTTCCTTCTCACAAAAATCAGATAAATTACTTCATTTGTTACTGTACCTGGCTTGCTGAATGGCGTCTACCCACTCATTACAGTCTGTATCCTCTTCGGTTCGTAACTCCAGAGATTTCTGCCCATCATGTCCGAAGATGACCAGGAAATAGTGCTTAATAAGGGATAGACGATAAAGTCACACTGTAAGACACATTGGTCATACAATAAAAACTGTGCAAGTGGTATGTACTATAGTTAAAAGACATAACTGATATATTTTATAATGAGAATAAAATCTAATACTTTTTGAAAGTTTCACCTAGCACAACAACTGTGGACTATTTTTCATTGCTTTGACACAAAATGCATTTACTGACAACATCTTTTAAAATTCATCCGCCAGCAAAAATGATTGTTTATGATGTTTTTAAACCTGAGTTCAAAATATAGCAAAATGAGCTATACATCTGATGGCTAAATGGTTAATACTGGGAGGGTAATACCTCCAGTGTCCAAGCTTGATTTCCAGCCAGGTTCAATTCCCATCTCTGTGTGCATGGAGCTTGCATGTTCTATCCCCCTCATGGTGGGTTTCATAAGGGTTCTCTGGTTTCCTCCCAAAAATGTGCAGTTTAGGCTAATTGGTGTTCCGAAATTGCCCAAAGTGTGTGCGTGTATGTGCCCTTTGATGGATTGGCACCATGTCCAGGGTTAACCCCTCCTTGTGCCTTGTGCCGCAGCACACCCATCACATCACATCAGTATCACCTATGTTAATGGTATTTTAACTGTTTTGTGTTGGGGGTCTGTTTTAGAGTGATATTGAAACTGGGGCCAGGCGAACACTCCACATGTTTGCATTTATCAGTGAAATTGGTTTCAACCTGGTCCGCACAGGAAGAATTTAGGAAAAGAGCTACAGTGGATGTTCCTGGTAAGAGGTGAACCAATGTGTGCAGAAATATTCTTTGAAGAACTGGGGACAAGTGGGGAGAAATATGCCAATATTTGCAATTACAATATGCTATTCCACCAAAATATGTGTAAGATTGCAAGGAATGTATTAAGCATTCAAAGAGGTTTTTTCTGACACTGACACTCTGCGGCCCCAGACAGAGGACTGTATTACACCAATAATGTACATGTTTATCAATGAGTATTCTATAGTATAGTGCTGGAAATGCTGCTTCATTTTTTGTGTGTGCTTCCATTTTAAGTTGGTATTTTGGAATTGCATTTGCAAAAATGAAAGGCCATTTTTTTTGTATTGGAGCCTTGGGTTTACAGTATCTCACAAAAGTGAGTATACCCCTCATATTTCTCAAGGGATAATACTATATAAGTGAAAATTGGATATACTTTAGTCAATGTGCAGCTTGTATAGCAGTATAGACTTAATGTCCTCTAATAATAACTCAACATTTAGACTTTACAGTCTAAATAACTGGCAATGAAAATGAGTACACCCTAAGTGAACATGTCAAAACTGTCTCCAAAGTGTCAATATTTTGTGTGAGCACCATTGGTATCTAGCACAGCCTTAATCCTCCTGGGATCCTGGGAGGATGTGATCAACTTCCTCTTATCATGGAGCTGCTGGATGTTAGACACGCTTCGCCACCAAAGTGCCCCACAGGTTCTAAATAGGGTTTGGGTCTGGAGACATACAGTACATGGCATGTTCTGGCAAGCACATGAACATGATGAATAGGACATGTGACTTTGCATGGTGAAAGATGTACAGCTGTTATCACTTATGGTGTACTCATTTTTGTTGCCATCTATTCTGACAATAATAGCTGTATGCTGAGTTATTTTCAGAGGACAGCAAATCTATACTGTTATACAAACAGTATATTCACATTGACTACTCTAAAATGTAACCAAGTTTAATTTTTGTAGTATTGTCCTTAGAGAAGATATACTAAAATGTTTGATGCAATTAGTGGGTATACTCACTTTTGTGAGTAGGTAAAGAAATGTAAAGTATGTAAAGAAAAAATCAATTAAAGATACAATTTTGCATCTGGTAATGCCACATTCTTAATGGCTTTAGGTTGTTCTGTTATGAGCAACAAATGAATGCATGTGTGTGTGTTTTGGTAGACTTGGTGCATTTTGCATACAAGTGCCAAGCTGCATGTTTGTAAAGCAAAATGTGTAAAGAGTTTTTAAAAGGTGAACTTACAGTACAGTATTGAGAAGAGTATAACCAATGATAAAAACTGTAATATTGGAGATATTTGCTTGGCAAGAACAAGATCTCATTGTTGACATATTTTCCTTGAAGTAGAAGTGTTGCAGGACATGTACTGTATGCTACAGTTGCAGCACATGTATGTGAAAACAGGAGAGATTTTCTATCATATTCTCCTTTCCATTAAAGGATTATAGTGTGATTTGCAATCCAAAAGGGTGTTAATGCAATAGGTCGATAGTCAATATGAAAGTATGTGTAAACATGTAGAACCTAAGATTAAGGGCTTTCTGTCTTCTCTTACTGCATAGCAGGTCATCTGGTGTGTGTGTGTGTGTGTGTGTGTGTGTGTGTGTGTGTGTGTGTGTGTGTGTGTGTGTGTGTGTGTGTGCGCGCGCGCGCGTATGTGTGCGTGTGTGCGCACGCGCATATCTGCACTTATGTAACAGCCTTTGCATCTCATCTCTGCTTTTAATGCACTCTCCTCAGCCTCCGGCTTTGTTTAAGCTGGAAGATAACAATAGAATCACTGTCTCCTTACACACACTTCTCAATCTTCCTCACATCCACCACTCCAACTCCTCATCACAATCATGTCTCCTGATACTGTATCACTTATATGTGTGTGTGAATCTGACTGCATTATATCTACTTATTTAATTATATTTGCTACCACTGTATACTCCCTGAAAGGGGAACTAATATTTGTATTTCCTGTGTGTGTATATAAATACCTACAATGCTCACAGACCTCTCGAGTTTGCAAATGGTTGTGTACAGGGGCAACATACAAACTACCATGGAAGCTTCTATTACTTGTAAAGTAGTGGTGTATTATATACTGTAGCAGGGACGCACTAGCATGTGCACTTGTCTTTTAGAGCTTAGTCGAGTGTAACACTGTGTAAATGCCCCCCCCCCTTTTTTTCCTATGGCTTTGTTCTTCGAATCAACAAACTGATACAGAATAATCTACAGCAAACTGTATGCAAAGAATGCAGTTTTTGCATCTGAGGCCAGAGTTCACTAGTGGGATGGGGGTGGGGGTAGGATATCTTGTGTAACATTTTGTGGTGAGTGCTTCTGGAATAATAATACAGGACCACTTCAGCATAACACGAAACCCGATTTCCATGGTAACCTGAGACATTTTAACTCGTTTCCTGTTCTGTCAAGTATGTTTCATTTGAAATCAAAATCCTTAGCAGGTGCAATCAAAGAGATTGATTGTCTTAATAATAGTTGTTGTGATTTGGTCAAATTTGACCATGCTTAACACTTAACAGCTCTATTTGCCTTTAAAAGCTTTAATCAAATAATTCAATTTAGTAATGAAAATGTATCAGATATGCTTTAAAAATACACTGATCTGATTTTTGTTTTCCAGATGAATGATGGTAGCTTGATGGACTTCATAATGCATCTTATAATGACACCACAAACAACTGTTCTATGAATATGCAGAGTGGTTCACACATATCAAAGGCCTCCTCAGTGCAGCTGGCCAACAAACAAATTACAATGAGCCATTTGCTTTTAGAATGCCTTTTATTACTTTGAAGCTCCGTTCTTTTGTAGTAGTTTAGAGCTTCATTGCAGACATGTGCAGAGATTAGATCAGAATCAGATGCTTTTTTTTTCTTTTATTGCTCAAATATGAAGACACCTAGGTTATTATTTACAAAGTGCAGAACAGTCAGTGCATTGCAGTAGAGTAGGAGTGATCACTGTGATTGCTGCTGGACATCAATGCCAAGGAAAAATAATGGCTGCTATGGGAGACACGGTGGAGTTTTGTGCACTGGCAGCACAGAGTCCCATCAGAGTCACTGTCTGTGCTGCAGGGAAAGATAGAGAGAGCTTGTGCACTGAGACCATCATGCACTGAGTTTGTACACTGTTGCACCACTGAAGGCTGTGTCTTTTGTAGGCTGTTGATTGCTTCTGGAGGATGAGTGATTATCTGTTCCCTGCCTCCCTCCTCCCTCTGCTTTTCCAGACACTGGTGCTGAATTGGTGCTGTACGTTTCGTGAAGGGGTATTTCTTTCCATGCATGTGAATTGTGCTACAGTATATCCACCATCACAGTACTCCCGGCTTAGCTATAAGCTAATCACTGATTTAGCCTGCATACGTATGGTCAGCTGGGATAAGATTTTTGTTTACAGTATATACAGGACTAGGTGTTTCTCTCTGTCAAAGTCTGGACCTGTCCCAGCCCTTCGTCCTGAACACCCTAGGCTCATTTTGTAGCTTCTGTTGTGCACACCTGGTCTATCTGTCCTTTTCTTAGTAAGCTCAGAACCCCAACAGTGCCATTCTCCTGTTGCTCCCGGCCAAAGTTGAGCTCTTCAGTAACCTGGTGAGACAGGGAAGACAAGTGGTTTGTGGGCACTCTAAAGTCAATATTGTTTAGTGGTCACCTTCAGCTTCTTCCTCAGTGCCCCAGTGCCATCTTCTTCAGGCGTGCATTGCACAGGTCAATACTGGCCATTTGCCCCTTTGGCAAAGCTGAATTTCTAAACGTCTGAGGAGAATACAAGAGAGACCATTCTCCCTGAATTATCAATGTTGAATCAAGTATTCCATTTCTGGCATTTATTAACTTCTACCTAGGGTAAAGCTGTGGCCTGCATTGTAGGAGGGGCACAAAGTCTGCAGTCTGCAAGTAAGGACCTCTTAAAGGGAATGTCTTTATAAAGGTGCCTGGCCACGTTTTTTCTTTCTCTGGGTTTGAGCAGGAACAGGCATGGTGTGAAAAGGTTAAGCTTCCAAGGTCAAGATAGTGAGAGCATCCAACATTGCCTGAGCAGAGTCCAGGGCTGCATGTTGACCTCCTAACATTCTTCACCTACAAAGAACAGAGCTTTCAATTCCTCTATTTAAAGCCAGTGTTAAATGATCCTGGCAGTTATTGTTCTCATTTATCATCTACAGCATGGTGTGGAATTTTTTTCTGTTGGTCTTGATGACTTTGTATCCTCCTCAGGCTCTCACATGTGGGGTCCCTCAAGAGTTTATTCTCAGGCGTTGGTTATTTTCACTTTACCCTACTGCCATTGGGATCCATTATTGACAAGTACAGAAGATCTTTTCACTGTTATGCAGATGATATTCAAATTATTTTTTCTTTGCAACAGAGGAATAAAAACATTTTAACACCACTGTTGGAACATCTCGAGGATGCCAACTCGTGGACGGCCATAAAAAAAAGTCTTAATGAAATTCAAATCGAAGTGCTGGCTTTTGTACCCAGTGGAGTCTGTGTTCACCCTTTCATAGAGACATGCTGCCTTAAATCTTATATAAAACCAACAGCAAGAAACCTGGGTGTTTTATTGGACAGTGATATTTAACTTGGAAAAGCAAATTAATTTTGTCATTAAAGTTAGCTTTTTTTTTTTTTCAAATTAGTCATTTGTCCAAAGTTTTAACAAAAAATATCTTGAAAAGTCTATACACCCCTTTATTTCAAGGCAGTCTGATTATTGTAATGTTCTCTATGTTAGTGTTGGCCAGGCATGTCTTGCACAGTTGCAGTTGGTCCAAAACGCTTCTGCACATTTTTTAACAGGAACACGTAAGCGTGAACACATAACTCCTGTGTTGGCATCCGTACACTGGCTTCCTGTGCAGTTCAGGGTCAGGTTCAAGGTCTTGTTAAGAACCCACAAAGCCCTGAATAATCTACAGTAGCACCACTACTATATACTACAATATAGTATATATTGCTGACCTTTTGAAGCCATACAATCCAGCATGGTCTTTCAGGTCTGGTGATCAGCTTTACTTATAAATCCTAAATCTAGGATTTTAAAATCACACCTCAATACCTTTTTACTCTTGCCATTTAATACAGTGTGAGGACATACAGTATACTTTAACCATTTTTTTATTAATTACATTTATTATTCATTTATTGTTTTATTTGCTTATTTTATGCAATGATGGTGGACTTCTTATTGTTGTTTATTGTTTGATTTGGATTTTATTTGATTGTTTTTGTCTATTTTTATAGTCTTTTACTATGTCTGCAGATATGAAGGATTATACAGCATTTTGTTCAACTGTGTAGTGTTAAATGTGCTTTAAAAATACATTTGTCTTTGACGGTGCCTCCCGCCAACTTCCTTGTTACTTCCTTGTACAGTCCTTACTTGCAGGACTGGCAAATGTAAGAGCCTGAACTATTAAATGAATTTGCAGAGGCTATTCCTAACCAGATTTTGTTTCAGTTGTTGAGAAAAACTTTGTAAGTTGTATCAAGGTCAAGTGATTGATGACAGATGGTACAGTTTAATGCTAAAAGATAAACCACAATTTGGACTTGGCACTCTCAATCTGCAGGGAAATAATGCTTATTATTATTATTATGATTATTATTATTATTATTATTGTATAAAATGCAAGTATAGAGCAGTTTCAGCAGCAGCAGTATGACAGTGGAATTAATTAGCACATTAGAACATTGTATACATGCATTAGATTATTAAGGGGAAAAAAAATCAGTGAATTAACAGGCCTGCTCCCAAGAAGAGCTTTACACCGATAGTAGTATATCTATAGTTTTTAATACAGCGATATATCAGGGACTGATTGGTGGTCATAATATCTGATAGCACCCAAGTGAGGATGGGTTTTCTGTTGATTCTGGCTCCTCTCAATTGTTCTTCCTATTGTCATTGAGTTTTTTCTCATAAAATGTTCATTTTAATAATATATTATATATAATATATATTTTTTACTTTTCTTTCTATTTTTTGTCTATATATATATATTTTGTTTTGTAAAGTTGCTTTGTCACAATGTCAGTCTTAAATTGAATTTAATTAAAAACGGGCAGCATGGTGGCTTAGTACTGTCGCCTTGCACCTCAAGGGTCCAGGTGTGATTCCCACCTCAGGGTCTGAGGGTGGAAGTTTGCATGTTCTCTTGATGCTTTCCTCCCATAGTCCAAAGGCATGCAGATCAGGCTAACTGGTGTGCCCAAATTGCTTGTGAGTGTGGCAGTGCGTGCAGTGTGTACAGTGTGTGTTCAAGGTCTCTTGGGAGAGGCTCCCTGAAACACTGTATACAGGATAAAGTAGTATGGAAGGTGAGTGATTTGAATATGGTCTTTTGGCTTCTCAAACAAGAAGAGTAGTAAGTGTCCAGTCCAGTGGCGGCTGGTGCAAAAATTTTTTTGGGGGAGCAAACAAAATTAAAATTAAACTGTTAATACTCGCCTGTAAATAGGTATTTATCAGGTGATTATGCGGTGATCATTACTATTATCATAAAATAAAGGCCTGACTCACATCGCATCCAGTCAGCAGCACCGCTAAGCACCATAAGAAGTGCTGGAAAAGACTAGTTGAGAATGGTCCATTCACATGAGCCCAAATATTTAAAAACAATATGATTCGCTAAGAACAAAAGTGGGAGGGTTCGGGTCGCAGAGTGCTGCGCCCGAAAGATGATTTGAAACGATCCAATCAGAGCACAGCCTCAGGTCACATGCTTTTCAAAGATTTACGTGCATAATTTATATATGACATGTTCCCTGTGAATATTGGTTTTAAACCAGCATGCCAATATACCACAATAACATCCTTGCAATAACAAGCATTTCCTAATATTCTACCCACTTACTGTATATATTCATCATAATTAAAATAACCAAACAATTTTGGTCATCTTACTACTTATTGGAGGGCCTTTAGAATTGACTACTGCTAGCAAAAAACAGAAAGTGCCTTGCCTACTTAGATGATTGTACCCTATTTCAAATTTTTTGATGAAAAGTGCTAGCATTCAGTGCTGCATCTAGATTGACTCATAAATATGTCAATAAATCTCAGCTTTCCCCATCATTAGGCTGAAAAAAGAAAAAGAGGAAAGAATTCTTTTTTAAGACCTAATTAACTGGCAAGCTCATCAACAGCAAAAGGCCTGAAAGCCCACGGAAAACAAAGTGGAAGACATGCAGAATGAAGAAGATGAACGCTTTCACAACACCCAGCCAAGTCACGCACACTCTTGAGGAAGTAGGTATGTCATTATCAAAGTCTACCATCTAGGGGGAGAGCTTTATATAGTAAATATAGATACTTCACAACAAGGTATAAACAACTGGTAACTGGTAAGACCATCTTAGACTTTGCCATAAAACATTGCCACATTCTTTAAACTGATGAAACAAAAATTACTTTTTATCAGAACCATGGGAAGAGAGAAGAATGGAGAAAAAAATAGCTCATGATTCAAAGCATACCACATCATCTGTCAAATATAGTGGGGGCAGGGATAACTACCAATGGACCTAGGTCACTCCTGTTTGCATGTCTATAGCGCTATACTCTCTGCCCAGATTCGGCTAAATGCTGGAAAACTGATAGAGTGAAAGCTACCAAATTCAAAGAAATGAGATATGCTTCACTGGCCAAGTCAGTCAAATCAAATGCTGCAACCCAATAGAACACACTTTTCTGAAGTCTTGGTAGCTAGTCTTGCTTTACTGAATACAAGACTCAAGACAGAAAGACCCACAACCAGCAGCTGAAGGCCTGGCAAAGCATCTCAGCGGAGGAAACTCAGCATTTGAATTCACTCACTCACTCATCATCTATACCGCTTAATCCTGTATTCAGGGTCACGGGGGGCCTGAAGTCTATCCCAGGAGACTTAGGGCACATGGCAGGGTACCAATCCATCGCAGGACACAGACACACACATACACTCACTCAGTCACACACTACAGGCAATTTGGGAACACCAATTAGCCTAACCTACATGTCTTTGGACTGTGGGAGGAAACCGGAGTACCTGGAGGAAACCCACCAAGCACGGGGAGAACATGCAAACTCCATGCACACAGAGACGGGAGACGGGATTTAGCCTGGCCGGGGATCGAACCCGGACTCTGGCAGTGCAAGGCGACAGTGCTAACCACTACAGCACGGTGTACACACAACGTTTTTAACAATGGTCATTGCCGCAAAGCAGCTTTAAAGAATCAAAAATAAAATTAGGGAAATTAGTATGAAAATGTGTGAAGAAATATGTATAAATCAAAAATAATATTCCTATTGGTCATGTCCATGGGTTTAGACATTCATTGACTGTCATTGACTGAAAAGGATTTTCTTTCAAGTATTAAAGCCAATCTTTACGATTGATATTGTTAGTTTGTTACATTATTGAATAAAAAAAAATCTAAAGCAATAAAGGTACTATTTATTTATACACTATTTCAAAAGTATCTTTCTTAAACACTACCTGGCCAAAAAAAAAAAAAGAAGTGACACACGTTGCTAATTTTATTATCCCAACATCCAGCTAGAAACTTTTTATTTATCAATATGAATCTATTGCATGTTTAGCACAAAGAAATGAGAGAACAGGAGAGAGAGAGAAAGAAAGAGAGAGAGAGCAGGATTAACACAGCAAATTACGGAAAAATTACCACATACAGTAATTATAACCCTAATTCCCAGCATATTCTATTTTTCATTTTCCTTTAAAAATGTTTCTTACTAATAATTCAACTATTGGTGTTATTCAAAATATATTTTAAATATATTTAAATAATAAAATAAAATTAATCACAAAATAATAATGACTATTAATAGCAATCATTGAAAACCCACTCACTGCATCAGTTAGGGTTAAATAATTATGCCGAACCATATAAACCACTGCAGTAATTATCCAATGAAAGGCTCTTAACTATTTGCTTAGTTAAATCCAGGTGGTAACATCTTTTTAGCCGAGCAGTGTATGTGTGTGTGTGTGTGTGTGTGTGTGTGTGTGTGTGTGTGTGTGTGTGTGTGTGTGTGTAAAAAAATCTGTGGTCTAGCTGACATTTAAAAATAGCATTCTGTATGAAAACTTCTTACCAGTTGCAATTTGCATTACAGTAGTATAAAAACAACTGTGTGTACTCTATGATATAATAAAGTATATTTTTATTAAACACAAAGTATACTTTTTATTATTTGGAATTGGCCAGAAGTATAACAGCATGTTAATGCTGTAATAATTTGTTTATAATATATTACTTGTGTATTCGTAACAAAGTAAAAAATTGCTGTAATGTTCTTATAATACAATATATTATAATATAATATATACTTTAATTTCATGAATTCCTGTCTGGTATGTACATTCGTACATACACAGCCATATACTTTGAGTGTATTAAGTACTTTAACACACAAAAGTATATTTAATACCCTTAAAACCATGCTTTTGTACAATTTAATTACAACTTGAATGGACTTCGTACAAAATTAGTTGTTCCAAAATAGCAAACTTCAAATATACTAATCATCACTCTGGCCGAAAGTAAATTTAAGTATGCTTTGGCGTGCTAATTTTTAATATACTTAGCATACTTTTTTTTCACTTGGGGAGGAAAACCCTGCACAATATTAGCTCGGCAGCTAAGATGTTGGACTTAGGACGTGTCTGGTTCAAACTTCAACCACTCAGGTACAATCGGTATTGAGCTGGCAACCCGACCCTGTAAGGAAACTGCCACAGAAACAGATATATCTACAGGGAGGGGATTGTTTGTCACCCAGTGTGCCTGAGGGCATATTGAAGGAAACTTACAGACTATATTTTATATAGACTTACATATTGCTCCATAGACTCATATATTGCTCCATCCTACTGTATGTACTGCATTTCTTTTCTTCAAAGTAGCTAAAAGTACACATACATAACATTGAGTGGAGTTTAGCAAGGTTACGTCCTTTATATGTGAAGGATGACTCCATCATGAGCGAATAGGGAAGCCAACCAACCACATCTTTTAGAACATCTGCTAACTCAATGCCAAAGGTAGCTAAACACACTCGTAGAAAGCACTCACAGACACCCATGATTGGCTGTGATTGTTGGGGAAAAAGAGTATGCCACCCCTCCCTCCCTTAGAGCATACCAAATTTTGCTCCCTTGGACTCCTGGCTACAGATGGCTGTGGCACCATCAAGAACACTTCTCGGTTCAGGAACTAGGGAGCCCATGAAGTATTTTTTGGTGGTGACAAACAAATTGTGTATTACAAAATAGTGTGTATTAAAATATATATAGTTTCCCTTAATCACACTAAATTTTTAAGATGCCATTATCTACATGAAAAAAAAAAGAGTACAAAAAAAAAAAAAAAACCTGTCCAAATTTCGACAGAATCTATCCTAATACTTGAGCTGTTTCTGTTGGAAAGACTTTGCTAATTTAACATTAACATGTTACTCAAATATTTAACTGAATTTACAATACATTACATTACACGGACTATTCTTCAGTATCAGAAATATTAGATACCCAAAGATAGCACCAAGTCATCAATTTTTATTTTTATTCTAAGAAACTAAAAAATATTGAGTATGCCTAATCTATATAAATAAAAAAAAGGTTTTGTTTGTACATTGGTCAGTAGTTGCTCTTTCAATGATAATCTTTACATTTCATACATTGGAGGATCCAAAATCAGTCTCAGGAAAAAAATTCTGTCTGCATGTCTGTATATCTGTATGTCTGTCCATCCAGATTTTGTCATAGCATTTTGCAAAACTGTCCGGACAGAGATAAAATGAAACAAATGAGACTTTGGAAATACTTCAGGTAATTGCTTGAAGTTAAAGCTGTGCAATAAATTTAATAAAAAACATTGGAATAATAAAGGGACATTATGAGCAGTTATGTGCCAGATTATGTCACAGCATCCAGCGCTTTTTTTGGATGAATATAGTGCTTTTTCCCTTCGAGGGGGGCGGGTCTATAAGTGTCAATCAACAGAGCAAATCAACACGCTATTTTACGACACAGAAACAACGGTAATGCATCTACAAAGCGCCCAAATGCTCACAAAACACAAATGAACGCACGACACAGCAATGCTTATTCCAAAAACACATGAAAACACCTTGAAAAATGACCCTTCAAATATGAATGGACAGATCAATGTATGCTTATTCTTCCTGCGTGAAGTTTAGAACCAGTTTGTCTCATATGTTCCGAATCTGACTATGAGATAAAACAGGGGTTGTTAGAGCAAACATATCCGCAGCAGTCCAAGGTGAGATCATATAAAATACCCGAACTGAGAGCACATTGTTATGCTCTAAAATCAAGTGGTGAGTAAAAAGTGATTATATGATTATGTAATACAGTTACAGTATGTGCTGGATTTAATAATCTACTTTAAAATAAGACACTAATAAGCTACTTGCTCAATATAAACGAATACCTGCACCAACAGATATTAATTAGAAAAGCTAAACTGAATATTTTTAATGGGATTAGTTCATATTTTCGCCACTGAAGTGGTATAAGTGAATTTGAATCCTCTGGAGTCGTTTTAAGACAAAACTTAATCTTTATCTGGTCTACTTTCTTGATTTATCATCTGAGATTCACTGTCTGATTAGCGAACAGGAAGTGTATTTGGCTGACAATCAAAGAAGTACAATTTAGCATATACTAGGCATAAGAACCTCAACCTTACAATTTTTTATTTCTTTGTATCAAAAAGTTAGACAGAGGGTTCTGAAGACAGGCAGACATGTACGTGGGCTTCAAACTGAAATAATAATATCACGGATTCAGCTGATCATTAATAACTCGTTTTCCCGACCAACGACGGGTATACTAGTTTCACATAAACCAAATTCACAAAACATTTATTTGAAGCTCACACTTCTCATGAGCTTTATACATTAATGTGTAATCCCAAGATGGCACATTTGTGGGTTCTGGTTAGGCTGTATAACATCTGGTGTCACTGAAAATAACCTGAATTGCTTCCTTGTCTGTGGTGAAGATGGCAGTAGACTCAGCAAGTAAAATGTCCCCGTGACAAGTCAGACCAAAAGTGTCAAAGAAGTTAACTTTTCATCTTTTTGCTAAACAGGATTATATTCAGATTGTAAAGGAATCAGTGTCCAGTAAGGGTGTGACCAGACCGGGGCAAACATAATAGAAAGTGTGATGCTTAATGAAGGTTGGTGAGTAATGGTAGGGCAGTGCAGACACATCTGCTCTTATATAGTACAGTATCCATGTATGCAGTCATGCAGATAGTGTACAGTCGCCCTCGGCTTGCTCATCAGGCACAATCCTATCAGTTTGATTCACACACATTCACATTTCATACAAACTTAATTCTTTTGATTGTGTTTGTGAAGCTGTTTTGCGACAACGTCAATTGTTAAACGCGCTATACAAATCAAATTGAATTGAGTTGAATTGTACAGCGGTGCGACTCAGAGATGCTGTAAGTACAGTATTATCCCATATTGATATACTGTACTGTAGATGCCACATTGCACCTTGCAGATCGGATTTGCAGGTGTTGTTTTCATTACAGACGAGGAGTTACAGGTGCAGTATGTAGTACAACTGAGGATCAAAATACTATACTTAGTGCCAGAGTCACATCTTTCCCCACCTGTTTTCATGTTTGAGTGCGATTAATGTGCTACTATGGTCACCACCTGACACACACACACACACACACACACAGGCATGTATACACGCACCCACTCTCTCTCTCTCTCTCTCTCTCTCTCTCTCACACACACACACACACACACACACACTACTACTACTACTACTCCTAATAATAATCGCGCTGTACCTGCTGCTTATCTGAACTGTCTCGGCTGCCCGCGGATCCTTTGGGCGCTGATGCGCGCTCGCAGCTGCTGCCTTCCAGTAAGTAAATCCCCGTCGGCCTGGCGCTCTGCTCATTGTCAAAGTAAAAAAGGATGTTTTGGTACAGAGCAAAGTATTTCTCGTTCCAGCGACTGTTCTCGGTCGCTTTCTTGCTCAAGTAGCCCCGTTTGGTTCCCTCTTTCCGCGCGATGACCGAGAGAAAAAGTGCATGTCCCTCGTTGTAGCGCACACTTTTCTGCATTTTCCAGCCCGAATATTCTCACAGCGCTTTGCATGAGCTCACCATCACCATCATCATCATCATCACATGAGACGGAGGTGTAAAAAAAAAAAAAGAAGTAAGAACGCTGGACGGATGGAGAAAGATAATAATGTAGGAATATCCGATCCGTGAGAAACACACAAACACCCACAACAGTAAAGCACAACCGTGTGACCAAAGAGTCCGCTTAAGTCCACAAAGATCTCATTAACCGCCTGATCGTCTAGTGCACTCGGTGATATATAAAAACAGATTGGGTGAACACACGCTAACAGCAGAATGGACCCTAATCGGCTTTAGTCGCAACTTAAAGAGACACAGCTCGGTTTCCTCGCCGGGTGCTGAAGATGCGCTGCGGATCCCCGGAGGCAGAGAAGAGAAGGCGCGCGCGTTACTGTGGAACGCCAAAAGCTCAGTGACGCTCTAAACATCTGGAAAGAGCGCTAAAATCGAAACACTTCTTTAACACTCGTCCTACTTTTTTTTTTTTTTTTTTTTGAGGCACAAACACATTCTGTTATTAATGCTGTGAAGGAGCACTACAGAAGATTGTTTTCTATTATTATTATAATTTTTTGTATTTGCATTTACCCTACCCTACCTTTATATTTATATAGAGTTTATTAGGCATACAGAAGAACACTGACTATTAGTGATTGCCTATTTCACATTGTGCACATAGAGACACACCCGGCGGCACGGTGGTGTAGTGGTTAGCACTGCCAGGGTCCGGGTTCGATCCCCGGCCAGGCTCGATTCCTGTCTCTGTGTGCATGTTTGCAGGTTCGCCCCGTGCTTGGTGGGTTTCCTCTGGGTACTCTGGTTTCCTCCCACAGTCCAAAGACATGCAGGTTAAGTTAATTGGCATTCCCAAATTGCCCGTAGTGTGTGAATGAGTGAGTGAGTGTGTGTGTGTCTGTGCCCTACAATGGATTGGCACCCTGTCCAGGGTGTACCCTGCCATGTGCCCCAAGTCTCCTGGGATAGGCTCCAGGCCCCGTGACTCTGAATACAGGAATAAGCGGTGTAGATGATGAGTGAGTGAGAGACACACCCTCTAGTGGCCATTGAGTTTTTTTTTTTGTTTGTTTTTGCAAAGATTAAAGTGCCATTACAATCACACACAGCTTCTTTTAAAATTCAGTAACTGAAATTAAATGTGTTCCCTGATAAAGCGGCATGGTGGCTTAGTGTTTAACACTGTTGCCTTGCATCTCCATGGTCCGGATTCGTTTCCCACCTCGGGTCGGTGAGCATGGAGTTTGCTCTGTGCTTGGTGCTCTGGTTTCCTCCCACAATCCAAAGACATGCGGTTTAGGCTAATTTGCATTCCCAAATTGCCCAGTGTGTGAATGAGCATGTGAGTATGTGTGTATGTGTTTGACCTGCGATGGATTGACACCCCATCCAGGGTGTATCTCGCCCACCATGTTTCCTAGGAGAGGCTCACAGGCCCCCCTAACCCTGTACACAGGATAAAATGGTATAGACAATGAGTGAAAGAGTGTTCCCTGATTCTAGATAAATCTGCGCTCTGTTTGAGTATAGAACTTCAGAAGCCCTGAACACCAATAAATTCATTACTTTAACCTGCTAAAGGGTCATGGAATATCTGAGAAAACTCACACAGAATGGGACACCAGTACATCACGTACAGCCATGCACTAATTCACACATACATCCTAGTTTATTGGACACTGAAGAACCCAGATGTAACCAACTCAAACATGGGGAAACTAAAATCTCCACAGAGACAGTAATCCAAGTTCAGGAGATAAACAGCTCATAGTGTGAATTACCAACAAAATAAGCATAAAATATGGCATTTTATTATAATAATCTCTCAAACTAAACATGTAGGTGTAAACCTAAAGCCTTATTTAAAACTCACATCTTTCAAACTCTTATAATCAGTGGATTAAAAAAGACAAACTGTGGCAAAGCTTTTCTAAGAAGTGTTTGCACTGAAATCAAGGGAAATTCCTGGTATTATGGTGGATTACTGCTATGTCTGTCAATCCCAGAAATAGCTACACTGTTAACCCTTGCTGTATTTTTTTTTTTTTTGCACATATAATCTCATAATTTAGACTACATTTTATTTAAAATGATAGTGAATTGGAGTGTAGTTAATTAAAATACATAAATGTGAAGATCTGCATTGCTAATTTGGCCTCTCCTAAAGTTTCTGTAATCTCTCTGATAGATCTGGGTTTTTTCAGCCCAGTGATGGCATTTTTGCTTGCATCGGTACCACTTTTAACTATTTATAGGGGGTTCCATTGAGCAGCTACCAAATTTCATAGGTGTAATGTTTTGCAAAATAACTAAGAAACTGGCTGAAACATTTTTATAATGAAACCTCTTGAGTTAAAACTGAAAGTCCACACTATTATTATATGTTGAGTGCTTAATTTCAAATCCATCATGGTGGTGTACAGATTGTCCAAATCCAGCTATTGCTCTGTGCTGCAGGAGAAATAATTTGCAGTTGTTAAAATACTGTGATCTAATATATATTTCTATGTAGCCAGCAAATTTTAAAATGCTAACAAATGAAATTAACATTTTGTTATTATTAGGTAATAAGTTAGTATTGTTATTTAGCATTTAAGATGTTGCAGTGTACACCACATACCACCACAATGATCTATAATCACTGTCCTTAAGTGGTGGCTATAAGTGCTTTAAAATGTGCCACAAATTCAAGATTGAACTACTTTACTTTTAGTTATTAGATTGCATATCTGAAAGTTTATATTTACAAGTTGAAAAATGAGATATTGAAATATTTTTGTTCAAATTAAACACAAGGTAAGTTTACTGTTTAATAAATTGCAAAACAAAATGTAACACTTGAAGAAAGTTAAGATGTTAAGATTTTAATTCAAATTTAAACATAAAAAAAGAAACCAAAATGGGACTCTGGGACTAAATATAAGTTACAGTATTGGGTATTTGTTGTCATCAGTAAATTACTATAGCAATTTCAGTAGGCTTTAAATTTAGCCTTTAATAAGTCAAGTAAAATTGTATTTGTACAACAATAGACATTTTACAACAGAAAAAAGATTTACAAAAAGTAAAAAGTAATGCATTCTTGTCTGAGTGACACCTGTTGGTGAGGTTATGAATCATTACTATCATAGCTATTTATGACTATCAAAGGTATATCTGATGTTCAGTTTGTTCTTATTGTTAATATAAGTCCTGGGATAAATACAAGAATAGTGTTTTGTGAAGACCTTTACATTTATAGAGAATTTTCATCTATTTCACTGGAAGGCTGTTCATACAGCGCCATCTTCTGGCAAGTCATGCAAATGACAATGCAAACTGTCACAGGTGTCATTTTAAATACTAAATTATTACAAAAATAAAATCCTATTTCTTTATTTGATCATGACACCATTATAGAGCAAAAGTTATGGCACCTCTTGATAAATAACATATTTTGATGATTTTTTAATTGAAAAGATGTTTACACAGTCTCTCTTGGAAATGGAAAGAAAAGCACAATATTTTCAGGAAACATTGGTGCATAGTTACTTTTTATGTCATAAATTGAACAAAGATTTAAAAAAGGTGTTCTTTTCATGAAATGCTGCTCCTTTTTCTCCAAACATGCCTTTGCTGATTGTGGCCAAAAAGTTCTGTTTTAGTTCTGCTGACTCTTCCATGAAGGTCTTG
Organism: Clarias magur; assembly: GCA_013621035.1. Lineage (NCBI taxonomy): Eukaryota > Metazoa > Chordata > Actinopteri > Siluriformes > Clariidae > Clarias > Clarias magur. The sequence goes on along the minus strand of QNUK01000027.1, from coordinate 474,548 downwards.
TCTGTTCAAGTATCGCTGCACAGTTGAACGTGCACCAGCACTCCTGAATCTGCTAAATCTTCCTGCAGGTTTTTGCAGTCAAATGGGCGTTTTGATTCATCTTCCTGACCAGCATACGAGCAGTTCTCATTGAGCGTTTTCTTGGTCTTCCAGATCTCATCTTGACCTCCACAGTTCCCCTGAACTGCCATCTCTTAATTACATTTCTCACTGTGGAAACTGCATGCTGACAACACATTGCTATCTTCTTGTAGCCTTCTCCTGCATTGTGGGCATCAATAACTTTTATTTTCGGAAATTACACAGCTGCTTAGAGGAACCCATGGTAGTTGAGTGTCCGCAAGTGTGTGCACAAGGTTTGAAGAGTCAAAGTATTTGTAAAGCTTTGAAATTGCCATTTGCTAATGACAGCTGTTGCCATGCATCAGATCCAACGAGCTGATTAAGGTCTGAAACCTTGTAAAAAAGAATCTGAGACTCTGGAACTCTTAGGGTGTCTAAACTTTTGCACAGTGACATAATAATGTTTTTATTTTTTATTTTTGTTCAAATTATGGCAAATAACTGTGCATCAATGTTTGCTGAAAATATTGTGCATTTTTTCAAAGTTCCAAGAGAGACTGTGTTAACATCTTTTCAATAAAAAAAAAAAAAAAATCACCAAAATCTGTTATTTATCAAGGGGTGCCTAAACCTTTGCATAAGACTGTATGTAATTTTCTGACTGCTGGTCACTTAAAACTTAAAACTGACAAATATTTGTTTAGGTATCAAGATGAAATATATTGCACAAGTTGGTTCTACTTGGAAAACATTTGCTAGATTGACACCCTTGAGAGCAGGACCACCATTCCTCAGGTTGTTGGGTGTCAAATCCAGCTAAAAATTTTAGGTCAGCTTTTTTTTTAATTTGGTTTATAGAATGTCCAATCTGTCAAGTTTTATGTACACTTTAGGAACGTTATTAGATTTTTAAAATTAGGTTTGTACCCCATTTTAAGAACTATATTTGTAGGTTCTAAGAATAGTACTTTTTGTTTTTAGAACTCTCAACAGGACATATATTTATAACATTATTCTGAAACAATTGTACATTTTTGTCTTTTTGAGCTTTGCATACATTAATAATATGCTTGTATTGCTGAGGTTCAAGGTTATTTTTTCTTAGATAAAAGGAATGCTACATACTCTACTGTATATGCATCATTATACAAAGAGTCATTAAATATGTAGAAAACTGTACATACAGTACAGGTAGTGACAATATAAATAAATAATACAAACAATTGATAACTACAAATAATCAGAGCCATTCATTCTCTTAAAACCAGATTAAAATAGATTTTTAAAAAAACATTTAAACGGATTGAAAACCACTCAAACTGAGTTTGCTCTACACAAGAAGAATAAATAAGCCATGCCAAAAAGAGTTTTCAGAGGATTTGTGATAAAAAATGATTGATTTACATAAACCTGGAAAAGGTTACAAAGTGATCTCAAAGACTTTAGAAATTTACTAGTCTATAGGTTTACAAATAGAGACCTTTTGGGACTATTCCTACACTACCAAAAGTGGGTGCTCAGTCAAAATGACCCGAAGAACACAATGAAGACTCATCGATGAGTTAAAGAAACAACCGAAGTGACAGCCAAAGATTTGACGGCACCATTGAAGCGAGTACGGTATAAATAGACAAATAGGGTGTCCACAAAGGAAGCCGCTCCTTATTAAATAAGAACATTTGCTGCATGACTGAAGAGGCGAAAGAGCACAGTGACACTCCACAGCGGTATTGGCAACATGTTTTATGGACTGATGAAACTAAGATTAAACTAATTAGCAGTACATCTGATGTAAAAAGGGCACTTCATATCATCATGTAAACATCATCCCAATTGTAAAATATAGTCATGATTTGGACCTGCATCAGGGCCTGGCCAGCATGCAGTCATTAAGGGGAAGATGAACTCCCAAGCGTATTAAAAAAATTCTTACGATAATGTAAGAATGTCTGTACATCAACTCTGTAAAAGTTGGGTGATGCAACAGGACAATGACCCAAAAGACTGGAGCAAGTCCACAACAGAATGGCTTCAGAAACACAAAATCCGCTTTTTGGAGTGGCCAAGTCCGAGCCTAGACCTCAACCCAATAGAGGTGCTGTGGAATGACTTGAAGAGAGCCATACACATGAGACGTCTGAAGAATACGACAAAGCTAAAGTAGTTCTCCCAGGAAGAATGGGCTAAAACTCCTACTGAATGGCATGCAGGTCTGATCCACTGCTACAGGAAGCACCTGGTTGAGGTTATTTTGAATGTTGAATGAGTGAATTTATATATGTACTGTATATATAAACACACACACACACACACACACACACACACACACACACACACACACACTATATATATACTGTCACGGACTAACCGGAGATGAAGCAGAAGACTTAGCAGTTAGCCCTGTAGCGTGGATGGTAAACCCAAACGCGGAAGTAGCGCGAGTAGGCAGGATAACCACGCAAGTTATTCTTAGAACTCTCTCGAAGCGAGAGCAAGAGTTTACACAAATAAACCGCGCTTCTAAACACACACACCCAATCAGAAGCGATAACCAAGAAGTGAGTACTCACGCGTTTGGGCCATGACCCAGTGACAGCGATATACGGGCATAACTCAATGACGAAGCGACGATCGTCATCTTGTTTCCTTTTATGCTTCCTGAAACCCGACCGTATTACTTCCGGGTCCTAGTGCCGGTCGTGTTACGAGTGTGCATGACAGTATGCCCCTGTCCAGGACCGACTCTCGACGGTCCTGAGGTGGAGGATACCCGACGACGGTAGTCCCGGATGAGTTCGGGGTCTAGGACGAACAGAGCCGGAATCCAAGATCACTCCTCTGGACCGTAACCTTCCCAATCGACCAGGTACTGGAGCCCTCTGCCCCGAGGACGTGAATCAAGGATCCGGCAAACGGTGTAGGTGGGACCACCCTCAATGATACGGGGGGGAGTGGGTGGGGGGAACCATAGGTGAAGTGATGAAGGGTTTGAGTTGTGATGTGTGGAATACCCGGATGGATCCGGAGGCGCCCATGAGCAGCTGGAGCCGGTAGGTGACAGGGTTAATCCGGAGATTGATGCGGTATAGTCCGATGAATCTGGGTGATAGTTTCCTTGACTCAGTCTGCAGGTGAAGGTTTTTTGTTGAGAGCCATACCTTATCACCTACTTGGTACATTCGTCCCGGTGGGTGTCGACGGCGATGTTGCAGGGTGTAGCGGCGATTGGCCTTTTGAATGGCTTGGTTGGCTTGTCTCCAAAGCCGTCGACACCGACGAACCAACTGTTGGGCAGTGGCGCTTCCACCTCGGTTCTGATGACCGAACATGTCGGAGGTTGGAAGCCGCTAACATACCTCAAATAGGCTTAGGTTGTTGGCAGAAGGCTGGTGGAGGTTGTGGACGGATTCCAGCCCAATGGGGTAGCGGGCCCAGGAGCACTGGCGATCTGTAAAGCATCTCGATGGCGCTCAGTTGTTGGTTGGTTCGCTCCGTCTGACCGTTAGTCTGTGGATGGTAACCGGAGGACAGACTGCAGGTGGAATTGATCAGACGGCAGAAGGCCTTCCAGAACCGGGACGTGAACTGGGGCCCCCTATCCGAGACGATGTCCTTTGGGAACCCATGCAGGCGGACTACGTGCTCTAATATCAGCTCAGCTGTCCTTTTAGCTGACGGGAGTCCGGAGAGGGCCACCAGGTGAACAGCTTTGGAGAACCGGTCGAAGATGGTGAGGATGGTGTCCTTTCCTTCCGAAACCGGCAGGCCCGTGATGAAGTCAACGGCAATGTGTGTCCAGGGTCGGCGGGGAACCGGGAGTGGTTGAAGTTCCCCGGGTGATGGTCTGTTGCTGTCCCTGGACCTGGCACACACTGGGCACGCCTGGACGAACTCATCTACGTCCTTCTTCATACTGGGCCACCAGAAAGCACGTTGTACAAACAGTAGGGTCCGCCGTTTCCCGGGGTGTCCTGAAAGGGGGGAGGAGTGTCCCCACTGGAGTACTTCGGCCCTGATGGCATTGGGGACATAGAGTCGGCCAGGCGGCACACCTGCTGGTGCGGTCTCCGTAGCTTGTGCCTGGCGAACCCTCGTCTCCAGGTCCCACCTGAGCGGGGCGAGGATCTTGGTGGCTGGCAGTACAGGCGCGGGGTCCGCCCGGGGGACGTCTTCCTCGTGTTGTCGGGAGAGGGCGTCGGCTTTGGTGTTCTTGGACCCCGGGCGGTATGACAGGTGGAAGTTGTAATTTTCGAAGAATAGTGCCCATCGCGCCTGTCTGGGGTTCAGCTGTTTTAACGTGCGGATTGTAATGAGGTTTTGGTGGTCGGTCCAGACGATGAACGGCTCTCTGGCGCCCTGGAGCCAGTGTAGCCATTCCTCCAAGGCCCACTTTATGGCCAGCAGCTCGCGGTCCCCTACTCCGTATCGCTGCTGAGTGGCGTCAAATTTCTTGGAGAAAAAACTGCAGGGATGCAGTTTTTGGTCTGAACCTCGCTGGGAGAGAACAGCCCCGGCGCCCACATCCGAAGCGTCCACCTCCACAACGAATGGTTTATCAGCATCCGGGTGAAGGAGGATGGGAGCAATGGTGAAGCGGCGACAGAGCTCATGGAAGGCGGAGACAGCAGTTGGGGTGAGATTGAAAGGGTGAGATGATGGGCGGGTCAGAGCGGTTAGTGGCGCTGCAACGGTACTGTAGTCCCGGATAAAGCGGCGATAGAAATTGGCAAACCCGAGAAATCTCTGGAGCTGTTTAAGAGTCTTAGGTAGGGGCCAATGACTCACAACTTCCAGTTTCTGCGGGTCCATGGCCACACCCTGGGGCGAGATGACAAAACCCAGGAACGTGGTGGAGCGCTCGTGGAAAGCTCACTTCTCCAACTTACAGTACAGCTGGTGGGCGAGCAATCTCTTTAGAACCGCTCTGACATGCTGGATATGCTCGTTGAGTGTTCGGGAGTAGATGAGGATGTCGTCAAGGTAGACGAACACCCAACGGCCTAACATGTCTCTGAGAGCGTCATTTATGAACTGTTGGAAGGCGGCAGGTGCGTTGCAGAGACCAAACGGGATGACCAGACTTTCGTAGTGTCCTGTAGGGGTGATGAAGGCCGTCTTCCACTCTTCGCCCTCTCTGATGCGCACCAAGTTGTAGGCGCTCCGGAGGTCCAACTTAGTGAAGATGGTGGCACCAGAGAGGGCGTCCAGGGCAGAGTTGGTAAGAGGCAATGGATGCCGGTTCTTTATGGTAATATTGTTGAGCCCCCGATAATCGACACAGGGACGTAGACTACCATCGCGTTTCTTCACGAAAAAGAACCCCGCAGCGGCAGGTGAGGAGGAGGGCCGGATAATTTCCTGGCGAAATCCGCAAACATACTCCTCCATGCTTCGTCTTCGGTGTTGAACAATGAATAGAGATGGCAGCATGGGTGGTGTAAGCACCTAGCTGAAGATGATATGATTGATGCATTATGAAATAAAGGTGGTAGATGAATTGCTGCGTCTCTTACAAAAGACTTCAATAGGTCGGTAGTCTGGCGGGACGTTTTATCTGTATGTCGACATGGGGCCTCGGACTCCCTAGACGCGTCAGCTTCGGCCCGTGAGAGCAGAAAGCTCAATTACGAATTCGGCTATTGGATGATCCGGCTTTGGGTCCAGGATATGAGCGGGTCGTGTTGCAGCAGCCAAGGGTGTCCGAGGATGATAGGTGGTGAGGAAATGGTGGTGGTGTGAAACTGGATCTGTTCTCGATGTTGGTTAATGATGAGGGTGATAGGTTGAGTTTGAAAGGAGATGGGGCTGGAGGAGAGAGGCCGACCATCGACTGATGTAATGGTTACAGGCTGGGATAACGCCTCAATCTTTATCCCCCATTTTTTGGCATAGGAAGAGTCAATGAAGTTACCTGCTGCCCCGGAGTCGACGAACGCGGTACTTCCGACCCGTTTGTGGCCAAACTGGAGATATACTTTACCCGTGAGACGGGAATCATTGGTCGTGGTGGTGGAGAGGGACATGGGACCCGGTGAGTTCCTCCCATTTCTCACCGGGGCTGCGCGTTTCCCGGCCGCAGAGGACAGATGGCCCGATGATCTGCAGAAGATCCACAATACGCGCAGAGCCCCTCTCTGAATCGGCGTTCCCGTTCTGCAGCGGTCAAGGAGGCGCGCCCTAATTGCATGGGTTCCCCGACTCCTGTGTCAACCACGGCGGGAGGTGGAGTACCGACGGTCCTGGTGGGTGCTGCAGTGAATGAGGCGTGGACTTCTGGAACTGGTGAGCGGGAGAGGAAGGGCGTGGTGTGCGGTAGTGCAGTCATGGTGGGTGGCAGGGTACGAGGAGCTGGCTTGGGGCAAACGAGCAGCCGTTGGTCGATCCGGAGGGCGAGTTGAATTAAACCCTCCAAGGTAGCTGGAAGCTCTCGTCCGGCGAGCTCGTCTTTTATCCGTGCAGCCAGTCCCTCGTAGTAGGCCGTCCGGAGTGCGGAGTCTCCCCAGTCGGTCTGTACGGCGAGAGTACGAAACTCCGCGGTGTAACGGCTCACAGACGACCCTCCCTGCTTTAGATGATACAACTTGGAGTCGGTCTCCACCTCAGCAGCTGGATGTTCAAAGGTGAGCTTGAGCTGGCGGGTGAACTCGGTGTAGGAGTAGGGGACATCTGAATCCGAACGAAGAACCGCCGTGGCCCACTCAGCTGCCTGCCCGGATAGCAACGAGACGAGAAGAGCAATGCGCAGTCGGTCTGTGGAGTATCTGGTGGAATTAAACTCAAACACAAGATCCAATGCAGTTAGAAAAACACTGCACTTCCCATCCGTGCCATTCCATTTGTCCGGTAAAGCTAGAAAAACATCAGAAGGTGGGGAGGGGGTTGGCGGCGTGGCAACAGCCGGCTGAGCGGCCGCCCCGCGGAGGACCGCATTCTCCTGTCGCGGCTCCGCCACCTCGCGGCGCAAGGCCGCGACGCCCTGGAGCTCCGTGCGGAGCGATGCGACTTCACCACGGAGCTGATCGATCAGCTTAGCATGCCGGTCAACCACATCGCAGAGGTGAGCAAACTCCGCTGGGTTTACTGCCGGTGGCTCAGTCATTCTGTCACGGACTAACCGGAGATGAAGCAGAAGACTTAGCAGTTAGCCCTGTAGCGTGGATGGTAAACCCAAACGCGGAAGTAGCGCGAGTAGGCAGGATAACCACGCAAGTTATTCTTAGAACTCTCTCGAAGCGAGAGCAAGAGTTTACACAAATAAACCCGCGTTCTAAATACACACACCCAATCAGAAGCGATAACCCAAGAAAGTGAGTACTCACGTTTGGACGAGCGAGGCGACGGCGATAGCACGGGCATAACTCAATGACTGAGCGATGTGATGCGTCATCTTGTTTCCTTTTATGCTTCCTGAAACCCGACCGTATTACTTCCGGGTCCTAGTGCCGGTCGTGTTATGAGTGTGCATGACATATACAGTATATAAACCAGCGATACACTCTATTAAAACCTTCGAAAAACTACACATTAACCATTAACACATACTAACACATTCAATACGGCATATACAACATACTGTACAGCAGAGACATTTCCCTACCTACTTACTAACACAGCATCAACAAAACAGTAGTTTAGCATGTAATCAGTATAGTAGTCACAGATTAAGAGATTTTTACGGAAGAAAATAAAAAGGAACAAATTAGTTTGTAAAATGATTGTGTATAAGGGCAACCTAGACTTCCTCCCAGAATTTAGTAGGTCATACTGATAATTCAACACATGAGATATGTTTTTAAACCAAACTAAAAACTTGACCCTTGGATATTTGTTAAATTCTTGAACTCGCTGGTAACACAAAGGCAAAATTGGTTATTCAGTTCTTTTCTAATTGGAGTTGTATTGCACTACTTTTTATTGTGTTGGGCTAAAAAAAATGATGTCTTATTGTAAGAAATAATTGGACTAATTTTAGTTTGGCATAGATGCATGTAGCCCTTGACATTTTATATAGATTAGATTGGCCAGACTTCTGGCAGATGCCGATGACATACTGTATTAAATTGTGCTAAAACCGCAGTGAATCAATAGCAATAAAGTGAGATTGAAACCGACCACCATGGGAAAGCATTTCTTAAGAACCCCATTATCTATCCCATATTTATATGTTTCAAAGTATACTTGACAGCACTGATCCCGTTCTAGCATTAATAGATGCAGTACCGTGACTGGTTAAAAGAATTCTGACACATCTTTGACTGGTTAGAGCTTCACTTCAGGTGACCCAATTCTAGAGCACAGGACATAAACACAGATGTGATTTTGGGCTGAACAAATAATATTACACGAGTGTTAGTTACAAAATTGATTATTAAAGAGGATAAAACGATGGTAAACCTAAGAGTGTAAGGTGTAAGGCACTGAACTTACAAGGATGTTTTTCCATCTACATTTTCTCAGTTTCTCAGTGTGTGTGTGTGTGTGTGTGTGTGTGTGTGTGTGTGTGTGTGTGTGTTTGTGTGTGTGTGTGTGTTTGAGAAAAATTACTTGCCAGACTACCAAAGTAACTGAGATCAGTACCCAAAGCCTGTAGCTGCATTACTCTTTGTATTGGTGGCTGAACACATGATGGATGTACTGTAAGATTTAACTTGAATTTCAGGAATTATTAGGTATATTTAAATATAATGCATAGTGAGTGTATGTAATTAAATAAATTGTTTTGTTACCGATAAATGTTGAAAGAGAAAATTCATATATTCCAATAAATGACAGTGTTATGAAGAAACCCAGTGGCCATTCCTTATATTTTTTTTATCTCATTTTATTTCATTACATTAATTCAGTTTCATTTATTTTGAAATGGCCTTGAAACTATACTATGCTAAAAAATGCGGCAAAAAATATCTTAAATAATAATTTGGTTCTTTGTGCACAACCCACACTAAAAAACAGAATAGCTATGGTTAGTTGTCATAGTGATGGCATTGCAAAGATCATCAAAATTACAGCTCAGCTTCCCATCAGCCTGCGATGAATACATCTTAAATTGTAAATGAAAGAAAATCAAAGCAGAAATCTGGGCAGATGAGGGACTCGGGCAGCACAGTGACTTAGAGCTTATAGCACTGTCATCTTACACATCCATGGCTGGGTTCTCGAATTGTGCCTTTGGTCTATGTGTGTGGAGTTTGCTTAGTGTGGTGCTCTGGACATGTAGTTTGTCAGAAGGTTGGGGTCCTCGACAACATACTCTAACGTCACGTTACAGCAATAACCACCGGGTTAAACACATTGCAGTCAACCATTATTCAACAATGACGACTTGAATGAGTGAATAAGAGTGAAAGAATCCTCCAGCCCCTTGGTGTTCTTGGGAGTCGATTTCTGTTCAGTCACTAGCACAGAATCTTAATGACTGAGGTACCATAACATTTTGGGCATAACATACTGTATCATGAAGACTAATGAACACTACTCATGAGACAGAGAACTCATTTTTAGTCTAATCTCTAATCTATGCTCACATTGCATTACAGATCACTACAGATCAACAATGTCTTTTTGGGTAATCACTGTAAAAATAACTAAACAATAAATACATGTTAAACATTCCTAATGGCTTCTTCATTTAAAGAAAGCCATGTCATGTAAATGAATGGTATGTTTAAAGCAGAGAATTGTGCATCGTGGTCCTTTCTCTATTCTTTTCCATCTCTCCCTCCCAAACAGCTCTCTTGTGTATGAGTAATCTCCACATTGTCACTCAGATCTGACCAACGTCACACCTGCTATCTACGCACCCACTCTTGCATTAACTCGACAGTCAGACAACAGCCTGGCCAACTGGCATTAACATAACTAATAGAGCATCAACACGACTACATTTCTTCACAAGATTTCAGGGTGAGTGCTACTATACTACATGCCTTTTTCACTTATCATTTTCTGTCAGACATAGACAGTGTTTTCCCTCTGTTTCCCTTAGAATATCTAAAACATTATTAAAATCGAATGTAATCAAATTTGTTACTTGTCCTCTAAAGCCGCCTGTTAGCTGAGCATGTTGAGAGAGCATTTTTGAAAAGCTGCACCTTGATGAGAATAGAAACACTTGACAACCTCTTCAGAACCTCAAGAGCAAAATGAATATGGCTTTTTAAAAGAATTTTGCATACCCAGCACATGCAGTCTTGCTCAGGGATTATCTTGTACTGCATGCTGCATGACATGCCGTTGCCTAATTCTTTATATTCTATCATAAAATTCTGTCTGTTCCGACTGGAGAGGCTTGCACAAGGCCATTTAAGTCTGTAATTATGGAACAATTGCCTATGTGATTCAAACAAAGCCTTTCCCCTTGGAGCACATCAGAACATTGCTGACAGGGGCAGAAGTTGCTGCCACACTCATGCAATGCACATGTGCTCCATGGTAACTGTGCACTCACTGCGAACAGCAATGCTTTCTTTAGCTGCTTTTCCATTGCATTTCTCTTTAATAGGATCTTGTGATGCCATGAGTGGCTCTATGCTTAGTACCTGCATGTCCCTCATCTTATTTAGTGCTTGTTATATCTAAAAGGCATACAAAATGTTCCGCATACATACAGTATTTGCTAAAATATGTATGTTATTAATCTAAATCTGAATATTTTTCATAGCTTAATCTTTCACAATCTTAATTTCGATGTAAGGAATTTCATTCTTGCTTTTTTAAAACTATATCTAAATAGTATAACTATATAAATAGGATATTATATAAAATAATATCCTATTTAGAATTAGATTTAAAAAAAAATCGCAGAAAATTATTGTAACTGAATAAAGCATGAAAAAACATTTTCAGTGGATAATCCTGGACTGTGGTTACTGTATACTGTACACATCCCTTCACCTGAAATAAGGCTGGTTCCCAGAAAACCAACAAAAGCCCTCAGGCATGTTTGCCATGTGAAAGAAGACAGCCATTACTAATTCTTTGACAAGGGCAGCAGGAAAAAACAAGACTGAAACATTATTTTCGCTCTTAACCTTGCTTTGTAGAATAAAAACCGAATGAAATGCAGTGTGAAAAATATACAGCTGTCTGTGCACATTGCTCTTGTTGATAGTATCTCCCCAAACATTCCGTAGTGCAGTGGGAGAACATCAAATGGGCCAAAGGAAATTTTCTAAAAGAATTTGAGAGTTGGGTTCAACAATAGTGCAAATGCACTTCTAATAGAGAATAAGTTGAAAAATACCTTTGTATAGCAGATAAGTTATTATAACCAACATGTTCAATTTGAATAACCTACATCAGGTAATTTTGCATTACTTTCTGCATATCCCTCATATCTCATTACAGGTTAGATTTTAGATTTAAAAAAAAAATCTAATCTAATCTAATTTTTAAAAAAGTCACTATTTCAAAAGGAGCTGCATCAAACAAATAAAACAACTAAGGAGTTGGGTTAGGATCTGTGCAATTCAGTACATTTTAATTCTAAATAAAATTAGGGAAATGAGCATGAATAGTGTGAGAAAGTACAGTATGTATAAATCAAAATATCAGATTGTCCCTGATAATCATGCTGTGGGCCGCGAAGTGGCTGAAAGTTCATATAATAGGAGATAGGAGAAGTTAATATGGAGTCCAGTTTCCAGGCTCAGGTACAAAGCTTTTTGTAGGAACTTCAGTCCTGAACCACAGAGTGACTGCAGTCACAAGGCCTCAAAGAAAAACTGTCTGCATCTGTTGTGTCCAAGACGATTTCATGGTAAAGTGGAACCGTCCACAGTCACCACATGCATTCCAAGCAGACGACACGGGGCCTCCATGCGCCAAGATCTCCAACCAGAAGTGGACCAGGTGGGCTCAGGAACACCGTGTGCAGCTCGACAGAAAGAGAAAGAGATTTGGAGCAAGAAAAAAAATACATACAGTACGTTCTGATGTGTCCAGATTGACCTTATTCCAGAGTGATGGGCGTATTAGGGTAATAAGGAAAGTGCATGAAGCGAAGCAACCATAATGCATAGTGCTCACTGTACAAGCCTCTGGAGGTAGTGTTATGAGCTGCTTTTGGTTTAGCTGGACAGGTCTAGACTCATTGGCAAGACATAATGACATAATGTCAACAATATGTGGGACTAAAATGAAGTTAGCTGATGACCTGAATGTATCAAACCACCAGGAAATTGCATAAATCATATTTTTTGCGGACATATTACAGGACTCAAGTTGTGATTTGCCATCTTCTGCATGACTTGTGCAAAATGTGCAGGCCAAGTGTTCAGACACATTTTACAAAATAATGTGCTGAGCCATGATGTTATGCAAGCATCGCCTGCAGTACTAAGAGAGTAACTGTGAGGCTGGCAAGCACAATTGGCTTTAGAGTGAAATGATGCTGTCTGGCCTCAAGGTTTCTGCCTAAGCCTATTGAATTAACAAACTCTTATGGGAATATCGACTGCAGAGTAACATGGATTGGCAGCTCGAAATCTGACTGGATCTGTTTAAAGGCTAGGTCTGTCATGATTCTGTCCTATAAATCTGTCCTGAAAATCATTAGAATTTAGTGCTTTTCAGTTCTTTGCTTAGACGACCGTGTAAAGGCTACATTTATGTGTATAAAGAATGTAATTAAATATCAATTTATTTGAACACAGTTGGAGTGAAGCAAATAGATACTATCCAGTGCAAAGCAGCTGGCAACAGCAATAAAAATAAATACTTGTTTAGTACATACTACGTTTTCATAGCCATGATCAAATAAAATACAATAAAAGCTGAAAGATTAGGATGAAACATATACTTTGCAGAAGGAAAGTGTTCAAAAAATTGTTCATGTCTCTGATTGGAGAGCACTCAAATATGTTGTAATAAAAAAAATAGATAGTTTCCTATAATTGAACTTTAATTCCAAAGAAAACAGGAATAATAATAATACATAGATAAAGATGAGACATTTAAGATATTTCAAGTATGCAAAAAAATGTGTAAAATAAAAAATGTTGATGAAAACAATCACATTATTATTATTATTATTATTATTTTTTTTTTTTTTTTACAAAAAAACATTAAAATTTAAATAAATCTGTTGAATGTAATAGGTTAAATACTTGGACCAAATGATGAAGAATGAATTTAAATATCTGTTAATAAAATGTATATCTTCTCACAGGCAGTACAGTATGGCAACACTGTAGTCTGTTGGCTGATTTGACAGACGGCAAAAGAAGCAAAGATGAATGGTGTGGAGAGCATTCACACAGACAGTAACTCTCTGCTCAAAGCAGTGTATCTGGGCCGTCTTCGCCTGACACGCCTTCTCCTAGAGGGTGGGGCTTACATAAATGAGAGCAATGAGCATGGAGAGACACCCCTTATGATTGCCTGTAAAAGCAGGTACTCTGACCCCCAGGGGGTTCCTAAGGCAAAGATGGTGGGATATCTTCTGGAGAGCGGGGCTGATCCAAACATACAGGACAAAAGTGGAAAGACTGCTCTGATGCATGCCTGCCTAGAACAAGCAGGACCTGAGGTGGTGTCCGTACTCCTAGATAGTGAGGCTGATCCCTGTCTAGAAGACCACGTAGGATCCTCTGCACTGATCCATGCCATTAGGTCCAGTGATGAGGAAACACTGAAACTGCTAATGGATGCTTTCAAGGCCAGAGGTAAAGAGGTCATCATCATCACCACAGACCGACTTGTCTGCGGAAAGCAGATGGTCAAACAGAATCTTAAAGTTCCTTCATGGCCAGAAGTAGACCAGTGTGATAACTTGCATTCCTCCTCAATACCCTGCGCTTCTCCTTCTGAAATTCACCTCAGCACATCACCCCAAGAGAAACTTTCCTCCAGCCTCTCAGAGCACAAGTTCTCTTTCCAGGATCTGCAGAACATGGCCAAATCCAAGACAACCCCTCCCTCTCACCAGCCACCTCTTGCACACAGAAGACTGAACAAGGATCATCATCTGCATAGACTACACTCAGAACCATGGCTGAAGATACCTCAGTCCTTTCTATCAGAACAACAAGCCAAAGGTAACACTCAAATGGAAGAACTGCCTGACATAACACCTGAGGAAGAACTCGCTTTCAGTGTTGACAGACGACTGGCATTTGACCCTCCTCGTTTGTGTCAGGTCAGCACTGACCTCAAAGAAAGAACTAGTCTGAACATGCCTCAGCATCAAGAAAACAACAAAAGCAACTCTGGATATTTAAGACCAGAGAGAGCAATGTCCCACAACATGTCCTTTAATGGCTTATCTTCACAGTACTCTCTCTCCCACCCAGATCTTCACTCTAAAAGCAGTGAATTCTTACCAGCAGAAAACCACTCAGAAAAGCTTCTCCCTAATCTGGCAGTGTCAAGTCTAATCAACATCATCCAGCGTCGAAAGCTTGGAATGGACCATTACAGCTCTGATTCACAGCTTTCAGTGTCGGGTAACTCCCTAGCAGGAGGTAAAAAACAGCTTGACAACAGGCAGTTACTGACTTCACAATCGTCCACTTTGATAGGCTCACAGGAGTCAACAGGGAGCACTTTACTGGAAAATATACACAAGAGACACCAAAGCAATCTAGAGAGGAGGGGATCCGGGGCTCTTCTCACAGATCTACCAATTAACTCTCGACCAGGCTTTCTACCACCACTGAATCATCCTACCTCAAGCCCACAAATGACCGGAGCAAGCAGCTCTAATAACGTCTACCCCAGCAACAAGCCAACATGTGATTTGGTGGCAGGCATAAGGCAGTATCTACCCTCAGCTCCTGCTGGCTTACCAAAGAATCTCAAGACCAGAAGAATGCTGATGAGAAGACACTCCATGCAGCCTGAACAAATCAAACAGCTAGGTAACCGTAAGGAGATCTTTGGTTAATGATCTTGGAAATGCAGTGCATTAGGTAAATGAACCTTACACATGAAAACATTGGAAGTTTAAGGCAATTGATTTTTTTTTTCTTTTTAATGAGGAGAAGCTTGCATGAGATTAATATCCAGCACACATATAAGATACTTTGCTATAAGCAAGATACTGCATTTAATTATTTATTTTATTATTTTATGGAAATTTCTGTGTATATATTTTTGGCTGTTAGATGTATGTAATACACAGATTTCTTGAAAATTACCCAATAAAGAAATGTTTAACTGTTTACACATTGATCAGTATACAACTCTGGGTAAATTAAAGCCCAGGATAAACTGGGGATAACACAACATGTAACCGTGGTCCACTAACCATTCACAGTATAATAAGCTTTTCGATTTTTTCATTTTCATGCTCTTTGAATTCCCCTGCAAATAAGGATTATAGTGATACAGTACTTCAAAGTTATGAAGATATGAAGGTTTTTAGGTAGTTAACATATAACATACTATATATTGATAAAGTACAATAGGGCCCCATTCTTTAAACTTCATCCATCTGTGTGCATTGCTCTTGTCAAGTGTGTCATCCCTGAAAACATTCTGTATCAAAGTGGGAACCAAGAGGGGACAAAGAAGATTTTCAAAGACATCAAATGGGGACAAAGAGGATTTTCAAAGACATCTCTGGAACTGCATTTAATGATGGGTCAAATACATCGCTTGGAGACTATGTTGAGTAGTACCTTTGTGTAGAGAGACTTCCCACATGCAGTTGGAATATCCTACAACAATTAATGAAAACAGTTATGCCCACTTATGCATTACTTTTGGTCCAGGCTTCATGTTATTATTATTATAATTATTATTAATAATAACAACAATAACAATATTAATCATTTTTAGGGTCTGACATAGCCCACCCCTAAAAACTCTGCTATCATACAGTGTTGTATTGTTGCTGCTACTGTATCGGGAAATGTGTGGATTTATTACACAGCTCAAAATGCAAAAATTCTTGCATGTTCATTGCACTTTTTTCTTTTAAGCTTCTTCTCTTTAACATTGTTCTATATAGTATATCATAGTGATCAATAAACATCCTCTGTTAACAGAAAAAAATATTTTACTATAATTTGGGTGTGACAGAACATGTCATACATATGCTTCTTAAAATTCCAGCACCCCAACTTCAAAATGTCTTCCTGTTTCTATGCAGTGAGCTCAGTTATGCTGTACAACAATGTAAGGAAAAGTGCATGTATTTAACATGCATTAAATCTGGGAAAAAATAATAGTAATATAGCCATGGTGATTGCCAGAAAGAGATAACGCACGTTAAACTATGCATAATCAATTGTTTTAAATTGTTTAGCACCAAGCCCTGATCTCCTTGAGCACCATTTTGCATTTGGATACATTCTGTGCCCTCAGACATTGGGGAATGATTTTAGACATAAGATGCCCTCTGGAAATTTTTCTGAACAGTTTTATGCACTCCTAATCACCATCTGTCCACCAGAAAAAGTGCTGCCATGTTCATCTTAATGTAGATCCAGAATCCAGAAAGAGACACTTGGTTGACTCTACCATCTGGTACTGAACAGCATAATTTGTGGCAAAATATACAGGGATCCTACAGAGACGTTTAGGGACATTTGTAATAAAGATTGGGGATGGGGGGGCCTTATCTGGTATGCACACACATGATAGAGATTTTTTTGTTGTTGAGGTGATGTACAGTATAATGAACAGCTCAGTCTTTGCTCTGCTGTAGGTGATCCAGATCGGTTAAACAGCCTTCTTGTAAGTTTGCCAGCTGAGCACAGGACTGCTGTGGAAATCTGAGCATTATCTGATTGCATTGCAGAATGCTTTTGCATTGCAGAATATTTCAGTTACAACTGGAGACCTACTGTATGGTCACATCAATTTGAAGGAGACTATACTTTCTTTTTGGTTTAATTTTTGTTAAATAAATAACGGCAAAGTGAAAAAACATATTAGTCTGAGGCTATATTTGACTAATACTACTGTAAGACCAGCTATAATCAGATGTTTTTACACAAAATCATTTAGAATTGAAAGAAAGGGTACTAACTTTAGAACATATTTGTATATTATATACAGTAATAGGAAAAAGTGTAGCCTCCTTCAAATTGATGCTAGAAATAAAAAGACCCCAACCATGATTAGGAGTTGATATTATCAGGAATAATTGGAACTGGAATAACTGGGGCTCTTGGAATAATCCTTACTTAACCCCCTTTATGGCACCATGGTGCTCCTACAGTATAAACACTCTTCCTACCTTTACAATCATAGCTGTTAGTCAGTTATCAATAAAAGCACAACATTTGGCAGTTTGTTTTAATGAAACACTCGGTGTCTACATCATGCCAAGACAAAAGGACATTAGACATGACCTCAGGAGTCTGGAAAGGATTATAAGGCAATCTCCAAACAATTTAAAATTCGCCATTCTACATGCGGAAGCCTTGACGAGTTGTCATGATTGCCAGGAGTGTGCATCACAGCAAATTCAATCCAAGCTCAGACTGTTTAATGCTCAGAGATATAAACAAAAATCCTGAAGAATTACATCATGTGACCTACAGGCCACTTTGCTTTCATGAATGTAAATATTTAATGTGCGTACACTCATAAAAAAAAAAAAAAAAGTCATATAGTTACTCGGCCACACTGAAATGTAGCTTTCATGAAAGCGTGGCTAACAATTCTTCAAAAATTTGTTAGCAAACAGTATGTCTAAAACATATTTAAGAAAAAAATTCTGTATTTTCCCATAAAGTGTAATGTGATACATACTGTAAATATATACAGTAGTTACATGTGAACCATCACTGAACAGATACACAGCGTTTCTTTTTCTTGGTTTAAATATTAACTGACAGTATTAGGTGGAAGAAAATAACATCCTAAACCTCCAGGTATAATAGGGCAGAACATTATACAAGATGTACAGTATCACATTTCATCTTTAACTGTCCATCAGAATGATTTGTATGTCTATAGAATGAGTATTACCTTTGTATTTATTTTGTATGATAGATAGATAGATAAATACTGTAGATAGGTAGAGATAGATAGAAATAGATAGATAGATAGACAGACAAATAGACAGATAGATAGATAAAGAAAATGCACACACAACGTATTGACTTAATTAGGCTCTTTTATCTGGTTTCATGAAAAGAAACTTCTCAGAAAGCAGGATGTAGAATTATACACCATATAATCACAATTGGTTTCAGGCAAAAAAGAAAAAAAAGAAAAAGAAAAAAAAAGAAAAAAAAATGCAGTATACATTACATGAAATCTAATAAGAACATACAATCACTTCTTGGTCATCAAGTTCATGTTATGAAAGTGCATATTCTGTTATTTGGAACCTATTGATGGCTGGTATCCAAGAACTTCATTGTACGCTGGTTTCTCCCTTCTCTTCACTTACTCTCTCACTTAGCAATTTAGCTCGATAAGTTTCAAAATGCAAATAATTCTCTTTTCACTGTACGTCATCACATAAATTGGCAGAAAAAAAAAACAAAAAACATATTGGCACTTTAAGTTTCCTCCAATATTACTGGTGTCCATCATTTCATATCATTTCAACAAAGATTTGGTTATGCAAAAAAAAAATGTACTGTTTTGTTACTAATATGCTATAGTGTTCTCTTCCCATTTTACATTTGTCTTATGTAATGGTCAGCCTGTCAGCAGTGTGATCAATTCTTTCTCACGATCATGCTGTGTGCTTGCTCACATTTGCTAATCAATCTGCTGCATTAAGCATTAATTAATTCACTAGATATTAGTGTTTGTCTCCTGTGCCACTAGGAGGTTTTGCTTATGCAATATAAGCCAACATAGTTTAGGCTTCTTCAGCAAATGGCAAGGTGGTGTAACAAAACAAAGCTCTTTCTTCTTGAGGAGTTATATAGTGTAGTAATATGTTAATACTGTGATGTTGGGACAAAAAGAAAAGAAGAAAGAAAGTCATAATAAAATCAGCAAGGTCTTAAAAGATCTGACCAGATGATTTGTGAGAGCTACGCTATTTATCACTTGAATTGATATGACTCAAGTCAAATACATATTCACTAAAAACAATTAATAATAAAACAGTATTTATGGAAAAAAGATAATATAATTTAAAACCACAATTTGTAGTGTAAAGAGTAATGGAGTTGGTTTGGAAAACTTTGTTCCATTTTAATTAACCAAACTTAATATAATTCTACTTCAGTTGAATAGGAACAAATAAAGATGTATCTAATTGTGCAATATACTGTATGAATTTTTATGTTTCAGTGTTTTATTACTATCATTAACGTTTTATTTAACAATGTATAATGGATGAGTATGATAAAATTACGGTCCTCAAAGGACAATGAGACTGCAAAACTAGCAGAATGGCCTATCAAAAATATAATCTTTATTTAACATGTGTAACTATTGCAAAAATAGTCTTTAAGCTTAATAAAAGCTTAACAGAACTGAGATGAATCCATGTACAAATTTTGGAAAATTTAAGACCTCAATAACCCCTGTGTATTAAAGAAAGGATCACGTGTCGTATTTAAAGACATGAAAAACATTCTTTATACAGAATACGGGATGAAATGAAGCTTCTTCCAAGAGTAACACCAAGAATGTACCAATGAAAAAAAAGAATGCAACGTCTCTCATTTGCTCCAATCTCATAGAAAATACAAATCATTTTATGTGTCCGTAAAACTGCATCCAGTATAGACACATTAAAATTCAACCTCATTCTTCAAAATTTTAATGAGCTCTAACATCAATTATATCCAGTTTGCAAAACTTTCCATACCTTGAAAGTCAGAATGTGGCATGTCTGTTCAGATATTTGGGTGTGCTTATCCATCTTTGATATTAATTGGTTCAAAGAAGGACTAACATCCCTGTCAGTAGAGGGCTCTGCTCACATGCGGCACACTCAAAGGGTCTGTGTAATGTAGAAGAACAGCTCCATGTCCATGGCTTGGTGTGGGACACAAGAGCTTCCACCATGAATAACAGGGATCAGTGCCCCATCCAACTCATTCATATATTTCTGAGGCAGAAGGCTTCCGTCTGAACCCGCTTGGTATTCAACCTTAATTTAAACAAACAAATTAAATATTAATTAAAATTCAGACATCAGTGCTGATTGCTAGTGTTGTTGGCAGCAATGGTCAACAAAGGTTGTCACATCAACATAAAAAGGTATATACTGCATAGAGAATATAATTTATGAATTACATCCTACAACCTAGAAGAACAGGTAAAGCAATAACAGAGCAATCCACACTACAGTATTACAAAGAATTATACAAATGCATCCATGTGTACACACTTAGCATTTCTTCTCTTACTAGAAAATGGGCTATGACTAATCTTTTTATAGTTTATTAAGACTGTTACCATGTCAGTATCAGTAGAGACACGGAGTGCAAGATGGTTAATTCCATTGGCTATTAGTACAGAGAGGTGAGGACACAGCGCTGCACAGCTGGCAGTGGCAATCTCTCTCTGGAACTGAGAGCAGGAGATGAGAACTGCAGACTGGGAGCAGTCTTGATTCTTCAGAAGGTAAAACACCTTACGGGAACAAATGGGAAAAGAAGCAGGTAAGGGAATCTGGAGGGTACAATGGGTTTTGTCGTTCCCTCTTTAGGGAAATGCAAGCAAATTCTATAAAGACGCACCTCAGTGCACTTTATAGTCCGTCCATCCATCTCAAACTCAGAGTCTTGCTTGACGTTGATACTGGACACACCTTCTAGAGACTTCCCGTCTATGGGGCTGATGATGCTGGAAATGAAACACATTTACACTTGACAGGGTGTCAAATCAGGGCAAACTCTAGTTGCCCCTTGAGCATTTGACATCGGAGGAGTTTAATTCCTTAAGCAGTTGTTTTTAAGAATTCAGGTTCGATATGAATGAATCATAACCTACAGTATATCCTTCCAGATCTCAACCTGCCCAAGGGCACATACACATGTCAGATGGGACAAACACCTATATATAAATACATATATCTTCTTCTTTTTCAATCCTTTTACCACAGTTAAGGACACTTCTGTGAACATATGCCAAACCTCACTAAAGCTATTTTTTGTTAAACTCTTTTTCTTATATACTTTTACCTGTTTGTATACAGTTTGCTCAAGGATTATTGTCACTCTTAAAAAAATAAGTGTTTTCCTCATAGTCAGCATACTCCTCTTGTCTTCAGGGTAAAAAAATTGATCCACCATCAATAAACCTCTAAAAGAAAGCAGCTTAACTGAAATTGAATCTATTTTTACCTCTTCACAGTGCATAAAGGCTGCTTTGAACACCACTAACTAATTAGTTGCCAGCGAAAGTATGTAGGATAATGTATGTAAGCAACCATTGTTTTTTTTTTTTCAGCAAGAGATTTTTGGCCTCAGAAACAATAAATGGGCAGAAAGGGAACCAAAACAGTACTGAAATTTTTGGGCACGTGATATATTCTTATATACTACTAGTCATACAGTACCATAGCTGTACTGAAATAAATGCAAAAGTGGGTATAATCTTTTAACTAACAAACATGGGTCATTTGTTAATAAAGAAAAGGTCATACTAATAAAGAATATTAATAAAATATACTAATATAATTAAGCCCACATTTTCATTACTTTTGGTAAAAGCCTTGTATATAAACAACAACAATTACAAATAAAATAGGATTGATCTTGTTCCATATCACTGAAAGAGGGCACAATTCATTCTCCTCCAGCTGCGATCACCTTGTCCATGTCTTATTTGTTTTGCTTGCACTCGGGGATGACGGCTGACTTCTTGACCTCAGGGTAATTAATCTCAGGCATCTTGTGTACTGTGCTCAATTCCTTTCCCCACTGGTGGGTAAGAAACCAGAGTGGTGGTGTGGGTGAAGGGAAATTTTCAGGACAACCCAACTCTCTTGTTCTTTTTACTTGTGCCAATTATGATGATCAGCCTCTTGAGGATCTACTGGCTATGAAAGAACTGTCACAAAGAGGTCATCCTTGTGTGTGTGTGTTTTTCTCCCTGCCATGGCAAAAATTATTTTCAACTCAACTGAAAATGAGTTGTGTGTTTTGTGTACAACTTTCATGGAAATATAAACAAAGAAGATGGCTCACTTTTTCTAATGCTGAGGTAACTTTAGGAAAAGTCATAAAATGTAAGGTTGAAAAAGGTAACAAAAACATAGTGGCAAGTCATTGTCTGACCCTGAAGACAACACAAGGGATACAAAGATTAAAAAAATATGACCGATGTCTATTCTTTAACTGAAGTAAACTTATTCTTAAAACTATGCCATGATGCTTTAGAAGCTGTAGGGATAAAACCATATATTTAAAAATGTGTTTTACTCACTTAATGCACCTAACAATCAATAAAGTCGTTCTAGTACAACTAGACAAACTACTCAACTACACCAGCAGTGGATTTACCACAAGCTCTAAATTAGTATTGATTTGTGTAAAATTTAGCAGACCATATGCATTACCCTGTATTGTTGGGAGCCGTCCAGTCCACCCAGCGTATGTTGACGTTTTCTCTGTCCTCTGGCGCCGTGTCAGTTTTCCCACAGGTGATTCGGAAGTCTGTCTGATCCTGTAAGGCCTGGCGCAGAGCCTCCATTGTCTCCGGGGGGATTTGCACCATTAAACCATCTGAATGATTCACAGATAAAAAAAAAAAAACAGTTATTCAACAGCTAAAGAGCTACAGATTTTCAAATCAATTTCAAATTTACCTTTTAGTAAAAAAAAAAAAAAAAAAAAAACGAACAAAAAAAAAAAAACTAAAACATAACGAATGATTACATACAATGCAATATATACATTACAATAACTACTACGAATGATTACATTATAATGAAAGCAAACAGGGATTGTCATACAACACAAATCAGATTTTACATGATGCCTCACAGAGTCTACATTTCTTCACTATGTGATTATGCAGGTATATTTTAAGCTAGCAAAACCTAACCTCTTAAATGGGCTTTGACTCAGTACCTTCAACAATACTAGATTTGGCAACATATCCTGAAGAGGCCTTCAGAGCACCATTAAAAACCACAAAGCTCGCCCCGGTCACTGAAAAATAAAGAAAGCATTTGATGAAAAAGTTGACAATGGAATGTTACCTTAGAAAACAACAAATGCATATGTATGTTAATGTTGAACCCATCTAACCTATTCTGGTCTTTCCCTGAATGCTGTTGGCTTGTGTCTGGTAGCTTCCATCCTCGTTCTGAACACAGATCAAGTGCGAGTCTGCTTCAGTACTGAAGCAAGCCCCGACACTTATTACATGCTCGTTGGAAGAATTCACTACTTTCAGCATCTGCAAGTGACACACCTTTTAGCATAACAATCAACAACCAATGAATATTTTAAGAACCCTTGAAATACAAAAATGTCTGCGAGATCACCTCATTAAACTTTGACTTGGGTATGTCAATATAGCTGTTGCCGACTTCCATGTGTATCCTCAGGCCATCAACTACAGGCAAACTATACTGGTAGTTTCTCAGGTCCTGTGGACAATTAATAAACTCATGTTAGCACAGACATGCCAAAATGCTGCACGTGTTTGTGAGTCATTAGGAAGGAAACTGAGATTAGAAAAATTTAATACAAAGGCTGAAGAGAAAGACCTAAAGGCAGACGTCAATCATCTGAGTAGCCATTTTATTATCAGAGTAAAATAATATAATACGAGCTCCCAAGGTTCTCTACTGTTTAGCTTATGCAGAGTCACAGGGGGGCCTGGAGTTTAGGGGACTTGGGTATGGTACACCCGGGAGGGAATCAAGCACAAGCGCACACACACCCAATCATGGGGAATTTGAAAACACCAATTAACCTACACCAGAGGAAACCCAACAAGGATGGGAAGAACATGCAAACCAAACAGAGACCGGAGACGAAAGGTGGCAATGCTAATCCAAAAGACATGGTACAGGCACTTACTGCAAGCAGGTTCATAATGGTATGTCCCGTCTCTCTGAAGACAGATTCACGGAACCGCACACTGACCAAAGGACAGGGATACACTGGCAAGGCAAGGCAAAATAAAAAGGACATGGTGAAAAAGGCTGAATGGAAATTGCAGTATAAAAATACTTTTTAGCTTGTCTAAAATAAATCTTCCTAGATAAAAAGGCACCGTCAGTGGATACAAAGCAATATTCATTAGAAAAGCATGACCAGCGGGCTTCTAAACAGATGCAAAAGCAGTTGTTGCTATTTTGCTGCCATCAAACCATCCTAGGTAAAAGTGACTGAGCTACTGTGAAAGCTAAAGACCACAGTGAAAGTATACTATATATAAGACCTGTATAAGCATGCTCGAAAATTTGTGCATGCTGTTTTATTTTTTATTGTTGTTTATGACAGGGAAGTAGTTAAAGGTCTAAATTCATTTTAGTACCCAGTGACAACAGCAGAAATGTCCCAGTTCAGTAATATTACTTCGTCACAGCTCCTAGAATGTGTTTGCCTGTGACTAACTGCACTGCTGGGCCAAAAAAAGGTCATCATATTAATTAAGGTAATTTAATTAGATATTTACTGTAATGATTAGCTGTTTCAATTCATTTAACCCTAACTGATGAAGTCAGTAGCTTCCTGTTTCTTAAACTACCATGTTGGAAGTTGTATTCGGTGGTCAGGGAAAAGATGTTACTGTATTTCAGAGTAATCAAATAGTAGGTCCAGCATGTAGAAAAGAAAACAACTAAGGAGACTGCTAAAATTAATTGAAGACTTTACTTCAAATTATTTAAAGACTCTATAGGGTGGTCTGATACCACACAATCTTGGCCAAACATTTGGTTGAAACATGGCGAATGTGCAGCATAATTAAAGCTGGAAATTCATAATCTGATTTGTTCAAATATGCTTTAAATCAAATTTGAGGCGCATATAATTACGCCATCACAGGTCTTGGTTGTTATCAATTTTCCTGCTCTGCACACAGACAATGAAGTTTGTTACCCGGATTGCAAATACAATGTAAGTAATCCACAACTCCCATTCCGTAAAAAATCGCATTACACAGTTCAGCTAAGACTGATATGAATCTTCCATAGTCCAACAGAGCTATACTGAGTTGGTATGTTTCAAAGTTATGGTGTATTTAGTACAAATTTAACTGATTTACTTCCCCAGAGCTAGCCACTAGCTGTATAGCTGTACGGCCATTATTGTAGAAAGAAAAAAAGTACTAAATACACTGCAGTTGTGAAAGATGAGAATTTGACTGTTGAATGTGAATGTTACCACATGTAATTTTATCCACAGACTGTTACTGTTTATAATTTCCTCTAATAATTCTAATAATGTTATATACAGTGTTGTTATTAAAAGTGAGTGTTCCTCCATTTAGTACTTATAATTAAATAACTTTAGTGTTAATTATAAAGTGACTGTTACTGTGCATGAGGTTCAAAATCTAAATGATCTAAGATGCAGGCAAATTTCAAATGGAAAAATGGGAAAATATGACAGACTCACCATTACTTTCTATTCCCATACTGAGAACTAAGCGGAGGGGGAACACTTTTGCCCAGGGTACTTCCAACTTATGAATGAGGACTCCAAACAGGAAGAAACTGTGAGGCAAGCCAAGACCATCCAGAGACTGAAAGCTCTGAGAGACAAAGAGGATGCCACCATGTTCCTTACTTCCCAGAAAACTGTCGGCAAACGTCACATTGCCAAGTTCCTCAATATATTTTCCTGTAATCAAAAAAGAGCATGAAAGACTAAATTCAGAAAGAGCAAGAAACAACATAACCATGATATATTCTTCATGATATATACCTTTCTGTGCATCTTGGTATATGTTTATGTAAAGACCAAAGATGTCCCTAGGCAGACTGTTCTCTTCAGGGAGACACTCTATAACGAATGCAAGTTCTCTCTGGCCGACTCCCTGAAGACCATTAGAGCTCAAACACCAGCACTTCCGCCCACAACCTAAAACATAAATCTACAGTTAAAAAGTCAATAAAAAGACCAAGCATCATAAAATTAATAAAGCAATTGTGTATTCTGATTAATAGCCCACTAATAGAACAACCAAAAGACATACACTCAGCCAGCTTCACATTGACCAGGAGGTTGGCATTGAGCACGAATGTCAAAGGTCTCGGACCTCCTTCCTCTAAGAGCAGCATAATCTGACAGGCAGCAGGACGCTCTTCCACTAACAAATCTGCAACAAGGAGCAAAGTTACACGATACCATGTATTTAATTTTTATAACATTTTCAACCATGGTCATTGTCGCAAAGCAGCTTTACAGAATCAAAAGGTATTGTGTAGTACTATGTATTCCATGTAGTCTATGTATTGTGTAGTACCTATTCTTGTAAAAACCTTATATATTTACATTTTGCACTCACAGCCTGAGACTTCTATCTTCTTGTATACCTTATCTTTTAACTTACTTTTGTTATTAATTCAGTTATACAGTATGCGCTATAAGACTATTCATCTATACACAGTACCAACACAATGATGTCTGCTTCTAAAGATATTGGTACAGTATAGGTATTGATAGGATACCATGATCATTTACTTAATAAAAAAATAATAGAAAATATCTGCTATCAAAGAACACATGAGACTCTTGGTGTATTTAGTGTATGATATCATGCTAATAAATAAACAAACAGAAAACAATAGCAGTCTGAGCATATTTCCTAATTAATGATACCACATAAAACCAGACTACAAGATGTGCTCTGCAAAACGGTCACAAGGAGCTATTACAGTATCATCCTAACTAAAGATGTACTGATCTATTGGCCTGATTTTAGTTTGATCGACCTTGACCGGTGATCACTCTCAGATATGAACAATTCCATGATGCTTGTGCATGCACTTCTGAATAGTGCAAGAGACTGAATCTCGCTACAGCCATCTGTGGCCTGGAATCGAGGACGCAAATTGGCCATGCTCCCCGGGGTGTGGGGCGCACTTTCACATCAATCATAGTGGCACTAGCACTCTGTGCATTACCCCTGCCCCTAACCCCCCTATTGCAGTACTCAGAGGAAGCATACTCCTGTCGAATTTTTGTTTTTGTTGCAAAATAGATTTTTCTATTGAAGAAAAGTTATAAAAATATGTTGAATTATACTTCTTTAGAAAAAAAGGAAATTGGAATCTGACAAAACTGGTTTCGACAGGTCAGACCCCATAAAACGGAATTCAGTTTTAGCCATGAAAACTGCAATCACTGTATCTCTATTACTGATTAATTAAAAATTACTGATTAGTTATCTGATAAAACATCTACACAATGTTTAAGGAAGATATTTAATAGAGACCGCAGTGATGGCCAACCTAAGCGCAAAGAGCAATATCAGGTACCATGTTTAAGAAAACTGAGGCGACGTACCATGAATGTTATGCCAGCACCGAGTACATAGACACATGGCTTGACAGAGTTAACACATACTGTAGTCCTGGTGTAATTCAAGTCAATGCCACAAGCAAAAATATCAGTAAGCAACCAACCAACACATTGTAGCCATTAATACTGCAGCAAAGGCTGCCTGGGCTAGGTGAGTGGCAACACTAGGTGAGTAAAAATAGGAGCTCTTACCCAGTATATTGCTCTTTATGATCAGCCACTATTGGTACTCAACAATGAGGAATTCTGCATCATTACACGCCTGATGCCGCTGAATGCATGTGCTCCTACGTGGCTTGAAAGAAATGCCATCCATTCACGTTTTATACATAATGTCTTGGTCAAGTGTAAGAAGACTACATACTCCATATAATACCAACAATTCTTTTTATGGACAGTATGTTCGGGACTGTCATTTTAAATGATTATTTTCTTCATACGCTGCCTAAGAAAATAGTTCAGGGTTCTTTCCTATTGCATGAAATAATTCAAAAGTATGAGACTGCTTTAACTTGTCCTTGGGTTGCTCCTTTCAATCAAGAAGGTTTACCATACACACCCACTCCATCTTCCTCCCCCGTGGTGATGAGCAGCGGTGGCAGACCAGCGTCATCATCAGGCAGGAGACTCGGAGAATGCTGAACACAGCTACCCAGGCCACAGAGTAACGCATAGTCCCAGGGCCCGCTGAGCGCCTTCCGTGGTGCCTCTGAAACGGTCTCAGAGCTAGGTACTGACCCCTCATTTACGTCTGGGAATTTGCTAGTTGGCTGATGAAGATGATACAGGCAGTTCAGACAGATCAAAAGACAATTGAAACCTTTTTCTAGTCTGCTGCCAGTGTGACCTAGAAAGTATTTAAGCTTTTTTTTAAAATAAAATTATTTATAGCTACATATCTACAGTATATTATTTGTACTATATAATATTATCTATAAAGTTTTCTAAACGGTATAAAACACATACAGTATAAGGCAAAGATTTATTGTCAAAATGTTAACTTAGACATTTGTATTGGCATCTATACTGCATGGCTTGTTTTCCCCATACCGTTGGAGGGTCTGGTGTAGTGGGACTGGACTCCTGAGATGTTCTCCGTGGCCTCACAGAAAGCCTAGTGGTATCTGCCACCTCTCCATTAGGCAGTATTCCATCAGCAAACCAGACATGTTTCTGTTCTCTTGGGAATCCTAGCAAATAAATATTAATGAACAGAGATTTAGCTAACTATATAGTAAGTAAAAGATTTTAGCCAAATCAATAACTAAACATTTTTTCCTCATATTGTGTGTGGGAGAACCAGCTGAGGCACAGCTGTTTAAAACACTCTCAAAACTGGCCCACTGAGGCAAAGTAGAAGTGTGTGCATTACCATCATTACCGGGATGCTTGAGAACAGAAACTGGCACCATGACGGTGGGGGGCGGGGAGTTGAGGGTGCCTGCTGCTCGAGCCTGCTGCATGGGAGGAATAGTGGAGCAATACTCGGACGGGACGTTAGGATTCGGACTAGGCCCGGTAGGGCTCATCATTCTCTCAAGGGCCTGAGCTGCAAAAATACAAAAACATCAATTAAAAACACACTCTGGAGATCCAGGTATTTGGAATCCTGCATTTGTATATCTGTTCCATACTAACATCAGTGCTCATGCTAAATGTGACACGTGTCACATTTAGCCTGAGCACTTCAGGGTGCTTGAGGACAATCTGTACCCTCACAGTCATACAGTATGCATGTGCGTGTCCTCACCTTTATGTGCATGACTTAATATACAAAAAATATACAGAAAATAAGTCAAATCTAATCTGATCGGATTCTACATTTCAGGCCCGTTTTCTGATATCAACACTGAGTATATTTATAGCCCTTGCTCTTTCAATTTCTTAAGTAAAAAGGTTACTGGATCAGTAAGAACAATAAGATGTTTATTGTTTATTGAACAATAAGATGTTTGGTTTAATTATGTGAATTAAAAAAATAGCAGACCCACCATATGTTAAACAAATAGACATTAAAACAAATTTATTACCAAAAAGATTGTTCAACAAAAATTATTTTAATCTAAACAAAACAACTGACTAAACAAAATAAGTAACAGACAGAACATTAAGGTGTAAACAAACTAGAAGACCATGAAACTTGGTTATGCATTAAGGTAGGCAAAAGTTATTTTTGAGCTCTAGTGCCAGATGTGGCATTCATAGCTGCTGACTCCAACCAAAGTGCTGAGTAAGGCTTGCCTTGCGGAATATTGATTAAGCATCATAGAACCTCATCGACTTGATTACGTTGGCACTGGTTCTGATGAATGAATGCGTAAACCAGCAGGACAAACAGAAAACACAACAAAGAGACTCAAATGACTCATGATGATGATGATCGCAACCTCTGCACGGTACACTGCTCGTCCTTCAACTATTCAGTAAATCTGACTGTCCGGAGCATGAGAACAGAAGACGCTTTGCTAGTGTCAAGGAGATTTCAAGGAACTTCTGTCATAAAGCCTAGACAGAATTATCAATCTAATGGATGTTATTGGATTAGCAATTCACCTTACCTTAACTAAGAACCTGAATTTCCTTTCATCTTAGTCATGGTGCATGTGTTCAGTTCAATCTCCCTGGAGAATTTCAGCTTGAACTCAGCAAGGGTTGAGAACGAGAGAGAAAGAGAGTGAGAGAGGGCAAGCATCCTTTCTTCACAGAGTCTCTTCCCAAATGGTGAGCGGCCCACTTTCAGGCTATCATCCTGTGCTCCCGTCTGGGTCTAACCTCCACAATAATAATCGTTCTCTCTCCTTGCTCTTCACAACAAATGGCTGCTAAGATGGACGAGTCTGTATTAAATGGCTGTCCTGGACTGAGAAACGACCGAAAGGAATACAGGGGGGTGACGTATGCCTTCCTGTCCTGACGCTGAAGAGGAGGGTGAGTGTGTGTGTGTATATGTGTATGTGTGTGTGTGTGCATGTGCGCGCGCGTGTGTGCGTGTGTGTGTCTCTGCCCAAAGCTGAAGCAGAGAGACTGAGAGCACTGTACATCCCAGGTGGATCTGTGCCACACACAGTCAAGGACAACCGGTGCCCAGAGGCACCACCCTGAAAATAAGCCTCTCTGTTCCTCTGTCTTGAGCTCCTTCATGCACCGACATTGCTCATTACTGTCCTTTTTAATGTGCAAATGACTCTGCATCGGCAAAAAGCTTTTTTTTTAGACCACACCAGAGCTCACCAATTCACACATTCTTGTTCAGCATTACACCGTCCCTTCATATAAATAAATGGATTTTGGGAAACCAAGAGGAATATGTTTGTGTTTATCACAATCTCTGGGTATCCATTAGCAAATTAGGGCGTTAGGATATTCACGTATGCACGGACCCTGCTAAAGTCTGATTGTTTTCTCCCATACATTCCCAAAGATTTTTCATATTTATTGGGTGCCTTACATTTCTATTCTTTTATGAAATTGTAAAAAAAAAAACTGCAGCTCTACAAAAAGCCAAAAGCCAAAAAAGCAGTTCAAACTAATGTATGGAACAAATGGATGGAGTGAAGTTACCTTATTTAATTTATGTCCTAGTGGTTGCCTGAATATTAAAATAACTAAATTTTAAATAGGTCATGTATTACATTATAAATGCTTGTTTTTTTTTCTTTTTTCATCTAAACAGATCATAAGACCAATCATATTGAGATAAAATCTAGATAAAAGTGGATAGTGACAGCTACATGATAAGCATTAGAGAAACTGGAGCTTGTCGAGTCAGTTGCTTTGCTCTGCCAGCTATATAACTGCAGCCTTACGCAGTATAAATAATTTAATTACATTTCAGGAACATATTTGATAAACATTGGTTGAAGTGAAAGACTACAATAATAATATAAATTGGTAAAACTTAAGACAACAGTGTGATGACATACTACCTGTGTGATAATTATGTACAATGAAGCTCAGTATGTTATTAGAGTTTCTGATCTCCCACACAGCATTGTAATACACATGGTTCAGTGGATTGCCTTCTGCAGGTGATGCGAGTTTGATTCTAGGTCAATGCAAAGCAACTTTGTAAGTCTCTTTGTGCAAAAGAGGATGTAAACTACAGCATCCTCTGCTACTGTTTAGAAATCAGGCTTCACATTTTATTGTAAAAATAAATCTCTAGTTAATTATGGCAATACTCAACTGGTAGTCAGCACTAGGTTATAGTTATTAACCAGTTTCCTTAGTTCAACAGTAAACCAACACTGCTAACTACTGTTAATGAAATAGCTCACTTAGTTAACTGATAAAAAGCAGTGTTTCCCACACATGGAGTATACTTGGGATGGCCCCAGTAAGTATATTTGGCCACCCTTTTTAAAAATCTGTCCATGAGATCGATGCCATCCGAGATCAATTAGCCAGGAGCGGACAGTTCCCTCTCGCACTACTCCTACTGTACTGCTCCTGTAAAATGTAGAACTCACATAATGTGCATATTATTTATTCACGAGATGAGCCCGTGACTTCGTTTACATGAAATTTAATTGCACACTCATGAGCGCATTAAAAACACTGTACAGCTCCATCTGTTGAATTTTGGAATGAGATAAAATGTTTACGTGCTACCGTGAAGTGCACGGAATGAAGGTGTGAGATTGCATTTATTAAGTATATTTCAATTGCACACTCATAAGCATGTATTTAAAAAATATACAGCGCCATCTGTTGAATTTTGGGATGAACTAATTATTTTTTCAAGATAAAAAATGTATTTATTATTTTTTTATGATATAACGTCATTTACCATTTAAATTTCAAAGTAGCATATTTTCATTTCCCGTTGGCCGATTACATTGAAGCAAAGCCTACAGTATATGTTAGCTCAAGCTCGGCCAAATACTCCTGTGATAACCCTATTAAAATTTGTTAAAAAAAAAACATTCCTAAAAAAAACATCTTGATGTGCTCCAATACTCATCTTACGTCCACCGAATTTTTACATTACAGTTTTATTATATGTATACATTTTTCCCACAGAAACAACCTAAAACATGTGATCTTATACATCTGTTAGGGATACACACGTGGACAAAATTGTTGGTACCCTTCGGTCAATGAAAGAAAAACTCACAATAGTCACATAAATAACTTTAATCTGACAAAAGTAATAATTAAACAAAATTCTATGAATGTTAACCAATGAAAGTCAGACATTGATTTTCAACCATGCTTCAACAGAATTATTTAAAAAAAATAAACTCATGGAACAGGCCTGGACAAAAATGATGGTACCCCTAGAAAATACTGAAAATAATGTGACCAAAGGGACATGTTAATTCAAGGTGTGTCCACTAATTAGCATCACAAGTGTCTACAATCTTGTAATCAGTCAGTGGACCTATAAATATAGGGCTCCAGGTACTCTGTGTTGTTTGGTGACATGGTGTGTACCACACAACATGGACCAGAGGAAGCGAAGGAAAGAGTTGTCGCAGGAGATTTGAAAGAAAATTATAGACAAGCATGTTAAAGGTAAAGGCTATAAGACCATTTCCAAACAGCTAGATGTTCCTGTGACTACAGTTGCACATATTATTCAGAAATTTAAGATCCATGGGACTGTAGCCAACCTCCCTGGACGTGGCCGCAGGAGGGAAATTGATGACAAATCAAAGAGACGGATAATCCCAATGGTAACAAAAGAGCCCAGAAAGACTTCTAAAGAGATCCAAGGTGAACTTCATGCTCAAGGAACATCAGTGTCAGATCGCACCATCCGTCGTTGTTTGAGCCAAAGTGGACTACATGGGAGACGACCAAGGAGGACACCATTGTTGAAAACAAATCAGAAAAAAGCCAGACTGGAATATGCACTGGAATATACACGTTGACAAGCCACAAAGCTTCTGGGAGAATGTCCTATGGACAGATGAGACAAAAATGGAACTTTTTGCCAAGGCACATCAGCTCTATGTTCACACACGGAAAAATGAAGCATACGAGGAAAAGAACACTGTCCCTACTGTGAAACATGGAGGAGGCTCTGTTATGTTCTGGGGCTGCTTTGCTGCATCTGGCACAGGGTGTCTTGAATCTGTGCAGGGTACAATAAAATCTCAAGACTATCAAGGGATTCTAGAGAGAAATGTGCTGGCCAGTGTCAGAAAGCTGGGTCTCTGTCGCAGGTCATGGGTCTTGTAACAGGACAATGACCCAAAACACACAGCTAAAAACACCCAAGAATGGCTAAGAGGAAAACATTGGACTATTGTAAAGTGGCCTTCTATGAGCCCTGACCTCAATCCTATTGAGCATCTTTGGAAGGAGCTGAAACATGCTGTCTGGAAAAGGCACCCTTCAAACCGGAAACAACTGGAGCAGCTTGCTCATGAGGAGTGGGCCAAAATACCTGCAGAGAGGTGCAAAAGTCTCATTGACAGTTACAGGAATCGTTTGATTGCAGTGATTGCCTCAAAAGGTTGTGCAACAAACTATTAAGTTAGGGGTACCATCATTTTTGTCCAGGCCTGTTCCATGAGTTCATTTTTTTTTATAATTCCGTTGAATGGTTGAAAAGCAATGTCTGACTTTCATTGGTAAACATTCATAGAATTCTTATTTATTATTACTTTTGTCAGATTAAAGTTATTTCTGTGACCATTGTGAGTTTTTCTTTCATTGACCGAAGGATACCAACAATTTTGTCCACGTGTTTATAACAGATTTCTTTGCCTATGTGATCCAGGTTTTTTTTTTGGGGCTCAGTCAATTTGTATAGATGGTTAACATGAAATAAAATTCAGTTCATCATAGTGTCCTGTTGTGCTGAAATTGCTGAGATTAAAAAAAAAAGATTTTTAAAAAATGCTCTGGTTTTTAGGGTTGCATGCTCCGTCTAAACTTATTAAAGTATTTTGTCAAATCATATGTTGTTGTGTGTGGTAGTGATTAAATGCCGACCCTTCCGGTTGGTACAAGTATATTTCAGACCTGAGCGGAAACACTGTAGTCAACTTTTAACAACTTTATTAAAAAACGAGCAGAACTATATGCATCTTTGAAGGGTTTTCAAAAACACTGTTGTTAGCTATCTAACTACCAATTACTTTATTTTTTAACAACATTTATTTAATATTGTCAAATTTTGCCCCTCTATAGTTTCACTGCTGTACAGCCAGTCAGGTCTTAGATACAATACATATGCTATTTAGGTTGCTCATGTCTACATATATTTGACAGACATACATTTAATCAAGAATTAGCTGTAACTAACATGAATTATTACTAGCTGGAAAGATGAGAGCATAAAACATGCAATATTTTGTAGAGTAGGCCCATAACATAAATCATACAAGGCTATGTTATCCTGCAGTTACATCTATTAAAGTGTAAACTCAAAGTTCTTCTTACCACTGAAGCACATCCAATTGGAACAAACAGAATGCTAATGTATGTTCAAATTAGTCTGGACATTTGCGGTGTGAGAATACCTACACTGATGCACATACAGTATGCTCTACCAAAAGACCTGATGTGTGTTTGTGTAAAATGAGGTTTAAACAAAATTAATGACAGAAAAGTTTGACATCAACACCAAATTTTAGTTTCAGATTAGTGAAGCATTTGCTTTTCTGCATTATTTGTGCCATAGATGTTTTATACTGTAATGTGTACTGAAATACGGATGCCGGTACAATGTCACACAAGAGGGAGTGCTGTTGTACTGAATATCAGCACGAGGGTGCAGCCCACGTCCTCTGCTGTGATATTGCTTGATTATACGTTAGGGGTCTAGTACTGAATAGTGATCAGGACTAAAAACAGAGCAAACAGTACTGGTGTTTCATAGGCACCATCATTTAAACTTAATAGTGATTGTAATATTAGGTGGCCCCGCAAATGCACAACAACTCTGACCACAAACAACCCTGACCACCTTTGTGTAATAAAAAGGAGCTCACTACAAACATTTAAGTACAAAGGGCACCTTCCAGCTGAAAAGTCGATTATTACACAATTCTTCATTGCAAATTCTTCATTGCAGAAATATTGCTCCTTAATGAAAGAACATCTTGTGTAAACAATAGATGGACCAATTAGTCCATCAGCATCCCCGGGTGATGCTGTAGTTTCTCACAGCCGGAGGCCTAGAAAGAGCTAATTGGCCGAGCTCTCCCAGCAGGGTGGGATGGGAGGCACTTAGAACTCCCACATAAATTATGTTTCTACATCCAATCAGGGGCGCCTGTGAGCTCATGCAAGCAAAAGGAGCAGATAGCGCTGTCCTCCGAGTGTGTTACGCTGCCGCCCACGCTGTGTGAACGAGCAGTTCGACAAGATGAGGTCGGTGGCGTCACGTGGTTTGGAGGAAACACGTCGATAGTCTTCGGCCCTTCCGACTGAATGGTCATAGTAGCCTTAATGTGGGAGCCCCCTAGTGACGGAGGAAATCGGAGAGAACACCCCCCCAACCAGGAGTAAACATACCAACAGCAACACAGTCACTAGTTGCACTATATACACCTTTAAACAACCAAATCAACTTAATAAAGAAAATCTGCTTTGCTGTTTTAAGTCTCAATCCAAATGTAAACGTTAGATCAGACAGAGTTGGATCTCACCAGACGTAACCTGCTTCGCCCATTCCTGAGATAGAAATTATTTTCATGAGCTACTTGCAACTTAAATGAACATAAATTAAAAAAAAAATCCAAGAACAACATAACCGACACAGCTTTTCAATGTAAATAATGAAGACAAGAAAAAGCACTTACCTCTATGTATAGTTTCATAGCAGACCACACAAACTCTGGCCTCTTTCTCCATGTATTTCAGTTTGCATTTACGGTTGCAGCAAATAGCGCAATATACCTATAACCAGACATGTCAATGAGCAAAAGCTTATAACACTGGAAATTTTTTTAAGGTATTAAGAACAATTTTACAATGTCAAGCAGTTTCTGAAAATCTAGAAAAATGGCATAAATAATATCCACTGACTCACAAAGAATCAAATTAAGAGGGGGGGGGGGGACAAACAAAAAGTTAGAAGCCATCAGAGCAGATTTAATGTCCCATGGGATCAATTATACAAATTTCATTAACTGTACAGGAAAGAAAAAAAAGAAAAAGAAAAAAAAAAACACACAAAAAAAAAAACAGTTTGGATGGAATGGAAGAGCACTGTAATAACCCCCTTGCTCCAAATGTGTTCAATTGGGTTGAGGTATTATCATTTAAATAGTCATTAATCCCTAACAATGAAAGCGCTGTCTCCCTGGGGAAGAAAGGGGGGGAAAAACACTCCTAGAGATGATCAGTTAGAATAACTTCTGCACTTTTATATTCGTCAATAATAGAATGAAGGATGAATTGTCTCATCAGATCTTTCCCCCACACAAGCATCTCTATAGTCCAGTGCCTGTGGTTTTTGTCCAAACTGAATTCTCAAATAGGCATTTATCTTCATAACAAGGTGTTTATGAACTGTAGCCCTAAAATATCATCCCTCTTAATATAGTGGATGAATGCCTTGCTGTCAGTCTGATCATATCCTACATTGACTGTCACTTGAACGTTTTTTTTTTAATCGAATTTCCTTTCCTTTGGAGGGTTACTTCTTAGCATTTACACACCCCACAGATCAACACAGGTAATAACTGCTTAATTATATAATTATGTAACATCACATAAGTAGGAGTGTACCTAACTAACCGTGACTAGCAGAGCTGGTGACTGACAGGAACAGGGGGAAAGTAGTTTTAAATTATTACTGGTGCTATGTAGCCAAAAGGTGAGGAAAATAAAACAAGGAGGTGGTAGACAGTCCTGTAAATTTCACAAGATTCTCTTTATATTAGACAACTTTTTGTAGTAGACCACTTTTGTGCTGACAGGTAATGCTGGCCAGGTAATGCCGGCTACTGACAAGAATATTTCACACTTGTGGGAAACACTGCAAACCATTCAGGGTGTACCCCACCTCATGCCCCAAGTATCCGGGGATAGGATGACCCTATACAGGATAAAGTGGTATAGAAGATGAGTGAATGAGTCACAGCTAGTAAGCAATACAGGGTGTGCAATTCCTTGTTCAAGACACCAAATGTAGATCAGGGGTTACAGTACAGAGGGATTTGGGATTCAGCCTCATGCTATAAGCTAGTTAGCTTAGTAGCTTATGTTAGCCATGAACAGCATGAAGGGATCATCGGTTTTAGGGAACAACAGAAGCAATTACTAAGGAAACAAAGTGTTGTTTAAGATGACATGACATTATCAGATGTATTTTTTTTTTTTTTTGCTGAAAGTGCTTCTGTGACTGGTTTTGAATGTGGGATTTGGCAGACAGTTGCTCTCCCTTCTTTCCAGTACTGCAGACTACTGATTCACATTCACTTATGCTGGTGACCTATAGTTAGTGCAATTAACAATTATTAAAACCTCTGGTGAAATAGATTTAAATGTCCCAGTGCTGTTAACTCTACATCAGCACTCGTGGAATGCCTTTTTATTATGGGCACAATACACCATCGTATGTACCATCTGCCTCTGATCTTTCAGGTCTGTCAAATGCATTTTAGTTACACTTATATCAATGTCAAGTAACATTGACCCATAACCAAAAACCATTCTCTTCTAACAGGGGCTTAACATTTATTTATTTGTTGATTTATTTAATATTAAGTTAAATCAGCATTTTGTCATAAAGGATCTAGAATTTGATATGAAATGAGACTCAACACATTATATGTTAAACTTTTAGCATGCTGATAAAACTATGCTCATCATTAACACCTTTTATCTGTAGATGAGTTTAGCACACTGAACTGCTCGATTTTGCCCCCTGGTGGAATTTCACAAGCTTAGTCTCCAATCACTAAAAATTCAACTAATGGGCTGGATTAAAGCATTTACTGGACCAATTCTTCCCCACAGGCTTTGTAACACAGAGAATATAATCTAGAAATCCCTAGTAATAGAAAGTGACTTACTTTGCCACATGCTCTGCAGTGATGTCTCCTCTTGGTAAAAGTGAACTTTTGGCCACATTTCATGCAGTTAGGTGCCTCAGAATCTGGGACCCAGGGAGGCTGCCTTAAACCAAGGCCTCTCTCCTCTGTTCCTGACTGATCCACTGCTTCTTCAGAAATCTCTCCTGAATAAGGTGGTGGCTCCGAAAGCTCTTCATGACCATAAATGTGATCACAGCTGTCACTATTACTGGTAGACTCAAAAGTACTGTTGCTATGGTTGGAAGGCTGTCTCGATATGGAAGTAACAGGTGAGACTATCTCCTCCTCCAAACTCGATATATTCTCTTCAGATCGGCTATTCTGCCCTTCTTGTGGTGGAAATGGTCTTACATTTTGGCTGGACAGCTGCTTTGGTCGGGCTCCACCGTAACAAGGAGACTGGTTTGCATTGCTGACTGACTGAACATCAGTCAAACTTGGCGTGGCTTCTGTATTATCCGTTTGTGTCGTTTCTGGTTTCAGGGGGCTACTCTCCTGTGATGAAGAAGAAACATTGGAACCTTCGCTCTCATCTAAAAACCGAAGAGACCGGTCACTTTCAGGTGAGGCAAATGAATCAACTGGGCAGCTTCGTAACTCTCCCCCTAAATCTCCGTTAAATTCTGAAAAGCCTTCATCTACAAATTTCTCAGCTGAAATCTCAGAGTTGTTTCTCTGCCCCTCACCCATCAGATAAGCATCTAGTTCTTCATCAGTTACCATCATCATATTTTGCTCACATTCAGGAAGGTAATCACTGGTAAAATCGAACTCTACTGGATAATCAGGGCTCTGTGGATTGCTGGAAGCTTGGCTACTCTCATGCAAATCCCTAGAGGTTAAATTCTCAGAATGTGTTAAACTGCATTCAAACGTTCGATTAGAAAGAGAAGCCGTATGAGTTGTTGACCCTGCGGGGTTTGACATTATTTGCACCAGCTCAGGATCATCCTCAGGTGAGGAATCCGGTCCGCTAAGACACAGGGATGCTTCCACTCCTTCAGATGGAACAATGAACTTCTTAGTCTCCTCATGGACTTCAGTGGCTGGGGTCTCTTTAGATTCAGAAGGAGGGATTTCTGTGCTATCTTTGGTTTCAACCACCATCGTCTCCTGATCTAAAGAAGCCACAAGAGATCCACAAATGGATACGGTCATGGGGAGACAGGATAGTGAAGATGCCTTTTCACTGGTGGGAATGGCTGTCGTGATTTCATGGTCCCCATCACTGCTGTCCACAGCGTGTTCCTTATCTGTTACATTAGGCAAACTTGTACTAACATCAGCAACTGCTGCAGTGTCCTTCTCTGTTACACTTGAAGAAATTAGGCTTTTGGAGGTTATTTCAGGTTCTAAAGTGCACTGAGAGTTGCTTTGGAGTTCAGATGAATTAGATACCTCTGGAAAGCTACTTTGAGGCACCTCAACCTCATTATTATCTAAAGGCTCTAGGTCATTTGAAATATTATGAGGTTCAGCAGTTTTCTCCACAGCCGCAGGCAATATAATATCCAGTAAACTTAAACAGTTTGAGGGACCATCAAAGTGGCCACCATCAACCAACCCCTGTAAGTCATCATGCCCAGACTTTATGTTCTCTGGATAAAAAACAGCTGGAGCATCAAAGTCTACGAGCAGCCCTTCCTCAGGCTGTTTCTCAGCAACTTCTAGCTC
Organism: Clarias magur; assembly: GCA_013621035.1. Taxonomy (NCBI): domain Eukaryota; kingdom Metazoa; phylum Chordata; class Actinopteri; order Siluriformes; family Clariidae; genus Clarias; species Clarias magur. The sequence continues at coordinate 434,452 of QNUK01000027.1, read as the reverse complement.
TTTAAAGTCATCGTGACTGTTTGTGCGTGGGTGACTAGCCGATCCTGTATCATTAACAAGGTCGCATATAGGTTTTAAAGATCTATCTGGACAAGGAGGAGTCAAGCTTTTGGAAGCTCTGCTATCAACAGAAGAAAGGAGGTCAACACCAGTCAACACCCTCCCTTTTGTATCTAAATCTCTTTGGTCAGGGGCAACAACAGGTGCAGATGGACCATAATGGAGAGAATTAACGTCAGGGAGAGAATGTGAAACTGTGGATGGCTCAGGTATAAAGCACTGGGAGAAGAGCGGGGGATCCTGGCATGCAGAATTTATGAATGTTGTAGACGTGTTCTCAGCCTCCTCTGGAAAGAGAGAGAGAAAAAAAAAGAAAGAAGTTTATGATATAAATTGCTAAGAAAAGGAAAAAAAAAAAACATTACTTAATTGAAAACCATATGACATTATTTTAAAAAGACTAAACAGTTTACTGTAGCATCTATTCTGTTATGGCTAAAAACTGCTTGCTTGCATATTGCATATACATCTCTTAGAAGGAAAGATCTCTTTAGTGCAGTGTAAAATTTCTTTTGTAATGAAATCTGAATTGACTTTGGACTCATTATTTGACAGTTTTTGTTAATAGCTTCTTTCATTACCCACAATGCCACCTGACTCCCTGCCAACCAGTAATGTCCAAATCCAGATTTTCTATTTGCTCTTCATTATTAAGTTATGCGAGACTGATCCTATGATATTAATTCTATAAGTAATTCTTACTTTTACACACTTCAAGATTTAAGACAATTCAAGTTAGTACAACCAGTCAAATTAGCACAACAACATATGCACAAGCTCAAATAAGTCTACATTAAGAACTACAATCACAGCTTTCCTTTGAAAACCATTCTTATGAAAAAATAGTTCCTAAACCTCTCTTTCTGTCTTAATTCTCTCTTGGAGTGAAATCCTCACTGGTAATTGAGGCTTCTTTTTGAGGAAGCTTGGCATCTCTGCCCTGTCAGCTGACAGATGGTTTCTCTTCTCTCCCGACAGTACATTCTCTACTACAAAGATTGCCTGGTCATTTAGATCAATACATTCAATAAACCCCTTTGTCTTTTTCTTGCCTTGTCCAAGTTCCAAGGAAATTTCTCAAGTGTGAACTTGCGGTGCTTCCAAAGATGCTTTCTGTTCAGATGCTTTCTGTTTATGCGAACAAAGTGTTTTCTTTTAAAAGTGCCAAGCTTTATACTGAAATTTGCTTCAGATCAAGCAACATACTACCATATATACTTGTTAAATCTATATCGCTGAATATACAGTCTAGTGCTTACTATAATATAAAACAATATAATAATATATCAGTAATCTAGCGATTTTTTCCTTAAGGTGGTCATGGCACTCAACAGAGCCAATTGACAAGATTCACTAATTATCGTTAAAGATTGTTCATTGTATTCCTTACAAATAAATACATAAAGCCATCAAAATTTATATTGTCCACATGTTTAAAGTAGTTACATTAAATTGACAAATATTATTAAAATGCTAAATTTAAGATTTACAATGACTGCATATATGGAAATTTTAAACCAAACAAACCAAAAAAAAAAAAAGAAAAAATAATTGACCGGACCTTATAAAATTTTTGTTCCGTACCCCTGGTCTAGCGTTGTGAGTAAGCAAATAAACATGAATCAGATCAGCCAGTGCCATTGTGCGTCTCATGTTGGAGATCACCAACTAGCTGAGCTTTCTCTGGAAATTCAGCTTTCAGTCTCTGCTATTTCTCTGCTGGGTTTCTCATTAATTTGATGTTAAAAATGCTACAAATGCGGAGAAACATGCGGAAAGAAGCTCCGCGCCCCCTGCCACTTTGGAGCAGCACACAACCACAAACTTCTTACAGGAAAAACAAAAATATAGCATGAGACAAAAATCTGCACCAGGATCTCCAAACTTATGAAAAACCTCTCTCTTTCCGGGGTGGCTTTCCTTTAATTAGACGAAGCGCTTTAAAAATCACATCACCAACCGCATTCTCGCTTCCTTTTTGGTCTTTTGTTCCATTTCATTAGCTGTTACAGAAGACAAAATTAGCTGTGTCTTGAATAGAAGCAAAAAGGGAACAAAGTAGTAAGGAAACGTGCGCTTCTCTTTTTCAACATGAGATTCATAAACAAGGTGAATCCTCTAACCTGTGTTTAATTCAAAGTCATCCAAGAGTTTGTCCAAGTCACATACAGCAGCTTTGAAGTAATTGTCCATCCTAGGGAAGGAGTCTGTTTTGTTCAACCCTGTGGAAACAGTTCAAGTTGATTTCCATTTAGATTAAATGCAAATTGTATATTAACTACATCATATAAGAAAGTCAGTATAATCAGCTAGGCAGATCAGTGTTGTAAAGTTAACATGGTAATTTCCTTGCTGCTTGACATTTAACTAGACACGCTGTATATATCGAGAGTCAATCATTCATTAAAGGGATATGGTACTGTTTGGTTGCTTTAAACGACATGACCAAGAATATATATACGGATTAATACGATTAACAAGTTTCCTAAGCAGTCTAGTGTTACCTGTAACCCGTAAACCGTCCCCTGTCACACAGTAACACTAACGCTGGTAAATAAGCCCTTAGCAACAACATTACGTTAGTGAGTCAGTTCATCCGCTCCTGTTTGAGTATTAAATATAAATAGGTACCCAACAGTCGAACAATCAGATCAGACATTATAAAATTTCTAATCGAGACATATTCTGTTTTCTAATATCTCTAACGCGACGTCCAGATAAATATCTTCCTAGGAAGCTCGCTAGCTCTTCTGTCCGTTTACGTGTTAGCTGGCTAGCTAACCCTTTACTGACACACACACAAAACAAAACCTAGTAAGATGACTAGCCAGGTTTTATTTTCTGAGTTTAGTACCGTAAAATGCGTCATAGTCCCGATTCTCGTTTTTCAGGGAATTATGCTGTTTCTCTCCTTACAAGGGCTTCAGTATTACATCAAGCAACCTATCAGTAATTCCCCATAAATTCCACAGTGCGACCATTTCCACCGCCGGTGTGTGGAACAAGACAAACTCTCTTAAAGGGACAGTGCACGTCTTTCACCGAGCCTCAGCAGACCCCTTTCTTTATACAATACGCTCTAATTTATTTTAGTCTAATAACTGCGTACACGCTTTCTATTTATGTAATGCTTTTTTGTTTATTTCTTTATTAATTTCTACATATTAAAAGTTGTAAAGTTACAATTACCAGGGGGTATCAAAAAGTTTAGAGATTTGCATCACAGATCCAGGGTGTTCTGTCATTTTCGCCGACCCTGACAGAATTTCTTACTGATAGAAATAAAAGCAATGGTTATATCAGGCTTTGCTACTTTATTAACATTTCCTAGCTATAGTTTTGGGCTGGAAGGCGGCACGGTTGTTTAGTGGTTAGCACTGTCGCCTTGCACCTCCAGGGTCTGGGTTCAATTCCTGCCTCATGGTCTGTGTGCATAGAGTTTGCATTCTCCCCGTGCTTGGGTGGTTTCCTCCAGGTACTCCGGTTTCCTCCCATAGTCCAAAGACGTTCAGATTAGGTTGGATGGTGTTCCCAAATTGCCTGTAGTGTGTGAATGAGCGTGTCTCTGTGTATGTATGTATGTGTGTGTGTGCCCCTAAGATTCTTGGGATAGGCTTCAGGCCTTTTGTATACAGGATAAGCAATATAGTCGATGAATGAGTGAGTAAGTGAACCCCTAAAGCTGGTGGTGTTTTCTGACACATTGATTTAATCTTATGTTAGCTTTATATATATATAAACTCATACTACTCATCAAATATAAAATAGCATAGATATATAGTTGGGGCGGTACCACAGCAAAACATGCCATATTTTTTTCATGAACAAGAGCAGTTAGCTTGGGTAAGATGAAATCACAGGTAGAATGAATGTTGCTTATGCCATACTGTACATCCTCCATCAAATACCTTAAACCTGGCAGTAGAATTTGCTATTGACTGTCTGGCCCTTAGGGTAAACTCTTGATGCACAATGCTGCAAATGTCGAAAAAAACAATGAGCATGCACTTGGTCGGGTGCAGACCTGCCTTGCCTTTTACAGTTGTGGAGATGAAGGGCTCTTCCACTGTGAAAACTGTTGCTTTCGACTTCGACGCAATGTGCCTTCTGTTGCTGCATCAGCAGCCTGGCAGCAACTTGGCAGCAACATGGCGCATGTTCAAATCACATGTTAGGATTTCAGTGTTCCAGTGATATGGTTCCTCTCTTGAAGTTCGCATGCCACTCAAAACACCTTGAACGACTAATGCTGTAAACTTACCGAATCATGTCAGTCATCTCTGTTGTAGGTTTGCCCAGTTTCATGCAGAATTTCATGTTTGCTCTTTGTTCTAACTTGCTGTCCTTGATAAAATAGTTTGCCTGTGCAATAGTACACATACAAACACGCGCACACACGTGCATGGATGTTGATTATACCATTGAGAAACAAGCACTAAGACCGAGCAGGGGAGACGGTTATCCACAATACTACAGCACGCGCGAGAGAGAAACTATTGGCTCAGTTGTGATCACATGACACTCGTACATACTCAGTATTCGAAAATCAAGACTTGCTTTTTTTTCAAGTCAAAATAGATTTAAAATTTTTGCTCGTCTTGCGGAACGCTTGCAAAATGCGTTACTTGGAATCCAAGGTTCCACTGTATGGGTTGGACCACAAATTTTGCTTTAAGAATTGCCTTAGTTCTTTGTGGCAGGTGCTGTATTGGTCTGAGATCTAGTGACTGCGGAGGCCATTTGAGTACAGTGAACGCATTTTCATGTCGAAGAAACCAGTTTGAGATTATTTTTCCTCTGTTACATGGTGCATTATGTTGTGGTCATAAATCGATGGACAAGGTCAGCAACAATATTCAGGTAGGTACACCTTAAGTTGGTATTAAGCGACCCAAAGTGTGCCAAGAACATATGCCCACACCATTACACCACAACCACCAGCTTGAACCGTTAATACAAGGCATGGTGAATCCATGCTTTCATGTTGTTTACACCAAATTCAGACACAAAAATCTAAATGTTGCAGCAGAATTTGAGACACATCAGACCCGTTTTCAATTGTCTAGCCCCAGTTTCCTGTTCTTATCTGATAAGACAAGCATTTTTGTGAATAGATTTGCCTTAAGCAAAGGAGCAGAACCAGGGAACTCATGGACATACAGTATTATGGTGAATTGGTATGTTTAGATGTTGTCTTCACCACTCTCATTGTTTAGGTTGCTTTGCTCCCCATGGAGCTCTCATATCTGAGTTTTTTTCTGGCTCTCCCTTTTAGTTATGTTGTCATAGTTAGTCCTGTCAGAGTACCTGCATACACTTTGCACTAAATATACATTTATCTTAGACATTATGTGACTGAGATTATACCTAACTGTTATCGCTCCTTCTCTTCTTCTCTCCCGCTCCCTGTATTTCTCTGTCGAGCTACACATGCCGCTCCTGAGCTGCCATTGATCCAGAACTTAACTGCCCTCTGGATCTGTCTGACTCATCCTTGCGCCCCGCTTCTGTTTGGAGATCTCATCACATGGATGCCCTGTGTGGTCTGCTTGGAATGTGTGATGTGACTGTGGATTGTTCCATTTTACCATGAAGAAGGTCCTGGCCTCGGATGATGCAGGCAGCTGTTTTCTGAGGACTTGTGATTGCAGTCGCTCAATAGTTTAGGACTGAAATGTCTACGTCTATCTGCGTCTTCAATAATGAACTGGACTCCTGGAGTTTTTTCTTGCCACCGTTGCCCTTGGTTAGCACATCAGGGACAAGCTGATTTTGATTCATGCACCTTTGTTCATATTTCATACACATTTCCCTAATTTTCTTTTGATCCTGTAAAGTTGCTTTGCTACAATGCCATTGTTAAAAGCGCTATATATAAAAAAATTATTGGATTGAATCATGCCACCACTGTATGTGTAATGCTACTAACGTTTGCTTTTACATAAAATCTTTTAAATGAATTCTTGACTAGACATGCATTATATTCCCTTATTACTTATTGTATATACATTAATGAATACTGAGTAATATATCATAATCATATTATAACTATATTTCCCCACTGTTGGAATAGTGTAACAACCTATTAGATATACGAGAGATCCTTGTTGTATGTAACCTTATTGTCCTTTAACCCATTGTAGTTTTTGCACTGATAATGGCAAATATAAACGTTCAGGAAAAGAATACTCTACAGTATATCTGAGACAATATTCTGTGTATTCACACATATGAATATAGAAAATTTAACTCAGAAAGGAAACAGAAAGGTCTAATTACACTACAGTTTATAAAATTACATTGTTATGCAACCACACCTAAATGCAATTTATAGCATATGTTCTTAACATTTCATGCAATCATACGCAATGGCATCTTTTCAAGTTCCACTCTGTGCTAAAGACTGGAAGTCTAAAATTGTATTAATGGCAAACAGCATGGTTTAGTACATGTATGTGCCGACACAAAAAAAAAAAGACCAAAACATTAATTCCAAACTCATTTTCATAAGAGTAAATGAAGACACTGTTTAACTCAACAAAGGTAGCAAAAGAAACACGACATTGATATTCTTTGGTGCAGAAAGACCTAAAAAAAAAAAAAACTGGAAAGTCTAGAAAAAAGAATGGGGTTTATCTACAGAAATCAGAGGGTTTTTTTTTTTATTTAGACTGTCCAGATTATACGTATATGACATATGAATAAATAATCAAGTTTAATGCTTATGCCCAGTGGCTAGCAGAAGGTAAAAATTCAATAATAAGATGACATCACAGCTGGTCCTGGAGCCTATCCCAGGAACTGCAAGCATGGTGCAGGAATACAGTATAACCAAAATCAACCTTAGCAGTCAACCTTAGAAAGTGTTAGCATACACATTCACACATTTGCATGTAGGGCAATTTAGAGTTGCCAATCCACCTGCCAGCACTGTTTTGGGAGGAGAGAGGAAACTGGAGAACCTGAAATAAACTCGCACAAACACAGTGAGGACATGAAAAACACAGTGACAGAGCTGTAAGCCAACAATGCTACCCGGTATCTATCTTTACTTTCAACTCGACATGGTTTGTAGTCCATGGTTGGGAAGGTGAATGGTGAGTGTAGCTCTACCCTGAGGGGTTCGGAGTTAAAGTTTTCATGGGCACCACATCAAACTGCCTCCTCAAGGTTCAGAGGAGCCTGAGTGCACCTGACAACTAAGAATCTATCAGAGGAGAATCCATCAGAGAAAGCAAGCTTCTGATTATGGATGTAAAGATAGCATAAAACATGGGTATAAAACAAATATAGGTCATACAAGCAACATATTGCTTATAATGTTGCATATGTACAGTAAGCAACATTTACCATAGCCAATCCAGCTGGAATGTTATGGAGAGGTGAGAGGACATGGGCACATGGGGAGAAGGTGCACAGATGGACATCTTGGGATTGATGCTGTAGCTGTGAAAATATAATGCTAATTAAAAATAGTCTGAAATTCTGATAGTCCTATCCATATAATGCGTATATTGTAATGTGCCACAAACCTTCTTTACATTTTTAACATAAGATTTTTTTTTATTCTCCCCTGTACAGAGTGCACTCTAAATGCTCACCTGCAACTTGTATAACTCTGTCAAAACCTCACAAGTGAGACAGTAACAGAGAGGGTGTTGTGAATTTTATAAGATTTAAGAGTGCAACCGTACATAAAGATGTCTTTATGTTCTATCGTACATAAAGACAGGCAGACATGTACGTGGGCTTCAACCTGAAATAATAATATCACCGATTACCTTAACGTTTAGCTTTAACCTTTAACCTATTTCTACAAACTCATGAACGGTTAACGACGAGCACTAACACTACAGTAGCTAAAATCTATTAAATCCGCCAGTATATTCAACTTAATTGTTAATATGGCAGAAAAAGTAAATTATCTCATTTAAAGTATAGGATTCATGAATAAAATTTGAGTATATGTTTCGAGTTGTCGCCACGCAAGATTGTACCACCACATAAAACGTCGAGAATTTTCACTTGCTATTCTCGGAGCGTCGAATTTCAGTGCCTGACGTCACGCGCTGGGATAGGCTTGGTCACGTGGTATGTTTCCAAACCGCTGGGTCCAGGGGGAAAATTGCGACGGCGTGAAAGTCCGTCTAAGTTTGTCGTGAGGGTGGAAAGCCAGGAGATCTAATGTTAGGTTTCGTATTCCGGTCATGATTAAGAAGTTTAACTGGACTTTCTGCGAGTCTGTTGTTTGTTTTTAAGTACTCTCCAGGAGAAAGGAAAGGTTGACTCTGGGCCAGCGCGACTCACTGCTACCTGGTAGCTTGTTTATTATGGCGCGCGCTGTATGATGACTGGCTGCGCTTGCGTTTATCTCCCTGATAACGGGTATGGAGTTATTTTGCATGATTATGTATTAGTATTGTATTGGTAACGTTATTTGTATTTCTTACTTTTCAACGTTGTTGGTTAGGTTTATTCTGCATTTCTGAATTTTACGGGTAGTTCATACTTCAGCAGTAAAATGTAGGCATGTTGTCTTAATTATTCTAATTCTTATTCATTATGAATTATTATTTTATTGGTAATGGCATAAGGGCTTGAATATGCAGAAGTTGGTGAGACACACCAATAGATTGATCTATCTTCTATTAGTGTGTCTCTCCAACTTCTGCGTATTCATGCCTTTGAAAGAGTAAAAACATTACATTTACTACCAATAAAACAACCTGAGCAACTCAAACATTTAAATAAATACCTTCACAGAAATAGATCCAAATGTAACATGAATGCACTTTTCATATTCTCAGCTTTGGTGAAACTGAAGACTTCAGTTTTCTTTTACTTTCTGCCTGGACAATATACTCTATGTCCAAGCGGTGCTCGCTCTGGCTCACCTGTCTTCTCTGAGAGTGAACCACAGGGTTTGGTTACAGTAGTATCAGAACCGTGTTCACGTTACACAGCGTGACAAGCCGTCCTCATGAACAGCTTGCTCTCGGTATTGTCTTACTGTTGGTCCTCAGGTCTTATTCGCTAAAACTCATTACATCCTGTAGGTGATATCTATACAATGAGGATCTACTTTTTACTGAGTGTTTTTATTTGCCCAGATTAGGTTCTTATGCTGCTTTTATTTGACTTTTAGAAACTAGACATGTATTATTTGTAAATGAACTGAGTGATCATAGAACAATACAAACGTGAAAAGATTTCTTGTAAACAGAGGAACAGAGGAGTTTTTTTCAACTTCCCATCAACACACACCGTCACAATTTGGCAAACAGGAACCAGATTTTTTCCCCTTAAGCTGTGAATTCTGTTTTAGACACCACAGCCTTAAAAACCAATTTTCTTGACATAGTCCAGATACTTTGGTCATTGTATAACATGTA